>CM061554.1:234259757-235459757 GCA_030864225.1 Capsicum baccatum var. pendulum | reverse complement strand
AGCCTCTCCCTCCTTTCCTCCTCTTTTTTTATTTGGAGGGGGGGTCACTAATGTCTGGTTAACACCAAGCCTACACGTTTTCCGTGCTACTTTATCTTCCACTGCATAAATTAAATTCATGGGAAAATGGAAACTCAAGGTTTCACCCAGTAGAAAGCAACCTCATAGCAATGAATATGCCAGTAGAAAGCAACCTCATAGCAATGAATATGAAGATAAGACCGAGAAAGGCGCACTTACCAAAAGCCATTGCATAGTCTGGTCGCACAAGGAGAGCACGCTGATAACACATAATGGCCTCCTGTGGCATCCCCAGAGCCTGGAAATTCAAAGCAGATACACATATTCCTCACATTCTTGTCCAGGCACTTGAAAACGGACCATATTAGCACAATGCAGAAGGGCTTACCTTATACACATTTCCCAGGTTCAAATATGCATCTGAAAAATTTGGTTTTAGCTTGACAGCTTCCTGGATATGAGAAGTTTGAACCACAAAATAGTGAGTCAACATAATTGCCCATAAACAAAGAAGGAAAGCAAAATCAAAACAAATCCAAGACTCTGATTTAATAAAGTAATACATTACGATATAAGGTACTACCATACCTTGTAGTACTGCAATGCTCTATTAAGATCGCCTGCATCCATAAAGAGGCTAGCAAGATTGGACCATGCAACGGCAAAAGTAGGTTGTATACGTAGTGCCTCCACATAACAATTGTATGCCTAATGGAAAACTAATAATCAAGACAACAGAAATCAACCAGCATAAGCCAGCAAAGCATTTATAGCCAACAGAAATGCACAGGAACTGCACTTCAAGACTCAAAGACCTGTCAAAGAATAAGAAAATTGGAGAATGCGGAGTATATCTAACTCGGACACATTGTGTAGATGTTGTACAAAGTTCAAGTTCAGAACCATCCTACAGCCACTTGTAAAATACATATAGGGCCCATCATCAATGGCAGAGAAAAAAAGAATAAGTTACGAAAGACCCAGTCTTTTACCTCTTGCACCAAACCTTGTGCTTTCATCAAATTCCCAAGATTGCTATGCGCATCAACCTAGAAACAATAAAAACGAGAGTAAAGAAATAAACATCGGAAGAAGCAAAACAACTGAACCGCTAAAAAGAAGAAAAATAAATAGGTTGAGTACCAGACGAGGATTTAAAGCTAGAGCCTGACGGCAACATTGGGCTGCCTCACTCAGCCTTCCTTTCCTCATATATGCACCAGATAAATTTGACCAAGCATCAGCAAAATTGGGACGCAGCTGCAATCAAAATATTACCTTAAATCATGTCGTCCAACAATAATGAACTATAATTAAATTATAGCAAACACCTTCGCAGTATATAAACGATAGAACGCTGCTTTTTCTTTCTCTATTTTTTTTATTTTTTTATTTTTTTTGAGAAAAACCGCTAGACCACTCCTTTGGAGGCCTGCATTGCATATTTTCAACTTACACCCTCTTTTGTAAATGATCCACCATATCCAATCTCCAAATCCATACCATGGTGAAACCATTACAAGAATATGTGAATACTTAAATAGCAAAAGCTTCCCAAGTCAACAAAAGCCATGAAGAGGCACAGAGTCAAAAATAAATTTAACACTCTTTGATCCCAACAGAAGGGAGAGAAGTTTAATCATGCCACTAACAATCGACTTGAGTAGGATAAATGAAAATAATTACATTCTGATATAGCAAATGAAGATGCATACAAACCTCTATTGCAATCAAATAATAGCGTATTGCAACATCGATATTGTCTTTTTCCTGCAAATAATAGAAGCCAAACAAACCATATCAGTGTTCAATCACAAAAAGAAAAAGTTAGCAACAAGAACTACTAATACACCCATACCTTCCAAGCATTTGCCATATTTCCATAGCACTCAGCAAAGTGTGGGTTAACGCGGAGGGCTTCTTCATTTTTTGCAATGCATGTATCAAAATCATGCAACTAAAACAAGGAAAAATAAAAGGCTCGACTTAGATCAAGTGCAAGCAAGATATGGGAGGTACTGTGAATATAAAACACTGTTTGAAAGTATACCTGATAATATATAGCCCCCAAAAGGAGGAGATTATCAGTGCGCTGGGGATTCCTCTCATAAACTGCTTTGCTATGCTCTAGAGCCTGTTTATAGTTTCCAGCTTTGTAGTTCTGATGAGCAAGGGTTAAAAGTGTGTCCTCATCAACTGTGGCACAATAAATACAGATATCAAAAGTTATATATATGTGTGTGTCCTCATCAACTGTGGCGCAATAAATACAGATGTCAAAAGCTATCTATCTATCTATCTATCTATCTATCTATCTATATATATATATATATATATATATATATATAGAGAGAGAGAGAGAGAGAGAGAGAGTGGCTGTACCAGCAATGCATGTTATCACTAATATTCAGCTGACAGCAGACTTCACGACTTAAAAGTAAATATTACATTTAAATATATCAACCTTGTAGCTATTTGAAACCGAAGCTGATGACAATTAAAGTCCTCATTTCATGTATCAATAAATCAATGACTTCACTTTTTCTTTTCTTTTTTTCTTATTGTGCTCTTTTTTTCTTGTAAGGTTCAGTTTTCACTGTTGTGTAATATATTCTAAATTAATTTGTAGCAATTACTCCGGAATTAATCAACTTTTCTTCTTTCATGTAATTAAAAGCCCTATACCAACCAAATTTTGAGACGCGGGGGGTGTGAATGAAAAATTGGACGTTTGGAGGCAAACCCTTGAATGTAAGGGGTTCAGGGTGAATAGATCCAAGACGGAGTATATGGAAGGCAAGTTTAGTGTCTTGAGACAGGAGTACGATGTGGTGGTGAGGTTGGAATCCCAGGATGTTTGTAAGAGGGATAGTTTTAAGTATCTTGGGTCTAAGATCCAGGGGAATGACGAGATTGATGAGGATGTCTCTAATCGTATTGGAGCAGGATGGATGAAGTGGAGGCTCGTCTCAGGAGTGTTGTGTGATAAGAAGGTGCCCCTTAAACTTAAAGGCAAATTCTACTGAGTGGCAGTCCGTCCGGCCATGCTCTATGGAGCGGAGTGTTGGTCAGTCAAGAACTCCCACATCCAAAAATTGAAGGTGGCGGAAATGAGAATGTTGCATTAGATGTGTGGACTTACTAGAGGGGATCGAGTTAGGAATGAGATTATCCGAGAGAAGGTGGGAGTGGCTTCGGTGGAGGATAAGATGCGGGAAGGAAGATTGAGATGGTTTGGGCATGTGATGAGGAGGGGCACGGATGCCCCAGTTCGTAGGTGTGAGAGGCTAGCTTTGGATGGCTTCAGAAGAAGTAGAGGTAGGCCGAAGAAATACTGGACGGAGGTGAGTAGACATACATGGAGCAGCTACAACTTACTGAGGACAGACCCTAGATAGGAAGGTGTGGAGGGCGCGGATATAGGGTAGAAGGCTAGTGTGAGTGTGTGGGTTGTAGCAAGTAGTTAGGTGATTTTCTTGTGTAGCCGGGTTAGTATTCTTTGGACTGTGTCCATAGGTAGGAGTCTCTAGCCAGGAGAGTTTGGGTGTGGTGGGTGTTTTTGGTCTGTGTGAGTATGTTCCTACTTGGTGGGTGTCCTATTTCTTAGTCCTTATTTCGTAGTGCTCTTATTTCTCTTATCTCACATTTTCTATGATTTCAATTTTTGCAATTTTATTCCTTATTTCTATTATGTCATCCATCCTGCTGCTTGTTTCATTACGACCTTGTTTACTATTCTTTATCTTGAGCCGAGGGTCTATCGGAAACAGGGTCTATCGGAAACAGCCTCTCTACTTCTTCGAAGGTAGCGGTATGGACTGCGTACATCTTACCCTCCCCAGACCCCACTTTGTGGGAACACACTGGGTTTGTTGTTGTTGTTGCTGTTGTTTTTGTTAAAATAGTAGTACTAGAGCCTCTGAAATGTTAATATTAGCAAAAATAAATTCCATCACCAGCTAATGGCCACATGCTACCTGCCCAAATAAAAAAATTTCTATTACAAGTTTGCATCGGTCAACATTCTAGTGGCACTACTGCTATTAGTCTATTACCAGCGAACATTCAACAATACGGCGCCGTTTATAGTGATCCTTCTGGCAGCCACTTGACCACTTCTTTGGCCATCTACGATGACTTAAGTAAAACACTTCCCAAAATGTCTTCATTCTTTCTGGTCTCATTTTATGTAACGATGTTCCTATGAGGGGAATCAGAGAGTGTTTCCTTGATTACGATTGTCTCAAACTCTTCTTAAATATTTTGCGTTATCCAGATCCATATCACCTTACATCTTCCCAAGCTTTGTAGTTGGTAACTGAGGAAAAACTACTACTTGTGTGCTGCAAAAACTTCCTTTCTACTGTATAATTACTCATGGCTTTTCAGAAAAAAATTGCTACACGGCTTTTCTTTCTAGTGACTTATCACTATTCCGGTGATAATTATTCCAATGATTTTTGTGCACTAGTTTTCTTTGACAGTTTGACGATTAACGGCTCTCTCTCTCTCTAACGGCTCTCTAAACCTAAGCCTTCCTCGGAGCCGACCCCCGTCGCCGACCTCCGGCGCCGGTCCGACCTCTGTTCATACCTCAACGGCACCCGCCCGGCGCCGCCACCGCCGCCACAGAAACAGCCGGCCGCCGCCGCCGTAAACCCTAACTCCGGCTCAGGCTCCGGCTCCGGCACCGGCACCGACGACCGCCGACCCTCTCCGTCTCAACACCAGCAGCCGCCGCTCCCTCTCAGCACCGGCGACCGGCGACCGCCGCCCCTCTCCGTCTCAGCACCGGCGACCGGAGCCCGATCTACGTTGAATTTTGGTTTCCGACTTGACCTACAAGCGTAACCCGGTGACTTCTAACCTTTGCTATTTCAGTATTTCATTCCTCGTATTATGCTAGTACTATCTACTGTATCTTGACTTGTGTTTGATTTGTTGATATTGTCTGTTGTCGTTTCTTGCACGGCTCGGGGCTCTGTTTGGGGCTTTGGGTGTTGAGCCCAGTGGTGTTTGCTCTGTATTTGACTTTAGTTTTGTTTCTTCATTATTTCTTCGTATTTGTGTGAGTCTTGTATTTCTTGCTACTGTTTTGCTACTACCATTGTTTATATTCTCTTATATTTGCTTGTAGTAGTGGCTGTGGGCGGTGATGGTTGGATAGGGTCATGTTCGAGGGGGTTGGGGCGTGGGGCGGTTGTGGGGGCGGGGGATGAGGAAAGGGCGGGAGTGGGAGGAAGGCCAAGGTTTGGCCTCAGGGGTGGTAGAGGAAGACGTGGGGATAGTGAGGGTAGGCTGAGGGTTGGGTTTTGGAATATAGGGACCCTTCAGGGTAAGTCCATAGTCCATAGAGCTTGTGAAGATTCTTAGAAAAAGGAGGATTAATATTGCGTGTGTTCAAGAGACCAAGTGGGTAGGGTCTAAGGCTAGGGATGTGGATGGTTACAAGTTGTGGTACTCTGGGAGCGAGAGGCATAGGAATGGAGTTGGCATCTTAGTAGATGAGTAGCTTAGGGATCAGGTAGTAGAGGTGAAGAGGATCAACGACAGGTTGATGACTATTAAGTTGGTCATTCGGGGGTTTACCCTGAATGTGTGTAGTGCTTATGCACCGCAAGTGGGTTCGGAGGGGGAGGAGAAGAGGCGGTTTTGGGAGGCTTTGGATGAGGTGGTGAGAGGCGTGCCTAGCTCGGAGAAGATTGTTGTAGCAGGAGATTTCAACGGGCACATCGGGGCGTTACCGGGAGACTTTGGTGATGTGCATGGTGGTTTTGGTTTGGGGGAAAGAAATGAAGAGGGGGCTACTCTATTGGATTTCGCGAGGTCCTTTGGGCTGGTGGTGGTGAACTCGGGCTTCCCGAAGAAGGACGACCACCTGATCACCTTTCGAAGCGCGATAGCCAAGACCCAGATTGACTTTTTGTTGCTTAGGAAAGGGGATAGGGCGTTGTGTAAGGACTGTAAGGTCATCCCGAGTGAGAGTCTTTCGACCCAGCATAGGCTCTTGGTTATGGATTTGGGTATAAAGAAGAATAGAAAGAAGAGGGGTGAGGAGTGTCGACCTAGAATTAAGTGGGGCGGCTTGACGCCAGTGAATGCGTGGGAGATAGGGGAGAAGTTGGCGGGAATGGGGGTGTGGGAGTGTAAGGGGGACGTGGATAGTATGTGGGATAGGGTGGCTAGGTGCATCAGGGAGAATGCAAGTGAGGTGTTGGGTGTTTCTAGGGGCCGGGCTGGGCATCATCGGGGGGATTGGTGGTGGAATGAAGAGGTTAAGAAGAAAGTGGGGACCAAGAAAGAGGCGTATGATAAGTTGGTTGAGAGTAAGGACGAAGAAGAGAAGCGGGTGAACAGGAAAGAGTACAAGCTAGCTAAGAAGGAGGCTAAGTTAGCAGTTACGGCGGCTAAGACGGCCGCTTTTGAGAGCTTGTATGCAGGGTTACAGGGGAAAGGAGCGGAGAAAAAGTTGTTTAGACTCGCTAAGGCTAGGGAGAGGAAGGGTCGTGACCTCGACCAGGTGAGGTGCATTAAGGGGGAGGACGGTACAGTGCTGGTGGAGGACGGCCACATTAAGAATAGATGGCAGTCGTACTTTCATAGGTTCTTGAATGACAAAGGGGATAGAGCTATTGTGTTAGGGGAGCTGGAGCACTCAGAGGAGCGTCGGAATTTTAGTTATTGTAGACGTTTTAAAGTGGAAGAGGTTAGAGAGGCTGTTCGCAGGATGCGAAGGGGTAGGGCGACGGGGCCGGATGAGATACCGGTGGAGTTTTGAAAGTTCGCTGGGGAGCCTGGTGTAAGGTGGTTGACTGGATTGTTTAACGAAATCTTCAAGACGGCAAAAATGCCCGAGGCTTGGAGGTGGAGTACCATGATCCCTCTCTATAAGAATAAGGGTGACATCCAGAGTTGCAATAACTATAGGGGGATTAAGTTATTGAGTCACTCTATGAAGATTTAGGAGAGAGTGGTCGAGCTGAGGATGAGACGGATAGTGTCTATTTCGGAAAACCAGTTTGGATTTATGCCTGGCCGCTCGACGACGGAGGCAATTCACCTGGTACGGCTGGTGGAACAGTATAGGGAAAGGAAGAAGGACCTGCACATGGTGTTTATCGACCTAGAGAAGGCATACGACAAAGTCCCCAGGGAGGTGCTTTGGAGGTGCTTGGAGGTGAGTGGTGGGCCGATGGGATTGCACCTCCTCACCAGGAATACCTGAACTATCTCATACTCGCATACCTCATCTTGTCCACCACAGGTCACTCCCACCTTATTTCATCCCAAATTTAATGTATTCTAGTGTGCCCACACATTCAACTCAGCATCCTCATTTCCATAACTCTCATCTCCCAAACTGAGAGTTCTTAACTTGCCAAGACTATGCGCCACAATATGGTCGGCCTGATAGTACACTCTTATTGCACAAAACTCCAAAGGCGAACCTTCATTTTATCCCCCACGCCAATAACATGACCATGTGTGACAATCATTATTGATCTCTCCATTTCCTTAACTAAAGACCCAAAATACTTAAAACTCCCTGTCTAAGGATGGCTAGAGCATCAAGCCTCATTTCCAACGCCAACTTCATGCATTACATCCCTAAACTTACACTCTAAATGTTCAATTTTGGTCTTTCTCAACCTAAGCCATTTACACCACAAGGTTTGTCTGCACACCTCTAGCCTAGTGTTAATTCATCCTCCAAACAAATTCATTAAACCATTTAATATCAAAATTCAACATAAAAGCCATATTTTTTAAAAAAATCAAAACATCTTAATCACAAACCTAAACATATCAACTAAATTAAAAGAAAAGGAAATATAGTCTCTAATACTTAAAATTGTCTTCCTATTCATCCTCCAAACAAATTCGTTAAACCCTCTTAACATCAAATTCAAATAAAAGCCATATTACTTAACATCTCAATTGCATACCTAAACCCTTTACACTCGATTTATCTCCATACCTCTAGCCCAGCGTTAATTCACACATCAAATTTAACATAGAAAACACAATTTTTAACATCAAAACATCTAAACCACAAACATAAACACATCAACTAACTAAAAAAACAGAAAATAAACAGTTCCTAAGTTAATACTGTATTATTTTTACAACCGTAGTGTCCGCGCCAGCTTTCTCACACCTCAAAAAAAAAAAAGTTCCTAAATACTCAATTTATAACCCGTAGTGTCCGAGTCGGCTTTCTCGCACCTCAAAAAGAAACAAAAAACAAAAAAAAGTTCCTAAATATTCAATTTTATGACCGTAGTGTCCAAGTCAGCTTTCACGCACCTCGAAAAAATTAAAAAAAAAAAAAAAAAAACAGTTCCTAAATATCCAGGCCAGCTTTCTCGCACATCGGGAAAAAAAAAAGTTCCTAAATATTCAATTTTACGATCGTAGTGTCCGAGCCAGCTTTCTCGCACCTCGGAAAAACAAAAAAAAAGTTCCTAAATATTCAATTTTACGACCATAGTGTCCGAGCTATCTTTTCTTGCACCTCAAACAAATCGAAAAAACAGTTGCTAAAAACCAACGAGTGGTGTTAATTTTACCTTCTCGATACAATTCGGAGTTGAAATATATGTCAAATTCATTAAAGCTTTGAACATTAAATTCAACATAAAAGACACAATTTTAAACTTCAAAACATCTCAACCACAAACCTAAACACATCAACTAACTAAAAAACGGAAAATAAACAGTTCCTAAATATCCAGCCCAGCTTTCGCGCACCTCAAAAGAACAGTTACCTAACAAAAACAATTCACATCTCAATAACAAACCTAAACAGATCAACTAACTAAAAAACAGAAAATAAACAGATCCTAAATTAATAATTTTTACGACCATAGTGTCCGAGCCAGCTTTCACACCTCAAAAAAAAAACAGTTCCTAAATACTCAATTTTATAACGCTAGTATCCGAGCCAGCTTTCTCACACCTCAAAAAAAAAAAAAAAAAAAAGCTCCTAAATACTCAATTTTATAACGCTAGTGTCCGAGCCAGCTTTCTCACACCTCCAAATAAAAACAAAAAAATAGTTACTAAATATTCAATTTATAAACCCTGGTGTCCGAGCCGGCTTTCTCGCACCTCCAAAAAAACAGTTCCTAAATACTCAATTTTATAACCCTAGTGTTCGAGCGAGCTTTCTCGCACCTCAAAAAACAAAAAAACAATCCCTAAATATTCAATTTATAACCCTAGTGTCCGAGCCAGCTTTCTCGCACCTCAAAAAAACAGCTCCTAAATACTCAATTTATAACCCTAGTGTCCGATCCAGCTTTCTCGCACCTAAGAAAAACAAAAAAAAACAGTTCCTAAATACTCAATTTTATAACCCTAGTGTCCAAGCCAGTTTTCTCCCACCTCCAAAAACAAAAAAACAGTTCCTAAATCTTCAATTTTATAACCCTAGTGTTCGAGCCATCTTTCTCGTACCTCCAAAAAACAAAAAAAAACAGTTCCTAAATACTCAATTTTATAACCCTAGCATCCGAGCCAGCTTTCTCCCAGCTCAAAAAAACAAAAAGACAGTTCCTAAATATTCAATTTTATGACCGTCGCACCTGAAAAAACAAAAAAAACAGTTCCTAAATGTTCAATTTTACGACCGTAGCGTCCGAGCCAGCTTTCTCGCACCTCAAAAAACAAAAAAACAGTTCCTAAATATTCAATTTTATGACCGTCGCATCTCGTAAAAAAAAAAACAGTTCCTAAATGTTCAATTTTACGACCGTAGTGTCTGAGCCAGCTTTCTCGCACCTCCAAAAACGAAAAAACAATTCCTAAATATTCAATTTTACGACCGTAGTATCCGAGCTAGCTTTCACGCACTTACAAAAAAACTCAAAAACAGTAACTAGAAATCAACAATTGCTGTGTTAATTTTACCTTCACGAGACAATTCGGAGTTGATATTGACGGAAGGCAAACCGGAGTCGGAGTAAAAAGGAAAAGACGAATCTACCCTCGGATCGCCGCCAACAACGCCATCATGTGAAACCCTAGAAATCAACTGCTGCTGCTGTTGCTGCCGTGGATCGCTTTGCAGCGACAACATCGCGATTGTTACAACATACGCTATGTGAAAAGAGGAAAGAGGAATTTAGCAGAAGTTATTTTTGCAATAAAAACAATGTTTTTGTGGTATCAATTTTGAGAAATGGAGATTAAATAAAGGGGGGAATTGGAGGTGAGGGCTATTACTGGCAATTAATTGAGGTGCGTGCAAGTCAGCGTGCAAGTCAGCAGAAATAGAATGATTAGTAAAAAATAGGAAGATAAAGTATCACGTGAAATTAATTAATATGTGTATAAGTTAGCGTGGATAGAATGGTTATTGAAAAATAGGAGGAAAGGTGAGCATCATATGAAATTAATTGTTGTCTGTGCAAACTAACGTGAATAGAATGATTATTGAAATATAGGGTGAAAGGTGAGTATCACGTGGATTTAGTATGTGAGAATTATTATTTAGGAAAAATAATATAAACATATATCTTAATGCACCATAGTTATATAAATTTTCATCCTTATAAAGTAATTATAAAAATCTCAATAGATTATGCATCTTTATTAAATGTATCGTAAGTTAATTATATATCTCGATAGATTCAAAATTAAAAAAATATACAAAGCTAATTATGTATTTTTATAATAGAAAAAATACATCTTTTTTGACATATTATGTATATCAACAGATTTAAAATTACAAAAAATATAGCAGAAGTTAATTATGTATATTTGCAACAAATTTATATATATGAATTTTTTCCTTTGTGTATATCTATTAAATTAAACGTTGACACAAGTAAAAAATTTGATTAAGTGGCAAAGGGGTGCAAACTTTCACACAGGGTTTGAGACCTATTCACAATAGATTTTTAATTTATTTTTTTGCTTTCTGCGTTTGAACCCCTTAGTAGAAATCATGCCTCCATCACTGATATCAAATGCTATGTATCTCAACAAATTCAAAATTGAGATTTTCAGTAATTATGTAAAATATCAAATTTATTTGTAATTAAATTTTAAACTATCTTGATTTATATTGTTTGCTATGTGAAATTAGTTTATGTATGTGTAAACTAGCACAAACGTGAAATTAGTTTATGTATGTGTAAACTAGCACAAACGTCATGAAGGAAGGTGATTTGTATAGCATGAAATTAGAATAATATGGTTATTTTAAAAAGAGGGAGAGAGAGGTGATTGATTTCACGTGAGATTACAAGATATTACATGAAATTAATCAATATACGAGTAAGCTGATACAAATAATAATATTTTATTTTTTTTTAAAATGTAAAATAATATTTAAAATTAATCAATGTGCATCTAAACTGATACGAACCATATAATTATTAATTTATATGGACGTAAATTAGCACGAACAACACGATTATTTAGAAAAGTTTTTTTTGAATTTGAGGGAATGAATTTTCCTTTGGGTAATTAGTGTAAGAATGACTATTGTGCTTTGTAGTTACGAGCTATTTTCTTATTGGTGTTTTGTGAAAAGACAATATTAACCTCGTATAATGGTCTGACACATATGGGATGTTTGTTTTTGGTCGGTTTGACCACTTTATTATTGCATAATGCATAAGCGTGTATTTTTATTTAGAGCTACTTCATGTGATTTTAATCGTGACACTTTGAATTGACACATTTTAGATTCCATTTGGTCATAAAAATCATTTTATTCAAAATTGAAGATTTGGAGTTGAAGATGAAATTAAAGTAGAAATTGTGTTTGACCATGAATATAAATTAAAGATGTTTTTGACATTTTATAAGAAAAGTATAAGTGAAAACAAGTAAAACTTATTTTCACTTTTTCAAATATTTTTTTGGAATTGGAGTTGAAAAATTCATGGCCAAATGCAGCAGCGTGTATTCGCTTTTTTCACTAAAGTGAAATAATTTTTCGGAAAAAAGAAAAAAAAATTATATGGCCAAACGGCTACTTAATAGAGGTACTCCATTCGATATTAGTTGTTACATTTTATATTGACACATTTATTAAAAAAAATAATTAATACGTAACATGATTATTTTATTATAATATCTCTATTAAATAATACTTATATTATATCTTAAAATTAATTTTAAAAAAATAATTAACGTTAAGGGTAAAATATAAATAAAAAAGTTGTCTTCTCTTGATATGTCAAAAATAACAAGTAAAATAGAAACTTAATTAAAAAATTAGTAACAAGTAAAAACGAACGGAGAAAGTAATTTGATTCACCAACAAAGTTATTTTTGAATTGGGTGAAAATTATTTTCATCCTCTAATTTTATTTTAAACAATAAAAAATTTTCTCAACTCTGAATAAATGTCACGTTGTAAAATAAATAAGTACTACGTAGAATAAAGAAGAAGAATATTTATTATTTAAAATTGAGGGAATGTTTGATTTTTGTAAACGATTTTCACACTTTTGCATTATAATTTTAAGATAATGAAGGTGTTTGATTTGACTTTTAAGCTAGTTAAATTTACTTTTAGGTTTTTTTGTAACTTGTTTTGAATGTCTGGTAAAATTAAAAAAGCGTTTAAAAGTATTTAGTCTTTATTTCGTTCAGATTAGCTTATGATTTATAAGTCAAAACTTATTAAGAATTTGTCTGAATTGACTTATTTTAGATGTTTTGAAGTAAAAATAGTTTTTAAGGATTCTTGTAGTGTTTGGTTTTAAAAAAATTAGAAAACAATGTTTATAAGCACTTGTTTTTAAGTCAAATAATAAAAAATGCCAAAACTCATAATTCGAATTTCTAATTTATAACTTTTAACTTATAGGAGTAGTTAATTATTCTAACTTATAGTAATTTTTATATAGTTTTCAAACATATAAATTTTATTTCAAAAAGCTTAAACATTTTACGCGAACTTAAATTGTTTGGCTCTTGAAATATGAATCATGCCACATAAATTGGGATAAAAAGAATATCTAATGATGTATTTTTCAATCTTATATATAAAATATTAAACTATCGTCTCACATTAGCAATAACTTAATCAACTGAAACTGATCATCATGAGATTTTAGGTATAATTTCCAACATAAACAAACACTAGGTGAGTTCTATCCATTCGTCCTAGTTTTGATGGACAAAGTTACTTGGTAATGATTGTTAGTAGGTATCCCGCGGAATAAATAATTAGTGAAAATTAGTGACAAGGAAAAACGAACGGAGAAAGTAATTTGATTCACCAACAAAGTTATTTTTGAATTGGGTGAAAATTATTTTCATCCTCTAATTTTATTTTAAAAAATAATTTTTTTCTCAACTCTGAATAAATGTCACGTTGTAAAATAAATAAGTACTACATAGAATAAAGAAGAAGAATATTTATTATTTAAAATTGAAGGAATGTTTGATTTTTGTAAACGATTTTCACACTTTTGGATTATAATTTTAAGATAATGAAGGTGTTTGATTTGACTTTTAAGCTAGTTAAATTTACTTTTAGATTTTTTTTGTAACTTGTTTTGAATGTCTAGTAAAATTGAAAAAGCGTTTAAAAGTATTTAGTCTTTATTTTGTCCATATTAGCTTATGATTTATAAGTCAAAATTTATTAAGAATTTGTCTGAATTGACTTATTTTAGATGTTTTGAAGTAAAAATAGTTTTTAAGGATTCTTGTAGTGTTTGGTTTTAAAAAAATTAGAAAACAATGTTTATAAGCACTTGTTTTTAAGTCAAATAATAAAAAATGCCAAAACTCATAATTCGAATTTCTAATTTATAACTTTTAACTTATAGGAGTAGTTAATTATTCTAACTTATAGTAATTTTTATATAGTTTTCAAACATATAAATTTTATTTCAAAAAGCTTAAACATTTTACGCGAACTTAAATTGTTTGGCTCTTGAAATATGAATCGTGCCACATAAATTGGGATAAAAAGAATGTCTAATGATGTATTTTTCAATCTTATATATAAAATATTAAACTATCGTCTCACATTAGCAATAACTTAATCAACTGAAACTGATCATCATGAGATTTTAGGTATAATTTCCAACATAAACAAACACTAGGTGAGTTCTATCCATTCGTCCTAGTTTTGATGGACAAAGTTACTTGGTAATGATTGTTAGAAGGTATCCCGCGGAATAAATAATTAGTGAAAATTAGTGACAAGGAAAAACGAACGGAGAAAGTAATTTGATTCACCAACAAAGTTATTTTTGAATTGGGTGAAAATTATTTTCATCCTCTAATTTTATTTTAAAAAATAATTTTTTTCTCAACTCTGAATAAATGTCACGTTGTAAAATAAATAAGTACTATGTAGAATAAAGAAGAAGAATATTTATTATTTAAAATTGAGGGAATGTTTGATTTTTGTAAACGATTTTCACACTTTTGGATTATAATTTTAAGATAATGAAGGTGTTTGATTTGACTTTTAAGCTAGTTAAATTTACTTTTAGGTTTTTTTGTAACTTGTTTTGAATGTCTGGTAAAATTGAAAAAGCGTTTAAAAGTATGTAGTCTTTATTTTGTTCAGATTAGCTTATGATTTATAAGTCAAAATTTATTAAGAATTTGTCTGAATTGACTTATTTTAGATGTTTTGAAGTAAAAATAGTTTTTAAGGATTCTTGTAGTGTTTGGTTTTAAAAAATTAGAAAACAATGTTTATAAGCACTTGTTTTTAAGTCAAATAATAAAAAATGCCAAAACTCATAATTCGGATTTCTAATTTATAACTTTTAACTTATAGGAGTAGTTAATTATTTTGACTTATAGTAATTTTTATATATTTTTCAAACATATAAATTTTATTTCAAAAAGCTTAAACATTTTACGCGAACTTAAATTGTTTGGCTCTTGAAATATGAATCGTGCCACATAAATTGGGATAAAAAGAATATCTAATGGTCTATTTTTCAATCTTATATATAAAATATTAAACTATCGTCTCACATTAGCAATAACTTAATCAACTGAAACTGATCATCATGAGATTTTAGGTATAATTTCCAACATAAACAAACACTGGGTGAGTTCTATCCATTCGTCCTAGTTTTGATGGACAAAGTTACTTGGTAATGATTGTTAGTAGGTATCCCGCGGAATAAATAAACTTAGAGTCGAAGCCAGAATTTTCACAAATAGGTTCAAAATTTGAAGAAAAATTAATCGTAGAGAGTTCAACATCTATTATATATACATAAGATATAATTTTAGGGACCGGTAAATTTGTTGTCATGTGATCAGGAGGTCACGGGTTCAAGCCTTGGAAACAGCCCCTAGCAGAAATGCAAGGTAAGGCTGCGTACAATTCACCTATGTGGTAGGACCCTTCCTCGAAGCCTGCGCATAACAGGAGCTTTAGTGCACCGGACTACTCCTCTGATTATAAATAGTATAATTTTCCACCGAAGGGGGTTCAAATGAACCCCCATGCTCCGCCCTTGCCATGGATTAATTGAAGTGCGCGCAAGCTGGTCCAGACACCACAATTGTTAAAAAAAGGTTCTTTATGCACCAAAATTCAGAGTTTAAGTTGGTGAAACAACTCTTATTTTGATGTTGAACTCATATCAACTTATTAACTTGAAAAAATACTGTTTATGAATAGTGATGTTGAAATGTTCTTCTATTTAGATGAAATCAACATGACTATTTATATACAAGCTCAGTTGATTTACAGTACTCCCTTCGTTTCAAAAAGAATGACCTACTTTAATTTGGCACAAAGTTTAAAAAAATAAAGAAGACTTTTGAATCTTATGGCCTTAAATTAAAGTTGTCAAATGTATCAAAATGCCCTTAAATCTTGTGGTACTAAACATGTCATGTGGAAAGCTGAAGTTAAAGTATTACCAAAAAACAAAAGGGTCATTCTTTTTTAAACGGATTAAAAAGAAAAGTAGGTCATTTCTTTTTGAAACAGAGGGAGAAACTTTTTCTGTAAAATTTTGTGAATATATAACCTAAAGGTAATGAAGCTCTTGGAAAATATATTTCAAGAACAAAAATATATGAAGAAAATCGCAAAGATGGAAGGCTTAATAATTCGAACGACGAACACATAATTAAAGGCTTGAAATATGCATGAAACGCTTTCTTAAAAATGATATTTGCTCTCTTTCCTCTGCGAGATTGCTAGCGGATTGTATGCAAATAGTTTTAGTTGATGCGGCAAGCCTATGAAATTCTGTACTAAGCAAATAGTCAACCAACTAATGATAGGATACAATCTTTCATTTAATTTAAGTTAAACAAAAATCCAACAGAAGCCTCATGATCCAAGTAAAGATGAATTCATGGTGTTTCAAAATTGTTGTTTTTCTTTTGCAAGGTAAGTTACACAGACTCTTCATTTTTTATGTTGTATCCGTGTCTGATTCTTCAAAAATATACTAATATTGGCGAATCCGACATGCACCTATTGGCACTTCTGAATAGTCCGAAAAACATAGCTTGCAAGTATGCATATGATTTAGTGGGACTTATTTGTAGCTGCAGGCTGTGTGTTATAGCAATGTAGATGTTCATATGGATTAACCATTGTAGAAGAGTTACAACAACAATAAAACAACATACCCAGTGTATTCCCACAAAGTGGGGTCTTGGAGGTAAAGTCTACGCAGTTCATACCACTACCTCAGATGAAGTAGAGAGGTTGTTTCTGATGATCATAGAAGAGTGGATAAAGATTTAAAATTATCACATCAACGAGAGGGTGCATTGCAAGCAGGGGCAGATCTAATGGGGGTTCAGGGGTGGCATGGCACCCGTAAACTTCAATCCAAAAACTGTGTGTATATATATATTTTGAAGAAAACCGGTATATTTTTAAGTGTCACCCGGTGCAGCAGTTGAGGAAGTAATGTCAGTGGCAAATGCGCTGAAATTTCACATAGTATACCAGAGTTCAAATCCAGACGCTAGCATTATTTTGTTACTTTTTGATCGCTCTTCTATTTTCTATAAGTTCTTTTCCTCCTGACTTAATCTTTGTTTGACTCTTTTTTTTTTGGTAATCTTTGTTTAAGAATTTTTAACTTAAGTGTAGAACATAGTTGAATATTCCTTCTTCCTTCAAATTTATAGTTCACCTCTCCTCGTAAATCATAATAATGATGCCTGGCTTGATGAGTTGATGTTATAATTTCTTAACAATAGAATTGGAAATATCCATTGAATGTTGACAACTATTTTGTACTTTCACGCTGACTGATAAGTTGAATTTAACTCTTGTTTACACAATTTATAGTAATTACAACAATAACAACAACAACAAATTCAGTGTATTCCCACATAGTGGGTTCTGGGAGGGTAAAATATATGCAGTGCATACACTACCTCCGGAAAAGTAGAAAGGTTGTTTTCGATAGTTTTTATAATAATAATCACATTTTTGTTATTTGATCTATTTGTCTATACAAATTGAAAAGACAAATAATCAAATCGAAACCCAAAGTCTATAAAATCGACAAAATATTTGTCTTATTTGGGGCAGTGTAAATAGCAAAACGTAAAGCAAAAAATTAACTGATTTCCAACTAAATTCGTAAAAATTAGGTTCTTCGATAATGTTTCAATGAAATTTTCCTTCAAAAATCTCTTACTAACAAGCCAAATTTCAGTGGGACACTCATAAAAAATATCTTTTTTTAGTAGTAGCTTTAACGTTAAAAGTGACATGGCACCCGCAACCTCAAAATTCTAGATCCGCCTCTGATTGCAAGCAACGTACACATTAAGATAACATAAGATGTCGCTTGAAATGACTGGGCCTAGTATCTCCAGATGCAGCATTTGCAACTGGTGATTGTGCTGCATATGAAAACTGATACGAAGGGGTATTCACTGTTCAATTATGAATTAGTTACACACTTGTTCCGATCTAAAGTTACTAGTAATAGTACTTAAACCTGTGTATACACGTAATTTTGTCCCTCCCTGAAAGCATCTTTTACCGTTTCTCCCATTTTACCACGTATCCTATCCACGTGGTAATTTTTTCACAAGAAAACAAAATAAATAACTACCTCATCATTTTATTTATTTATTTTATTTTATCTTTATCACATTTAACAAATCCTAACAAATTTTATCTTCTTTTGAACAAACTAACAACCCTTCCTATCAAATTTTGACATATCACACACCCCTACCCCCTTTCTCTCACTACCCCTAGACCCCCTCCCTACCCCAGTCACATTTTCACTGGTTAACATATATACACACAGATTTCATTCAAAAAAGAGGGGGGGCATATATAGAATGGGGGACCATTTTTTCTTTTTTCTTTTTTTTTATAGTGGGATGATAGCCTAGAAAGACACAAGGGGTGGACCGAGGTTGAAGTTTATGGTGAGTGTGTGGACGCAACCAGGGATAAACCAGACACCCAAACGGGCGGAGATGGATGTAGTCGGGTGGATGATTGTAGAGACGGGCATATAGAGTGGAGTTGGAGAGAGTGTGAGTGGGCATGCGATTTATGAGGTAGTTGGCAGTAGCAAGGGCATCAACCCAAAAGGAAACAGGTAAGGTGGAATCATGGAGGAGCGCAACAACTGTTTCTATTAGGTGACGGTGTTTGCGCTCAGCAACGCCATTTTGTTCAGGGGTATATGGACATGAAGTGTGATGAAGAGCCCCTAGACTTTGAAGAAAAACACCAAATGCATTGTTGACAAATTCTTTGCCATTGTCACTTCGAAAAATTTTGATTTTGGCATTAAATTGATTTTGAACCATTCGGTCAAAGTTGACAAAAACAGTATAAGCTTCGGATTTAAATTTCAGAGGATAAAGCCAAGTGAATTTACTGTAATCATCAACAAAACAGATATAATAACGAAAACCTTGAATAGAAGGAACTGAGGTTGGACCCCAAACATCAGAATGAATTAATTGAAATGGCGCAGTGGCCTTGTGTTCAGACAGTGAAAAAGGTAAACGACAAGATTTAGACACTGAACAGGACTCGCAATGTAATTTCCCTGAAAAATTAAAACCTAAGGAAGATAAAATGGATTTGGCGATGGCGGATGATGGATGCCCAAGCCGGCGATGCCAGGTGGACGAGAGAATGACTTGACTCACAACAGACGGAGACCTGGATGGAAGAGTGTATAGCCCATGCTCACAGCGGCCCGTGTATCGCACCCGGTTCGTGGTATTGTCCACTATCTGGAAATTGGTGTCATTAAAAATGAGGGTGCAGTTATTTTCTTTAGTAAAGCGATAAACAGATAAAAGATTGGATGTGAGGGAAGGGACGTGGTGAAGGGTGGAGAGATGAAATTTACCATTTGGGGTATAGACATACCCAGAGCCGGTGTTTGTGATGGGAAGGGATTGACCATTGCCTACTGTAATAGTTTCTGAGCCATGATACGGATGAGGAGCTTGAAGTTGTGAATAATCCGACGTCACATGGGTGTTAGCACCTGTGTCTAGATACCAATCGCCAGATGGAGCGTTTGTGGACGCATGCATCGCCCTTGATCTGCCGGACTGGCGATTTACATTCTGCGAGTCATCATAACGATACCAGCAATTAGCCGCAGAATGGCCCCGTTTAGCACAAATTTGGCACGTCGGAAGATCTCGTGTGGGCCCCCGCTGGTTTCCTCGTCCCTGTCCGCGGCCTGACTGGAAGCCGTCCCTCGATGGAGGCCCGCCTCTGCCTTGCTGCCCGGCGTTCCGACGGTCACCGCCGCCGCTGCCCCGCCCTGGGGTACGGCGATCGTCACCGCGACCCCTGGCCGAGCCTCCGCTGCCAGCCGAGTAAAGAGCCGTGACGCCAGGGGTGGAACTGGCTTCTCCTAGCAGTAATTTGTGTTCCATGTCTAGATTCAATTCTTCTGCATGAAGCCATCCAGACAGTTGATTCAGAGTGATTTCGACAGGTGAGAGGCGAATATGCTGTTTGAGAGAGGAATAGCCAGACGGAAGACCACGTATCACGGCATTCACCACGTCTCGTTCAGGAATAATCTCGTTCACAGCATTTAGGTCAGACAGAATAGAGGCCACATCATCAAGGTATTGAGTCATCGTCTTCGTTCCCTTCCGAAGAGTATGCAATCTGTCACGCAACTGAAAAATATGAGTCGTGGACACAGAGTTGTACCTTGTGGCTAGTGCGTCCCAAAGTGAAGCCGATGTTAGAAAACCCCGGGCGTGTTTGTGCACAGAGGGGCTAAGAACGGCGAAAAGACAGGCTCGGATCTGAGTGTCTACGATCATCCACGGAAGGTAGTCGGGATTTGGGAGCATGACGCCGTCCTCCTCGGCTGTCTCAGGCGGCGGCTTCTCCGCACCGTCAATCCATCCGAGCAGCAAGTTGGCTGCGAGGGCGGTGCGGACGTTAAGTGCCCAGGCCGGGTAGTTGTTGTCAGATAATTTTTCGGGGATGAGATTGTGGAGATTCCTGAGCAGTAATTTTACTCCAGACGGTAAATTTGACAGAGGATCAACAACCTTGTCCATGGCGCCGACCTACGGCGAAGGAGGGAGGCCGTGCGGCATGGTGTAGACGGTGGTGGCGGCGTACACACGTCGGAAAAGAGGAGAGATTAGGGTTTGGGCGGAAGAAGAAACCCTAGCTTTGATACCATGATATAATTTAATAATAATTGATCTTATTGATATTGAAGGGGTTACAGCTGTATATATAGAGAACTGAAGACTAGCTAATTACAGAATAACCCAGATGTATTTAATAATTATATATGTAGTCTATTATAAACCAATTGAATATACACATACACGGGGAGCTTCCCTTCTTCTTCACCAAGACATCCATCTACCAGAAAATTGATACATATACATACTTTTACATTATTTTCACCTAACACACATAAATCTTCTTCTCCTCCACAAAATTTCAGGCATGAATTCCAGTCATTCACACCCACACATTCACCATCACAAAAAAATGAGACACTCTTACAGAATTCTCACTTACCGCTGCACACACACACACTCTTTGATAGGAAAAACAGTCCCTCATCCTCTCTTTGACTAAAAATCGCACACCACACACGAGAATGGATGTAGATTGATAGAGAGAGAGAGAAAAAAAGTCATGAACAGAGTGAGAGAGTGAGACGAGAGAGACGGACGGGGTTTGAATAGGCGAGGGTAGACAGAAATCGCCAAGAATCAGGTGGGTCAAGTTTTTCCCGGTGACCTATTTGTCGGACCTGTCTGTTTCTAAATATTTTTAGGCGGCTCTAGCTAAAGAGCATCAAAAATTGCCGGAGAGCTGACCATTTTATCAATTTTTGTCCATCGTTGCTCTCGTCGAAATCTCTTTGTTTCGTTTGATTTTGGTTTAGATTGGGTAAGATTTTGGATGCGAGTGTTCTCGGGTTTTTGTAGATTTAGTCTCGGGTTGTTCGTTATTTCTTCCTTCTTAGGATTCAAATCTTACTGGGTCGTTATTCCTCAATATTGGAGTTGGAGTTGGTCACTGTTGAGGCCCTATTCGGAGTTCTAAAGTTCGGGTCTTCTTAAATCTTATTACCAATGAAATCGGTTCTTCAAAGTTCCATCTCTTAACTCTACTTTTGAATTATACCGAGGTGGTTAATATCGTGATTTTGTGATGTGGTTTTAAATATTTTGAGCAAAATATTGATTGTTTTTGTGGATGTGAATGATTGGTATGCTTAAATGTTTGAGTCCTCGTTTGGGTATGTGTTCGATATTGATTTCGGATGTTGAAAAAGTAATTTGATAGTCGAATTGGTTGTTTGGGGGTCGGGATCGAAAATTGATAATCGAATAAGTCGAAGGTTGTTTATTTTGATTCAATACTGAATATTGTTGAATTGGATAGCATCACGATAGGTTGAAGTCGATAGGCAAATTATAGGTTTTTGGGGTAGGCAAATTTAGAATTGGGGGATTATTGGAATGTTTGAAATATTTGTTGAATGTCTTACTTACCGCATTTGAAAAGTGTATTCATTTGGTCGGGGAATGCCCCGAGGTATTTGTATTTATTCACCAGGGAATGCCCCGACGTACTATGTTGGCGGAAGATGATCGTCATGAAGGCCCGAGTCATCGGGTAAAGCAATGGAATGTAGTTTAGAATTAGCCTAGAATAGAGTAGGTTTATGTTTTCCGTATTTTTTATTTTTCGGGACTATATAATTGGACAGAACACTAAATTTTGGATTATTTTGTTTGATTTTGCTTGATTGATTGTTGTGTGTGCATTGTGTGGTTTATACATTCGTAGTGTCAAATTAGCCGATATGCTCCACCAAGCGACTGTGGTCGAACCACGGGATCGAGGGGTGCCTAACACCTTCCCCTCGGTCAACATAATTCCTTAGTCGGAATCTCTGTTCGTGGATCAGTTTTATAGAGTCAAAACCATTTTGAAAAAGGATATCCAAGGGTAACTTGGCACACCCGATTTATGCCAAGTGGAGACTCTGAGTTTTGAATATAAATAATCCTTTTCAAAACAAATCGTCATTTTGTCACTTAAGAAATAAAAACCTTTCGAACTTAAAATCTTTATCTTTTGGACGGAAAAAAAGGTGTGACAGCTGTGGTGACTTTGCTGGGGAGTTTTCAGAATTCGAGCTTATTTTTTTGGAGTTGTATCGGCTTAGTTTGACATTATGGGTGTGTAAACCTTGTTTGTGTTATTGTTTGTTGTTTATTTTATCATTGTTGAGTGCCTACATGTTCTTTGTTTACAATTTTTTCTCTTGTGTGTTATCGCTTTATATCTGGCATCATGTGCATAACCCGAGTCAATTCTTTCTGCAACAAGTCCCGGAGTGCACGTTGTGCGCACAAAATCTAGTTGAGTCACCCTTATTTTAGGAAGGGGAACCGTTGGATGTATGGAGTAGGTAGAAAGCAAAGCAGCCACTATCGACCATATGCTCCCCCGAACGGCCTTATTAGTAAACCCCAACGTAGGTCAGCCTTTAGGTCATGCTTATGTGTATCATATTGAGACCTAGCGGGGTCCACTTGGTCCTTTGTAGGAGACTTTCCTCTAAAGCATCCCTACGTGCTAATTGTTGCATTTTTTTAGGGTAATAGGGTCATTTGACGGACTGATTTGGGGAAAACATGTGCTAGAATTAAAGAAAGGCATGTTAGGCATGGAAAAAAAAGGAAAAAAAAAAGAGAAAAGCTGAATCAAAAAAGAGTTTCGTAGCTTTTAGGTTCTTTATGGCTTTTGTTTTTCACAATTCAAAAATTAAAAAAAAAGATTTTTTTTAATTTTTGCACTCATTTTTCAAAAATAAAAAAAACGTCAAAAAGGTTTTCCTTTTGTTGCATTTAGCAAGCATTCACAATTCGAAAACTCCAAAAAGATTTTTTTTAGGAGCTTTTTATAAAAGCAAAATTCAAAAAAAAAAAAGGTGATAGAAGTTTTGTACATTTCATATAACGAAAATACCAAAAAGATTTTCTTTCATAGCTGTTGGTGTCATTTTTTATGTGAAGTGTCAAATTGAAAACTCAAAAAAAGATTTTGTTATGGTGTTCATCGTGTGTCTTTGGTCGTGTCTCAAGTTAGGATGCAATCTGTTATTTAATCATTAATTGTCCAATCTGGACGAACTACACACCCCTGATTCTCCTCTCTCGGGAGTGAGATACGTAGGCAGCCTATTGTTGGTTCGGGGATCTTATTTCAAAAATATTTTTCTTCACTCTTCATTCAGAGTAGGTGCCTATGCATCAATAAAAGAAAACTACAAAAAGTTTTTCCTTTAATAGTTTTAAGTTTCATTTTCGTATGAAATGTAAAATTGAAAACCCAAAAAGATTTTTCTTTGGTAATCGTAGGTTTCATTTTGTATAGAAATCTAAAAAAAAAAAAAGTATAAGATTTTCTTCACTCTTTATTTAGAGTAGATGTCATATACATCTTTAAGAGAAAACCACAAAAAAGATATTCCTTTAATAGGTTCGAGTTTCATTTTCCCATGAAATTTAAAACTGAAAACTCAAAAAGATTTTCTTTGGTAATCATAGATTTCACTTTGAATAGGGATGTTAAAGCTGAAAAATTCAAAAAATATTTTCGTCAATTCTTTTGACAAATTGTTATTTTGTTTTCTTCTTAAAGTTTCAAGAAAAAACAAACAAACAAAGAGTTTAATTGACCATTTTGGCAAGACTTCACGAACTACGCACACCTAATTCTCCTCTTTCGGGAGTGAGATACGTAGGCGCCCTTCTTGGGTTCGGTGATCTTTTTTTTTTTAAAAAGAGAGATTTTGAGAAAGTGTTGAACTCTAACATATTTGCTATCTCTTGTTAAGTTAGTTTGAGGTGGTTGGTTTGTGGCATTTTGGCTGGTCCTCCATATTGCACCAAGTCACAGAGAAGGCTATGGCCAATAAGGATATCGAGTTTGTTGTCACTAATCAGATAGGGAGTTCGGGAAATGAGAATTTAGGAGATAATGAAGAGATTCAGAAATTAAGGCAGCAAATGATAGAAATGTATCGAGCTTGGGCTAATGGGTTGCCGCCTCCTCCAGTTCCCACTGATAATCTGGAATATCTTTCTAGCTTGCCTCCCGTGTCACATGCACAATTTTCCATTTTTGTTGATATGTCGCAATATGCATCAGGATCGAATCCGAGGCAACAATATCCAACCACTTCCAATGTTTATTTCCTTACTCCCCAATCCAAGACTACCACATACTCGGCTCTACCCGTTGTTCATGCTTTTGCGGCGCCACCCCCACCTAAAGCTCCTACTTTTGATATTCATCCACAAGTTGTGCCTCCCTACTCTACAAGAGAGCCTGCATTGAATATTACTGATGATCAACGTTACACTTTCGAACCTACATTCAAGTTGACTGGTCTTTACAGTGACACTCACCCGCCTGAATTTCCTCCCAGCACTAAGAAGCCTGTTATGACAGAAGAACAAGAAGAAATGACCAGAAAATTGAGAAGTTGGGAACTGGATATGATGAACTTGCAAGGACTTGGGGGTTACAAAAGTGTCTCATATAAGGACTTATGCATGTTTCCAGGTGTCAACATTCCTCCTGGCTTTAAAATGCCAAAGTTTGAGAAATATGACGGACTTGGGGACCCAGTGTCACATTTGAGGCGCTATTGTAACCAATTAAGAAGCGCTGGAGGGAAGGAAGAACTACTCATGGCTTATTTCAAGGAGAGTCTTTCAGGCCTAGCTTCGGAATGGTTTGTTGACCAAGACATCGACAAGTGGATTAGTTGGGATGACCTAGCTAATGAATTTGTGCAACAATTTCAATACAATGTGGAGTTGATCCCCAATGAAAAATCCCTAGCTAGTATAAAGAAGAAGAATACTGAGAGCTTCAGGGAGTATGCGATCAGATGGCGCGAACAAGCTGCTAGAGTGAAACCGCCAATGAAAGAAAGAAAAATAGTGGAGGTGTTTATTTAAGCGCAGGATGAAACATATTATCAACACTTGATACCTGTATTGGGCAAGTCATTTATTGAGGTCCTTAAAATAGGGGAGAAGATAGAAGAGGGAATTAAGACGGGTCGCATTGTGAGTTTTGCTACATTGAAAGAGACTACTCAAGCAATTCAAAAGGGTTCAGGAAGTGTTGGGGATACAAAGAATGAGGAAGATGCATCTGCTATTGTAGTTGGACAGCGAGAACAGTCAAGAAGACTCCGTCGTCATCACTCTCAGCCAAAAACCCAAGTTCATACCCAAACTCCACATAATTACTCCCAAAATCCATTCTACTCCGCTCTTCCACCTCTATATCCAGTATATAACGCACATCCATATGTTCAACCCCCATCATACCCACAGTGGAACACACCAACTCCTCAGAGCCGTCCTCTAACTCCACAAACATACCAAAACCCTTCTAAGCCTGATTTTTTATCCAAGCCAAACGATGAAATGAGGCAAAAGTCGAAAGATAGCTTCACACCAATTGAAGAGTTGTATGCCAGTTAGAGATTGGTATAATGGGGCATGATCACTCCTCTCCTTGGGTGTATTCTTAATCGGCGTTCAAGAAATTTTGATCCTAATGTGCGATGTGCGTATCATTCTAATGCTCAAGCTCATAGTATTGAAGATTGTCGGGCTTTGAAAAGAGAAATTGAAAAGATGATTAAAGATAGATCAATTATGGTGCAGAACATTGACAGTGAGGAAAGCTCTAGTCACGCTGATATGCAAACCAGTGGCTAAGATGTCAGGCTAAGCAATTGAGAAGTCACCCCTCTCCCTCTTAGGAAGAGGTCTGGTAGTTTATTTTGTTTTATTTTTTGTTATCCAGATTATTTCAGGGTTGTAGTTCGGGATCTATCTTGTTTTGTCCATTTTGTCGTTATGTTCAAACCCTTCTATCTTTCATTTTAATTAAATAGAGTCCCTTTTTTCCTTTGTATTTTAAATATGTGTTTCTTTGTTTTCTTTCCACAGTACATTTTAGGTTAATTCTCGTGATATGACATGCTAGCGGAATTTTCAGCCAAATCTTAAAATTCAGTTTAAGCATGAACATTGAATCAGAGAGTTAAAGTTAGGAAAAGAGAACATCTAAGAAAATAGGTAGAGTGCTGAGACATTTGGTGACAAGTTCAAACCTTCTTTGAAAATTAAGGCAATTATTTTGAGAATCACAAGAATAACTTGGTCATCAATTGAAAAACATTGCTCAATTAGGTCAAATAGCGGATGTGTGATCTCGAGGGACAGAAAAATCAACTCCACGAAAGCATGATGAGTCATTCAATGTGAGGGATGTACAAAAAATGTGGAGTTGTATGTTGACAAGCATAGAAAAAGAGGTGACACACATGTTCAGTTAAAGTTAGTGTTGTAAAAAATGTCACAAATGATCTTCATCTCTAACTTTCATATTGCATGACATGTACTAGCATTTTCAAGGATTGATATAACGAAGACATTTCATTCTGCTATCCCAATATCGCATCATCCTTTGTTTACCCCATTTGAGCTTTAGTTTTATTTTCTTTCATACCCCTCTTTTGGAATCAAGATAGAGTCAGCAAAGCTCAAAAGAAAAGTGTCGATCAAAACAATAGAGTCAAAAAGTTTGAAAAAAAAAAGAGAAGAAAAAGAAATATGTCCAAAAAGAAATAAAAAAGTTTCAAGACAAATAGAGTTAGAAAAATCCAAAGAGAAAAGAGTATCAATGAAAGAAAAATTAGATCAAAAGAAAGAACAAGCTGCTAGAACTACACGTGACCTGATTCTCCTCTTTTGGGGGTGAGATACGTACGCTGCCGTACTCAGGGCTCGGTCCAACCAAATAAACAATTTAGAATTGCCCAGTCAAAAGGAACTGGGACATGAGTTGATCCTCATTGTTTGAGTCGATTCCAAAAGTTGTAAGTCCCACCCCACTTCAAGTGTCGCTTGGGCCCCATGCCATCCTTTCTTTCTAACCCTATCTAAAAGCCAAGTTACAACCAAAGAAAGACCTTCTGATCAATCTTTAAGAATGTTAAGGCTAAGCATTCAATGGATGTGATGACACATTTTAGGAACTACTCGTCTTCCTCAACATAAGAAATCAGGAGAGAAATAAAAATGAGAGAGTTTAATTGGTAGAAACCCTCACGGGCACCATAAGGCGATGGTAATTTAAGACAGATAAAAATGAGAGAGTCTTATTGGTGAAAACCCTCACGGGCACCATAAGGCGAGGGTGAGTTGAGAGAAAAATGAGAGAGGCTTGTTGGCAAAAATCCTTCAATGTGCCACTAGCCGAATGAGCTCTTCGAATACAATGGGTTCAAGCAAGTAACTTAGTTTCAGAGCCATTAACTCAACAACAATTGGTAGAAAGTTTGGATGGAAAGATCAGGCATCTTGATCCAAAATGCATAGCATAATCATTAGAGTTGACTGTCATTTCTAGATAAATTTTTCATTTCTTTATTTCAAATGGGGACATTCATTGCCTTTTTTCTTTCTTTCTTTTTGTTTTATTTTTCTTGAGTCAGTTATCCAAATAAAAATCATTGTCATTTTTCTCTTGTCTTTGAGTCAAGTCCATGTCAAAACAAGTGAGAAAAGATTTCAAAATTGGTTACCAGCTCATTAAATTACACAGAACAAGACAAAATCCAGCACATAAAAAAGACATGATTGTGAGCCGAAATAAGGCATGCAAGAACTTTTGTCAATTGTCTGGGAACTCATGAAAATAACAAGGTTTAAAGGGTTTATTTGAGAAGCATGGTAAAGCAGAGATACCATGTTTGTTTCAGTCACTCTTAATAATCTGAGTTCGGATCAATGATTCAGCAAGTCAATGATATATGCTAATGGTTGAAAGCAATGTTAAATGTGACGAGGGAAAGAGCGATCGCCGCAAAAACTAAAGCCACAAACCAGCCACCACGTTTTAAACTCACAAGTTTTCTTTGATGAAACAGGAAACATATTACCTTCAAATCAAGGATTTCAAAGCCTAAACATCAAGGCCCGTATTTCTTACTTTTACAAATGCAGGAAGCGATGTTGCTGCACAAGTTTGATAATTAAATCATGGTAAAAATTCATCATATTATATCCCTCAGAGACACACTTCTTGCCCAAGGATTTTAGTTTTTATTTGTTGGGTGATACACTTCTTAAATTGAACCTTCACTCCTAGAAGACGTACCTTCTAGTCGAGTCATTCCATTTGACTCTTAGAAGACGTACCTTTTAGTCGAGTCATTTCCCTTGATTCCTAGGAGACGTACCTTTTAGTCGAGTCATCTCCTTTGATTCCTATAAGACGTACCTTTTAGTCGAGTCATTTCCCCTTTGATTCCTATAAGATGTACCTTTTAGTCGAGTCATTCCCCTTGATTCCTATAAGGCGTACCTTTTAGTCGAGTCATTCCCTTTGATTCCTATAAGACGTACCTTTTAGTCGAGTCATTCCTTTTGATTCCTATAAGACGTACCTTTTAGTCGAGTTATTCCCCTTGATTCCTATAAGACGTACCTTTTAGTCGAGTCATCCTCCTTTGATTTCTATAAGATGTACCTTTTAGTCGAGTCATTTCTTTGATTCCTATAAGACGTATCTTTTAGTCAAGTCATCCCCCTTGATTCCTATAAGACATACCCTTTAGTCGAGTCATCCCCCATGATTCCTATAAGACGTACCTTGAGTCGAGTCATCCCCCTTGATTCCTAGAAGACGTACCTTTTAGTCGAGTCATTCCCCTTGACTCCTATAAGACGTACCTTTTAGTCGAGTCATTTCCCTTGACCCCTAGAAGACGTACCTTTTAGTCGAGTCATTCCTTTTGATTCCTATAAGACTTACTTTTTAGTCGACTCATTCCCTTTGATTCCTATAAGACGTACCTTTTAGTCAAGTCATTCCTTGACCCCTAGAAGAAGTACCTTCTAGTCGAGTCATCTCCTTTGATTCCTATAATACGTACCTTTTAGTCGAGTCATCCCATTTAATTCTTATGACGTACCTTTTAGTTGAGTCATCCCCTTTGATTCCTATAAGATGTACCTTCTAGTCGAATCATACCAATTAACTCATAGAAGATAAATTTATTTATTTAGGATATTTTTCTTTTTAGTTTTGATATGATTTCAGGAGCCCGCCTGAAGAACAGAGCGAATAAATGAAAAGTCAAGCAACAAGGTGAAGAAATTGAAAGTCAACATATTGAAAAAATAGCAAGTCAGGAACCTACCTGAAGAAAAGGGTGAAGAAATTGAAAATCGAGTAACAAGTGATGAAATTGCAAGTCAGGAGCCCACCTAAAGAATAGGGTAAAGAAACTGCAAGTCAGGAGCCCGCCTGATGAATAGGGTGATGAAGTAATGAGTCAAGAGTCACGGAAAGCTGCATAGATATAGTTTTTGTAATTTCATTTATGTTTTTAACTTGTAATTTTCATTTTTCTTTGATGTAATGACAAAGCCGCGGACTAGAACCTCGATGGGACCTCACTCGACTCTCCAACTCGATTGTCCTTCTTTCTTTTGTTTCTTTCTTTGAATAAATATCGGGTCAAAATTCTGTTTTGTTGTCTACTTCTTTGTAGGAAAACACTTTGTGCTTACATGCAAAGAGGGGCATGATGTAGACACGTAATTTTGTACCTCTTCGAAAGTATTTTTTACTGTTTCTCCCATTTTACCACGTATCCTATCCACGTGGTAATTTTTTTTGCAAGAAAACAAAATAAATAACCACCTCATCATTTTATTTATTTATTTTATTTTTATCTTTATCACAGTTAACAAATCCTAACAAATTTTATCTTCTTTTGAATAAACTCACAACCCTTCCTATTAAATTTTGACACATCACACATCACACATCCCTACCTCCTTTCTCTCACTACCCCTAGACCCCCTCCCTACCCCAGTCACGTTTTCACTGGTTAACATATATACACACAGATTTCATTCACAAAAGGGGGAGCATATACAGAATGGGGGACCATTTTTTCTTTTCAATTTTTATATAAACCAACTGAATATACACATACACGGGGAGCTTCTCTTCTTCTTCACCAAGACATCCACCCACCAGAAAATTAATACATACACACACTCTTCCATTTTTTTCACCTAACAAACATAAATCATCTTCTTCTCCACAAAATTTCAGGCACGAATTCCAGTCATTCACACCCATACACTCACCATCATAAAAACATGAGACACTCTCACAGAATTCTCACTCACCGCTGCACACACACACTCTTTGATAAAAAAAACAATCCCTCATCCCCTCTTTGACTAAAAATCGCACACCACACACGAGAATGGATATAGATTGAGAGAGAGACTCACGAACAGAGTGAGAGAGTGATACGAGAGAGACGGACGGGGTTTGAATCAACGAGGGTGGACAGAAATCGCCGAGAATCAGGTGGGTCAAGTTTTCCCGATGACCTGTTTGCTGTAGCTGTCCGTTTCTAAATATTTTCAGGCGACTCTAGCTGAAGAGCATCAAAAATCACCGGAGAGCTGACCATTTTGTCAATTTCTGCCCATCGTTGCTCTCGCCGGAATCTTTTTGTTTCGTTAGATTTCGGTTCAGATTCAGTGAGATTTTAGATGCGGGTGTTCTTGGATTTTTATAGATTCAGTCTTGGGTTGTTTGTTATTTCTTCCTTCTTAGGATTCAAATCTTACTGGGTTGTTATTCCTCAATATCGGAGTTGGAGTTGGTCACTGTTGAGGCCCTATTCGGAGTTCTAAAATTTGGGTCTTCTTAAATCTTATTACCAATGAAATTGTTTCGTCACAGGTCCATCTCTTAACTCTACTTTTGAATTATACCGAGGTGGTTAATATTGTGATTTTGTGATGTGGTTTTGAATATTTTGAGCAAAATGTTGATTGCTGTTGTGGATGTGAATGATTGGTATGCTTAAATGTTTGAGTCCTCGTTTGGGTATATGTTCGATATTGATTTTGGATGTTGAAAAAGTAATTTGATAGTCGAATTGGTTGTTTGGGGGTCGGGATCGAAAATTGATAATAGAATAAGTCAAATGTTGTTTATTTTGATTTATTACTGAATATTGTTAAATTGGATAGCATCAAGATAGGTTGAAGTCGATAGGCAAATTATAGGTTTTTGGCACAAATTTAGAATTGGGGGGATTATTGGAATGTTTGAAATGTTTGTTGAATGTCTTGTTTACCGCATTTGAAAAGTGTATTCATTTGGTCGGGGAATGCCCCGAGGTATTTGTATTTATTCACCGGAGAATGCGCCGACGTACTATGTTGGCGGAAGATGATAGTGATGAAGGCCCGAGGCATCGGGTAAAGCAATAGAGTGTAGTTTAGAATTAGCCTAGAATATAGTAGGTTTATGTTTTCCGTATTTTTTATTTTTCGGGACTGTATAATTGGACTAAACACTAAATTTTGGATTATTTTGTTTGATTTTGCTTGATTGATTATTGTGCGTGCTTTGTGTGGTTTATACATTCGTAATGTCAAATTAGCCGATATGCTCCACCAAGCGACCGTGGTCGAACCATGGGATCGAGGGGTGCCTAACACCTTCCCCTCGGTAAATAGAATTCCTTAGTCGGAATCTCTGTTCGTGGATCAGTTTTATAGAGTCAAAATCGTTTTGAAAAAGGACATCCAAGGGTGACTTGGCACACCCGATTTATGCCAAGTGGCGACTCTCAGTTTTGAATATAAATAATCCTTTTCGAAATAAATCTTTATTTTGTAACTTAAGAAATAAAACTCTTTCGAACTTAAAATCCAAATCTTTTGGAGTTAAAAAAGGGGTGTGACAACCTGTATATGGCGTCTCAAGTGTTGGATCAACCTTCCTCTCTTTCTTCATTCTTAACTTGTTCATTTCCCATTGTTTCCCTCGAAATATGTTTTATAATGCACTTTCTTGATATACATACACGTTGCAGCGATGAGTTCTGGGACTGGTATAGGAATTACTTGTTGAACACCGAACATCTCAGGATCAAACACCGACACTTGAGAAAATTACTAAACCGAGACCTCACGAAAATAAACAAGAAAAGATGCTATAGAGAAAGAAGAGAAGTAAGCAATAGATAAGCTTGTATTGCTTGGTACATCTTACACAATGAACTTAAAACCTATTTATAGGCAAATGACTACACAATTATATGGACACACATTTGCTACGTGTACCATATATTTACACTACACATTTATTTTATTACTGAACAAACATATAACCACACACTTATTTTATTATTATATCAACTACCACTTGCACGTTGGCCACCATTATTTGTTGGGTTTGTATTTTTAACACTCCCCCCCAAACCCAACTTCCATCTTAGTTTTCATTCCTAGTTGATAAGAGAAGCTATTGAGCTTGTTGCCGCTCAAGCCTTTTGTGAACAGGTCTACAACTTGATCTTCTATTTTGACCTGCACTATTTGTATTTCTTCTTTAAGAAACTTTTCACGGATAAAATGGTAATTCACCTCCACGTGTTTGGTCCTTGCGTGGAACACCGGATTCTCCGCTAAACGTATTGCCGATTAGTTATTGCTATACAAAAGAATTGCATACTCCACTGGTTGATGCAAAACCTTCAAAATTTGGGTAAGCCAAGTACTTTACTGAGCTACCATCGCCGTTGCTGGGTACTCTGCTTCTGTTGTTGACAACGAGATAGTTGGTTGCCTTTTGCTACACCAAGAAATTGCTCCAGATCCAAGCATAAACACATACCTTATTGTTGAATGTCGGGTATCATGATCACCAGCATAGTCAGCATCAGAGTAGGCAGCTAATTTGCAATCTCCACCTTTCTTGTACAAGATGCCATAGCCAAGCGTACCCTTGACATAACTCAAAATCCTTCGAACTACTTCCAAGTGAGGCTTCTTCGGATTTTGTATGTATCGACTCATCACCCCAACTGCAAATGAAATGTCGGGTCTCATAAGTGTTAAGTAGATCAAACTTCCAACCAATTGTCGATACATAGTAGCATCTTCTAAGTCCTTCCCTTCATGAGCACACATTTTGACATTCTGCTCAATTGGAGTTGAAATCGGCTTGCAGTTAGTCATTCCAAAATTTTTCAACAAATCTTTGGAATACTTTTGCTAGTGTAGAAAAATTCCTTCTTCAGTACGATCAACCTCTAAGCCGAGGAAATGCTTGAGTTGACCCAATTCTTTTATCTGGAATCGAATAGATAAGTTCTCCTTTGTTCGAAGAATTTCATCTTCACAATCTCCCGTGATGATCAAATCATCGATATATACTAGTATTATAGATAATTTTCCTCCATTTGCTTTGACAAACAAACTAGGATCTGCAGGTGCCACCGAGTTACCACTATGCGTAAGAAATTCAGCAATCTTACCATACCAAGCTCTCGGTGTTTGTTTCAACCCATAAAGCGCCTTCCGAAGCTTACAAACATATTCAGGATGGTCTTGACTTCGAAAACCCATCGAATGGTCCATGTAAATCTCCCGATCTAACTCTCCATGCAGAAATGCGTTCTTCACATCCATCTGCCACAGGTTCCAATCTTTACTTGCTGCTAGAGCCAGTAGGACACGCACAGTTATGAGCTTCGCCATCAGGCTAAACGTTTCATCATAATCTAGCCCATATTGTTGAGAGAATCCTCGAGTTACCAGTCGAGCCTCGTACCTCTCAATCGATCCATCTAACGACATTTTATCTTGTAAACCCACTTGCACGAGATAGGCTTCACATCTCTTGACTTTGGAACAAGATCCCAAGTGTAATTTTGTTCAAGAGCAGCAATCTTCTCTTTCATTGCTTTGGTCCATTCTGGCTTTTGAGATGCTTCTTCAAATATCTCCGGCTCTTTGAATCAACCTTCTCCGATATAGCAACATTAGCATATTTTGGATTCGGCTTTGGAACTCTTGTTGATCTTCTAAGTGGAGTTGATGCTTCCACTTCACAAGGTTCACCATTTTCGCTTGGATGATGGTATATACCGGTTTGCCATAGATTTTGAGTTGCACCTTCTTCGACATCTCCACTATCATCAATGACATCAGTTTCACCCAGACTCATCTGAATTTATGAAGACTGTAATTCATCTTTCAGAGTATCTAAGTCTGGCAATGTCTCCTTACCTAAGGACCACCATGAAGAAACTTCATCAAATACTATATTTCGGGATGTGTAGCATTTTTCCGTTGTAGGATCACAACATCTTCACTTTTTTTTCTGACTATCGTAGCCAACAAAGATACACCTTACAGCTTTCTTGTCCATTTTGCTACGTAAGTGATCAGGCACAAATACATAGGATACACATCCAAAAACTCAAAAATAGCTAACTGTAGGCTTCATGTTCCATAGCTTTTCAAAGGGTGAAAGGAAATGTAACTTTTGTTCAGGAAGCCTATTGATTACATAGGACGCAGTTCTCATCGCTTTTTCCCAAAAACGTCCCGGTATATTCCTTGCATAAAGCATACTTTGACATATTTCTGCCAGGTGCCTATTCTTCTTTTTTGCAACACCATTTTGTTGTGGAGTGTTCGCACGTGTGAACTGATGGTGTATTCGACACTCCTGAAGAAAGTAAGAAAACTCATCTGAAGTATATTCTCCCCCATTACCGATGCGTAGACATCCAATGCCTTTGTTGACCTCTGCTTCTGAAACCTTTTTAAATTCTTTGAATCTTGACAGAGTTTCTGATTTTTCCTTCATAAAATAAACCCACATATCAGGAAAAATCATCAATGAAGGTTACCATGTACTTCATCCGACCAATGGAGGCTTGTTTAACAGGTCCAAACACATCAGACTGGATTAACTCTAATGGTTCCTTTGCTTTAAATTTGGACTCTTCATACGGGAATTGATGGGCCTTCCCATATTTACAGCCTGCATAGATTGTGTCTGTTTTTACCTCAAGTTCAGGAAGTCCTTTTAGCATCGACTTCCTCATCATCACATCTAGCTTGGAATAGCTAACGTGACTCAGCCTCATGTGCCACAAGTATGTTGTCTTGTTCCTTCTTGTCTTCTCTACGTATGTCGTTTCTACTGACATCACATAGACTGACTCTAATCTTCGTCCCTTCATCACTGGATCCTTGGAAATCTCAAGGTCACAATATACCTTCACATCTTATGGACCAAATAGAACAAAATGGCCTGAAGATGTTAACTGTGAAACCGAAAGAAGATTTTTCTTCATCCCCAAAACATGGTAGACATTTTGAAATGCCACTTTAATACTGTTGTTATGAGGAGACACCACTGTATTACCAACATGAGCAATTGGTAACTTAGAGTTGTTTGCGATCACCACCACAAGACTTCTCTTGTATTTTGATAAGTTTTGCAACTTATCTTTATCACCCGTCATATGGTTCGAGAAACCTGAGTCAACGATCCAGTCATTTTCATAATCAATTTTACTAGATGTTGTTGCTGTAAGGGCTAACTCCTCCTCTTCAGCAGCAAAGGATGTCTTCGCATCCCATTCTTCTTCACTGTTGGAGGTAACGACATTACCTTCCACAGATTTTTCCTTCGACCGACAGGTCTTTGCCATGTGGCCCTTTTTCCTACATTTGTAACAATCCCCTTCAAATCTTTTCTTGTTTTCGTATATCTTCGAGCCTCCCCTTCACGAGTGTTTCCTTCTCCTTGATGACCCTTTGATTCATCATCATTTTTCTTGGATCCATAATTCTTTCGCTGTTTGAAATTCCGCTTGCCTTTATTGGCGTAGAGTGCCTCTTCTTCATTCTTTAGTGAGACTCCTCCCATCTGTTTAGCTAATGCTTCTTGACCAGCTAACAAATTCTCGAAATCTACAAGTGATGGCTGATTTTGCCATCCCTGTACTACAGCGACAAAGCTTCTGTATTCTGGCTTCAGACCGTGGATGATAATTCATTTCATCATCCTAGTATCATTAATACTAGCCTCTAGATCCAGTTTGGAAGTCTCTCGACACAGTGACTGCACTTTATGGAAATATTATGCAATAGTCATATTTCCTTAAGTCACCGATAATAACTCGCTTTCAAGAAGTTGGAACTTAGAGTCGTTCTTCTTCGAGAATAGCTTGGCGAACGTATCCCAAGCTTCATTTAGGGTCTTTGCATCTCGGATTTTCTCTAGCAAATCCTTATCAACAGTTGTTTTCAATGCAAACATTGCTTTCCCTGCTTTTTATTTTCCATTTTCTCAACTTGCCGTTTGCATCCTCTGCTTCTGTCTGTGTTACTTCGGTTCCGTTGACAACCTCCCATAGGTCTTGCCCTTGCATATACGACATTATGCAAGTTGACCGTGTGTTGTAATTGTTGTTGTTGAGCTTCTCCATTCCGCTGACAACATGTAGGTCTATCATCGTGCCATCGGAATACTATCAAGGCTGAACACGAACTATACTTCACACGGACAAGCACCGAGCAAGCTAGGAACCTTCGAAAAAACACCGACCGAGCGAGGAACCTTCGAACAAACTCCAACAGAGTGAGGAACACTATGCATTAATAGTGTCTCGTACAAAGGTTAGTGAACGAGTAGAAAATTTTTCTTCATGTGAAAGATCAGACAATGCTACAATCACGGGACAATTCAGGAAAAATTATCACTCCTCCAACCAAGCTCTGATACCAATTGTTGAACACCGAACATCTCAGGATCGAACACCGACACTTGAGAAAATTACTAAACCGAGACCTCAAGAAAATAAACAAGAAAAGATGCTGTAGAGAAAGAAAAGAAGTAAGCAATAGATAAGCTTGTATTGCTTGGGACATCTTACACAATGAACTTAAAGCCTATTTATAGGCAAATGACTACACAATTATATGGACACACATTTGCTACGTGTACCATATATTTACACTACACATTTATTTTATTATTGAACAAACATATAACCATACACTTATTTTATTATTATATCAACTACCACTTGCACGTTGGCCACCATTATTTGTTGGGTTTGTATTTTTAACACTACTTTCACCAACGAGTGCTCGAAGGTGCATTTCAAATATGTCTTTATGATGAAATACCAACTAATATTAAGATAAAGAAGAATAACGAAGATGAGTAGCCTCTTCAGGGCTGATACATGGATACTATACTATCGCAATCCAGCCAAGTTTTGACGTCATTCCCAAAGGTATAACTGATAGCAAGGACGCAACTTTATCTTTTAATTGAACCCACCAAGCAAGTTTCATATTCTATCATAACTTCCACCCGAGCCACCTAGCTCCCTAGTGGGTCTCTACATAGGCAGAAAGTTGGCATTACCAAATATTTTTTTTCCTGTTAAGATGACATATTTCTTCTACAAAGTAGTGTAGATATGAAATCATCCAATGCTTTAACAGAAGAACCTTTGAAATCCCCCTCTTCTATAACAGCACCTCTAATACACATCCCAATTTCATTAGCTTTTTCATTCATTTCTTTCCCTTTTCCACTTTCACCCAAAACAATATCTACCACTTTCTTCACATCCTCTTTTTCAATATCACTTGAATTCCATTTAGTTAACTCAATACAAACCCCCATTTCCTCCATCAACATCTTTGAATTAAAAGCTTGTTCACTAGCCAAAGGCCAACTAATAATAGGCACCTCTTGACTCAAACTCTCCAATACCGAATTCCATCCGCAGTGAGTCAAGAATGCACCAGTTGATGGATGACTCAAGATTTGCAATTGTGGTGCCCAAATCTTCACTAGTAGACCTTTTTGGCTAGTTTCCACTCTTTCTTGAAAACCTTTTGGTAACCATTCAGGTCTAAACTCACCTTTTATGTCAAATCCAATAGGTGGCCTAACCACCCAAATGAATGGCCTTTCACTATCTTCCAACCCCAAAGCCAATGCCATCATTTGAGAAGTGCTAATAGTGTTTTGTGAACCAAAAGATATGTAAATAACAGATCTTTGAGGGTGTTTGTTTAACCATTCTATGCATTCTTCTGGTGACAATCCATATTCTTTTCCAATTCTTGGTTCAAAGATTTGATCTTTTTCGCCTTTCTTGAGCATACATTGAGGAAGCAAAGGTCCAATGCACCAAACAGGAAGTTTAGTAAGATTCTTGATTGCTTTAACCCCCTTAGGTTCAATCTCCTCAACACTATTACACAAGAATCCTATACAATCCAAAGAAGGTGATAGCAAAGATTTAAACTCTTTGGACCAAGTGTCATTACCATTTGCCGATTTCATGAAATGATGAAGTTGATCAACACTGAAAAAACAGCAAGAATCATCAAATCCTGGCATTTTGAAAACACCATCATGAGTGGCTAATAAGTGAGGGAGATTTAGCCATAGTGACACATAAGCTGCTGTCCCATAAGCACTAGCAGTGGTTAAACTCACATTGTAAGTACCACAAGATCTTGCAACTTCACTAGCAAATCCCATAAATGTATCAGAAACTACACAAAGTGGAGGCTTACCATCTTTTTCAATAATCTCTATGATCACTTTCCTGAGTGGTTCTCTAAGAGATAATGTAGACTTGAAAATTGTCATCATGTCTTTTAAAGGCAAGGCTTCTGTGTTCTCTATATTAGGTGATAAACCATGTTGAGAACTATTATAAGGAAGTGAAACTAAAGAAATGTTATTTGGATCTTTGGCTATAATCGAACTAAGATATTTGACATTCAAAGGGGTGCTAACAAGAGTGATTTTGTAGCTAGTTCGTTCTTGGATTTTTTTGGCTAAGGCTAGGAAAGGAATCATATGGCCAATTGCAAGAAATGGAATCATTACTATATGTTCTTGATGGTTACTCATTTTTTCTCACAAATTATTGGAAAAAGTTGTAGAAATTTTACTAGGACAAGAAGTGGTAGAAAGATATGTATTAGGCTGATAAGAAGGTAGAAGACCAAAGTGAATTGAGTTTGCTGTTATCATTCCAAATCATTATTTTATGCTCACTCATTTATGTGGCACCTATCGAATTTTAAAAAGATTGAAGATTTCAGGCCCAAATTTATTGTCAAACTTAAATTGCTTGACTCTTGAAAAACGAAAAGTATATAAAATGTACATGATAAGTACATGGAAACTTGCTTAAGAGAAAGCCAACCTACTTTTAATTTCATTTAAAATGGTCTCACAATTTAGGATTAGGAAATATGTTAGAGATGGAGTATATCGACAGTCCTTTAAATTTATCATTTATTTTATTCAGATACTTGAATTATATTCTGTTTTAATTCAGCATGTGAAACATGGTAATATGAAACCAAATTGGTTGGGACCACTACGAATATTGAATAAGTAAAAGATTAAAAAAAAAAAAAATTCTAAAGAATACCGTTAGGTAAGTGTCATGAAATGGATAAAATCTCGAGCAAGTGACAAATATAGCCTGTCATTTACAAGATTGGTACAAGATTTATAACGGCAGAATCTTTTCAACATATGGGCCTCCATTCATATTTTATTACGAGTTTCTTTACTTTCCTTTAACTTGAGCCCGAGATCTATCAAAAACAACATTTCTACTTCTTTAAGTTAGTGGTATAGACTGCATACATTATACCTTCCCGAGACCCTACTATGTGACAATACACTAGGTTTCTTATTATTATTGTTAACTATTAACAAAAGGCAAACTTGAACCGTTATGCAAAGATCAAGCAAACACGAAATGAATATTTGAAATTTATGAGTTCTGGATTCTAATATTTAATACGTACATCTTGCATCAAAATTAAGAACAAATTTGTGCCAACGTATAATAGGAGGATATATTTGGACACCTAAAATATAATGAGAAGTACATTTAGACTATTTCTGATAAAACTGAAGTATATGTACATATAACCCTTAAGATATTAATACTATTTTGTATAAGATAGACTCAAATGTAATACTAGCTCTTTTTTTTTTTCAATCTTAAATAGCATAAAATATTAAACTATATATATCCTCTCATACTTGCAATAACTTATAAAATTAGCAATCAACTCAAACTAGGCATTTCAAGTTTCTCTGTGCACCAAAATTGAGGTCAATCCAAGAACTAGATATGCCTCACAACAACAATATTATAATCTGGTGCATTAAAGCTTTCACTATGCAGGGATTCGGTGAAGGATGCCGACCACAAGAATCTATTATATGCGATCTTACCTTACATTTCAACAGGGGACTGTTTCCACGACTTAAACCTATTACCTTTTTATATAAGAATTGTTCACAAACTCTCTAAAAACTTGTTCAAATTATTATGTGATGAGCCTCCAACTTTCATAGCATCCATAGCCAAATCTCTATATTTCTTCACATTTCTTTTAATTTCATTTCCTTTCTCTCCATTCCCCATTACAATTTCCAAACCTCTTTAACTCTTTCTCTTTTTACAATTCCTTCTTCTTCTTTTGCTCTTGCTCTTACTCCTGTTCCCCAAACATCCTCCACCATCTTGATGTTTGTCATTTGGTCTGAAAATTGTGGGTATCCAATTAGTGGCACACCGGCCACCGTGATTTCTACAGTCGAATTCCATCCACAGTGAGTCACGAAACATCCGATCGACTTATGAAAAAGTACCTGTTAAAAAATTTACCATTAATTAAATAAAAATAATAGCATATGCTACCGTTTAAACTTTTCAATGAAATGATCACACAGTTAATTCAGCAAATAATAAAGTCACAAATTATATAATTAAATTTCAAATAGTCAAGCAAATATCAAATTTCAAACGTTTGATAATATAGCATACTTAGAAAACCCAATGTTGGACTCATCTTTTATATTTTAGATTCCGCACAAGTGGTTGAACATCTTTATCATCAACCGACAAATTGAAGGTTCAAGTCATGTTAAAGGGTAGGTGGGAACACTATTAATCCTCCTATTTTTAAAAGAAGAAAATAACTATACCATGCAAACTTTTTTAAGAAAAAAAAAAGATGGTTCAGTGCACAAAATTTCCGTTATATGCAAAGTTTGAAAAAGGCCGAGCCATAAGGACTTTCCTCACCGACGTCGGCATCGCATGAGCCCGACCATCCCAAAAGGGCACTACCAGGTCCAAGACAGGCACGACCGTCTTACCATGAAAAATTCAAAGAGATGGGAATATACTCCTTTCGTTCATAATTAGTTGTCACTTTTTAACTTGACACACTTATTAACAAAATAATGATTAACATGGTGATTTTACCGTATTATCCTTATTAATTGATGTTTAGTACTCCCTCCGTCCCAAATTGAGATGGCACATTGATTAAGAAAAGTAATTAACAACATGGCTAGTTTACCATAGTACCACTATTCAATTAAATGATGCTTATATTTTAATTTGAAGAAAAAGTAACTAATGCAAAAGGTAAAACATGGTAAAAAAATTTTATCACTTCTTGATTAATGAAAAAAATAAGTTAAATGGAAAATCAAATTAGGAAATTTGAGACAAAGGGAGTAATAGGTACTAAAAAATAATTTGGAAAAGTAATAATTAATGTCAAGGGTAAAAAAAATTTTTAAAAATGTCTTAAATTTCTTGATGTGTTAAAAGATCAGCAAACTAGAGCGCATGGCCATCAGTTAGCTCGGTTTTTGAGTTCTATGATTGATACTATGGAGTGAATACTAGATCCCCATCTTTGATTTATGATGTACTCAACTTTGATTCGACTAATAACTGATCGAACTGTCTTTTTAAAAAAATGACAATTAAAAATAAAAATTTAATTAGAAAAAAACTGACAACTAGAGTAGAAATTTTTAAAATTAAATCAAATTTATGAAAAAATAAATTTTTAATTAAAATGGGAAAAAAAGTTAAAAAAATTAATAATTAAAAATTAATAAATTAAATTTTAATTTTAATAATTTTTTAATTAAATTTTTTAATTAAGTTTTTTTTAAAAAAATAAAATTTTATTTTATTTTTTTATTAAAAAATAAATTTTTATTTTTAACTCATAAAATGGCCTTTCACTTTCCAATAAACCTTGCAAAATCTCTTCCTTTTGCTACTCCTTTAACACTACTATACTCCCAACATAAACAACCGAACCCTCGGGTTTCGTGTCGAGCCACGTGCAATAAGTTTCACATTTTTCAAACAAATCACACCCGAACGACGTGTCTTCAAGGTCATATCCGCAGTAAGCTGAAGGAAGAAAAGGCTCAATCAAACAAATCCCCAACACCTCGAGAATTTTCAAGGATTTCTCTTCCAATTTATCGAAAGTATTAAGGGAAAAAACATCGTTTTCACCCCAAACTATATCCGAAAAGTTGAAGTCACACTTAAACTATACTAGTGACCTATTACACACCTAAACTATAAAAAAGTGAAACTATTTACATCCTGTCAGGCTATCACCACTTGCATGTGGTGTAGTGTTTTACACGCGCTGTCACGTCAGCACCACGTCAGTAAAAAATATCACTTTTTTATAGTTAAGGTGTGTAATAGGTCATTTATATAGTTTAGGTGTGGATTTGACTTTTCGACTATAGTTTGGGGTGGAAACGATGTCTTTTCCCTTAATGCTTTTAGCCGTTTACTTTTGTTATTTAATAGGCTGGACGCGCCTAAAATAAGTGTAACACACGCGCCTTAGAATGGGGGTTGCGGGAGGTAATAATATTATTTTTATATAGTTAAGATGGGTAATAGATTGTGTGGCATAGACTTTTCTTATATAGTATGAGGTGGAAAAGATGTTTTTTGCCAAATTATTAATAAGAACAGGATCATGATCATCCTGTGTTCGAGATTTTGTATTTGTTCCCTCATTATAGGGATCATGAGAGATGAATAAGGATCATCCTTCAACATGAAGGAAGGAACTTCATCCCGTGAAAATAAGGGAAGTTCCGGTAATTGATTGCTCGATGATCTCGTCATTATTGATCGCAAACAAATAGTGGTGATAAATAGCTAAAGCAGTAGCAGACTGAATTGACAGAAAAGCAGACGGCACGTTTACCTCACGCGCCGCTTCTGCAACCCAAGGTAATAGAATGTGTATATTAAACAAGTAAGCGGATGACCTGTCCCGTCACCGGCACATTTATCGAGGAGTTTTTTGAGATTTTTCGATCCCACGCGCCTTAAATCACTTAAATATTCACCGAGGTCCGTTTTAGGTGCGTCTTCGTCGTAGCCATCGGAGAATGTGTCGTAGAATATGTTATCCATGATCGGAGGATTGTTGATTTTGTTGAAGCCCTCGACGGTGGTGGCGAAGGTGCATCGGGCGCCGGCGCGTGTGAGGTTTTTGGCTAGTTGGAGAGTGGGATTTATATGGCCTTGGGAGGGAAGAGAAATGATAAAGGAAATGATGGTGTTCCATCATTTTAGGGAGTTTCACTATTTTTGACTAATGCTCGACAAAACAAACATGACATTATTGGATATTTATGGAAATTGGATTTATATAAAGGTTACTGTATTTTGCGTACTGTATTAGTTTATATGTAAATATGTTTGTTATACTGTTACTTGTCCTGAGTTAAGGTCCATCGAAAACAGTCTCTCTACTCAGAGGCGGATCCAGGATAATTTCTTATCCTTCTAAAATTTCTTTGAATATGTTATTGTTGTTACGTATTGCATTGATAATTTCTAATAGAAACATTCTAGTATCATATATTCAATTGAAACATATTGTAATTTCAATTGTCCATATATTAAGCCTAAGATGTTCAATTGAAACATGCCGTAATTTGAGTAGTCAATATATTCGGCCCAATATTTTATAAGTCAAGTAAAGTTGCCGACAAGCCTAATAAGTTATTGGCTTCTTTCCTATATATATTCCTGTTCAAGAAAACTATTGATTCAATAATTTTGCTTGAACTTGTCGAGATGGGGCTCTTATGCTATTGGTAAGTTAGGATACTAGCCTTGGGGGATTTTAATCAAATTGTTTGTTTACATATGGTGTAGCAATAAAAAAAGACTAGAGTTTAACCGACAGCAGCTGCGGTGAAATGGTAATACTCTTTCATTTTGACCAGAGCCTCAAAGGAGGAAAGGCATACGGTGGTTTCCTAGACATCCAGAGAGGAGAAAGGGCGTAGTAATAGATAAAATGCTTCGGAGAGTTGAAAATCAACATAGATTCGGAGATTTCCGAAACTGCTGCTGAAACTGCCCGGAGATTTCCAAAACTGCTGCTGAATCCTTGGGCGGGCAAGAGAGAACCAGTCTTCAACACGAATACGGATTTAATCGGACTCCAGTGTCGGATATCGAACACCAGAGTGGGAAAAGAAAAAAACGAAAAAAGAGTAAAGCTTAGATTTTTTTTCAACCCGATTCACCCTCTACGTGCCCTTACTTGCGATTTGCCTTTCAAACGGAGTGATCTTTAGTTTTTTTCCTTCAACAATCGAACTCATGCAGTGATGCCTAGCGAGGCATAATTTCTTTAGAAGCTGAAGTCATGCAGAGGCATAACTTAGTAGGATATTATGATACGAACCAACACAAAATAGGGGCAAAAGTTGCAAATGACCCATGTAAATCCTGTTTTCTCTCTGAACATCAATCAAATACTTAGCATGACACAAAGGAAACAAAATTGTCCACAGATGTATATGGGGATATACTATAAATTATGAATGAAGCCCAAAATAAGCAAATGTTATCAAAGACTTCTCCTATCCTACAAGCCTTAATCCCAATAAACTACAACTATATTCAATACAAAAACAGCACAAACTCTTTGCCTGGTAATGACTAAAAAAAAAAAAAGGAAGTTGCCGACATAAACTATCTTCTCGTTCAACAGCCTGAGGGAGCAAAACATGCCATTTGACTTAAAACATAGCCCCCTTCTGATATAACTATAGAGAACAATGAGTCGATTTACCCATTTATTTTCACAGGAAGCAAAAGTACCTCCTCATACCTGAAAGAATGTCATATATGTAGTTCTAGTTTTTCAATAATATCTGGTTCAAACCTCTCAGCTTACGGATGACAGGAAGATGATGGTGTAACTTCCGACAAGAGGCTAGCGGGATAGATGAGGTAAACTCGATAAGATTTTTCACATAACTGAGATGAGCATTAACAGTAAAGCTCCACCTTTCTACTTGTGTCAAGAAGATTGCACAGCCAGCCGCTGAAGATGCTCAAAGAACACTTGAAGGCTCACGTCATCTGTAAAGATCACGTCTGATCCAGCTGCCATATCGTTTGCATTATTGTACGTGGCAGATGGATTCAACTTTGCCAACAGGAATCTTGCCTGTACAACACGAGTGAAATGATGTTATCTCCTAATGACGAACTTACAATTGATCCTACATCTCAATAGGCACGGGGGCCCTTGCACACTGCACAAGGCAACAATGTTTGAAAAAAAGAATGCATTTGTTACCTGAGAGCCATGCTGATCACATACTACCAGTCTTGGAACAGGAAACCTCTCGCGGATGATTGTTTGGGCCTCATCATGGGGAACTTGCAACAGTTGTGCAAATGCCTGAAAAGGGGAGGAATGGAAAAAAGAATACATATTTTTGTTTGTTTCATGATCACGTTATGAAAATACATCATATGCTGCCAGTACAGCACAAATTCTGTATGCTTGAGGATGAAAAAGAGATTTCCAAGCCTTCCTCTTTCAAAGTGAGAGGCTGATGAGAGTGCTAACACACAGACTGAAGCTATTACAGAAAATAAAATTTTAAAAAACTTAACGGTATATGAGAGAAAAAGGTGAGGCATACCTGGTGCTCAGGCTGTTTCTGGTATCCCATGTTTCTCCATTGAGCTATTGTCATTCCGTGGAAAATAACTACACTAAAATAAGCATCCAACAAGAGAATGCGATCAGCTGCAATGGATGCCACATCCAGCAAAGCAGGGGAAGGCAGTGAATTGAATGAAAATGCCGTTAGTGTTGGCTGAATCATGACGGCAGCATTGCTTACGCCCTCTCGATTGAGCAACATGCGGAAATATGCTGTCTCGTCTGGACTATTATTGAACACCTGTGGCAGACATACTTTAGTGAGAAACAAATACTTGTACGTCCATGACATCAAATTGTTACGTTAATGACATTGAGATAAGAAAGAACATCCTGAGCTATATTACTTGTAAGAATTGGGATCGCCGTAAATGAAACATGAATTGAGGGAACAATGAAAATGAGGGATTCAAAGTGAATGAACTGGGGTCATCCTTCCGATAATCACCAAACTTGGCGCACAGACGAATGAGAATACGATCTAGCCACCTTATGGCATCAAAATCTTCCTGAAATCAGTTAGCCATGATTTATCAATAAAACAGAAATGAGAATTGGGATATCATAGAAGTTCAAGCACTAGATGATAAACTACTCTAATATTTTACCAGAATGTATGTTTTAAGGAATAATTCTTCCCTACTTCAAGCATACTCAACTAGCCTTGTTACTTCACTATCTACCAAAGCATGACAAGGTTCAACAACAACAACTACTTACCCAGTTTAGTCCCACAAACGGGGTCTGAGAAAGGTAGAGTGAACGCAGACCTTACCCCTACCTCAAGCATGACAAGGTTACCGTGAGGAATTGAAAAGACCAACAAAGCAAAATGATGAAACTAAGTAGGCATTCACATGCATATCATTACCCTTGGAGTACAGTAAAAGTTTATGCAGAACTAAATAATAGTCTAGGAAAATCACCTCCGTTTCCATTTTGTAAGAAGCTAATCTAGCAACTACAACCGCAGCAGTCTCTTGATCAAACCCTTGCACTAATTCCTGAAAAAACAGTTTTTTTGCAGTTTCAGGATTAACAAACACTTGTATGCTCCCCCAAAAGTTCAAACAATGAGATAAAAATTCCTCAAGAAACTTATTTAAAAATGAGATAAAATTCCTCTACTACTTGAAGCGAGAACAAGATCCAAAAGGGACATTCTCGTTCATCCAGATACCCTTCACAGGAAGCCCTTCTCACCGGACTTTAATACAAATAAAGAAATTTTATCAGCATAACAATTTCCATATATATAATTAAATTATGGACAAGCTTAATCTCCCTCTCTCTATTTTTACATTTTTTTCTTTCTATTTTTTCTTGTTTCGGGTGCCAGAGGAATTGAAGGTAATCAAAATCTTTTTTTGTCCTTTACGAAAGGAATGCAATCTCAAGTAAACAAAAAGAACTGCCTCACAACGCACAACTCAGAAGAATACCTGAAACCAGCAATAGAAATTGAAAGACAACATTATGCTTGAGGAAAGATAAATTCAAATTTGGAGCTATACAAAAGAGAACAGCAACGGAATTTATTGTCCAATAAATAATATTTCTAACTCAAACTTTCAGTGTCGCACCTCATTGCTAACAGCAGCATCAACCCATCTTCTTGTAACAGTCGTGACTCGTAGTTTGGTTTGACCATCAGGGCTCTGGTAACTGCATTTACATCAAAGTCAACAATTTTAGATGCACAGTAACTCTTCTTTTCCTCTATATAGACTTATTCAAGAAGAAAAACAGTGTAACCTATCTATAAACAAAATCCCTGCGTAAAATATTTTTCTAAAAAAAAAATTTAAGGATAAGAAAGAAATAGAGGGGAATGGTCCGAGTTTTCCAAATACCTCGTGAGAAACTGTATGTACAATTGCGGATTTATATTGCCTGATGGGTCTGATTTCTCACTAGATGAAACATCAAAGAAAACAGTTAAGCAAGTGTTTCTGTCGAGACCACACAGCTTCCAAGCTGTAGTATTCCCCTCACCAATAACTGTGTTGGAAACAGCAGGTCCTTTCTGCATAGCACCAAATGATCAAATATCAACTGTCAAAACTGTAACTGTAAGAGTTAATTTTCTTTTGCAGGGGAATAAGTTCACAAAATAGAACTTTAACTGTGTAACTTCATAAGAATACCCGCTACTGATAATATGGTAAAAGTTAAGTAAACCAACCTTCTCTAAAGATGTGCATGGTCCAATTATCCCTTGAATTTTAATATCCTTGGAGCAGTTGATCTCTAATGTACCACTGAAACAATTTAATGTATCAGATTCATTGATAAATTATTGAATTGAAAATATAAAATGCATCTGTAGCAGTAGAGTCAGACTCCTACATTACGTCGTTATGTAGGCAATATTTATGCTGCACTAAGTACAACTAATATGAAATCAAATACATTCTTTAAGACTATAATTCACGAGAATCACTTGTTTAATACAAGTTCCCAACTTATCAAGGTATATCCTTTTTGTGTTGAGGATGAATGTGTGGAGAAAAAGCACTCCAGGGTTTTGTATTTTATCATCATGGAGAAGGCAATGAGAACTGTTATGATTCAAAGTAGAAAGAAAAGTCAACTACACATAGAAAACGCCATAAACTTGTACTAATAAAACTTCCTCTCTAAGGTCTAACCACTCTGTCAAGTCCCTTAAGTGTGTTAACCCAACTAAGTCTATCAACTAGAGTGCGAGAATATCAAATGGTTTTTTTCACACTGCACTTCTATGAAACTAAAAGTAAACCAAGTTGGGTATGCAATTTTCAAAAACTCAATCCACCAATCAACCACTATGAATCAAAAAATAGTTGAATATACGATATCTTCTGCTCTATTGGGGCACATTTCATTCTAACACCAAGCATGTATTATTTTTTTGAAGACAAATCGGGAATTTAATAAATCTTAAGGTTCCCCAAATCTCACAGTTGTCTCTGCCTGAACATACTATAAGAGCAACAATAATTAAACCTTAATCTCCACTAGTTGGTATTAACTATATGGATCCTAGCTTCAATTGTAATCTAACTTTTAGCTAAGTCTACATTTGGTCCGTCTTTTGATCTAGCCAAAGTATGAGAAGTCTAGTTTCCAACAAAAAGGAAAATGAGTAGCAACCCACAATGTCTCTAAATTGTAGTGTCGAATCATATCTAATTGAGCCTCCCACCCAGTTTCAGTGATATCTTCTCCTTGTTCCTGATTGCTGCTAGGGATTCATTCCCATAATGACCTCCATGTTTGGCGGGAACGGCCTTTTTATAGGTAAGAAAGCTGGAAATAAAGCTTTTATTCAGCTAAAATCAAGCCTTAACTTCATTATAGGTACCAAACACGTTATTTTTTCTATTTATCCACTAAATTCATTAATAAATATGAACTGCATCAGTCACAGAACTGATTCTTTTTTTAAGAAATAACGCATGAGCTGAATTTGATTATGATGACTTTCTATCAAGATCACCAAATACACTCAGGACGACATGGTTACAGGCAAGAAAGTTGGACATAAGTTTTTAGTTTGATAATCAAGTACCATCTTTTCAGTTCCTTTCAGTTTTTTCATTGACTTCAATTGTACTCGATATGCACCGCCTCTTTAACAAGGCTGATCCTTTTTTATTCACAATTCATATATGTTGAGTACTTTAACCCATTCTCTACCGTTGTCAACATAAAATCCCCTTCACTGGTATACAGCTTGGACCACAAAAAATAAAAACAACCTTCAGGTAGATACTTTTCACTTTAGTGCCTCTTGCTAGAAAAAGTCCCGTCTATAAAGTTAAAAATGTTTGCACAGACAAAACAACTAATACTGAAAACAAATAGCAAAATTAGTGTCCTTTGCAAATGAGACAGAACAGGATAACATTTCAAGAAGCTCACTTGTAGGACAGCCCAAGAGACTGTTCACCATCTTCAAAGATGTGCTTGAAAGAATCTTTGAAAACAGAATGACCAAAGCTTTCTGCTAGAACAACTAATCCTCCTGTTTTTTCAATAGCTACTTTCATCTCAGCAACCCCAACCTGATACACAAAATTATTAGTGCAAAACAAAACATGACATCATCCGCTGCCAATACATCAGCAGCATTAATCAGTCTAAAATTAACCCCAAACGTGACATGCATAATACACCCATATGCAAACAAAATAAAAATACACGTGATAGAACTCAATATGCTAAGAGTTCAAATATAACATATGATGCTCAGATGTTGTAACATTTGTTCAATCAATTAACGAAAATACACATACGTCGTAGCTTTTACAGATCCAGCATAACTGTAAACAGATCTCAGGATCAAATGCATGATTGGTAACTAATGAAACACCAGCACCTCATTTAAATGATTCAGTGACACATAACACACATGTCACCATGCCAAAGCCATTACGCAGACAAACCTGATCAAGTGCTGAAGCAAACACATCCAAGACATGACCTTGACTAACAAGCTGTTTTGCGAGTTCCTCGTAGAAATGAACTGCCTTTTTAAAAAAAGGTGCTGCATCCTTGTGAAGATCCTTATGAGAACGAACTGGTTCTGTTAGATCTTTCGACACAATCTGCAAAAACAAGGGGATAAGTCAGAGAGAAGGAAAAGCCATTGAAATTCATCAATAGAAAGGATTTAATTTACCAGACAATAAATGGTGGTAGAGATAAAAACAGGAAACAATTGTTTTTTCTTCATTAAGAATCCAATGTCTTTCCGACTCAAAAATGTTTCAATAATATGGCTCTAGCCTCAAAACTTAGGCCAGCGTCAGAGTGACTGCATTCTTTCATGAGCCTTGGGAGTAGGTAAAAAGAGCAGCAAGCGACAATTTATTTTTATTTTTTATAACCGCGATGTCCGGTCAGCTTGCGCATACCTCGACTAATTCCACAGCGCATCTACTACCTCCCACTAGTACAGGGTGTAACTTTATCCACCAGGGCTTCGATAGATGGGAAGAATACACCTGATGTTTTTAGTTTCCGCTGAGAATTGAACAAGAAACCTCATCATTGTCAACCCACTTCATTGACCACTAGGCCACACCCTTGGGTGAGGGAACAACCACATTAATACAACAACAACAAACCCAGTGTGTTCCCACAAAGTGGGGTCTGGGGAGGGTAAGATGTACGCAGTCCATACCGCTACCTCCGAAGAAGTACAGAGGATGTTTCCGATAGACCCCCGGCTCAAGATAAAGAATAGTAAACGAGGGGATGTATGACATAACAGAAAGGACGTAAGAAATAATAAAATATAAAATAATAAAATATATTAAAATATAATAAAATAATACAACAACAACAAACCCAGTGTATTCCCACAAAGTAGGGTCTGGGGAGGGTAAGATGTACGCAGTCTATACTGCTACCTCCGAAGAAGTAGAGAGGTTGTTTCCGATAGACCCCCGGCTCAAGATAAAGAATAGTAAATGAGGGGTGTCATGCCTCGGCTCACGATAAAGAATAGTAAACAAGATCGTAATGAAACAAACAGCAGGATGGATAGAAATAAGGAGTAAAATAGCAAAAATAGAAATCATAGAAAATGCGAGATAAGAGAAATAAGAGCACTACGAAATAAGGACTAAGAAATAGGACACCCACCAAGTAGGAACATACACACACAGACCAAACACACCCACCACACCCAAACTCTCTTGGCTACCTATGGACACAGTCCAAAGAATACTAAACCGGATACCCAAGAAAATCACCTAACTACTTGCTACAACCCACACACTCACACTAGCCTTCTACCCTTATCCGTGCCCTCCACACCTTCCTATCTAGGGTCATGTCCTCAATAAGTTGTAGCTGCTCCATGTCATGTCTAATCACCTCCCTCCAGTATTTTTCGGCCTACCTCTACTTCTCCTGAAGCCATCCAAAGCTAGCCTCTCACACCTACGAACTGGGGCATCCGTGCCCCTCCTCATCACATGCCCAAACCATCTCAATCTTCCTTCCCGCATCTTATCCTCCACTGAAGCCACTCCCACCTTCTCCCGGATAATCTCCTTCCTAACTCGATCCCCTCTAGTAAGTCCACACATCCAACGCAACATTCTCATTTCCGCCACCTTCAATTTTTGGATGTGGGAGTTCTTGACTGGCCAACACTCCGCTCCATAGAGCATGACCGGACGGACTGCCACTCTGTAGAATTTGTCTTTAAGGTTAAGGGCACCTTCTTATCACACAACACTCCTGAGTTAAGTCTCCACTTCATCCATCCTGTTCCAATACGATTAGAGACATCCTCATCAATCTCGTCATTCCTCTGGATCATAGACCCAAGATACTTAAAACTATCCCTCTTACAAACATCCTGGGAGTCCAACCTCACCACCACATCGTACTCCTGCCTCAAGTCACTAAACTTGCATTCCATATACACCGTCTTGGATCTACTCACCCTAAACCCCTTGGATTCAAGGGTTTGCCTCCAAATCTCCAATTTTTCATTCACATACCCTGCGTCTCATCGATCAGCACTACATCATCCGCAAATAACATACACCAAGGCACCGCACCTTGGATACTCCGCCTCAACACTGAGAGTCGATCCCTAATGCAATCCTGTCTCGACCGAAAAATGCTCTGAGTCTCCTCCCGTCGTCCTCACCCAAGTCTTTCCTCCTTCGTACATGTCCTTAATAGCTCTGATGTACGCCACCGGAACCCCTCACCTCCATGCATCTCCAAAGAATCTCCCTAGTGACTTTGTCATACGCCTTCTCCAGGTCGATGAACACCATGGGCAAATCCCTCTTCCTTTCCCTATACTGCTCCACTAATCTCCTCACCAGGTGGATTGCCTATGTCGTCGAGCGACCAGGCATAAATCCAAATTGATTCTCCGAAATGGACACCACCCTCCTCAATCTCCGCTCCACCACTCTCTCCCAAATCTTCATAGTGTGACTCAACAGCTTAATACCCCTATAATTGTTGCAACTCTGAATGTCACCCTTGTTTTTATATAACGGAATCATTGTACTCCATCTCCAAGCCTCCGGCATTCTCGCAGACATGAAAAGGCAGTTAAACAAAATGGTCAACCACCTTAAACCTGCTCCACTAGAAAACTTCCAAAGATCTACCGAAATCTCATCGGGCCCCACTGCCCTACCTCTCCGAATCCTACGAATAGCCTCTCTAGCCTCCTCAACCCCAAAACGTCTACCGTAACTGAAATCACGGCTCTCCTCCGAGTGCTCCAGCTCCCCTAACTCGATGCCTCTATCCCCCTCCTCATTCAAAAGTCTATGAAAGTACTCCTGCCATCTCTTCTGTGAACCTCCTCCACTAGAACACTACCATCCTCCCCCTTAATGCACTTTACTTGATCGAGGTCACGACCCTTCTGCTCCATCGCCTTAGCAAGCCTATACAACCTCTTTTCCCCGTCTTTCTCTTCTAAGCCCGTATACAGGCTCTCAAACGTTGTTGTCTTAGCAGCCGTAACTGCTAACTTAGCCTCTTTCCTCGCTACTTTGTAAACCTCCCTATTCACCCACTTAGAAGTAACAAACACTCACAAACCAAAGACACCTATGTACACAGTCCTAAGGTTACTAACCCGGCTAGACAAGATCCCTCCTGACGGCTTGCTACAACCCACATCCTCCCGCTAGCCTTCTACCCTTATCCGCGACCTCCACACCTACCTATCTAGGGTCATGTCCTCGGTAAGCTGCAACTGTTCCATGTCATGTCTGATCACCTACCTCCAGTATTTCTTCGGCCTACCTCTACTCCTCCTGAAGCCATCTAGCCTCTCACACCTACGAACTGGGGCATCTGCATCCCTCCTCATCACATGCCCAAACCATCTCAGCCTTCCTTCCCGCATCTTGTCCTCCACCGAAGCCACCGAACAACCACATTAATGATAAGACAAAACAAACTACAAAGTTCTTTTACGGAAGTGAACTCTGAGAGTTATCAATACTCGCTGAGAATCTCCAAGTATATCAAGACATTCATGTGCACGGGTAAATGATGAAAAGTTTGCCTAGTGTATTTACCTTGATTAAGTGCTTTTGGTAGGGAAGAAAATATTTTTCATTAAAAATGCTTTCCATGTTTCACCACGAGAAAAATATTCCGAATCATCTTACATGTTTGGTAGGACATAAATGTGGGCACATTAATCGTGCGAAGTAACTGCTAAGAGTGGAGATAGTGTTCTAGTGATATTTTGACTATTAAAGGTCGATAATAATGCTAAGTGTTGATTGAAGCAAGTAACGAGGAGTGGGAATAAGGATATTTGAGAAAGAAAGTAGCTTTCTCCAAATCAATAGAAGTCAATTTCTCCATTTTGATGAAAAGTATTTTTCTTCCAGAAAACATTCTCCACAATTCATCGTCGCTATTAGCTAACACTTCTTGTGATGTACCAGACACACCATAAATAGTCATTCAAACCCATAAGTAGACGTTTATAACCATGAAAAACTCAACCTTTTCTTCCTTGGGTTGGGGAGACAGGTAATTTTGAGAGTGTGACATAAAAACCAAAAAAATAATAGGGAAAACAGATCGAAAAGCTCACCGCCCCAGGTCCCTCTGTGCAAGGACCTCCCACTAAAGCCACGATCCGAGCACCAGCACCAGCCATACAAGCTCCTAGCAATCCAGCTGCTACACTCAAAGCAACACCTGTGCATCGTAACGCTCTATTCCCTTGTGGAACTGGCCACTGATCTGTGCTCAATTCATCTAACAACTACAAACACAACACACAAGAAACAACTCAACTACATCGCTAAATCAAACAAACAAACTATTACAATAAACTAAAACTAACCGAATTCATCTAACTACAAACACAATACACAAAACCAACTCAATACATAAATCACTAAGCTACATTGCTAAATCAATCAAAAACACGATCATAATCAACTAAAACTAACCGAATTCAACGTATATTCACACTCGGAAGCAGGCAACAAGAACCTCGTAACACCAACATTCGGACCACCAACACCGCCGCCAACAACACCCCTTCTTGCAACACCTAACCCCAACTGCTCCAAAACCTGATCTTTCGTCAACTCTTTCGAACCCCTAAACACATACACCTTAGACATATCAGAAAACCCCAATTCATGTACCTGCACTTGCGTCCCATACGATATAAACCCCACCATCGCATTATCCGGTAACATATCAATCGCTCTCTTCAACCCCGATTTCGCATATTCCAATTCCTCCTCCAACATACACGTATCCAGCACAAACAAATAAACCGGCAGATAATTACCAAAGTCAGATCGCGGCGCACCTATACTGTACTCAATCGTCGTACACTGCGGATACAGCTCCGCAGGTACACTCGCCTCATTCATCCCCGAATAATGATGAGGAAAGTGATTACGTTGGAAACAGAAAGGACAGATCCAAATAAGAGCTTGAAAATCAACACGAGCGAAAGGGTTAATAACTGTAGTACAAGTTTTACAACGAAGAGGAGGGTAAGGGAGAGTAGCTAGATCAGGATGATGACGAATCAAATGGATCGATGAAGCAATTGGGATAACGCATTTACTAGCTTCAACTTTCGTACGTGGCCATGAATTCCACGTCATACGAACACCGTCGATTCCTTCTATATCTGTTTGTGCTAATTCTGCCGGCGCCGCCATTAGATCCGACAAGAAGGACAAAGGAGGATATGAAAAAGGTTTCGGTTTTTTCGATGTTGTAAGATCGCGCGACCCCGGAAGGGGGGTGGGGGTAGGGGGGTCACGCTGAGGGAAGGAGGAGAAAAACAGTCAAAAGAGTAGGGAGATTGGGAAGAAGAGGGGGATTTTTTAGCTAATATTAGTGAGGTGAGTTTGGTTATAGAAATATGACAATCTTAGAATGAATTTGGGGATTGATCAACTTGACACAAAATAGTAAGCATTTGATCATAATAAATAAAACTTTTAAAATTACAATTAAAATTGAAGTTGGAGATGAAGTTGTGTTTGAGCATTATTTATTTTTTTTAGATTTTTGAAAACAATAACAATAAATTCAGTGTATTTTTACAAAATGGGATCAGCATAAAGTGTTCGTAATCCATGTCACTGCCTTAGATAAAGTAGAGAGGTTTTTGATAAACCTCCGATTCAGAACAGATAATAGCATAATCAACAAACAAACAGAAAATATAAAAGCACACAACAAAAATAGATTTTGAAATTCTCATGAACAAACACCTCAATTTTACTAAAGTAATATAATTTCTCAAAAAAAAAAAGTTAAAAAAAAAACTATAACCAAATGGGTCCTTAATATTTTGAGAGACGTATTGAATAATGAATATAATTAGTATAACTAATTATAATTGAATAGTGGTTCAATGAAGTTCGGTTGAGCGACATAGGTCTTAGGTTAAATTCACAACAGATAACAACACTAAGTGATTTTTTTCATCTGTTCTAACTTTGGTGGAGAAGTTACTTGGTATCTGATATTGGTAGGAGATGACATACGTCTTGCAAAATTAATCGAATGCACGCAAGCTAGCTCGGACATCACGATTATAATGGGTACGAACATATAAATTATCCTTAGATTTCTCAAATTGAACAAGTATAGTTGAACATCTATTTCTAATATATAGTGAAGAAGTAAAGATTGATCAAAAAGAGTAATAGATGTTACTATTAATGAAGTATTAAATATTACTATTGGCATGTAATACATAAAATGTGTCTTCTAACTTGACTTAACCATGCATCTCTGTCGTTAAACTTTGTATGTATACAAGCACGTTTAAATATTTATAAAGTTGAACAAGCAAATACATGTATTATACATAATCAATTTATGTACTACGTGACATCTTATATATATTATGTCGCATGGGATGTATGTGTCTACTTTTTTAATTTTATACACATTCTGAGTTTGGGAAAAATCATCGTTTCCACCCCAACCTATACACTAAAAATCTAGGTCACACCTAAACTATCGTAGTGATCTATTACACACCTAAACTATAAAAAAGTGAAACTATTACCTTCTCACGACAATCATGCCCAAGTTTAATGAATGGAGTGTACTCCACTCGTCCTGTGATGATGCCACGAGTTTTATTTAATTCTTCTGTTTAATTAATAAATAACCCTTATGATTAAAAATAAGTAACTAAAAGATATTCAACAACTCCTCCTTCTTCACTTCACTTATTCTTTGCTTCACTTTCCCTTCAAAATCAAGAAAATTCCGATGACAAAAAATATCCATCAATTCACCATTAAAAATATGAAACTATTGAATTGTTTACTTATTCTTTGCTTCACTTTCCCTTCAAATCCAATTCCTTCTTCACTTTCTTCTCTTCATCAACAACTCCTCCTTCTTTTACTCACTTAATCAAACAATGCAAATCTTGTATCAAAGCCAAACTCATTGTCACCGAGGCTTTTCACCTTCAACAGACTCGAAATACAATCATTTGGATGATGCTAATAAGGTTTTTGAGTTAATGGAGGTGAAAGATGTGGTTTCTTGAAACGCTTTGGTAACTATGTATTCTCATATTAGACGATTTAACGAGGCTTTGGGACTGTTTGAGAGGATGAGGGAAGAGGAGATTGAATGAATGTTGTAACATGTAGTGTTGTGATTTCGGGGTATGCACAGAGGGATTTAGGTTAGGGAAACTCATTGCAATTTATTTTTGTGTTTGTAACTGCAATTTTTTTAACAGTTGTGCGAATTTGTGGAGGGTTTTGTAACTTTGGATGTTAACAATGGTGATTTTGTGATTTCGATGATAATTTTAGTAGTGGATGTTGAATTTTATGGTGGCTGTTTGTGATTTTTGTGATATTAATGGTTGTGTTGTGATTCTGATAATGAAATTTATGGTGGATTCTTAAAAATATTGTGATAAGATTTGAGTTTGATGATAATGGTGTCAATGGTGATTTGGGTGAAGAAGAAGCAATTGAAGAAGATGGGACTCACATATTAAAATAAATAAAAAATCAATTTTATTGATATTTTTTCAATTGAAAAAATAAAAATAAAAATTTTATTAACATTTAGTTACCAATTCTTCAAACAAATGATCTTCAATTTTGATTCTTCAATTTTAATTTTGAAAGACAAATTTGGGAATTAGGGTTCTTAATTTGTAGGGGCTTTGGGCTCTAGGTGACAAAAGAGTTTTAAAATAAAGTGTGGGTGACACAAGACTTAATAATTGAGTGGAGGTGACAATTACTTTATTAAGGATTAAGAAAGTAAGAAAAATTTGAAAATAACACACAAGTTTTTTAGTTTACACTTTGATCCAATGTAAAACCTAATATAAGTAGAAATGGAGGGGGAAAAAAGCACGTTTCTCTCTCTTCTCATTTATTGGAGTTTTCTCTCTCTTCGTAATTTTTGTTGTTCATTGTTGTTGTTATTGCTTTATTCATCATCTTCTTCTTCATTATCATCATCTTGTTCTTCATTATCATCTCTTCTCGTTCATCATCATCACCTTCTTGTTGTTGAACATTGTTGTTACCGCTACTATTGCTACTTGATCAATTTTTTTAGGTCAAATTTTATTCGTATATCACTTGGGAATTACTTATAGGTGATTTTAGTAAGTAAAATTATAATTTTTAGTTGAATTTCTCATCTGAGTGTATCTGTTACTACTGTTTTTTCAACAGTAGATAAAACATATAACGTGAATCCAACAGATGAGTAATCTGTTGCAACATATTGACTAATCTATTGCAACATATTGACTAATCTGTTGCAACAGATTACTCATCTGTTGGATTCACGTTATATGTTTTATCTACTGTTGAAAAACCCAAGAACAACACTTTCCTTTAATTTTTTTCACTTTCCTCCATTAACAACAACACCCAAGAACTACACTTTCCTTTAATTTTTTTCACTTTCCTCCATTAACACCACACAAGAACAAACACGAAAATACTATAACTTTCTCATTGAACACCATCCCAACCTTCAATCCAACTCCCTCAAAATTTAGAACAAAATTAAATTAAATTGATGATTTTATTTTTGAAGCACTTATCATTAATGAGATTTCTTTTGATTTTTACTTTTGAATTTTTTTGTTAGTGAGACAATTTGAAAAAATTAATTTTAACTTGATGAAAGTATTTTTGTGTTTGAATAAGAAAGAAGAGGGGAGGGTGAGGCACTGGAAGGAAGAAATAACGGGGGGTGGGGGCTGGAAGGGTTGGGGCAGAAAGGGGAGAAAGAATGGCGGGAGGGGGGGGGTTGGAAAGGGAGAAAGAACGGGGGGCGAGGTGGGGTGGGGGCTGGAAGGGAAGAAGAGAGGGGGGGAGGGGGGGGGGAATGTTGAAAGAGATTGGGAGGAGAGGTTGAATTTTTTATTATATATATATATATATAAATAGTACATGGATATTTTTATTTTTAAAATATAAATGCATAAAAATAATTATATAAAATATATATTATTAAATGAAAATGGGGTGGGGGTGAGGCATTTTTTATTTAATATGTATATATATATATTATTTAATATATATATATATATAAATAGTAAATATATATTTTTTGATTTTTAAAACAAAAATACATAAAAATAGTATGTGTGTGGGATTTTTTTAAAAAAAAAAATCCTAATTTCTTACGTGGCAATGACTTGGAACTGATGTGACGTTGATTTGGCACTGACATGGCGCATGTGTAACCCACTCTCTGTTGTGAAAGTAGTATTCAGTTTTGAAGGATGAACCAAATACACTTTAAAAATGTTAAGGGGGTAAATAAATAAAAGTTAAATTTAAGTGCTAAAGTGAGTTTGGAGGACAAGTTCAGAGGAAAAAAATGTCTTTTCTCTAAATATAATAATGTATGATGCAGTGCCCGTAAATACTATATCCAAAGTGTATAGTAGTATTAGGAGTTTCTTTTATCTTAGTAAAAAAATTACTAGTGTTGGAAAGTGGATAATAGGTGGCTGCCTATGTATGGTACATGGCCTACTCTTTTTGTTAGCCCAATACAAATTAATCACCTAAAAGGTGGAATAGAGTTAAAATTAGGCTATAAATAGCCTTTCTTCTTATGCATGAACTAGAAGTGCAAAGCCCGTGTCAGCACGGATCCAACAATAAAACATGTAAATTACAATTTTTAAGATTTAGGATTCATCTTGGAGTAGAAAGTTTGAACAGTAGAATATTTTCATTAGTATGAATGAGCTGAGGGGATCACAGTTGAAACCTTTTTTTAACCTTCTTGTTGAATTTTGTGATAAAAAATATAAAGAAAGAAGAGACGTAAATCTGATAGCTTAAATCAATTATCCAGCAGATTATTGATTTTCAATATCGCAAAGATTAAAAATCATGTAAACTTACCCGATAAAGAGAATACACGCCTTAGATTCGCTATTGTTTTGTTTAATTATTATTTTTAACACAGAAAAAAAGTGTGGTTTTTCTATTATATAGAAGAGGTGGTTTCGACCACCTCTTTCAATTACCAAAAAACCCAATTACTTCCACATAATTACATATCATGCCCTAATATATAATAATTTTATTATTTTACTATAATGATTTAAATATTTAATATATTTTATTAATTTAAATTAATTAGCTATAACTACATATTGGAAGTAAATTTTATTTATTTATTTATTTGTCTATCATGTTCAAAATTAATTTGTTGCCACAAATCACAATAATTAATAACTTAAAAAATTTAAAAGACATATAGAAATTTTATTGAATTTTACCAAAAAACCCCCCTACTCCTACTTAATGACATACCATGCTCCAATATATAATAATTTCATTGTTTCATCATAATGACTTAAATATTTAATATATTCTATTAATACATATTAATTAACTATAACTACATTTTGGAAGTAAAAAAAATTATTTATTTAATTGACTATCATGATCAAAACTAATTTGTTATAAAAAATCACAATAATTAATAACTTAAAATATTTAAAAGACATATAAAAATTTTATTGACTCTCATTATTTTAGCAATGCCACATAAATTGAGATAAAAGAAAAAGTACTGCAAATCATAATAATTAACAATTTAAAATATTTAAAAGATATATAAAAATTTTAGTTGACTCTCAAAATTGTATCGAAGCCACATAAATTTGGACACAAAGAGTAAATATATTACTTGATAATTCCGTAAAAATTATTATAAATCACAATAATTAACAAGTTAAAATACTTTTTAAAAAATAGATAAAAGTTCTATTCAACTCTCAAAATTTTATCGGTGCAACATAAATTATGAAAAAATATAAAATTACCTTAATTAATTGCGCCCCAATATATAATAATTTTATTATATTATCATAATGATTTAAATATTTAATATATTTTATAAATTTATATTAATTAACTATAACTACATATTGAAAGTAAATTCTTTTTATTTATTTAATTGTCTATCATGTTTAAAATTAATTTGTTGCCACAAATCACGATAATTTATAACTTAAAATATTTAAAAGACATATAGAAATTTTATTGAATCTTACCAAAAAACCCCTCTACTCCCACTTAATTACATACCATGCCCCAATATATAATAATTTCATTGTTTCATCATAATGATCTAAATATTTAATATATTTTATTAATTTATATTAATTAACTATAACTACATATTGGAAGTAATTTTTTTATTTATTTAATTGGCTATCATGTTAAAAACTAATTTGTTACCACAAATCACAATAATTAATAACTTAAAATATTTAAAAAACATATAAAAATTTTATTGACTCTCATTATTTTAGCAATGCCACATAAATTGAGATAAAAGAAAAAGTACAACAAACTAGAATAATTAACATCTTAAAATATCTAAAAGATATATAAAAATTTTAGTTGACTCTCAAAATTGTATCGAAGCAACATAAATTGGGACACAAAGAGTAAATATATTATTTGACAATTACGTAAAAATTATTATAAATCACAATAATTAACAAGTTAAAATACTTTTTAAAAAATAGATAAAAGTTCTATTCAACTCTCAAAATTTTATCGGTGCAGCATAAATTATGACAAAATAAAAAATTATCTTAAATAATTGCAACTAAATATTTAAAGTAAATCGATTTATTATTTTAATTGACTTTTATATAAAAAATAAACTTTTTATTTATTTATTTTAGTAAATTTAAATTTTAAAATTACTTTTTCCTTATATAGAAATACTAATATTTAAACTTAACTTAAAATTTTTAAATTACAAAATTAATAACTTTAATTTAATAAAATAAATTTCTAATGAATATTTTCTTAGAATTTGTGTTGGGTCAATATGTATCAAGTTAAAAAGAAATAAAGAAAAATATATAGTAAAATTTTATTATTGTGAAAGATAAATATAATGCACTATCCAATAACGTTTAATAATATTATATTTTGCATATGCAAATATAACATTTCGTATTTAATTAATATACTATTCCGGTGAATTATCAATGATTACTTTTGGATATAATAAAATTATATTAATTTTTATAGTAATGACATAATTAATCGCTCTTAATTAATTATTATGAGTCATCTAGGTATTAAAAAAATTAATAATTAATAAAAAATAAAATAGACAAAAAATACGAAATTAACTCTTAATGTTTTAAATTAAATTTTCGTCTTTCGAACGATGATTTTACTTTATCACTCTTTATTATAAGTCATTTATGTATTAGAAAAATAAGAATAACAAAATGATATATCAACATAAAATATTTGATTGACTATCGAAATTATATTAGTGCCACATAAATTGGGACGGGACAGAAGAAAATATAAAACAACATATATTATTTGAAAATGAAATAAAAAGTACTGTAAATAACAATAATTAATTAACAAAAAAAATTAAAAAAATTGATTGATTTCTGCTTCAGCTGCTTCAGTCGTGATTTTACTATATCACCTCTAATTAATTATTATGGTCATTTAAGCATTGTGTCACATAAGTTGAGATAGAAAAAATATTATAAATCACAATGATAAAAAATTTAAATTATTTAAAAAATATAATTGGCTGCCGTCGACACAAAATTCCGAACAAGGAGAGTAACATATATTATTCAAAAATTACATAAAAAGTATTATAAATTACAATTGTTAACAACTTAAAATATATAAAAAAAATTTAATATGTTATATATTTCATAAAAATTACATGAAAAATACTAGAAATCACAATAATTAACAACTTAAAAAATTTAAAAGATATAAAATATTTGGTCGACTCTTGAAATTATATTAGTATCACTGAAATTGAAATAGAAGAAAAGTATTATAAATCACAATAATTTAAAACTTAAATTATTTTTAAAATATAATTGACTACCAATGCCACAATAACCTGGACAAGAAAAGTAACGTATATTAATTTGAAAATTACATAAAAAATATTCTTAATTAAAATAGTTAACAACTTAAATTATCTAAATACGTATTAAAATAACATATATTGAACTCATGCTAGATTCCGGATGAATCCTAGAAAACATATGCAATTCTTTTATTAAATTTTTTTATTTAAATATATCAAGATTGAAAAGACAAATAAATATTTTAATGTTGGGCCCGTGTTGACACGGGTCATGCTCCTCTAGTTTTAATAGAGAAGCAAGAGGTGAGATTTTCTTTTCTTTATTTTATTTTTAAAACAGAGAAATGTTAATTAATATTGAAGAGCTGTAAAAAGTTGAGAAAGATGGCTACACATATTTGATAAAAAAATTGCTAATGTTAAGAAAGTGCAAAGTGTTTGGTAGCAAATTTGTGATAGATACACGTTTTTTGTACCTAAATTTACTTTATTTATATTTAAATTAGTTTGTAAAAATCTTTTGCAAATAATCTTTATACTTCTTTTCTTTAATTTCCTTAAAATATAGTAATAAAATTTACTTATGTTTTATTCTTCTCACACTTTACTACATACATTTTATCCTCTTTAAATCTCATTATGTTATTTTACCCTCTTTTAAATATTACTGTACATTAAAATCACGATTGAAGCAGCTGAAACATAAATCAATCAATTTTTTAAATTTTTTTGTTAATTAGTTATTGTTATTTACAGTACTTTTTATTTCATTTTCAAATAATATATATTGCTTTATATCTTCTTCTGTCCCGTCCCAATTTATGTGGCACTAATATAATTTTGATAGTCAATCAAATATTTTATGTTGACATATCATTTTGTTATTTTTATTTTTTTAATACATAAATGACTTATAATAAAGAGTGATAAAGTAAAATCATTGCTCTAAAGACGAAAATTTAATTTAAAACATTAAGAGTTGATTTCTCATTTTATGTCTATTTTATTTTTTATTAAATATTATTTATTTTCTTAATACTTAGATGACTCGTAATAATTAATTAAGAGCGCTTGATTATGATATTACTATGAAAATTAATATAGTTTTATTATATCCAATAATAATCATCAATAATTCATCGGAATAGTATATTAATTAAATACGGGATGCTATATTTGCATATGAAAAATATGATATTATTAAATATTATTGGATAGTGCATTATATTTATCTTTCACAATAATAAAATTTTACTATATATTTTTCTTTATTTCTTTTTAACTTGATACATATTGACCCAACACAAATTCTAAGAAAATATTCATTAGAAATTTATTTTATTAAATTAAATTTATTAATTTTGTACTTTAAAAATTTAAAGTTAAGTTTAAATATTAGTATTTCTATATGAGGAAATAGTAATTTTAAAATTTAAATTTACTAAAATAAATAAATAAAAATATTAATTTTCTATATAAAAATCAATTAAAATAATAAAATTAATTTACTTTAAATATTTAGTTGCAATTAATTAAGATAATTTTTTATTTTGTCATGATTTATGTTGCATCGCTAAAATTTTGAGAGTCAAATATAAATTTTATCTATTTTTAAAAAAGTATTTTAACTTGTTAATTATTGTGATTTATAATAATTTTTACGTAATTGTCAAATAATATATTACTCCTTGTGTCCCAATTTATGTGGCTTTGATACAATTTTTAGAGTCAACTAAATTTTTTATATATCTTTTAAATATTTTAAGTTGTTAATTATTATGATTTGTAGCGCTTTTTCTTTTATCTCAATTTATGTGGCATTGCTAAAATAATGAGAGTCAATAAAATTTCTATATGTCTTTTAAATATTTCAAGTTATTAATTATTGTGATTTGTAGTAACAAATTAGTTTTGAACATGATAGTCAATTAAATAAATAAAAAAAAATACTTTCAATATGTAGTTATAGTTAATTAATATAAATTAATAAAATATATTAAATATTAAAATCATTATGATAAAATAATAAAATTATTATATATTGGGGTATGGTATATAATTAAGTGGGAGTAAAGAATTTTTTTGGTAATTGCATAAGAGGTGGTTTCTATATAAATCTTTCTTCTAGTTTCTATTCTTTCTTTTTTATATAATTACATAACACGTTATCGACACGAGTCTCTGCAAAACCCCTTCAAAGCTATTTAATGGTTAGTATTTAATTTTCTTAAATAATGTCTAATATTTTTAGATGCGATTATAGTGCCGTAGATATATCTGGCAAAACTTATATGTCCTGGACACTAGACACAAAAATACATTTAAATGCAATGGGTCTGGCAGACTCCATTAAAAATAACAACAAAGCATCAGAACAAGATAAGGCCAAGGCCATGATATTTCTTCATCGTCATCTTGACAAAGGTTTGAAAATGGAATACCTCACGATTAAAGACCTGCTTACATTGTAGAATAATTTAAAAGAAAGATACGACCACCTGAAGATGATCATTCTTCCACAAGCTCGTAATGAATGAACCTATTTGAGGTTTCATGACTTTAAAAGTGTAACTGAATATAATTCTGCGATGTTTAGAATTAAATCGCAGCTTGGTTTATGTGGGGAAAGTATCACAGATCACGCCATGTTAGAGAAAACATACTTTACTTTTCCCTCCTCGAGTATGCTCCTGCAGCACCAGTATCGAGAAATGGAATTAAAGAAATGGATATCATGTTGAGACAATAGATGAGATGAATGCCGAATATCTTGGAATTACCAAAAATATCTCAGTACAAAAACAAATGTTGAAGAAATTACCAGCTTTGTCTTCAGGCTTATACTATGCCAAAATTAGTATAGTTGAAGTACACTCTATCGTAAACCAGAATTCACTGAAGTACACTCTATCGTAAACCAGAAGTTTACTGATATAATTACATTTGTGCTTTGACATGATCGAATAGGTCATCCTGACTTAATAATGATGAGACAAGTCATTGAAATTTAAAAGGACATCCGTTAAAGAACCTGAAGATTCTTACACTGGATGAATTTTCATGTGCTGCTTGTTATCAAGGCAAACTGATAACTAGGCCATCGCCACTGAAAGTTAGCGTCAAATCCCCTCAGTTTCTAGAACGTATACATGGGGATATATGTGGACCTATTCACCCGCCAAGTGGGACATTTAGATACTTTATGGTCCTAATAGACGCATCTTCAAGATGGTCGCATGTTTGCCTCTTGTCATCTTGCAACCTGGCTTTTGCAAAATTATTGGCACAAATAATACGATTAAAGATGCAATTTCCAGATTGTCCTATTAAGACTATTCACCTCGATAATGCTGGAGAATTTACATCCCAACCTTTTGATGATTATTGTATGTCAGTTAGGATAAAAGTTGAATATCCCGTTACTCATGTTCATACTCAAAATAGCCTTGCTGAGTCATTTATTAAGCGCCTACAATTGATAGCAAGACCACTGCTTATGAAAATAAAATTGTCTACTACTGTTTGGGGTCACGCTATCTTACATGCAACATCACTTGTTCATCTCAGGCCAACTCATTATAATAAATACTCCCCGTTACAATTGGTTCTGGGTCATGAGCCAAATATTTTTCATCTACGAATTTTTGGATGTGTTGTATATGTGCCAATTGCACCACCTCATCGTACTAAAATGGTCCCCTAGAGAAGATTATGAATATATGTGGGGTTTGAGTCACCCTCTATAATTCACTACCTTGAATCATTGACGGGAGATTTATTTACTGCTCGATTTGCAGATTGTCGATTTGATGAAATAAATTTTCCACAATTAGGGGGAGAAAATAGTGAACTTAAATGAGAAATTGCGTGAAAAGTTTTATCATTATCTCATTTTGATCCACGTACCCCCATATGTGAAAGTGGGATCCGGAAGATCATTCACTTATAGAAATTAGCAAATCAAATGCCAGATGCATTTACTGATTTGAAAAGGATAACCAAGTCCATATCCCTGCAGCGAATGTTCCTGTTCGAATTGAAGTTCCAAAATAACCATCTTCTAATGTAATAGCTTCTGAATCCCAAACACGTTTGAAGCGTGGCAGGCCATTGGGTTCAAATGATAAAAATCTTAGAAAAAGAAGCACAAAAAATGATAAAGATGGTATTATAAATGATTCTCATGAAGAGACTCAAAATCTGATTAATCCTGATATTCCTGAAGAAATCAGTGAACCCGAGACTCAAGTAAATGAAGAACTCTCAATAAGTTCAACTAATGATGAGGTGAATTTAGATCGATCTAAAATTATGGTGGATAATGTTTTTGCATATAATGTTGCACTAAATATCATGCAAGATAATGAGGACCTTGAACCTCTATCTGTCGAAGAATGTTGACGAAAAAAAGATTGGTCAAAATGGCAAGAGGAGATTCAATTTGAATTGAACTCACTTGCTAGACGGGAGTTTCTTGGACCTGTAGTTCAAACCCCAAATGGTGTAAAATCAGTTGGCCATAAATGGGTCTTCGTACGTAAAAGAAATGAGAAAAATGAAATTGCAAGATACAAGGCAAGCCTTATTGCACAAGGATTCTCTCAAAGACCCGGTATTGACTATGAAGAAACATATTCACCTGTCATGGATGCAATAACATTTCGATACCTCATCGGTCTAACTGTACATGAAAATCTTGAAATCCATCTAATGGATGTGGTTACAACTTATCTTTATGGTTCACTTGATAACAATATTTACATAAAAATTCCAGAAAGATTAAAAATATCTGAAGCATATAGTTCAAAGTCTCGAGAATTATATTCAATCAGATTACAAAGATCGTTGTACGGTCTAAAACAATCAGGGCGTTGTGGTATAATCGCTTAAGTGAGGATGTTATTTGTCCTTGTATTTTCATTAAAAAAATGGTGTCGTGGTTTGTTATACTCGCCGTTTATATCGATGATATAAATCTCATTGGGACTCTAGAAGAGGTCCAAAAGGCAATCGAATATCTAAAGAAAGAATTCAAAATAAAAGATCTTAGAAAGACAAAACTTTGTCTTAGTTTGAAAATTGAACATTTAGCAGATGGAATCTTCATCCACCAAACTGCCTATACCTAAAAGGTTTTGAAACGATTTTACATAGACAAAGCATATCCATTAAGTACTCCAATGGTTGTTCGATCACTTGATGTAAGTAAAGATCCATTCCAACCTCTGGAAGAGGGTGAAGAGATTCTTGGTCTCAAAGTACCATATCTCAGTGCTATTAGTGCACTTATGTACCTCGCTAATGCTACAAGACCGAATATAGCATTTTCTGTTAATTTACTAGCGAGGTACAGTTTTTCTCTTACGCGGACACTGGAATGGAGTTAAGCATATATTGAGGTACCTAAAAGGGACTATTGATATGAGTCTGTTTTATACTAACAAAACTAGTCCAGATCTTGTCGGTCATGCAGATACAGGTTATTTATTTGACCCGCATAAAGCCCGATCTCAAACAGGCTATGTGTTTACATACGGAGGAACTGCAATATCATAGCGATTAACAAAGCAGTCCATCGTTGCTACTTCCTCTAACCATACTGAGATAATAGCAATCCATGAAACAAGTAGAGAATGCATATGGCGGAGATCAGTGGTTCATTCCATCAAAGAGAGATGTGGCCTGAAGCTCGATATCAAGGTACCTACAGTCATATTTGAAGACAATGTAGAATTCATAGCCCAATTAAAATGAGGCTTTATAAAGGGAGATAGAACAAAACACATTTCACCAAAGTTATTCTTCACGTACGATCTTCATAAGAGTGGTGCTATTGATGTGTAGCAGATTCGTTCATGTGATAATCCAGCAGATTCGTTCACCAAATCTTTACCAACTTCAACATTTGAAATATGGGATATAAGGTTAGAATGCGAAGATTGAATAAATTGAATCGAGATCTTCATCAGGGGAGTAAGAATACACGCTGTACTCTTTTTTCTTTAACCAAAATTTTTATCCCACTGAATTTTTTCTGATAAGGTTTTTAATGGAGCAATACTCAAATGCGTATTCAGTGAATTTTTCTTCACATAGGCCTCAAGGGGGAGTGTTAGAAAGTGGATAATAGGTGACTACTTATGTATGGAACATGACCCACTCTTTTTGTTAGCCCAATACAAATTAACCACCTAAAAGGTGGAATAGTGTTAAAATTAGGCTATAACCTCTCTTCTTATGCATGAATGTGTGCAAGAAAAACAAGAAAACACGAATATAAATCTTTCTTCTAGTTTCTATTCCTTCCTTTTTATATAATTACATAACTAGTACTTTTTCAATTGGGTTTATATATAGGGCGTGTTTGGTATGATGGAAAATGTTTTCTGAAAAATGTTTTCTTATTTTCACTTGTTTGGTTATGTAGTTAAATGTTAGGAAAATATTTTTCATAATAACTTATTTTTCTTTATTTGAGGGAAAATGACTTTTCTCATGGACAAAGGGAAATCATTTTGCAGAAAATGACAAATATGACTTATGCACCCACCCCCACCCCTTCTTTCCCATCCAAACAACACTCATATTTACATTACTCAAAAAATTCATAGTATTCAAAAATATTTTTCATTGTGCTTTGCTTCATTTTTTCACTGCTTGAAATAAAAAATATCGAAATCCAAATTTTTTCCTTTTTCCAATGTTTATTGAATGTACTGTTATTTCCATATGCATAGAGGAACACTTACCTATGTTACTTTTGTTAATTTTATATTCCATTTTGTCATCGATGTAGCTTGTTTTACAAGGTTGAATAAGCTTGTCATTTCGTTGTATTTTTATTGATTGTAGTATTTTAAGATTGTCCTGACAAAATGTTGAAAAGTATCTCCTATATTTACTAATTAGTAGTTGCTTAGATTTTAGTTACTTCTAATATTTTAGTATTCGATCTTAATATTATTTATTATGCTTAAATTAGTCTTCACAAATTATTGAATTGTTAGAGACAATGATATACTAGTTTAAATTATTGAGTTGCCGGAGACAGTGATATACTAGTTAACATTCAGTAATATTTTCTAAAAAATATTTTTCACTCTTAAATCAAACACTAGAAAATATTTTTTTGAAAAATAATTTCTGCTAACCAATCAAATACCATACAATATTTTTTTTAAAATATTTTCTACTAACCGTGAGAAAATAAATAGAAAACCACAGAACTTTTTCGGGAAAATATTTTCCATCATACCAAACACACCCATAAACATATATTATTTTACTATATTTTCTCTCATCCATCTCGTTTCTCACCTTCTTTGATCATCATCTCTCTGCTTCTCCGATTTGTTCAGTTGATGCAACAGAACCATTACGGTAATAGTTCTTTCCGTATCTCATGATTTTCCTTCAATCAGTTTTCTCCATCTTTAATTCATGTTACTTATGATTGTCTTTGAGTTTTGTTATTTCTAATTTTGTTGTAGAGGATTGACATCTAGGTGTTTGAGAAAATTCATCAAAGAAACAGACTTTGCATTAGTCAGTTTCTTTCGGCTTTAGTTGATGGAGTGTTTGATTTTTGTTATTCCTAATTGTTGTATCACACCTAATCTATGAGGTTCGTACTACTAAGCCAATAGGACAGATGTGGCCTCCTGTTGGTCATAGTTGTTATGATTGTCATTACAGTGGCGGAGGGAGCCTACATCTTAACTAAAGGGGTTCAAAATCGAAAAATGTGAACAAAAGAATTAACTACAGGGGTTCAAAATCGAAAAATGTGAACAAAAGAATTAGTCGAAGGGGGTTCAACGTCTCCTATATATACATTAAAAATAATTTTAAGCTTGTATAAATAGTATAATTTTCTGCCGAAGGGGGCCCCTCATTATTAGCTAGCTCTGCCCCTGATTGTCAACATAGTTTCTTTAGTAGAACGTACGGGGCAACGGATAGGCCCAAGTTAACATAGGAGCTCACAACTAAATTGGAAAATATCATGTCCCTGTTACCAACAAATTGACATACCAAGGCCAAGTTTTTAATTCAAGTATGGTTAGTAGTCTGGAAAGTGTCCTGAGCCGGGGGTCTATCGAATATAGCCTCTCTACTTCTTCGGAGGTAGTGGTATGGACCGCATATATTTTACCCTCCCCGGACCGCATATATTTTACCCTCCCTAGACCCCACTATGTGGGAATACACTGGGTATGTTGTTGTTGTTGTTATGGTTAGTAATCTGAAAAGTAAGACGAATAATCATATAAGATTAAACAAGATTATATTCGCCAGAAGGTGTGAGCAGTAGGATACAATGAGGATAAAATGAGAAAAGGTTGACCCCATGAGATAGTTTGGTCATATCTTGCATAAACCTAGAGATGCATAAGTTCGTAGAAGATGTGAAATTATGGTGACTAAAGGTGTAAAAAGGGTGGAGGTAAAAGTAAAATCACATGAACGGAAGTTTTCTCGAAAGACCTATAGTTTCTTGGAATGAATGAAGATTTAGTGAAAAATAAGGGACAAAGGAGGAAAATATTCATATAGGTGACATCTATTAGTTAGGAGTAGGTTTAATTCTTGTAGCCGATGTTAACTTTCTTGGAACTTAGGCTAGATTTTTGTTATTGTTAAGCCTATCGTAACAAGTTATAATACACTAATAATATATGAATTCTATAAATAGTCGTGATCGGTGCTTATAAGTTAAATCGATATATGTACCTTTGCCTAGAGGGATCATTCCAATCTTCCCAACCATTGGGAAGTATGACACTTGACATGTAAGTTTGAGCAAATACTACCCTAGCATAGGCACCCCATGGCCTCCCAAGAATTGCACTCTTCACTCCTGTGATCTTGCATCCCACAAAGTTGAAACCTGTGTTTTCCTGAGGTGGCCTATGTTGTGCTGTTATAGCCCCATTGATTGCGAAAGAGAATGCAAATGACATTTCTGTCAAAACAGAAAAAAAAAAGCGACTCTCAGTCATGGTTAAGTGATAAATAACTTAATGACATACAATTGATTTTCCGTAAATATAATAAGTTTTTAAGTATGTATGACATGTTACCTCAAAGAGAGAAGCAGCATTTCCACATATGAAATCAGTGTCCCCTTCAATATAACAGTTTTTGTAGTAATGTCTACCAACATCATCAAGTAATGTGTCTTGATAAAACATAATTCTACAACCCAAGAAGGCTGCTTTATCTCCTTCTACCGTCAATGCTACTACTTTTAACTTCATGTATATCAGATTCTGCCTAACATAAAATGAACATACCTATGTTGCTCGGACTCTTCAAAATTTTCTACATATGCATATTGGATCCTTCAAAAGTAGTGTATTCTTGGGAGGATTCGACACGGCTACGGCAATAGTTTTGGAGAGTCCAAGCAACATAGGAATCTACTATACAAATTAAACATTTTGGGGTGCTTATTTCACTTCTATATATCCTACATACCTTTGTAAATGCGAAAAAACCTTTCTCATAGGACAAAGAAAAACGAAAGTAATTACTACTAATAAAGAAAAGACCTCGTATAATTATATATGCATTCGTTTTATATTCTAAAGAATTAAAAAACTTAAAGACATAAAACAACCACATCGATCTTTTAGGACGAGATCTGTGAGATCTTTGTTTCTTCCCCGAAGCACATTGACAAGTTGTAATTACTCCTCCGGTTTGGCTATGAAGTCACCGGTCGGAATTTTCAACTTTACAGTTGCCGGTAGTCCCTTGTGAAGTCGCCGGTCGGAATTTTTCCAGGTAAGTCGCCGGTCTATTGTCCAATATTTCCCCTGATTTTGGTCAACGAATCCAAAATCTTTTGACCGAATCTGAGACGGCGGAAGCACTCACACCCGCGTCAGCCTCGGGTCGACGCAGGTTCGGCAGCAAAGCCGTCGAGTCCAAGCAATATAAGCTCTAACACATTCCTAAAGCTCAGAGTAAGATTGAGCTTGAAAGTTTTAATGCCATAATGGGCTCTAATAGTAGAAATCTAAGCTAGCTTCCTAGACAACTATCCATAGTTCTAGTCTTTTGCACAAGACTCCATTGTTCCTCTCATTCCAAAGAGAATACAGGCATTCGGCTAGTGTGATGTTGAATACTTTAGCTTCTGAAATTTTCCCTTACCATGTTGTACACTTAATTGAAAAAGCAAGTCCCAATCAGAAGGAGAGAAGGCTTGCCTTTGGATCCATGCCAGCAGTCTGTTCGACAGTCTAATGGAGAATTGACATTAGATAAACAAGTGTTCTATTGATTCATCCTAGCGTGGCATAGGACGCAAGTTTAGAAACAGACATTCCCCATTTAAACAAGTTTAGACCATATTAAGAATCAAATTTAGAAGCCTTTTCAAAATTTTATTCTTTTTCATCTAATTGAGGTTCCTGTTTATGATGAAACTTTTTGGTTATGGTTTACTTTACGATTTTCTTTCCTCCACAATATTTTATTCAAGACCCTACAAATAGATTCTATGTTTTTATAGATGCATTTGAGGTTTGAAAGCTATACTACCACTATCTTTAATATAGTCTGCTCAACTAAATAGACTTCAATAAGTTGCTAGGTGAATCAACTGCGTATTTATTGAAATTTGAAAGAAATGTTCAAATATTTCTCTGATTTGCTGTTTCTTTTCGATCATTTTTCTTAAGGAGAGCAAACAAAGACTTCTCTTACCTGCTTGATATCCTCTGATTGTCCATCAGTTTCCATAGTAGTATTTGGGATATCGTGTTCTGCTCAATGGTGTTTGACTTGATATGAAGCCTAAGATGTAAACTTATGCCTTATGTTCGTAGCTGGAGAAAATATTGAAATGAATGTAATTTCTTATAAGTTTTGAAAGCTGTATAGAATATTATTATTTTTAGTAAAATGGTGTAGAAAGACGTCATAAATGGAAAGATATTATATATATTGGAATTGGAGGACTTTATCTTTTGCATCTCTCTGTTCATTGTAGTCCTCTTTTAAAGTTTTGCTCTTACGAACAGATATATATTCTGATTCAAAATCTGTCTGTTGAGGTATCCAGGAGAAAGTATACAAAAAAATTGAAGATAAACCTGTGAATGCATAGTATGCATACAAAAGAAAGAAAAGTATGTGAAAACATTAATATGTAAAAACATTCTGTAATAGCTTGATTCTCTAAAGAGATGGCTAATCTTCTATCTAATAGTTATCACAGAGTTTAGAGGTGCTCCAAAAACTTACTAAGAACACAATGTTTTAATATCAAACGTCATTGATTTCCCTCTTCATCTTTTCCTAAGTAGTCCATTGAGGGATAGACAGGCCTGCCTCGCTGTGGGTTAGCACCACAGGCTCGCTTTTTACGTTTGCAAATTTCTTCTGAATTGGTGGCCACAGAAGTTCCCCTTCTATTGGCTGCTTTAGAATGGACATTGAAGTGTATCAACATGCAGAGCTTGTTGAGAAAAAAAAACTATCTTTAGTTGCTTTTTTGGATGGCTGACAATTTTTTTCCCTTGAATGCTGCCAAAACCTCTTATTTTGGTTAAATATTGAGGAGCTCTTGATTTACTCCTTTTTCAAACCGCTTTGTGATGCTTTTACTTGAGCTGAGGGTCTATTGGAAACAACCTCTCTACCTCCCAAGGTAGCAATAAGGTCTGCATGCCCACTACCCTCCCCAGACCCCACTTGTGGGATTATACGGGTTATGTTGTTGTTGCTGCTAAGTCAGCGTTTGACATCTCTGTTCATTTAGTAGTTATCTTTTTCTAATTTTTGGAAAGTAATGCCTTTGGTCATTGAACCAAAATTTATTGGATAATCAGGTTATTTTATAGATGGAAGTGTTTTGAACAAAGTCTTGCCAAATTTTGATTCCATTACTTTCTGTCAAGTAGTATTTAACATCTAAAATATCATGAGTCACACTTCCTTGTTTTCTTCTACTACAGATATTCTAATATTTGACGGTCTTGGTGAAGTATCCATGAGTTCTCAGACCGTTAATACAGTTGACGACATTTTTGACTCATCATTGAATCTAGAGGACACTCATTACAAAGAAGGATACTCGGAAGGCTATACGGATGGTCTAAATTCTGGTAAAGATGAAGGCAACCAGGTAGGGCTCAAAACGGGGTTCGAAGTAGGCGAAGAATTAGGGTTTTACAGAGGTTGTATTGAAGTCTGGAATGCTGCAATCCTTGTTGAACCAACCTGTTTCTCATCCCGAGTGCAGAAAAACATCAAACAGATGGATGAATTGCTCCGTAAATACCCCTTCCCTGATCCAGAGAACGAGTCCGCCACTGATACTATTGACTCTTTGAGATTGAAATTTAGAACTATTAGTGCAACACTGAATATTAGACTGGAGTATGATGGGTACCCCAAAGCCTCTACAATCGATAAGTCCGGATTCTAATTGATTTAATCATCAATGGTCTGATCAGGTACTTCACTTGTAGACAATATAAATTCTAGTAGATGAGTGATGTCTATAAGCATTAATGATCTATGATTTGTGTAAGCATTGATTTCTGATAGTGCAAATAGACTGAAGAAATAACATTTCCTAAGAAGCACATTTTACTTCTTAGTAATCCTTTTTAGAAATCGAATGGATTTGGTCTTATCCATACGCAAGTAAGGTACTTTAGATAATCAAAAACTTATTGCATGTGATTTTATTATCTAAGTCAGATTTATTGGCTGCAGTACCTCCAGTGAAATAAACATATCTAGATGTATATATAGAAAACAGGATTATACATCTTAAAATTATTTATAATAAGTGATTCTCTGGTTTTAAGATTAGATTAGGGAACTATAAGTCTAGCTTCCTGGTAAAAGCAAAATTATGATTAGGAAATTATGTATTGAACTCTAGTTGATCACTATAGATGTGTGATTATTTAAGTTAAAATTATGTTATGAAGACAATTCATTCAAGCTTCTTGAGGATTAGTTCATTCTCAGATTAGGACTATGCTGAAGAGAGTGTACTTAAGCATCATCTATTGTTATGATGATAAATTTACGGCATGATACATAATCGTGCCTTTTAATTTGGCATCAACTTACATTATGCTTCCAGCTTTGGTGTGCTCAACTAGGGATTTAAACTTTCATAAGAGTTGAACAAGTAGGCACACGTTTCTTACATAGCAAATCTCACACGATTTGACATGTATAACGCGTTCATCTCACACGAATTTCTAGGTTAAGAGACAATCTTTAAGATTAAGAGTTGATTACAGACGTCTCTGTATCATTCTACTAGACTTTACTTGACAATGCTCTTGTACTCATGAGACTGGTGAAACATGCTTTAGCACCAAATTCACTCGACTGAAAAATGCATAAGAGTCATGATGTCACCTACCCTCTCCTCAAAGTAGGATATTCGGATCACCGCTAAACAGTTTCGAAAGTAAAGTAATTTCATTGAAAAAAAGTAAAGCTAAGTAAGCGAGAGTAAACCATCAACACGTTCCAAACCATAGGAATCTTTAATAGAATTAAAATGCGAAGTTTAAAAAAATACAACTCCAAGACTCAGTGTCATGTGTACACGAACGTTTAAGATTTCAGTAATATATTTAGTATCTGATACATTATCTGAAGGAGGAAAAGACAGAAAATAAGGAATAGAAAGAGTAGCACTGCAAATCAATCAGAAAGCTCACCACGAACCTCCAGAAATAATAGCCTCGTACTAGATCAATTATCATGGCCCACTAGTGATTCAAACACTCCATCAAATACAACAACAACAACAAACCCAGTATATTCCTACCTATTGGGGTCTGGGGACGGTAGAATGTACGCAGTCCATACCACTACCTCTAAAGAAGTAGAGAGGCTGTTTTCGATAGACCCCCGGCTCAAATAAGCCTTAGAAAACACATGTTGAGGTTGAACTTGAATACCAAATTTCAAATAACTACTTTTTGATGACTTTTCTTATACTTTCACTACAATTCTATCACATATGCGTTACCTCTTTAATTTGAGGCATGGTAAGGCTGCGTACAATACACCCTCGTGGTGGGGCCCTTCTCCGGACCCTGCGCATAGCGGGAGCTTTAGTTCACCGGACTGCCCTTTTATTAGTACCCACCAAAAAGACTTCTTTTTGTGCCGAAAACGAGCACTTCCTTTTAGAAAGTGTGATTGAGTATTTGTGGGTGTGATTTAGTGGTCAATTTGCACTAAAAAAATGTAATGATGGATAACTTCTGGTTCTAAAGAACGAAAATTTACCACTAATTCTATTCAAATGAAAGATTATCAAAGAGTATTGTTGGCTTCGAGCTATTCAGTGACCAAGCGATGGATTTCATTGCTAATTTCTGTTTACTTTTTAGTATCTAGAGGAGAATTATAGGTTTTAAGTTCAAATCCCTGAGAAGCGACAAGACACTGCTAGATGATTTCTTCCCAATTCCCTTATACATAAACCTTGGTAGACAGAGTTATCACTTCTACAGTGGATTGTAGCGGTTACCCAATTTAATAGTAAGGGGTAAGCATTTATCTGATCCAGGTGTATACACCAAACTCAATATATACGTATCATAACTAATTGAGAAAAGTCATTTCACCCCAAACTTGTCCTCACAACTTACTTTAGCACTTTAACCTAACACACGTTTATTTACCCCCTTAATAAGTTTAAAGTGAATTAGTATCACCCCTAATACTGACGTAGCATTTTTTCTTTTTAAAAAGAAAAAAAGGTGTCTTTCATTAAAAAAATGAGATGGCCCCACTTTTATTTTAATATATATATATATATATAATATCACCCTTTCTTCTTCAATGCCCCCCTTCCACCCACCCGCCCTTCTGATTTTTTTTCTTACACCCCCACCCAACCCCGCACCTCACACCCCTTTTTTCTATTTTTTTTCTTATACTCGCATCTCCACCCTTACCAATCCCCTTTCTCCTTCTTCTAACCCTCCACTTCCACATCTATTATACTTCATCAATTTCTTCAAGAAAGAAACAAATGTATATGAAAAAACTGTGAATTTTAACAATTCATTATTGAGAAAAAGAAGAAGAAATTTATAATCAATTCAATTTTTTACATAACAAAAATTGAATGGCGCTGATGGTTTTTGCCTTTGAACCACTTATCAATGAGATTTCTTTTGATTTTTTTGCTAATAAGACAAATTTTGAGTAGTAAAACAAATGAAAAAAATGTTTTTGACTTGGTGGGGGGTATTTTTTGTGTTTGCAGGGGTGAGGGTGGGGGCTAGAAAAGGAGAAAGAAAGGGGTGGGGGTTGGGTGGTCTGAAGACGAAAGAAAATGGGGTGGGGGGATTTTTTGTGTTTGCAGGGGTTGGGGCTGGAAGAGGAGAAAGAAAGAGAAGGGGTTTGTCTGTAGAAGAAAAAAATTGGGGGTGGGGCGTATTTTTTTTAATTGGGGGGGGGGGGCATTTTTTGTGTCTGCAGGGGTGGCGGGATGAAAGAGGAGAAATAAAAGAGACGGGTGGGGTGGTGGTGGTCTGAAGAAGAAAGAAAATGGGTGTGGGGGCGGGGGGCATTTTTTTTATTATTATATATATATATATGGTATTACTTTTTAAAAAAGAAAAAAGTAGTAATTTCTGACGTGGCAATGACATGGCACGTGTGTAGTGCACTCTCCGTTGTGAGACTGAGATTGTGATTTTAAGGTTATATTTAATTCACTTGAAAGTTGTTTAGGGGGTAAATAATTACACATAAAGTTAATGTGCTAAAGTAAGTTGTGAGGACAAGTTCAGGGGTGAAATGATGACTTTTCTTTAATTAATTCATATAATGAAGAAAAATGACATGTTAGTTAACCATAGGTAAATTGTAAATCTATATTCAAACACATGATTGTATAATATCGGCGAGGACAGGCTTTTACTATGTACAATTGGCTCGGCACAATCGTCATACCAAAAGGAAAATTATATTATCGGGTACCTATATGTACGATAGAAATTGATGGACAATGAGATTGGGATATCACATTGATTTTGGTAACTTGTTCCAAATTTGGAAATCAATTAATATTAATGCACAATCTATTAAATTCAATGTCCTTATAAATATGCATCCACATCACTCGTCTAAAAATATTAGCAAAGTATGAACCTTTTTCGGGATTTTAAAGATCGTACTTTTTATCATTAAGCTACAAACTAATTTTCATATACATTTATAAAAAAAGGGCAGTCCGGTGCACTAAAGCTACCGCTATGGGCGGTGTCCGGGGAAGGGCCCCACCACAAGGGTGTATTGTACGCAGCCTTACCTTGAATTTCTGCCAGAGGCTGTTTCCAAGGTTTGAACCCGTGACCTCTTGCTCACATGACAACAACTTTACTTCATATACATTTATTCAACTCAAATATTTTGCTTATAATATAATACAAGTTGCTATTAAAGGATGATAATTCTTTTTTGTTTTTGAGGAAAAGCTAACTGTATATTCACAAAATTTCATCATCCAAACAATGATGAAAATGAGCACTTACATCCCATAGGGCAAAAACCAGAAAGCCATAGGAACTAATCTATAGAGCTTTACAGTTTCCCCATAAATCAACAAAAAGTAATATATCCCCTACCATATACTCCTTACACCAAAAATATTGAAGACTAAGGCAGGTCATTTTGATTTTTTGAATATTGTTGCTTTTATCTTCAAAGCATCTTGTATTTCTCTCTTTCCACAATGTCCATCAGATGCTTGCAAGAATCAATTCCCACCCGTCCTCTTTTGATTCTCTTCTTCCAATCTCTTTCCAGCAGTCCATCATACTCTTAGTAGTTTTGGGAACCACCCAACTTACGCCTAGTATACACAAGAATATGTTCCACAGATTTGCAGCTGTTTTACGGTGCAAAAACAGATGACTATTTATTTCAGCATCCTGGTCACACATAAAACATCTTGAGTAAATCTGTCTACCTCTTCTCTGTAGTACTTCGTGAGTCAAACAAGCTTTCCCGCAAACTAACCACACAAAACAAGAATTTTTCGGGGGGACTTTGGCTTTCCAGTTCAGCTTCCAAGCCCAAGTCCTAATTTGTAGCTGACCAGTATTCCTCCTCCAATAGCATGACTTCACAGTGCAAACACCCTTGCTGTGAAGTTTCCACACTGGTCTGTTAGGTTTATTGGTAATTCTAATGAAATCATTTATCACCATAAGCAAATTTGCAACTCTTTGAACCTCCCAATCATTTAAGGCTCTTCTAAAGTTGAAGTTCGAACCTTGTGTGCTCCACATCTGAGCTATGGTGATCCTAGCATGTTGACTGGGAAGTAATAGATCAGGAAAGAGAGATTTCAAGCTCATTTCACCTATTCAATGTTCATTCCAGAACTCAAATCTTCAGGCCATTACCCACCTTGAGTTGAATATTTTCTTGAAACTGGGGCCATGGTCTCCGAATAGTCTTCCAAACACTACAACCAAAATTTCCAAGGGCATCTTCAGTGATTCAGTGACTTTGAAGTCCATATTTCTCAATGACGATTCTTTTCCATAAAGGCATATCCTCAATATAGAACCTCCATAACCATTTTTGCAAGAGACGAGTTTTGGAGACTAAAAAAAAAATTTACCTAATCCCCCCTGCTTTTAGTGTCACAGCTTCCCATTTTACAAGGTTGTAACCTTTCTGCTTGTTGTTTCCATTCCACAAAAAAGGTCTTCTTCTGAGCGAATTTATTCTCTTCTCAATACTCTTTAGTATAGGAAAGGCTCATCATATACAAAGACGTAGGAAGGGAATCCAACACAGATTTGACTAATGTTAATCTCCCTCCTTAGGACAAATATTGACTCTTTCATCTTGCCAATCTCCTATCACATCTCTCGAACACTTCTCCCCAGACCTCCATCTCTTTGTTTTTTTGCACCTAGGGGCATCCCTAGATACTTTGTGTGCAACTACCTGACATCCAAGACTACTTGCTAATCTTTCCATATTATCAACTTTGTTCAGTGGGTAAAGAAAACTCTTTTGCCAATTAACTTGAAGACCAGAAATGCTTTAAAAAATAGTGAGGATAGCCTTAACATGTCTCACCTATGATAATTCAGCTTCATAAAATATCATCTCTACGTCTCTGCAACTGAGCTTGGAAGCCTTTTTATGAACCATTTGCCCTTGTTCTCCTGATCATGCGGTTGAGCTCCTCTATCGCTAAGATAAACAGAAAGGTGACAAAGGATCCCCCTGCCGCAACCCCCTCTTAGACGAAAAGAAACCTTTATTATTGCCGTTTATAATCAGAGAGAACTTTACATTACAGATGTAGAAACGTATCCAATTGACCCATTTTCTACCAAAGCCCATGTCTTTCAGCACCTCCAATAGAAACTTCCAATTGACATGGTCATATGCCTTCTCTAGGTGAAGTTTGCATAAGATTCAGGGAGCTTTTTGTTTCACTCTGGAACCCACTAATTCATTGGCTAAAAGAGCAACATCTGTGATTTGTCTGCCTTTTAGAAAAGCTATTTGGTGTTCATTTACTAGTTTCCCCATAACTGACTTCAATCTTTCAGTAATTAGCTTGGAAAGTTATCTTGTAGACACTTCCTACCAGATTGATAGGTCGGAAATCCTTAGGCTCCTCATCTCCAGCTTTCTTCGGTATTAAGACTATGAAGGTGGCATTGAAAGACTTTTCAAATAACTCTTTCTGATGGAAATTATGAACAATTTCCAATAGATCCACCTTCACAGTGTCCCAACAAACCTTGAAGAAACTCATTGTCAATCCATTTGGGCCCGGAGCTTTGTCTCCATCACATTGCTTGATTACATTCAAAACAACATCTTCAGAGAAATGTCTTTGAAGCCAATTTTTTTTCCTCCCGTGATATAGTTGGGCAATCTATCATGTCAAAACCTTGCCTCCAACTTTCTGGCTCTGAGTAAACTCTTTTATAAAACTCAGCCATTGTAGTCTTAATTTCATCAGTTTCTACAATTTCTTCTCCTCTAACCACTAATCTGTCAATAGTGTTAAATCTTCTGTGAGCAGTTGCCATTCTTCCAAAGAACTTTGTGTTATTGTCACCCTGCTTCAACCACAACACTTTGGATTTCTATCTCCATTTTGCCTCTTCAGTTTTAGCCATATCTTCCAATTCAACTACAATGGTAAGTCTTACCATCATTTCTTCCTTAGGTAGGTCTCTACTTTCCATTATCAGTTCTTTCTGCCAGTTCGCCTAGTAAACTGTTTTTTTTTGTTGGTCATTTCCCCAAAGGTAGTTCGGCTCCAATGTTTCAGCTTTTGTTTTTTCATTTTAAACATTTAGCTTTTAGTCTGGTCAACCTTCCACCGAGAATTCATTCCACCATGACTGTACTAATTCTTTGAATCCCTCCGCTTTTAACCACCAATTTTCAAACTTAAAGTTTGATCTTTTCTATTCCCAATCTCCACATTCTAAAGCAACAGGACAGTGATCGGACAATGCTCTAAGCATCAGCTTTTGTCTAATGGTCTTAAAGCTTTCCTCTCACTCCATAGAGAACAAGAATATGTCGAGTCTGGCTGCACTAGGATGAGTGACTCCTCTGAACCATGTGAATTTTCCTCCACTCATGTGAGGATCATGCAATTCCATTTCTTCAATCCACTTTGTAAAATCAGTCATTACATTAGTGATTCTATTGCACCGTCTTCTTTCCCCATACTTCTGATTGTGTTGAAATCACCATATGCCACCCAATGTCCCTTGCATACTTCTTTAATTGTTGATATCTTTTCCCAGTAAACTAATTTATCTTTCTCTGGTGTGTGGAGAAGTACCAGGTGAAAGAGTTTTGAGTTGAGACAAATTCATACGTTATGAAATGTTGGCCCATCTCGATCTGAGTCCCCTTAGAGTTCCTACTATCCCGCATGATCAAGATTCCCCCTTTGCTACCTTCTGCCTCCATATACCCACATTTCATCCATCTGCATGATCAGAGTTCTTTGGCTATGTTTTCTACTCCCATACGAACTTTTCTTTCTTGCAAGCAATAGATGTCAGCCTTCCACTTCTGAAATAAACTTTTCATCATTACTTTGCTGCTTCGTCAATTGAGCCCCCCACATTCCCAGTGATTAATTTGACTTCATTTATAAGTCAAAGATAAATTTCCCCTGGTTCCCGACCCCTTATACCTCTTCATTCAAGCTCGATTTCAGATTTTTTTAACTCATTCTTCCCCATTCCTCTACTCTTTGGGGTTGTAGTTGTTTTCTCTTGACACTTTTTATCTAAAGCAACTTTCCTTTCATTAATTCTCATAAGAAGAGCTAGTGTTTCTTTCTCAAAACCTACAAAAGCTACCCCGTAGGTATTGCTCAACTCTAAGATGTGGGAGTTTACCCTTCTTGGATGTTGGGTGATTGAATATTCACAGGTTCTGCGGTTGATTATTGGTTGAATTTGTACATCCCTTTCCGCTTCTTGTAAATCACGAACCCCTATATCATCAGCTCTCTCTTCTGTGGATAATTTATTTTCGATCTCTAGAGTTAGGTCGGCCACTGCCTTTGTTTGCATGTTTGAATCTCCCCTTCCGATAACCTTCTCCGACATGCGGGAGGTGTCAAAGTTGGTATACTCGTTTTCCCAGTCGCTGAATGACTTAAGGAAATCAAAAGTCTTTAAAAGGACTCACATGCTCCTCACGTGTCCACTTTTCCTTTTCACTAGAATTTTCTTTAAATGAAATTGGGCTTCTATTTTCATAAGAGATTGGGCCAATTTTATTTTCAGATAGAACCCAACCCACTCGTGTCTTTGAGAAATTTTGGAATCCACTTGCACTGGCAAAATTAGAAGCATGTGACTTCAGTTTGTCAATTGCAGATTCCCCCTTATTATCCTTAGGGACAAGAAACTAATAGAGAAATACTATGCCTACTATTATGGATGAGTAGGAAGACAATTTGCTTCAACCTACTAACCTATTACCCTAGAATGTGTTTTTTCACAACTTCCTAGCTAAGATAGCACCGATCCATTCATATCCAATATCTCATACCTTCAAATGGGGGCATCCTATCACGACCCGATTTCTCAAGTCGTGATGGCGTCTACCTTATCCCACCAGCAGACAAACCAAGCCATAGCCCGAAATAATAGGTAACGGGCTGCTGGACTAAAGGATTGGGTCCTTTGTCTTCTTCGTAGTGAAACCTCACCGGCATTTCAATCCGCAACTGTAAGATAAAAGTCATTCCGGCACTTTTGATGGACACCTCCTTAGGGATTTTCGAACCATCTCCTTGCACACGAAGTTTGCCTATTTAAGATGGTTTCGAAGCTTCGTCCCCTCCTCTGTTTCAATCCAACCTCCACAAAGGTTTTTGATGGCCGTAAAAATAGTATCCGACTAGAGATGCAGAGGAAGACCCACAATCCGTGTCTAGGTTGTGGTGGGCCCATCTCCCTCTTCCACTGTGCCTGATGTTGGACTCCACCATTCTAGCCGGACAAAAATCTCGTTTCGAGTCCAATCTCCAGCTATTACATCTTCTGCTGTATTCCTGCTCGCAAATTCAAAGAGGAATCTTCCTTCCCCATTTCATAAATGTTTAATCCATGATTGATTATCCAGACCCTGCTCGTCCATCTCCAGATTTCTGACTAAGTAGGGTAAATTTTATCCCTCACTTCAAAGAAACCCACCAAACTCCTGATGAAGAACAGCCAGATACTGGAATTGGAGTAGAATCGCCGATTCAAGTGGTACGTGAGTTGGGTTATTGTGCTGGTGTTGTCATCGATGTGAATGGGACCCTCCACCATCAATGTTGGTTCTACATTAACTTCACTAGCACTCCTATTTATCCATTTGCTACTTCTGAGGGCATATTTTCATCTACTAGTCACTGTTTAAACCCGTTCCCCTTCACCTTCTGGGTAAATATAAATCTACCCATCTTCTCTGTTATGAACTTCCAACCAGAGTTAAAATTCAGTTCTGGGATGATTATGACTGACCTTCTTCTTCCTCCTTACATTTATCAAGCTAATATATCTCCCACACTTGTTAAAATTTCTAGCACAGAAGATCTCAAAAAGATTCTCTGTTTTCTTCTACCTTTTGACCACATTCCCCTTCGTCTTAGATGCCTACTTCTGTACTTGGATGATCCAGGTCTTTATTTTTTTTGGATGATCCAGGTCATCGATCTTTTGCTGAAGGAAGTTCTAGTGATAGCATTTCTGCTCCTTTTTGTCCATTCATACCACTCCCCTGCTGTCCCCGTGATTCGGTTGATATCAAACGACTTAAAGCCAACTGTAAAATAAACACAATCTTCCATTTCTAGAAGAAGGTTTGAGAAAGAAATAAAATAGTGATGATTTCCGATGACTGTAAGGATCACCGAAGGGAAAAGTGGTTTATGACATATGGATAACAATTTAATGTTTACAAAATATATTTCATTAATTTACGTTTAAACTTGGAATAGAGTATTCATTATACTAAATAAAATTGAATTTTATAATATAAAAAGAAATAGAACACGATTGAAATGTGATTTAACAGATCCTCAAATATTATTCATATATCTAGAATGACTGAATGACACTAGTCATTTCTTTCTACTAACATAGCAAAACATTCACTTAGTATTAAAACAACATGAACTAATAAACGATGTGCGATAATATAAAAATAGAGGATATTATTTGAAGAACAACATGATAAAAAAAAGAAACTATGGAAAGAAGTATGACCAGTCATCATGACCTTCTATTAGTCCATGACTTGAACCACTTCCATCTACCAAACTTTTTGATGCGCTCCCAACATGCAAATCGCTACTTTGACCCACTGCTGTCGTTGAAAATTAGGGGGAAGTAGTGGAGGTTGAGAAGTATGATATTGTCCACGGCTAGAACCACTTTCATCCACCAAACTTGTTGATGCGCCCCCTGTTGGCTCAAGATTAGAGGGAAGTAGTGGAGATGGAGCAATTTGAGATTGTTGGTTGAGTTGTTTCTTCCTTTTATCAAGTTTAGCTCGTGTAAGAGCAGGTAACTTTAACAATTCTTTGATTTCTCTAGCATCAAGTTCATCATATTTAGACCCTATCTCGAATAATAGGATCTAAATATGATGAACTTGATGCTAGAGAAATCGAAGAATTGTTAAAGTTATCTGCCCACGAGCTAAACTTGATGAATAATTGGTTGGACTTAATTTCCCTTATCTTCTCCTTGTTTTTTTGCTCAATTTTTAAATTTTTTCTTTTTTTCTCCTCCAATTTTCTTGAAAGGTATTTCATGCTCATCTAACTTTTTTGACCTTTCATCCCCAGAATAACTTACATACCTTGTGAGTGCATTCTGAACATCAATTTCTTTTGGCCACGTAATTGTAGTGGTTTCTCCTGGACACATAATAATAAGAGCAACTACTACATTGCATAAAATTGATAATTCTTTTGCCTTTTTTGTTAAACTAGCTATTTTTTCACTTAAATCCATGGTGATGTTTGGTACACACACGGGAGAAGAAGAATGAATATATGAGAATTGCTAATATTTCTTTGGGAGCAAAATATATGAGCTAATACTTAATTGTGAAGACAGAAGAGGAGCATTGAAATATATTTATAGATGCATAGTGGGTCTTGTTATTACCATACACTAAAATGATTTCAGATAAATCTAAATTATTTGTTTTGAATTTGGTAATAAATTTATCAGCACAATTTGATTTTGAAGGTTGTTAATACCATATAGTAAAATGATTTCAAGTAAATCTAGATAATCTGCTCTGAATTTAGTAAAAAATCTATTAAGACAATTTGATTTGGAAAGTTTGTTAATACAACATATTAATATAGTTTCAAGTAAATCTAGATAATCTGGTAAGAATTTGGTAATAGATTTATTAATACAATTTGATTTTGGAAGCTTGTTTATACCACATATTAATGTAATTTCAAATAAATTTAGATATTTTGGTCAAAATTTGGTAATAGATTTATTAAGAGACTTTTATTTTGGAAGCTTGTTCATACCATATATTAATATTTCAAGTAAATCTATATAACTTGGTAATAAATTTATTTAGACTCTGGAAGCTCGTTAATACCACTTACTAATATGATTTTAAGTAGATCTAAATTATTTCATCCAAATTTGGTAATAAATTTATCAGGTCAATTTGATTTTGGAAGAATTAGGTATGTTCTTAAAATGCTTCAACATTTAAAATTTGGTGTGGCCACTGGTTCAATGAAGTGGGTTGAGCATCATGAGGGCTTAGGTTCAATTCCCAACGGAGACATACACTAGGTGGTTTCGTCCTATCTGTTCTAGCCTTGGTAGTCAGAGTTATCTGGTACTTGTTGCTGGTGGGAGGTAATAGGTATCCCGTGGAATTAGTCGTGGTACGCGCAAGCTGACCCCGGATACCATGGTTATAAAAAACTAAATAAATAAAAATTTAATACCTAATTTAGGGAGTTGTTAAATCCTAATGACCAATGGTTGATGTTGCACATATTTTTAATTCTTGTTGGCTCACTAATTGTTCATATTGCAACAACTTTATTACATTTTATGAAATACTTATAAATTTGACTTATTATAATCAATTTAAAGTACAAATATTATGGACAATGTCATTATGTGTACTATGCAATATATCCTTCTTACTAATATAAACCCCTCTTTATATTGCAAGAGGACTACACAAATATATGTGAACTGGATCCAAAATAAGGTCATTTATTTTGCTAATATCCCATGTTTAAATTAAGCTTAAATGGTCGTGTCTCAAATTTCGAGGTCGTGGTGACACCTACTCTAGCTCACCGGTAGGTAAGTCGATCCTCACTCAAATCAACATGTATAAGAAGAGTGTGGATGAAGTAAAAACAGTAGAAAATAAAGTCTCAATTCGAGCTTTCATAAATAGAGAAACTAAGTGTAGAATTTAACCAAGTACGCCCAAAATCTAGTTTCACCCGTACAAGAACATCTAGCTTACTAAAAACGTCTTGAAAACTATAACACAGTCTGGAACAGTTAAGACAAGAAAGTAAAGATAGAGGGAGTCCGACATCACTTAAAACGCCAACTAGCTCAGCAAAGCTCCAGAAGCAATTTGCCTCGCACAGAATATCAACAAGGCCTGCTAGCACTAGGATCTACATAAAAAAGATTCAGCAAGACTAATATCAGTACAATAACACGTGCACAACATAGACTGATCGAGCAAGAGTTAGACAAATTGGAATTGACTGAGTTTGTCTGTTGCATCTCTCTGTCCATGCTTGTCCTCTTTTGACGTTTTGTCCTTATGAACAGATAGATACTCTTATTAAAAAACTGTCTATTGAGGCATTAATGAGAAAGTATAGAAAAAAGTTGAAAGTAATAAACATTTAGGGAACAGTGGGAAAGTTCAGCCAGTCCTAGCTAAGAAATAAGTGATGCAGACATGTCGTTCAAAACTACTGAGCCTTGAGCATTGTAATCAATTTACTCCTAGTATCGTATTTACTTTAACTTACATAAGCTTCAGGCAAGTCAGCTGAAAGGATTATAGGGGCAACTATTCATTACATTGGTAGCATTGGTCTCGTTTAGAGTATCAGTCTAGTCATTCAACTAATCCACTCGTGGAGTGTAAAAAGTCCTTTAGCAATGTTCAGTTAACATCATTGAATTCCATTTTAGTTATCAAGTGTGACTTTCAAGTGCCATAAAAAGATGCTATTTTAAGGACATAATTCATAATAGCCGGTAAGTTATAATTTTCCTTTTAACTTCTAATTAAGTCCATAAATAAAGTTCATAATATGATTGTCATGACTTTTTAGTTTGTTTTATCACCAGATGTCTTCTATTTTAACAAGTACTAATATTCAAAAAGTTGAATAGGTTGTCATTTTCTATTGAATGAAGCTGCTTGCTTTTATTATGTTGTTGTGTTTTACTCCGAACTTCCAAAGCTTTTCTGTATTCTTATATTGAATTTATACAACACCAATAAAACAGCCGATATAGTAATATTTGGCTGCCATTTTCACTTATTTCTGTGGTCTATTTGATATGGAGCAGTATGCTTCAGCGTGCTTGGGAAAATGCTCCATTCTTGGCCTTGCATAGGTTGCTTCAGAATAGACATTGAAGTGTATCCACATACAGCTTGTTGAGAAAGAAACCATCTTTAGTTGCTTGTTTGGACGCCTGGCGAATATTTTCCCTTGAATGCTGCCAAAAGAAGTGCTGTTGATTTGCTCCTATTTCGAACCGTGTTGTAATGCTTTTACGTGAGCCGAGGGTTTATTGGAAACAGCCTCTCTACCTCCCAAGGTAATGGTAAGGTCTGCATACACAATACCCTTCCCAGACCCCACTTGTGGACTACACTGGATATGTTGTTGTTGTTGTTACTTGCTATTTATCTTTTTCTAGTGCATGGAAAGTAATGCCTTTGGTGATTGAACCAAAATATATTGGATTATCAGGTTGTGTTATTAATGGAAGTGTTTTGAGCAAAGTCGTGCCAATTTTTGATTCTATAACCTTCTGTCAAGTAGTATTTAACATCTAAAATCTCACGAGTCATGCTTCAATGTTTTCTTCTCCGACAGAGTATTCCAACATTTGACAGTCTTGGTGATGCATTAATAAGTTCTCAGACTGTAAATACAGTTGACGACATTTTTGACTCATCATTGAATCTAGAAGACACTCACAGACCCACTACAAAGAAGGCTACTTGGAAGGCTATACAGATGCTCAAAACGGGGTTTGAAGTTGGCGAAGAATTATGCTTTTACAGAGGTTGTATTGATATCTGGAACACTGCAATCCTAGTATAGCCAAATATATCATAGAAAGTATTATGTGAACCTCAGTGTCAGCACAACAATTGGAATTGACGGAGTTTATCTGTTGCATCTCTCTGACCATTGTAGTCCTCTTTTAAAGTTTTGTCCTTACGAACAGATAGATATTGTGATTCAAAAGCTGTCTACTGAGGTATTCAGGAGAAAGTATAGAAAAAAGTTGAAGATAAACCTATGAATGCATACAAAAGAAAGAAAAGTATGTGAAAGCATTAATAATTAAAAACATTTTGAAATAGCCTGATTCACTAAAGAGACATCCAGTCTTCTATCTAATAGTTATCACAGGGTTTAGTGGTGCTCCAAAAATCGACAAAGAACAGAAATGTTTTAGTATCAAACGTCATTGATTTACCTCTTCAGCTCTTCCTAAGCAGTCCATTGGAGTTCCTATATCCAATTCTTATGTACTCGTCCTTTCCTCGTGAGTTTCCAGCATGAGATAACTTCTCTAATATTGGCAGGCATTACCCATTCAACTCGAATAGTGTTCCACAACATAGATCATAGCTGATACGTAACCAGACAATACAGCTCTACTTTCTTTTTGATGGTGTTGGTCTCGTTTAGAGTATCAGTCTAGTCACTCAACTAATCCACTCGTAGTGTGTTAGGTAGAGTAGTAGTCTGGTAGTTGAGACTTCGCCCCTTCTTCTTTGTTAAAGACCGATGGGATAGACGTGCCTGCCTCGCTGTGGGTCAGCACCTTGAGCTCTCTTTTTGCTTTGGCAATTTTGTTCTGATATTGTGTCCACAGAAGTCCCTCTTCCTGCTCCTTATATATGTGACATCTGCTTCTTTTTGCTATACTCAATGTGGCAAGGAATGCTTCACATAAGGGGGCATCTCCCCCACCATCTGTCTCCAAAAGCTAATTCTGGTCTCTTGACATGTCTTTGGAAATTCTTTGGTCACATATTTGTAATGTCTTTTTTAAAGAAAGGGGACCTTGGGCCTACGTTACCAGTTTCAAAAACAAAAGAAAGAAAAAGAAAATGAACCTTGGGCTTAACTCAACGTCAAAAAGCTAGCTTGTGAAGTGAAGATTTAAATTGAATACAAGTAATCTTTGAGAGACAGGAATTGGAGACTCACACAATTTGAGTTGATAGTTGAGCAGAAAACCAAACTTTTCTCACATTGTTTCAATAAGGGCAGCTGGTGCACTAAAGCTCCTGATATACGCAGGCTCCGGGGAAGTGCCGAACCACAAAGATTTATTGTATGCAACCTACCTTGCATTTCTGCAAGCAGTTGTTTCCATGACTTGAATCGGTGACCTCCTGGTCATATGCCAATAACTTTACCAATTACGCCAAGGCTCTGTTTCACATTGTTTAGATCTCTCAAATAAATGAAGAATTGCATGGAAGCAAATGGCAGAAGTCCTTAAGCAATGTCAATCAACATTCTTGAAATTCCATTTTGGTATATTAAGTGCAACTTTCAAGTGCCATTAAAAGATTCTATTTCAAGAACATAATTCATAATGATTTCTAACTTCTAATTAAGACCATAAATAAAGTTCATGGTGATTGCCATGACTTTTTAATTTGTTTTATTACCTGAAGTCTGCTATTTTAACAAACACTAGTTTTCAGAAGTTGAATTGGTAGCATTTTCTGTTGAATGAAGCTGCTTCCTTTCATTAAGTTACGAATGATGTACATATTAAAGTTTGTTATTCATCCAAACTTCTCCCCAGACCCCACACTCACTAGGTATGTTGTGTTTTACTCCGAACTTTCGAAGCTTTCACCTAGAGAACAGCCATTATAGTGTATATTTTGGCTGCTATTTTCTCTTATTTCTGTAGTCTATTTGATATGGAGCAGTATGCTTCAGAGAGCTTGAGAAAATACTTCAAGTCTTGGCCTCGCATAGGCTGCTTTAGAATGGACATTGAAGTGTATCCACATACAAAGCTTGTTGAGATATAAACTATTTTTAGTTGCTTGTTTGCTTGAATGCTGCCAATACCTCCTCTTGGTTAAATCTAGAGGTGCTGTTGTTTTTCTCCTATTTCGAACCACTTTGTAATGCTTTTACTTGAGCCAAGGGTCTATTGGAACACAATCTCCGAAGGTAGCACTACAGTTTGCACACACCACCCTCCCCAGAACTTACTAGTGGGATTACACTAAGAATGTTGCTGCTGCTAAGTCAGCCTTTGAAGACAATATATTCAAGCTTTTTGTAGATTAGTACTTTCTCAGATTAGAATTATGATGAAGCGATAATGTAATTAAGCTCTAGTAGATAAGTGATCATCTATCTAAGTTGTGCGGACTCTTCACTTTTGATGCCATATCCATGTCAAATTCTTCAAAAATACATTACTTTTGGAGAATCCGACACACCTATTGACATTTTTGAAGAGTTCGAGCGACATAGTCATCTATAGTTATGATGATAAATTTACGGCATAATACATAAATAAACATGCCTTTTAACTTGGCCTCGGTTGGCATCTATGTCTCCAACTTTAAATGTGCACAAATAGACACTTAAACTATCATAAAGTTGATCAAGTAGACATGCCTGTCCTACATGAAAAATCTCAAACGATTTGACATGCAAGACCGTGCATCTCATACTATTTTTATGTGACGATCATGTGCCTACTTGTTACAACTTTATGTTAGTTTAAGTGCATACCATTATAAATCCAAAGTTGGTGGATATAAATATTAGTGGAGTCAAATTAAAAGGCACGTTTATATATTATGGGCAATATTTGATCTCTAGTAAGTAGATAATAAATTTTTAGGTCCTAGGTGGGGGTTAAGAGGTGCTGCATTCAATCTCTTGTAAATAAATGATTTTCCAAACTAGGCTTGATGTAAGTGGAGATACTCTCCAAAAGTAATTTTCTCATAAAATATGCATGACATTGAGTCAGGCTGAACAAAAAACACATGATAAAAAGAAATCAAAAAATAGAATTTTCCTAAATATTATGTAGCCTCTCGAAGATTAGTACAAACAAACGTCTTCATATCATTGTGCAAGACTATTAGACATTGCTCGTATAGTCATGCGACTGGTAAATCATACTTTGACACACAATTCACACAACTGAAAAAAGACAAAGAGTCATGATGACACCTACACGCATCCCAAAGTAGGACATCGAAATCACCGCTCAACAAATATAGCAAATAAGCGAAATTAAATCATCAATACATTTAAAACCATCAGAATCTTTAATAGAGTTTTAGTGGACAGAGTTATATGGTGTCTTCGCTGGTGGGTGATGCACTTAAGGGGATTCGCGACTGGAAATTGTTAATCTAGGAGCTATGCTCGAAGAAATTATAGTTAAATCAGGGATTAATCCGAGAAATATAGCTGAAAAAAGAAATCACAGAGAGAATATAGAAGACAGAAACTTGAAATATTATTCATAAATGAATGATTACACCAATGATGCTTGGTTTTATAGCTAACAATCCCACGTGACAGTTGTAACTAACTCTCTAAACGTTTAACTATCTATGTGACTTGAGCTACAATAGTAACTGCAATGAACAATAAAAGTAGATTTTTGAATTCTAATACAGTTTAACTACTTTCAACTAATTTACTGATTCCAGCTGTGCTCCAATTCCTCTTCAGTTTCCCAACTTGTATCAATACCCCTCCTTAAAGAACATCCTTGTCCTCAAGGATTAAAGGAAGGAAACATCAGTAGTAACTCTGAAATATATTCCCATGTAGCTTGTGTTGCATCAATTCCAGTCCATTGCATCGGGACCTGCTCTACAACCTTGTTTCCCCTTTTTACCAATCTCTTATCTAACACCATCTCCGGAGTAGGGCAATAAGGGCTAGAGAGATGTGTGACAGGAGGATTAGTGAAACTCAGAGGTAGGGCATGTCACCTCTTTAGTTGAGAGACATGGAAGGTAGGGTGAATGAGAACATCACTAGGTAGTAAGATCTTATAAACAACAACTCCTATCTTGTCTTCAACCATATAACGGCCATAATACATAGCAACAATTTTGTTAAAAGGCTTGGAACCTACTGAAACTTGTCTGTAAGGTTGCAATTTTAGATAAACCCAATCACCTACTTCAAAGGACCTATCTGATCTATGCTTGTTGACAATGTCTTGCATTCTTTGTTGAACCCTAATAATATGAAACTTTAGCAATTGAATAACAACCTCTCTAGCCTCTAAGTTTCTATCTACCATCTCCACAACACTTTTACCCACTAAGTAAAGTAGATGAATGCAAGGTTTTTTACCATATACAGCTTCATAAGGTGTGCACTTAATAGTGGTGTGATAGGTAGTATTGTACCAACACCCAGCCAGAAAAAATGATTAGCCCATTCTCTTGGACAGTCAGTCAGAGCAAAAGTATCTCAAATAAGTCTCTAAGGTCCTGTTGACCACCTCAGTTTGGCCAGCAGTATAAGGGTGGTATGCATGAGATCTCTGAAGTTGTACACTTTGCAAGGTGAATAATTCTTGCCAAAAAGCACTTAAGAAGTCTGGATCTGTGTCACTAGTCATGGTCATGGTACTAGGTAATCCATGTAGCTTAAAGATGTTATCAATGAAGCATTTAGCAACTGACTGAGCTATGTAGGTGTGCTGCAAACTTAAGAAGTGATTGTATTTGATGAGCCTGTCTACCACCACCAAGATGACATCTTATACAAATGTATATTGTTTCCAGGAAATGGAAGTTGAAGGAGATATCAGTGGTTTAGTTAGAGACTTTTGGGTCAACAGATGGGTCGATCACATTCAATTGGAGGCTAGTAGTGCCAGAGGAGGAAGTCTTCTAATGTGGGATAAAAGAATTTGGGATGGAGAGTGCAGTAGTCTGGCCAATCAAGGTTGTCACTCCATCACAAGTAAATTCACAGGCAAGATGCAGGATCTCACTTGGCACTTAACAGGAGTATATGGAAGTCTGGGAGGAAGTTAGAGCTGCCAGAGGTCTATTTTCAAGTCCATGGTAATTATGTGGAGATTTCAACACATTAGATTCTTCTCAGAAAAGAAAAATTGCAATATAATCAACAAATCAATGACTGATTTTTTTGATTTCATTCAAGATATGGGCTTGCTAGATTTGCAACTGACAGGTGGAAAATTTACTTGGAAAAAAGGTGACAGACACGATGTTGCTGCAAGGTTGGATAGATTTTTGATCTCTGATGAGTGGGATGAAAGATTCAAGAATATCAAACAATTAATTCTTGATAGAGTGACCTCTGACCAGTGACCACTCACTTGTATTACTACAGTGCAGTAACTGGGAACCATCCAAATCATATTTTAAATTCAAAAATTGGTTGTTGCAAACAGAAGGGTTCAAAGAAAGAGTTAAGGATTGGTGGGTCTCTTTCAATTGTGTTGGCAGACCTGACTTCGTTTTGGCTTACATGTTGAAAGCTTTGAAAGCCAAACTTAGAGACTAGAGCAAAACATTACAAGGAAACTTGGAGATGCAGAAGCTTGACACGCTAAGTCAATTATCAAAACTTGAAGAAATCCAAGATCTCAGGAATTTAACAGAAGAGGAAATAAAAAACAAAATCGCCTTAACTATGGACTTTGAGGAGATAGCAAAAAAATAGGAGGTGGCTTGGAGACAGAGATCAAGAGCATTATGGTTGAAACAAGGTGACAACAACACCAAGTTCTTCCATAAAACAGCTAACGCACATACAAGATTCAACAATATTGACTTGTTAGAAATTGATGGTGAGCCCGTAAGGAACCCTGCTGATATACATCTCTTTTTATCTGAACTTTTATTCAGAGACAGTTTTGGAGACCACACTTTAACATGAGAATTTGTCCCACTATCTCTTTAGAAGATAATTTGATGCTACATAGACCGTTTGAAGCACAAGAAATATAGGCTAGTGTCCAAGTGTGTGTCGCGGACAAACCACCTGCTCAATGGCCTTTTTCAAACACTGTTGGGAAGTAGTGAACACTGAAGTCATTGCCACTATTCAAGACTTTCATGAAAGAGGCATATTTGAAAGAAGCTTCAATGCTACATATGTAGCCATGATTCCCAAGAAGGTGGGAGCCAAAGAATTGAAAGATTTCAGGCCTATTAGTCTTATAGGTAGTATTTACAAGATCATCTCAAAGTTGATGACTGAGAGACTCAAAAAAGTGATGCACAAGCTGGTGGATGATAAACAAATAGACTTTATAAAGGGGAGGAAAATCATGGATGCTATTCTTATAGCCAATGAATGTGTTGATTCAAGAACGAAAGACAAAGAACTCAGTATCCTTTGCAAACTAGATATACAAAAGGCTTTTGACCACCTAAACTGGAATTTCCTACTCAGAACTTTGATGAAAATGGGTTTTGGAGAAAAATGGGTCAGCTGGATCCACTACTGCATCAACACGGTCAAGTTCTCAGTCCTAGTCAACAGCTCACCTACTAGATTCGTTTTTTCTCAAAGAGGACTAAGGCAAGGGGATCCATTATCCCTTTTTTGTTCATCATTGCCATGGAAAGTTTAAATGATAGGATGAAAACTGCTCAATCAAACAGCCAGCTGGATAATAGGTTTTAAAGTAGATTCAAGGGCTATCAGTAACCTTGAAATCACTCATTTACAATACGCTGATGATACATTAGTTTTCTGCGGAGCTAACAGAGGTCAAATAAGATTTTTGAGGGTGATTTTCATTCTTTTGAGGCTATATCTGGGCTCCTCATTAACTGGAACAAGAGCTTCTTATATCCTGTTAATGAGGTTCCTGACATTCACAACTTGGCTAACATTTTGGGAGGTAGGACAGGCGACCTTCCAACTATATACGTGGGAATGCCTCTCGGTGCCAAAAGCAATTCCAAAGATATATGGAATGGAGTCCTAGAGAAATGTGAGAAAAAGTTGATAAACTGGAATAGTCAATACTTATCGTTGGGTGGTAGACTAACCCTGATAAACAGTGTGTAGAAGCATTACCAACTTATATGATGTCTATTTTTTGTGTTCCAACAAATGTGGTGGACAAAATAGATGCTCTTAGAAGGAACTTCCTTTGGCAAGGCAACTGTGATACCAAGAAAATACATTTGGTCAAATGGAACTCGGTGATTATCAGCAAGAAGATGGGTGGTAAGGGAATCAAGAACCTGACAGCTCAGAACCTTTGTCTTTTGATGAAATGGCTATGGAGGTTCGCCTCAAATGAACAATCTCTCTGGAAGAAGGTAATCACTCAAAAGTATGATATAGATGGGGAATGGATAACTAAGACAGTCACTACACCTTACGGAGTAAGTTTATGGAGGTCAATCAGAAATCTGGGGGAAAAATTCATGAGTAAGTGCAGGTAACGACTTGAAACATCTTTCTGGTAAGACAGATGGTTAGGCCAACGTCCACTAAAATAACTCTTCCCACTTATTTTCAGTCTGAATCAACAACAAGATGCCACAGTAGGAGAAGTCTAGGATGTGCATGGCTGGAACCTGAACTTCAGAAGACATCTTAATGATTGAGAGATAGATAACTTAGCAGAATTCTATGGCACCCTCAACCTTTTCAAGGGAAGACACTTACATTGCAAGTGGATAAACAAGGGAGATTTTCAGTCAGGTCAGCTTACAAGGAATTTAATTATTCTAACAACCAGATTAGTTGTTGGCCTTGGAAACTAATTTGGAAAGTTAAAATTCCTCATAAAGTGTCTTGTTTCTCTTGGATCATTGCTAGGAAAGCGGTTCTAACTCATGAAGTACTTAAGAAAAGGGGCTTCCACCTATGCTCGAAATGTTATATGTGCGGAGAAGAATCAGAGACAATCAACTATCTTTTTTTACATTGCAAGTTAACTGTACAACTCTGGAGGATATTCCTTAATTTAAAAGGAATCATATGGGTCATGCCAAGAGATACAGTTGAAGTGATGGAATGCTGGAACAAATATAGCACTCACTCAGAACATAAAGAAAGATGGAAGATTGTCCCTACTTGCATTTGGTGGACAGTTTGGAAAGAGAGAAATCAAAAGTGTTTTGCTCCGCCTTCTCTATAGAAGACAATTATAGCTCTACCCAGAAACTGAAGATGAAGTGTCTGGCCCTTTTCTATTTTTGGTGTAAACATAAATATATGGAAGATGTAGAGTCTTTTGTTGATGTTATAGGATCTCTGTAAGTAGGTTATATCTTAGTGCATCTTCCTTTATTCCATTGTAAGTATGAACGACTGTAGTTTTTACGCAGCAAATAGTTATACAAAAAATGTTACATTATAAAAAAATACCCTGGAGAAGCAGCTGCATCATACTTATGTCTTTGACAAACATCACATTGGTTGATGAACCTTCTCACATTTGCAGTAAGTATTTTCCAATAGAAGAGGGATTTTAATCTCTATATAGTAGCATCCATGCCTGAGTATCCACATTGTGGAGTACTATGCCACAAGGAAATAAAGTCAATCTTCAACTGTTGATCATCACCTATAACTAACCTTACTTTTCATTTGAGCTGCTCACCACACCAAGTGTAAGATTTAAAAGGCTGTGTCTGAACTTTTTGAATAATAACTTGTGCAGGATCCACTTCCCACCTCCCAGCAATCTGGAAATGAGTGTGAACTGGTTGATCAAGCAGGTGTCAAAGTCTTTTGGTCAGTTCTCACTATAAAATGGTTGTGCAACAAGTAGAGTGACCATTTGGTAGCTGCGAAATGAGAGCAAGCAATTCTCTATCATATACAAACATAACATAACTAGATGTTTAGGAGCTAAGGAGTTGCTTATATAAGCAATAGGGCGTCCTTGTTGCATTAACACAACTCCAATTCCTTTACCACTGGCATCTGTGTCCACAATAAAAGGCAAGGAATAGTTAGACAAGTCTAGCACCGGTGCAGAAACCAATGCCTGTTTTAGTGTATTAAAAGCCTCATAAGCTTGCTTAAACCAGTGGAATCCTTCCTTCTTCAACCACTGGAGTTCCTAAATCCAATTCTTATGTAATCGTCCTTTCCTCGTGAGTTTCCAGCATGAGATGTTTTCTCTAATATTGGCAGGCATTACCCATTCAACTCGAATAGTGTTTCACAACATAGATCATAGCTGATATGTAACAGACAATATAGCTCTACTTTCCTTTTGGTATTGGTTTTATTTATAGTATCAGTCTAGTCACTCAACTAATCCACTCGTGGAGTGTTAGGCAGAGTAGTAGTCTGGTATTTGAGACTTCGCCCCTTCTTCTTTGTTAAATCCTGATCAGGATAGACGGGTTTGCCTTGGTGCGGGACAGCACCTCGGGCTCTCTTTTTTGATCTGGAAAGTTTATTCTAAATTTGTGTCCACAGAAGTCCCCCTTACTGCTCCCTATATATGTGAAGAGCTGCTGCTTTTTGCTATACTCAATGTGGCAAGGAATGCTTCACATAAGGGGGCATCTCCCCCACCATCTGTCTCCAAAAGCTAATTCTGGTCTCTTGACATGTCTTTGGAAATTCTTTCATCACATATTTGTAATGCCTCTTTTTAATAAAGTGTGCCTTGGGCCTACGTCACCATTTTCTGAAAAAAAAAGAATAGAAAATGGACCTTGGGATTAACTCAACATCAAAAGCTAGCTCGTGAACTGAAGATTTAAATTGAATACAAGCTGGTCTTTGAGAAACAGGAATTGGAGACACATAATTTGAGTTGATAGTTGAGAAAAAATCGAAGTTTTCTCACATTGTTTCAATAAGGGCAGCGTAGTGCACTAAGCTCCTATTATGCGCAGGGGTCCGGGGAAGGGCCGAACCACAAGGGTTTATTGTACGCAACCTTCCCTGCATTTTTGCAAGCAGATGTTTCCATGGCTTGAACTAGTGACCTTCTGGTCATATGCCAACAACTTCACCAATTATGTCAAGACTCCGTTTCACATTATTTCGATCTCTCAAATAAATGAAGAATTGCATGGAAGAAAATGGCAGAAGTCTTTAAGCAATGCCAATCAACATTCTCGAATTCCAGTTTGGTATATTAAGTGCAACTTTCAAGTGCCATTAATAGATGCTATTTCAAGAACATAATTCATAATGACTTATAACTTCTAATTAAGACCATAAATAAAGTTCATATTGTGATTGTCATGATTTTTTAATTTGTTTTATTACCAGAAGTCTGCTATTTTAACAAACACTAGTATTCAAAAGTTAATGAAGCTTCTTGCTTTCATTAAGTTATGAATGATGATCTACAAAAAAGGAAAGAAAAAAAAGAAGCTATGTACATATTTAAGTTTGTTTTTAATCCAAACTTCTCCCCAGACCCCACACGCACTGGGTATGTTGTTGTTGTTGTGTTTTAATCCAAACTTCCAAAGCTTTTCTGTGTTCTTATATCGAATTTGCCTACCACCAACAGGACAACCATTATAGTATATATTTGGATGCCATTTTCTCTTATTTCTGTGGTCTATTTGATATGGAGCAGTATGCTTCAGAGAGCTTGGGAAAATGCTCGAGTCTTGGCCTTGCATAGGCTACTTCAGAATGGACATTGAAGTGTATCCACATACAGAGCTTGTTGAGATAAAAACTATATTGAGTTGCTTGTTTACTTGAATGCTGCCAATACCTCCTCCTGGTTAAATATAGAGGTGCTGTTGATTTTCTCCTGTTTCGAACTGCTTTGTAATGCTTTTACTTGAGCCAAGGGTGATACAAGAAAACCAAGGGATACACGAAATCACACTCCAAACAGTCCACAAATCACAAGATTCGAGGACCTATTGGAGACCAACTCTCGGATTCACTACAACACACAATGACGAGATAGAAAGGTGTGTTTTCAACACCAAAACAGCAACAACAACAATAAGATGAGAACAATATGATAAGAACAATAGCAACAAGAGAAAACAACTCACGGGTTAAAGATTACAAGATACACAAACGGTTACAAGATTACAATAAACAAAAGAGATAGATAGTTAGACCTTGGTTGGTATAATCTTAAGAACTCAAGAACATGTGATACTCTTGGACCCTTAATGCTACACACAACGGTTAACCTAACTCCTACGTTGAAACAAGAGGAACTTTAACTCCTCTAAACACCAACATCTCAAGCCTTGAATGCAACACTAGTGATACCACACTAGTATCGCCCTAGTTTCGGGTTGCCTCCTAAAGAGAAGAGAGGACTTGTCTTTCAAAGTGTTATACATTTTACAAATATCATCAAAGTCTAAGACAAAAATGATCTACAATGTTCTATTTATACTAGGTTACAACTAGAATACAAAATGACTAAAAGGCCCTTAATGAAAAGCCTCAAAATGTCGCCCATGGAGTGTAGTGTAGGTTCGGTTTTGGTGTGTGTGTTTAGGCCTTATTTTGCATTTTTCTTGCACACTCCAATCCTCAGATTTATTACATTTTCACACGTCCATCCTGATCGTGCTTGTATCATCCTCTCCTTCTTGAAAAGGATTCGACCTCGAATCCGTACCTTGCAAAATCAAGAGAAGGCAAAAAGCACACATCCTCATGACATGAGGGGTTAGGGTTAGCAAAAAATAACACATCAACATGCCATGCCGAGGCGGAACAAACTTAAAGTATAGCCACAAGTCCTTTGTTTTAATCATGAAAAGATTAGTACAAATGCTACAAAGGAGGTGGCTCGGGAAAGCATCAAGACAAGAAAAATAGGCCAAGAGTAATCCTTTCCCACCCTAAGATGGTACCGGGATCAAATGGGTGAAGTAACCAAGGACTTAGGCCTCGGCCACTCTCACTTTCCCCTAAGGTGTCGTCTTCAAAATTAGGTATACCCTCTATATCCTATGGAAAATATCACAAGCACAAAGAGGATAAAGAAAGGTGTCACATGAGTCAACTCCAACTATGATCTCCTTATGCATGTACTCACTAGTTTCAAGTCCAACAACACTAGTAGGATTAACATAGGAAACACATAAAGAAGAAGTAGATGGAATTTCTAAGCATGCAACACTTTCTCTTTCAAGAGAGTAGCCCCTACATAGACATAAACTATCATGGGCAGAAAAGGGATCACAAGGAAAACCATCTTTACCAAGACAATCACAATTCAGGTTTCCTAAACAATCAAGCATGTCAAGGTCATTTCCACCCGATTGATCATTGTACACAACCTCACTAGTTGTTGGCAACTCATATACCAACGTAGACCCACCTTGGTTTTCACAAGGGTCAACTAGTGTGTAAACACTCTCGTCACTTGGTAATGAAACCTTAGTCAAGTTATAAGTGCTAACACTAGATGGACACAAATCATTCTCACGAGGAGAATCAATTTCGTCATCTAAAGGATCAATATCAACTAGTGCTTGCGTACCTACAAAAAGAGTTTGGTCCTCATGTGACCTAACAATACCGAGAGTATCACTAAAAGGAAACTCTAGCACCTCTACCCTAGGCAAAGTCGCAACTACACCTACTTGGCTCCTACTAGCCATAGCACAATATTCTAAGTTCATAGGAGTGTAGGGGATAACGTTTTTACCTCGTAGCTCACATGAGTTAAGGCCTTCCTCTTGATGTGTGTTCGGGCAGACCACTTGCTCCCTTTGACCTACCATACGATCCAACCTTTTATTTGCCATAGCTAGGTCTCGGGACATAGTGTCAAGGTAGGCCAAAATGACATTGGTGGCATTGTTGTCCATGGGTTGAGGGGTTGAAGCCGTGGGTTCCTTGTAATTGTACCTAAAAAAAAAAGAAAAGAACAAGCCTGCAAAGCAAAACACAAGTTAGTTCGAAAAAACCTCACCACACTCTCACACACTTAATCGTCTCACACTTGGATTTACAAGTGTTGCAAGTCGGCTCATAGTTCATGATGAATCGAGGGGTAAGTCTACTCCTTGGTCGGAATAGATTCTTTGTTTGAAGACTCAAGGAAAGTAATGTTTGAACTTGAACTAAGAAGTACTATGATTTTAAAAACGATAAAAGCACAAAAGAAACGTAGACACGAGCAATGGATTCAAAGGACTAATTGACAATGTAGTAAGAGTTTACTAGTTTATTAATTAGTACTAGGATCAATTAAACGAAATGAAGGATCAACAAATAAGAAACTAAGACATCTAAAATTTAATCTTAAAAATTGTCGGTGAACAGTAAAACGTGATGTGGCAGCCACGTATTGGTTGCGGTTGTTATCAAATTTTATTTTCCAATTCAAGTCTTGATCCAATTGTAATTTGAAATTGGTGGGAATTGGTTAAGGAGGGAAAACAAGTCTTGAAATCCTCTTTTAAATTCAAAAAGTAAGACTTGACTTTTCTCCTCAAGACAAGGTCCTTAAATCATGGAAAAGTTGTTGAGAAGTGATTGATAGGTCTTTGGTGATTGGGGGTCTTTCAAGGCTAACAAGTTTCTACACCTTTTCCTTTACCTTTTTGGATCAAATAAGCACTTTATTTTTTTTATAAAGGTATGAAGTTAGTGATGAACATGAAGAACAACAATAACAATTTTCAAGAACAACAACAATTCCATTTTCAGGGCCCACTCTAAACCCACAACAATATTGTTTCACACGGCCAAGACTACCATATCTTTAACAAAATTGGTCTTAGGCCACCAATTTTATAACATCACACGGCCAAACTAAGAACAACAACAATATTCACATTACAGTTCCAAACTGTGAGCCACAACAACACCAACAACTATCGGCTAAGCTTATGTTCACAACAACATCAACATTTCAAGCTTAAATTTAAGATATAGGCTCAATGTGTTAGTGAGTAACAATAGTAAAACTTAGAGACAGCAAATACAAGTAAAATATCTTGGCCAATACACAACAAGAATACAATTTTCGATCAAGAACACAAATTGGACAAATTGCTATTTTTCTGGATTTTCAGTTTTTTCAATATTTTTTTTTAAAACTAACAAGCCCAAGATTGATCTTGTAAGAATAATATCAAGCCACACTTTGATACCAAATGATACAAGAAAACCAAGGGATACACGAAATCACACTCCAAACAGTCCACAAATCACAAGATTCGAGGACCTATTGGAGACCAACTCTCGGATTCACTACAACACACAATGACGAGATAGAAAGGTGTGTTTTCAACACCAAAACAGCAACAACAACAATAAGATGAGAACAATATGATAAGAACAATAGCAACAAGAGAAAACAACTCACGGGTTAAAGATTACAAGATACACAAACGGTTACAAGATTACAATAAACAAAAGAGATAGATAGTTAGACCTTGGTTGGTATAATCTTAAGAACCCAAGAACATGTGATACTCTTGGACCCTTAATGCTACACACAACGGTTAACCTAACTCCTACGTTGAAACAAGAGGAACTTTAACTCCTCTAAACACCAACATCTCAAGCCTTGAATGCAACACTAGTGATACCACACTAGTATCGCCCTAGTTTCGGGTTGCCTCCTAAAGAGAAGAGAGGACTTGTCTTTCACAGTGTTATACATTTTACAAATATCATCAAAGTCTAAGACAAAAATGACCTACAATGTTCTAATTATACTAGGTTACAACTAGAATACAAAATGACTAAAAGGCCCTTTAATGAAAAGCCTCAAAATATCGCCCATGGAGTGTAGTGTAGGTTCAGTTTTGGTGTGTGTTTTAGGCCCTCTTTTGCATTTTTCTTGCACACTCCAATCCTCGGGTTCATTACACTTTCACACGTCCATCCCCGTGGTCGTACTTGTATGAAAGGGTCTATTGGAACACAACCTCCTAAGGTAGCGCTAAGGTTAGCACACACCACCCTCTCCAGAACTTGTGGGATTACACTAAATATGTTGTTGCTGCCAAGTCAGCCTTTGAAGACAATATATTCAAGCTTTTTGTAGATTAGTACTTTCTCAGATTAGGATTATGATGAAGCGATAATGTAATTAAGCTCTAGTAGATAAGTGATCATCTATCTAAGCTGTGCGGACTCTTCACTTTCGATGCCACATCCACGTCAAATTCTTCAAAAATACATTAATTTTGGAGAATCCGACACACCTATTGACATTTTTGAAGAGTTCGAGCGACACAGTCATCTATAGTTATGATGATAAATTTACGGCATAATACATAAATAAACATGCCTTTTTACTTGGCCTCGGTTGGCATCTATCTCCAACTTTAAGCGTGCACAAATAGACAGTTAAACTATCATAAAGTTGATCAAGTAGATATACCTATCCTACATGAAAAATCTCACACGATTTGACATGCAAGACCTGTGCATCTCATACTATTTTCATGTAAGGGTCACGTGTCTACTTGTTACAACTTTATGCTAGTTTAAGTGCATACCAGTACAAATCCAAAGTTGGTGGATATAAATATCAGTGAAGTCAAATGGAAAGGCACGTTTATTTATTATGGGCAATATTTGTTCTCTAGTAAATAGGTACTTCCTCCGTCCTAAATTACCCGTCCCAAATTGAGATGATATATTGATTAAAAAAAAATAATTAATACCATGGCTAGTTTACCATAGTACCCTATTAAATGATGTTTACATTTTAATTTGAAGAAAAAATAATTAATGTAAAGGATAAAACATGGAAAAAATATTTGTCTCTTCTTGATTAATGAAAAAAGACAAGTAAAATGAGAAATCAAATTAAGAAATTTGGGATGGGTAATTTGGAACGGAGGGAGTAATAACTTTATAGGTTCTAGGTAGGGTTAAGAGGTGATGCATTCAATCTCTTCTAAATAAATAATTTTGTAGGTGAGGAGACAACTAGGCTTGATGTAAGGGGAGACACTCTCCAAAAGTATTTTTCTCATTAAATATGCATGATATTAAGGAGTCAGGCTGAACAAAAAACGCATGATAAAAAAAATCAAAAAACAGAATTTTCCTTAATATTATGTAACCTCTCGAAAATTAGTACAAACAAATGTTTTCGTATCATTGTGCAAAACTATTAGACTTTGCTCTTATACTCATGCCATTGGTAAATCATGCTTTGACACACAATTCACACAACTGAAAAAGGCACAAAAGTCATGATGACACCTACACGCATCCCAAAGTTGGACATCAAAATCACCGCTCAACAGTTTCAAAAATACAGTAAATAAGCAAAATTAAACCATCAATACGTTTAAAACCATAGGAATCTTTGATAGAGTTTTAGTGGACAGAGTTATATGGTGTCTGTCGCTGCTGATGGGTGATGCACTTAAAGGGATTCACGATTGGAAATTGTCAATCTAGGAGCTATGCTTGAAGAAGATGATAGCTAAATCAGTGATTAATCTGAGAAATATAGCTAAAAAAGAAGTTATAGAGAAAATATAGAAGAGAGAAACTTGAAATATTATTCATGAATGAATGATTACACAAGAGATGCTTGATTTTATAGCTAACAATCCCACTTAACAGCTGTAGCTAACTCTCTAACAGTTTAACTAAGTATGTGACTTGAGTTACAACAATAACTGCAATGAACAGTAAAAATAGATTTTTAAATTCTAATACAGTTTAACTACTTCCAACTAATTTACTGATTCCAGCTGTTCTTCAATTCCTTTTCAGTTTCCCAAGTTGTATCAATACCCCTCCTTAAAGAACATCGTTATCCTCAAGGATTAAAAAAAGGAAACCTCAGTCGTAACTCTGAAATATGTTCCCATGTAGCCTATGTTGCATCAATTCCAGTCCATTGCAATAGGACCTGCTCTACAACCTTGTTTCCCCTTTTTAACAATATCTTATCTAAGACTATCTCTGGAGTAGGGCAATAAGGGCTAGAGAGATGTATGACAGAAGGATTAGTGAAACTCAGAGGTTAGGCCTGGCACCTCTTTAGTTGAGAGACATGGAAGGTAGGGTAAATGAGAACATCACTAGGCAGTAAGAGCTTATAAGCAACAACTCCTATCTTGTCTTCAACCATATAGGGGCCATAATACATAGCAACAATTTTGTTAAAAGGCTTGGAACCTACTGAAACTTGTCTGTGAGGTTATAATTTTAGATAAACTCAGTCACCTACTTCAAAGAACCTATCTGATCTATGCTTGTTGACAATGTCTTGCATTCTTTGTTGAACCCTAATAATATGAAACTTTAGCAATTGAATAACAACCTCTCTAGCCTCCAAGCTTCTATCTACCATCTCCACAACACTTTCACCCACTAAGTAAGGTAGATGAATGCGAGGTTTTTGACCATATAAAGCTTCATAATGTGTGCACTTAATAGTGGTGTGATAGGTAGTATTGTACCAACACTCAAGCCAGGAAAAAATGATTAGCCCATTCTCTTGGATAGTCAGAGTAAAAGTATCTCAAGTAAGTCTCTAAGGTCCTGTTGACCACCTCAGTTTGGCCATCAGTCTGAGGGTGGTATGCAGTAGATCTCTGAAGTTGTACACCTTGCAAGGTGAATAATTCTTGCCAAAAATCACTTAAGAAGACTGGATCTGTGTTAATAGTCATGGTTATGGTAATAGGTAATCCATGTATCTTAAAGATGTTATCCATGAAGCATTTAGCAACTGACTTAGCTGTGTAGGGATGCTGCATACTTAAGAAGTGACCGTATTTGGTGAGCCTCTGTACCACCACCAAGATGATATCTTTACCCTGGGATTTAGACAGGCCTTCAATGAAATCTGAGCAAATATCAGTCCACACACCTTCAGGAATAGGTAGATATTACAAATACCATGGAGAAGCAGCTGCAACATACTTATGTCTTTAACAAACATCATATTGGTTGATGAATCTTCCCATATCTGGAGTAAGTGTTTTCCAATAGAAGAGGGATTATAATGTCTATAAAGTAGCATCCATGCCTGAGTGTCCACCTTGTGGAGTACTATGCCACAAGGAAATAAAGTCAATCTTCAACCTTTGATCATCACCTATAACTACCCTTCTTTTCCATTTGAGCTGATCACCACACTAAGTGTAATATTTAAAAGGCCGTGTCAGAAATTTCTGAATAATAACCTGTGCAGGATCCACCTCCTAAGATGCGTTAATCTTCATGTACAACTCATCATGTTCAGTGAGTAATGAGATGGCTAATAATTCAACATCAAACATTCTTGAGAATGCATCAACAACACTATTCTCTGAGCCTTTTGTGTACTCAATACTAAAATCAAAAGCCATTAGTTTGGATGTACCAGCAATCTGGAAATCATTGTGAATTGGTTTATCAAGCAGGTGTTTCAAAGCCTTTTGATCAGTTCTCACTATAAAATATTTGTACAACAGAAGTGACCATTTGGTAATTGAAAAAATGAGAACAACCAATATCATATACAAATGTAACTTGATGTTTAGGAGCTAAGGACTTGCTTATATAAGCAATAGGGCGTCCTTGTTGCATTAACTCAACTCTAATTCTTTTACCACTAGCATCTATCTCCACAATAAAAGGAAAGGAATAATTAGACAAGTATTAGGGCTAGCACTGGTTCTCAAGCCAGTGGAACCCTTCCTCCTTCAACATTTCATGAAGGGGCCTACATATAATTCCAAAACCATGTATAAACCCCATGTGGTAGCCTACAAGGCCTAAAAACCCTTTTAATTGTTTAAGATTAGCAGGCACAGGCCAATTTTGAACAGTTCTAATCTTTCTAGGATCAGTTGAGACGATCCCCACCGCACTGATGAAATGGCCTAAATACTCCACTTTAGTCACTCTAAAGGCATACGTAGACATCTTAGCATACAACTGGTACTATTTCATTATTTCAAACACAACTTGAACATGAACTAAGTGATAAACCAAGGATTTACTGTAGATTAAAATGTCATAAAAAAACATCAATACTGACTTTCTTAATAAAGGTTTGAAAATTGGATCATAAGTCCTTGGAAGAAAGATGGAGAATTAGTAAAACCAAAAGGCATAACAAAAAACCCATAATGGCCTTCATGAGTTTTGAAAGTTGTCTTATGAGTGCCTTCTTTAACCATTCTTCTTTAACCATTCTCAACTGATGATACCCTGCTCTAAATCAATCTTTGAGAATATAATAACACCCTCTAATTTATTCAACAAGTCTTCAATCATAGGAATTGGGAATTTGTATTTAATAGTCAATTGGTTGAGACTTCTGTAATCAATACAAAGTCTCCAAGACTCATTTTTTTTCCCCACTAAAACCACAGGAGAAGCATATGGGCTAGAACTATGTTGAATAACCCCTTGAACAATCATCTCCTGTACCAATTTCTCAATAATATCCTTCTTAAATGCAGGATATCTGGAAGGTCTCTTACTAACAGGAATTGCTAATTCCATCAATGGAATTCTATGATCAAATACACCTCTATGAGGTGGTAAGGTGCTAGGCAGCTCAATAATACAAACAAACTGTTCCAATAAGGGCTTCATTTCTGGTAACAAATTAGTACCTGGAGTGACTTGAATACTATAAAAATTTACTTCATCTACTATAAGGTTGGTTACTGTCATCATGAACATTTGAGCTTCTTGGCCTTCCTGCTTGATTAGGGACTTAGCCTTAGCATCTTTTATGTGTACTCCAACTCTTCTTAACACATGCTTCTTTCCTTGATACATGAATTCAACGGACCTATTCTGGAAGTCAAATAAGATTATTCCTAATGTACTTAACCACTGAACGCCAATACAATGTCAACATTCCTAGTGGTAAGATTAGAAAATCAGATGAAAATGTAGTGCCTTGTAAAAGCCAAGTGAGATTCTTACATACTGATGCTGCACTTTTCTGCCAATGTAGTGCCTTGTAAAAGCCAAGTGAGATTCTTACATACTGATACAGTCTGCACTTTTCTACTATCTATTACACTAATAGACTGCTCATGGATATGAGAAGTTTTACATTGCAATTTTGTGGTTACATCTTGATCAATAAAGTTGTATGTGCTTCCCGTGACAATTAAGACATGTAAGGGTCTGATAGCCTGTGACCGTAAGTGTTTGATATCCTGTGACTCCTGTAAGAGCCTATAATGATATGGCCATGAACTCATCTAATTCACTAGTCACAATAGGGACTGATTCTTTTTCTACCTCCACCATAGTCTATTACTTCTACAATTGTGCTCTTGAATATACTTCTCATCACATAAAAAAAAAGGTCTTTTTCCCTCTTCTCAATCATTTCTTCTGTTGATTGCCTTTTACTAGGAATTTTGCTACCTCTAATTTGCTTTTGTTCAAAAGGTTTCTTATAAGTGGAATTGGATGCAAGTTTGTAAGAATGTTTTTGCATATACACATGCTTAACCACGGCAGGATTAGGTACTAATACACTATTATTCTTATAAGTTACTTTCAAACTCCATGGCTGAGCTTATGCTTCAAACACCTCTTTTTGTGGCCTAGCTACTTTATAAATCTGAATTAATGTTTTAGGACATTGTATTCTAACAACCTTATTAGTGATGGAGTTAAACCCCCTAGGAAGCAGCTGATAGAATTTTCATTTGACAAATTAACCCGTTTCTCAAAAATCTAAAACTAGTGATTTCGTCTTGCTTGTTGGGAGAGAGGTAGTTAGATGTTTATCAAATTCAGCCTGATGCTCCCTTACACTACCAGTTTGTCTCAAGTTCTTTAAGGCTTCCATTGGATCCTCAACTCCATACCTAAACCTCTTATTTAGGGCTGTGACATATTCAGTCCAAGTAAGATCCACTACAGAATTCTTGCACCTCATATATGATCTATGTCAGGCTATAGACTCATTATTAAAATGGATGGATGCTATCTTAACCTTATGCTCAAAAGGTACTTCATCCATAGAAAAAAACTGGTCGACCTTGTATAACCAAGTCCTTAAATCTTGGCTTGAAAATCTAGGAAATTCAAGTTGAGAATACTTTCTAAAGTAATTACCATGTGAATTTGAGTTGTGACTTCGTTTGGCCTTTCCCCTTGCCGTTGATCTATTGAACCAGTCCTTCCATTAGTGGATTTTGCTCTGTTTTGTTCTTTTTCCTTCCCTTTCTGTGCCATTGGCTCCAATGCTTCACTAATTCCCAACAATTCTTTATCGGTTTGTTGATTTTTTACATTCATACTCAACATTCATTCCATTAACTGCTACAACAGATCATGAATTTTTTTCAATTTATCATCCATTTCTTCCCCAGATTTATCTTGACCCTTACTTCACACCGTTGCCATTCCAAGAACCTACTAGCTCTGATAGAAATTGATCCCCTTAAAGGGATTCACAACTGGAAATTGTTAATCTAGGAGCTATGCTCGAAGAAGATGATAGCTAAATCAGGGAGTAATTCGATAAATCTAGCTAAAAAAAGAAATCATTGAGAGAATATAGAAGAGAGAAACTTGAGATATTATTCATGAATGAATGATTACACCAGTGGTGCTTGGTTTTATAGCCAACAATCCCACTTGACAGCTGTAACTAACTCTCTAACCGATTAACTATGTGACTTGAGCTACAGTAATAACTGCAATGAACAATAAAAACACATTTTTGAATTCTAATACAATTTAACTACTTCCAACTAATTTGCTTATTCCATCTATGCTTCAATTCCTCTTCAGTCTCCCAACTTGTTTCAGTGGAGGTGTCAGGTATTCCATAGTAAGGGCAGAACCACCTTGGGCAAGAGGGTTCTGAACCCCTTCGACGAAATATTATACTATTTATCATGGTTAAAATTACTTTTTATGTATATATATAGTTAATGTTGAAATCCTTTCAGCTAATTTGTATGTTAACTTTTGAACCCCCTTTAGTCAAGGTGTGCAAAAGCTGATCCAAATATCACGATTAAAAAAAAATTGTGACAACCTACCAACAAGATTGCCATATATGGCCGCAGCCCAAGAATTAGGTTAGTGTCCATTATTTTCGTCTGCTGTAAACAAACTAACTACTCTATTCTTACACTTTCACTACAATTTTATCATATATATATGCAACCTCTATAAGTTAGGCATGATTAGTACTCACCAAAAAATATACTCCATTATTTTTGTGCAAAAAAAAAAAGCACTTCCTTTTTAAAAATTGTGATTGAGTATATAAGGGTGTGATTTAATGATCAATGCCTACTAAAAAAAGATTTACTGATGAATAACTTCATGTTGCTAAACAACAAAAATTTACTACTAATTCTTTCCAAACAAAAGATTATCAAAGAGTATTGTTAGCTTTGAGCTATTTAACGACCAAGCGGTGGATTTCATTGCCATTCCTTTTTATTTTTTGGTAGATAGAGGAGAATTGTAGATTTTAAGTTTAAATTCCTGAAAACGACAAAATACTACTTGATGATTTATCCCCATATGCCTAAACTTTGGGGATAGAGTTATCCGATACCTATGTGGTGGATTGTATCGGTTATCCGATTTAATAGTAAGGGGTAAAAGTTTACCAGATTTTTACACCAACTCAATATTGATATGTCACAATCAACAGATATAATGAAGAAAAATAACATAATAGTTAAACATGATTAAATAAGAAATCATTATTTAAACACATAACATATATATTAACTCGATGTAAACATCTGGTGAGGACAAGCTTTTATCGCTTCAAAGCTCGTACAATTGGAAACAAGATCCTTCACAATTGAAAGTTTGTGGAGGAATCTGGAGAAAAATAAGTGAAGGATGAGATGAGTTCTTACAACATTCAAGGCTGAAGTTCGGCAATGGTGCTAGAATTAAATTCTGGACAGATACTTGATGTAGTGATGAAAGTTTTAAGTGCAGATTTCCAAATTTGTTTATATGTGCTTTGAACAAAGAGGGTCCCATTGTAAATTTCTATCCAGTTTCAGAATGTCATATTACTTTCAGGAGAAACTTGAATGATCGAGAAGTGGAGAGTTTCTGCCAACTGATGCAACAATTGAACACACGCTTAATTGATAGGAACAAAGCATACACGTTAGTTTGGATCAATAGCAGGGATAAATTATTTTCAGTCAAAAATTGTTGTAAAATGTTGTTACAACAGAATAATCAAGGGATTGCTTTGGTTGGTTAGCAGTCAGGATGCTTGTTTAACTCAAAATAATCTGCAAAGGAGACTATATTCCATGTGCAGCAGATGTTTTCTTTGTAAAGCGAGTTGGAAATGGTTGAGCATTTGTTTCTTCATTGTAGTTTCTCAAGACAATGCTGGGAATTGTTTCTGAACATGTTGAATGTGTCTTTGGTTATAACACAAATAATCAATAGTCTGTTGGACCTCAAAGGGTAAAGAGAAGTATGAAACAAATTTGGAGGACTATCCCCATTTGCATATTTTAGACTGTTTGGCTGGAAAGAAACAAGACATGCTTTGAGGAGAAAAGACCACAGCTTGCTAACGTAAAAAATAGATGTATCAGAAACCTTTTTTTTTTGGTGTTATAGCACTACTCAAAAAATGAAAGGAGTGTCTGCAAGATGGCACTTCAACTCTTTTGGACTTACTTCAGTATGATCCAAATATGGAATTGCTGTGGAAAATGATTGCAGCTGTAGACACCAACAAGTCTAGTGTAATACCCTGCACATTCCTAATTCAGTTCAACCCTTAGTGTATGCCTATATCGCTTAGAACCTGAAAATAAAGCTAAGAGTTGAGGGATTTAGTCATTTTGACTCCCTTTAAACTTTGAAGATTTTAAGTTGACCTTCCGGGCTCCGAGATGATGATTTTTGAGTTGAATAATGTTCGGGGGTGTAATTAGTATGTCTCGGGTTTGTTTCAAAATTTTCGGACAAGGTTTGGATCGCTTTTGAAATTGCAAGGCTACGCTCACCGCGATTAGACCGCGTCGCAGTGTATCACAGTAAGGACGCCACTACGTCGCAGTGGAGGCCAATTTAACATTTGTCAATTTCCAGTAGCTCACCGTAATTACACTGCGTCGCGGTGAGGCCCAAAACAACATTTGTCATAAACCAGTGAGTCACTGCGATTCCATCGCATCACAGTGGGTATCGCGATGACCCACTCACCGCGTACGATGAAGCATTAATCGCCATTCCATTTGCGGGATTTAGATCCCCAAGGGTACTTGTGTCTTTTAACAATTCCCCAAATCGTGAAAACAGAAGATTTATCATATTGGTGAGCAAAATATACTCACTTTTCATTACATCCCTCTCCAAGAAAACCCTAGAGCTTCAAATTTCAAACTTCAAGAAACCCAAATTCCACCGTTCTTTTTCCAAGATAGTCCAAAATTCAAGGTTCCTAGTTCAAGAATTTCAAGAATCAATCTTCAAGACCACAATTAGGGACTCAAGGCAAGTGTCTTCATCCAATTTCATCAATTTAGGTATGTGAGGTTATGAACAAGGATATTCTTCCATCCTTATGCCCAAAACGTACTTTTAAGTTAAGATTTCATGATTTTCCTATTAGGGTTCATCCCCAAATTATCTTGTTTTAAGTTCATGAATTTATAAGTAATTTAAGTATTGAAGTGCATGTCTATCTCACCTATTTATGCTTCGAATTGAAGATTTACATCATGAATTGTACTTCCTTTTATGAATTGATATTGTTGAATGATTTCAAGAATGATCTTGAGCATGAAGTTTTGTTGTGAACTGTTATGAGTTTAAAGCATGATTTTTAAAGCCCAAGGTTAAAGTATTGATATTTTAAGAAGATCATGCTCTTAAGTTTTAATTATTAAGTCTATATCAAGAATGAGTTTGAGATTTCAAGAAGACTGTGATCTTAAGTTTCTTTGATAATTGTTTACCAAGATTTAAAGAATGATGGATTTTTTTTATCCTAAGCTGAGATTGGAATCCTATCTTGATTACAGTTTAAAGAAAAAAAGAACATAATTGGTTTTAATTACTAACCCTTGAACTGTTTTAAGGTGGATTTCCTAAAGTTCTGAGCAAAAGAATGAGAGTAGTACTTAGCACCGAGTTGGGTATGATTCCAAGGTCTCATACCCCAAAACTACGTGCCACTGCAGAATTGAGGTTAAGTGTCCATAGTGGGCTAAGATAGTGATCAGTTAAGGTTATACTCCTTGGAAAAAGTCTGACACCTCTCCCCAACGTGAGGTTTTCCCCTTTGGGGAGCATGATGTTGGACATTATGATAGCTCACATGGTGTATGTCGGCTAGAAAAACCTCCTAAAGTCCCTAACTCTTAAATCAAAATGTCAAAATAGTTTTAAGAAAACTAAGTGTAAAGGCTCACAAATTTACTCAAGCATTTTCGTACTTAGGACTTCAGTTATCAAATTTCAGCTTAAGTTTTAAGATTTAGTGGGCCCTTTTCACTTAGCCTGCCTGATTTGAAGAACAGAACAAGAGTATAGTTTGTTAGAACTAAGTGTGGTGGCTCACAATAATTTCTTTATGCCTCACTACTCATGACTGATGTTTTGTTAGATTTTACTATTCAAGCCAAGGTGAGTCCCTCACATTTAGCATGTTGTTTTGAAAGTTTATTTGTATCATCGCATCTATTGTTTTACTTATGCATTTACCCCCACATGCTCAGTACATTTCAAAAGTACTAATCCACATATATGTCTATGTGCTACATTATTTAATAATGTAAGTTCAGGTGTTCAGTTTCAGCAGCGTAAGTAATTTCGAGCATCTCTATCTTCATTCGATAGTTGGTGAGTCCTCATAGTTCGGGGACTGAGTTATTCAGTTTTCCAGTTTGCCTTAGTAGTTGGATTCCATTTATTTTCAGAATCGACTGGGGGAAATCGCTTACAATTTCAGAGTCCTCGTCTTTGCTGGCACCATCTTCAGCCAGTACCCCCTTACCCAGATCAAGCAGAAGCAATGGGGTAAGACTTCTATGTCCAGGTCTCAGAATATTGTGGGTAGAAGTCCAACTTTGCAGCATGTACTAAGTGTGGTAAGAATCATCCTAGTGAGTGTTTTTTGGGATAGAAAGGTTGTTATGGATATGGTAGTTTGGGTCACGGGATCAAAGAGTTCCCGCATGCTAAGCAGGAAAGCTGAGATATTCATCCTCAGACTCAGGCTACTAGCGCACCAACTTCTCTTGGTCGGCCAGCCCCTCCTCAGGGCGCATCATCTAGTACCGGTGGTGGTTAGTGCCAGAATTGGTTCTATGCTTTACCATCCTTCCAGGAACAGGGGAGTTCTCCAGATGTTGTTACCAGTATGCTTCGTGTCTTCCATTTTGATGTTAATGTGCTGTTAGACCCAGGGTTGAATCTCTTTTATGTGACTCCATTGGTTATAGTAAATTTTGGGGTAGATACTGAAAATATTTCTAAGCCCTTCGTAGTTTCTACCCTAGTGGGTGAGTCAATTGTTTCTAAATAGATCTATAGAAAGTGTCCTATCACAATTATTCATAAGATCATGTTAGCAGATTTAATAGCTAGATATGGTCGACTTTGACCTCATTCTGGGCATGGATTGGCTCCATTCCTATTATGCATCTATAGATTTTCGCACCTGGATGGTGAAATTTTAGTTTCCCGAGGAGCCGGTCTTTGAGTGAGAAGGTAGTTCAGTGTCTCCCAAGAGTTATTTTATATCCTATCTTAAGGCCAGGAAGTTGATTTCAAAAGGGTGCATTTATCATTTAGTCCGAGTCAAGGACAGTAAGTTTGAGGCTCCAACGGTTCAGTCAGTCCAGGTAGTCAATGAGTTTCCAAAAGTTTTTCCCAAAGATTTACTAGGGGTACCTCCCGACAGAGAAATAGAATTCAGTATTGATCCTTTCTTCCTGATACTTAGCCCATCTCTATTCCTCCATATCGTATGGCTCCTGCCGAGCTTAAGGAGTTGTAAGAGCTTCTCAAAGATCATGTAGACAAAGGTTTCATAAGACACAGTGTTTCTCCATGGGGCGCTGCCGTCCTATTTGTGTGAAAGAAAGATGGTTCTTTGCGAATGTGCATTGATTATTGTCAGTTGAATAAAGTCACAATTAAAAATAGATATCCTCTTCCCCGAATTGATGACTTATTTGATCAACTCCAAGGTGCAAGTTACTTCTCTAAGATAGACCTTATATTCGGCTATCACCAACGTAGAGTAAGGAATGTTATATTTCAAAAACAGCTTTCAGAACCCATTATTGTCATTTTGAATTCCTAGTCATGTCTTTCGGGCTAACAAATGCTCCAGCAGCCTTTATGGACTTGATGAATCAAGTGTTTAAATAATACCTAGATATGTTTGTCGTAGTCTTTATCGATGATATTCTTGTATATTCCCGTCGTGAAGATAATAATGCAGCCCATCTTAGAATTATGTTATAGACTCTTAGGGATCACCAGTTGTTCACCAAATTCGGTAAGTGTGAATTTTGGCTAAGATTAGTAGCTTTCCTCGGTCATATTATTTCCAGTGATGGCATTAGAGTTATCTCCAAAAGACCGAAGCAGTGAGAAACTGGCCTAGACCCATTTCTCCATCAGAAATTAGGAGCTTCTTGGGTTTAGCTGACTATTATAGACATTTTGTTTAGGTTTTTTCGTCCATTACATCCCCCATGACCATATTAACTCAGAATAAAGTTAAGTTTCAGTGGTTAGATTGTTGCGAGAAGAGCTTTCAGGAGTTGAAGGCTCGACTCACTTCAGCCCCAGTTTTAGCATTACCTGATGGTTCAGATGGGTTAGTTGTCTATTGTGATGCTTCTAGATTTGGTCTGGGTTGTGTTTTGATGCAGAGAGGTAGAGTCATAACCTATGAATCTAGACAGTTTTAGCCTTATGAAAAGAACTATCCTACTCATGACCTTGAATTCGCTGATGTTGTGATGTCTTTGAAAATTTGGAGGCACTATCTTTATGGGGTGCATGTTGATGTGTTTACGGACCACAAAAGTATGTAGTGTGTGTTTATGCAGAGAGAGTTGAATCTTCGTCAGAAAATGTGGTTAGAATTGTTAAAATATTATGACATGAGTGTTTTGTATCATCCGGGCAAGGTCAATATTATGGAAGATGCCCTTAGTAAACTATCGATGGGTAGTGTTGCTTATGTAGAGGCTGATAAGAAAGAGTTAGTTCGAGAAGTTCATCAGTTGGCTAGACTAGGTGTACGATTAGTTGATGTTGCTGGGGAAATGTTTGGGTCCAGAGTAATGCAAAATCTTCTTTAGTTTCTAAGGTAGAGGAGAAACAAGATAAGGATCCCAGTCTAGTTAAGTTGAAGAAGTCGGTCAAAGATCAGAAAATTAAGGTTTTCTCCCAAGGGGGAGATGGTGTATTGATATACCAAAGTAGATTATGTGTGTTGTGCGTTAATGGTTTGAGGCAGTGGATTATGGCAGAAGCACATGGTGCACGATACTCCATTCACCCAAGCGCTACTAAAATGTACCGAGATTTATGGGAAATCTATTGGTAGAGTGTCAGAGAGAAAAATATTGCAGAGTTTATGGCTAAGTGTTCTATTTGTCAACAGGTTAAAGTGGAGCATCAAAGGCCTGGTATCACCTTGCAGGAGTTTAGTATTCCCACCTAGAAGTGGGAAGAGGTAAACATGGATTTTGTAACAGGGTTACCCCGTTAGCGTCGTCAGCATGATTCGATTTGGGTTATTGTAGACAGGCTGACCAAATCAGCCCATTTCCTGCTAAGTTCATACATCCTACTTAGCCGAGGGCTATGCTAAGTTGTATATTAGAGAGTTAGTTAGATTACATAGAGTTCCTTTGTCTATCATTCAGATAGGGGTACTCAGTTTACCTCTAATTTTTGAAAAGCCTTCCAGAAGGGTCTTGGTACCCAGGTTCACCTCAGTTCATCTTTTCATCCTCAGACAGATGGCCTAGCAGAGAGGATCATTCAGACCCTAGAGGATATGTTGAGAGCATGTGCTCTTGACTTTAGGGGCAGTTGGGAAGAACACTTGCCATTGATTGAGTTCGCCTACAACAACAGTTACCATGCTAGCATTCAGATGGCCCCATTTGAGGCTCTTTATGGGAGGAGATGTAGGTCACCTGTTGGTTGGTTAAAAATGGGTGAGTCCTCTTTGTTAGGGCCATAGGTGGTGTTGGAAGCTATAGAGAAAGTCCAGATGATTCGAGAAAGGTTTAAACTAGCTCAGAGTCGTCAGAAATCTTATGCAGATATAAGGAGAAGAGATCTTGAATTTGAAGTTGATGACTTAGTATATTTGAAAGTCTCACCCATGAAGGGGGTGAAGAGATTTGACAAAAAGGGAAAGCTTAGTCCATGGTATGTTGGCCCCTACAGGAAATTAAGCCGTGTTGGAAAAGTAGCCTACGAGCTTGAGTTGCGCACTAATTTGTCATCTGTTCACCCTGTCTTCCACGTATCCTTGTTAAAGAAGTTTATTGGTGATCCAGTTGTTATAGTACCCTTAGAAAGCACTGATATTCATGATAGCCTCTCTTATGATGAGATTCTAGTTGAAATTCTTAATCGCCAGATTCGTAGACTAAGGAACAAAAAAGTTCCCTTGGTCAATGTTCTTTAGTAGAATCAGTCCATTGAGGGAGCCACTTGGGAAGCAGAAGCAAATATACAAATCAAGTACCCTTATCTTTTCACAACAAATTCAGATTCATTGTAAGGTAACAAATTTCCTTAGATCATCTCTTTTTTCATTCTAAGTTTCAGCTCTATATAGTCACTCTCTTGATAATGCTTGCACTTGCAAACCAGTTTAGTCATGCTTTCAGTTGTGCATGCCAGTTTGTAGTCTCGGTTCCTCAGTATCCTCAGCTTAATTATTCTCATTCAAGGATGAATGTTCCAAGGGGTAGATATTATAATACCCCGCACATTCCTAGCTCAGTTCAGCCCTTAATGTATTCCTATATCGCTTAGAACCTGAAAATAAAGCTAAGAGTTGAGGGACTTAGTCATTTTGACTCCCTTTAAACTTCGAAGATTTTAAGTTGACTTTTCGAGCTTTGAGATGATGATTTTTGAGTTGAATTATGTGTGGAGGTGTAAGTAGTATGTCTCGGGTAAGTTTCAGAATATTCGGACAAGGTTTGGATCGATTTTGAAATTGCAAGGCAGTAGCTCACCGCGATTAGACCGCATCATGGTGAGGAGGCCACCGCGTCGCGGTGGAGGCCAATTCGGCATTTGTCAATTTCCAATAGCTCACCGTGATTGCACCACGTCACGGTGAGGCCCAAAACAACATTTGTCATAAACCAGTGAGTCACTGCGATTCCACCACATCGCGATGACCCGCTCACCGTGTCGTGGTGAGGCCTTAATCGCCTTTCCAGTTGAGGGGATTTAAATTCCCAAGGGTACTTTTGTCTTTTACCATGTCCCTAAATCGTGAAAACAGAAGATTTATCATATTGGTGAGCAAAATATACTCACTTTTTATTAAATTCTCTCCAAGAAAATCCTAGAGCTTCAAATTTCAAATTTCAAGAAACCCAAATTCTACCTTTCTTTTTCCAAGATAGTCTAAAATTCAAGGTTCCTAGTCTAAAATTCAAGGTTCCCAGTTCAAGAATTCCAAGAATCAATCTTCAAGAGAACAATTAGGGACTCAAGTGAAGTGTCTTCATCCAATTTCATCAATTTAGGTATGTGGGGTTATGAACAAGGATATTCTTCCATCCTTGTGTCCAAAACTTACTTTTAAGTTAAGATTTCATGATTTGCATATTAGGGTTCATCCCCAAATTATCTTGTTTTAAGTTCATGAATTTATAAGTGATTTAAGTATTGAAGTGCATGTCTATCTCACCTATTTATGCTTCGAATTGAAGATTTATATAGTGAACTGTACTTCCTTTTATGAACTGATATTGTTGAATGATTCCAAGAATGATGTTGAGCATGAAGTTTTTTCGTGAATTGTCATGAATTTAAAGCATGATTTTTTTAATCCCAAGGTTAAAGTATTGATATTTTAAGAAGATCATGCTCTTAAGTTTTATTTGTTAAGTCTATATCAAGAATGAGTTTGAGATTTCAAGAAGATTGTAGTCTTAAGTTTCTTTAATAATTGTTTACCAAGATTTATAGAATGATGGATTTTTTGATCCTAAGATGAGATTGGAATCCACATTTACTTATCTTGATTATAGTTTAAAGCAAAGAAGAGCATAATTGGTTTTAATTACAAACCCTTGTGCCATTTTAAGGTGGATTTCTTGAAGTTCTGAGCAAAAGAATGGGAGTAGTATTTAGCATCGAGTTGGGTGTGATTCCAAGGTCTCATACCCTAGAATTACATGCCACCATATAATTGAGTTTAAGTGCCCATAGTGGGCTAAGATATTGATCACTTAAGATAAGGTTATACTCCTTGACAAGAGTCTGACATCTCTCCCCAACGCAAGGTTTTTTCCTTTGGGGAACATGACGTTGGACATCATGATAGATCACATGGCGTATGTCGGCTAGAAGAACCTCCCAAAGTCCCTAAATCTTAAATCAAAATGTCAAAACAGTTTTAAGAAAACTAAGTGTAAAGGCTCACAAATTTACTCAGACATTTTCTTACTTAAGACTTCAGTTATCAGATTTCAGCTTAAGTTTTAAGATTTATAAAAGTGGGCCCTTTTCACTTAGCCTGCATGATTTGAAGAACAGAACAAGAGTACAGTTTGTTAGAACTAAGTGTGGTGGCTTATAAGAATTTCTTTATGCCTCACTACTCATGACTGATGTTTTGTTGGATTTTACTAGTCAAGCCAAGGTAAGTCCCTTACATTTAGCATGTTGTTTTGAAAGTTTATTTGTATCATCGAATCTATTGTTTTACTTATGCATTCACCCCCACATTCTCAGTACATTTCAAAAGTACTGATCCACATATATGTCTATGTGCTACATTGTTTAATAATGTAGGTTCAGGTGTGCAGTTTCAGCAGTGTGAGTGATTTCGAGCATCTCCATCTACATCCAATAGTTGGTGAGTCCTCATAGTTTGGGGACCGGTTATTCAGTTTTCCAGTTTGCCTTGGTAGTTGGATTCTAGTTATTTTCAGACAGTTGAGTCAGTTGGGGGTCTGTCCCCGCGACTCTCTAGTTTTTAGTAGTAGAGGCTTGTCGGACTACTAGTCATAACTCAGATTTTCATTATTGATTGTTCAAACTTTCTAGTTTTGAATGTTCTCAGACATTACATTCAGTTAATTGCATTTTAGCTCAGACAGATTCAATATTTCCATATTGTTGCTTGCTTGCGTTTCGTTAACATGAGATCTAGACTTAGTAGAAGGCTTACAAGGTTAGCTTGAGACTACTTGTAGTCTTGATCACCATGGGACGTCCCGGGACCCATTTTCAGAGCGTTACATCTATATTTTCCATAAACATTTCCATCATTATTATCATTATCTAACGATTCATATTGTAAAGGTTCATCACTATCCAGCTCCACATGCACGTTGTCGTTGTTGTTCACATTTCTGTGAGTTGAGTGAGTGTACCTCCACTAATGAATAAATCATCTCATTAATTATAAGGAAACAAATTAGTTAATTAAATAAAATGGGTTGTTTTTACCTATCAATTGTCTCGATCGAAAAAGGATATGGTGGACCATTTGAATTAAAATTTTCTAAATTCAGAAACGCATTGCTAGGTCCTCCCATATCAAAATTATTCTCAAGTGTGGGTGAGTATTGATAAAGTATTTCAAACCCACCATCAAACTGTTGTTCCATTGCCATTCTTGAAGAATCAATATTCATATTCGAAGAATATTGACTTACTCGATGATCAAACTCCCTATTTGTGGACTCTTCAACACAGGAGAATGTTCCACATACGCATACATGTCAAGTGCATGTAGATTAAGGCAATTACCAAAAATTTCAATGGTACGAAGAATAAATAGGACACCGACTATATCACACTAAATCCTCATCATGCAAAACTTCATCTCACAATGTAAATTTACTCTTACCTTATTATGATTCATTTTAAAGTAAGAAATGAATAAGGAATGAATAAGTTATGAACTTTGAAAATTTTTTTTAGTTGATGCAAATGAAAGAAACTGCACTCATACTCTATATATAGCACTGTGAATTTTGACGTTGTTATAAGGCAAGTATGGGATCCTACCTTAAAAAGTGAACATGAGATCCTACCTTACAAGGTGAGACGACTTACAATCATCTAGCAAAAGCCCTTGTCGGCGGTAAGTCCCATCTTGCAACACTCCGTCCCTTTTTTTAGAAATCACGGTTTTACCTTACACTTTTTTAGTCAATCTTCCATTAACATTAACAAATAAGGCAAGATAAGGTAAGCGGGTCCATTTACCTTGTAAGGTAAAATCACGATTTTACCTTGCACTTTAGCATGTAACCAAACGACGTTAACTTTTAATGGATAAGGTAATCACTTGTGTTTACCTTGTCCGTTTTAGTATTTTTTAGCTTTGATATGCCCCTTTGAAATTTTTGATAAAAAACTTGACCTTTAGACTCTGGACTCTGTCATATAGTGTGTATCGCTGGTGAAGGTGTTAGGTATTCGTGGCGGGGAAGCCACCTTTGGGAAAGGAGGTTCTGAACCCCCTCCAGCAGAAAATTATACTATTTATACATGGTTAAAATTACTTTATATATATGTGTGTGTCTCTCTCTCTGTGTATTGTAGATGTAGAACCCTTTTCGGCTAGTTGTATGTTTATTTCTGAACTCCTTTTAATCGAGGTACGCAAAAGCTGACCCAAATATCACGATTAGAAAAAAAATTGTGGAAACCTACCAACGAGATCGCCTTTTATTCTTGATGACTTTTCTTACACTTACCATAGACTTTTATCATATGTGAAACCTCTATAATTTAGGCATGATTACTGCTCGCCAAAGATTTTTTTTTTTTGTCCCAAAAAACAGGGCACTTCCTTTTTAAAAAATTGTGATCGAGTATATTAGAGTGTGATTTAATGATTAATGTGTACTAAAAAAGATTTAATGATAAATAACTTATGTTGCTAAACAACAAAAATTTACAACTTATTCTATTCAAACGAAAGATTATCAAAGAGTGTTGTTAGCATTGAGCTATTTAACGACCAAGCGATGGATTTCATCGCCATTTCTTTTTATTTTTTAGCAGCTAGAGGAGAATTGTAGGTTTTAAGTTCAACTTTCTGAGAAGCGATAAAATACTACTTCATGATTTGTTTTCATATGCCTAAATGTTGGGGGATAGAGTTATCCAATACCTATTTGTGGATTGTATCGGTTATCCGATTTAATAATAAGAGGTAAAAGCTCACTAGATATTTACATCAACTCAATATTGATATGTCATAATGAACAGATATAATGAAGAAAAATAATATAATAATTAAACGTGATTAAATAAGAAATCTATATTTAAACACACACACACATATATTTATACTAGAGGTGCATGGCTCGTGTCAGCACGGCCCCAATACTATAGACATCTTTTAGCACTAATATTTGATATTGATGAAATACAAACATAAATGTACATTGATTTAAAACAATAACTTTTTAAATAATAACTATTTGACGGTACTCGCTAAGAAGTGAAGTTTTATAGGATAGTTTTTTTTCACATGATAAGAAAGTCTGATGTATCGTGTATTTGAGTTATTTAATTGTTTGATGATTAGATTGAAACCTGTTACAAAATATAGAAAAGATGTAGAACTAATATTCATAGGATTATTTCATACAAAAGTTGGAACAAAAGATACTTCAATTAACAATAAAGTCATGGATCATCTTCTCAAAGATGATTATGGTTGAAGCAGCTGCAACGAATATGTCATAAACACATATTTTTCTTGTTTTAATTAAATACTATTAATTTTCTTATACATAGATGACTTATAGTAAATAATTTGGGGTGATGTAGTGAAATCACGGTGCAGCTCTTGAAGCAGCCATGTCGAAATTAATATTTTAATTAAATATTATAATTTTTTTAATACATAAATGACTAATAAAAAATATTATTAATTATAATAGATAAATGAGTTATAATAATTAATTAGGTGTAATATAGTAAATCATGAAGCAATTAGAGGTAATATAGTAAAATGACTTATAATAATTAATTAGGGGTGATATAATAAAAAATATTATTAATTCTAATATATAAATGACTTATAATAATTAATTAGAGGTAGTATAGTAAATTACGGAATAATTAAGAATAAAAGGTAAATAATAAAGAGCTGGTCGAAACCAGCTCTTCTGTAATATAGAAATATTAACTCTATATAAACGTCCGACGAGGACACAAACTTTTACTGTATGAAAGTGCGTACAATTGGATCGACATAACGACATAACAAAAAGGAAAGAATAAATTATCATATATTACTTATTACTTTTCTATTATATAGAAGAGGTGGTTTCGACCAACTCTTCTAATTACCAAAAAACTCAATTACTTTCACATAATTACATATCATGTCCCAATATATAATAATTTTATTATTTTATCATAATGATTTAAATATTTAATATATTTTATTAATTTATATTAATTAACTATAACTATATATTGAAAGTAAAAAAAATTATTTATTTAATTATCTATCATGTTCAAAATTAATTTGTCGCCACAAATCACAATAATTAATAGCTTAAAATATTTAAAAGACATATAGAAATTTTATTGACTCTTACCAAAAAAAACCCTTTACTCCCACTTAATTACATACCATGCCCCAATATATAATAATTTCATTGTTTCATCATAATTATTTAAATATTTAATATATTTTATTAATTTATATTAATTAACTATAACTACATATTGGAAGTAAAATTTTTTTATTTATTTAATTGGCTATAATGTTCAAAACTAATTTGTTACCACAAAACACAATAATTAATAACTTAAAATATTTAAAAGACATAAAATTTTATTGACTCTCATTATTTTAGCAATGCCACATAAATTGAGATAAAAGAAAAAGTACTGTAAATCATAATAATTAACAACTTAAAATATTTAAAAGATGTATAAAAATTTTAGTTGACTCTCAAAATTGTATCGAAGCCACATAAATTGGGACACAAGGAGTAAATATATTATTTGATAATTACATAAAAATTATTATAAATTACAATAATTAACAAGTTAAAATACTTTTTTAAAAATAAATAAAAGTTCTATTAAACTCTCAAAATTTTATCGGTGCAGCATAAATTATAATAAAATAAAAAATTATCTTAACTAATTGCAACTAAATACTTAAAGTAAATCAATTATATTATTTTAATTGACTTTTATATAAAAAATAATCTTTTTATTTATTTATTTATTTATTTTAGTAAATTTAAATTTTAAAATTACTTTTTCCTTATATAGAAATACTAATATTTAAACTTAACTTTAAATTTTTAAATTACAAAATTAATAAATTTAATTTAATAAAATAAATTTCTAATAAATATTTTCTTAGAATTTGTGTTAGGTCAATATGTTTCAAGTTAAAAAGAAATAAAGAAAAATATATAGTAAAATTTTATTATTGTGAAAGATAAATATAATGCACTATCCAATAATGTTTAATAATATCATATTTTGCATATGCAAATATAGCATCTTGTATTTAATTAATATACCATTCCGGTGAATTATCGATTGATTACTTTTAGATATGATAAAATTATATTAATTTTTATAGTAATAACATAATTAATCGCTCTTAATTAATTATTATGAGTCATCTAGGTATTAATAAAATAAATAATATTTAATGAAAAATAAAATAGACATAAAATACGAAATTAACTCTTAATGTTTTAAATTAAATTTTCGTCGTTTGAAAGATGATTTTACTATGTCCCTCCTTATTATAAGTCATATGTGTATTAGAAAAATAAGAATAACAAAATGATATGTCAACATAAAATATTTGATTGACTATCAAAATTATATTAGTACCACATAAATTGGGATGAGACAGAAGAAGATATAAAACAACATATATTATTTAAAAATAAAATAAAAAGTACTATAAATAACAATAATTAACAATTTTTTTTAAAAAATTGACTGATTTCTAATTCAGTTGCTTCAGTCATAATTTTACTATATCACCCTTAATTAATTATTATGGTCATTTAAGCATTGTGCCACATAAGTTAAGATAGAAAAAATATTATAAATCACAATGATCAAATATTTAAATTATTTAAAAAATATAATTGGCTGTTGTCGACACAAAATTCTGGGTAAGGAGAGTAGCATATATTATTCAAAAATTACATAAAAAGTATTATAAATTACAATTGTTAACAACTTAAAATATCTAAAAATAATTTAATATGTTATATATTTCAAAAATATTACATGAAAAATACTAGAAATCTCAATAATTAACAACTTAAAAAATTTAAAAGATATAAAATATTTGGTCGACTCTTGAAATTATATTAATGTCACTGAAATTGTAATAGAAGAAAAGTATTATAAATCACAATAATTAAAAATTTAAATTATTTTTAAAATATAAGTGACTGTCAACGTCACAATAATTTGGACAAGAAAAGCAACGTATATTAATTTGAAAAATTACATAAAAAGTATTATAAATTAAAATAGTTAACAACTTAAATTGTCTAAATTCATATTAAAATAACATATGTTGAACTCTTACTAGATTTCGGATGAATCATAGAAAACATATGCAATCCTTTTATTAAGAAAATTTATTTAAATATATCAAAATTGAAAGGACAAATACACGGGTCATGCTCCTCTAGTTACTAATTCTAATATATAGAAGAGGCTTGGAAGTAGGAGACGGTTGTCATGCCTGCTTCCTCTGTGATTTTACCATATCATCCCTAATTAATTATTACATATATCATTTAGGTATTAAAAAATTAATAATAATTAACAAAAATATAAAATAGACATTTATGACATGTCTGCTTCAGCTGCTTCAACTGTAATTTTACTAGTTCATCCCTAACGAATTACTATAGGTCATTTAAGTATTAATCCGTGATTTTACTATATCACCCCTAATTAATTATTATATGTCATTTAAATATAAAATACACATTTATGACATATCTGCTTCAGTTGCTTCAACCGTAATTTTATTATTTCATCCCTAATCAATTACTATAAGTTATTTAAGTATTAAAAAAAATATTTAATAAAAAGGATAAAATAAACTAATAAAAAAAGGATAAACAAATTATTCAAGTTTTAAATTAATTTGACATCTTATATAAGGTTTGTATAAAAAAAATTCACAACTATTTTTTATATTAATTTTGTTATACCACTTCTAATAAGTTATTTCCTAATTGATTATTATATGTCATTTACGTATTAAAAAATTAATAATATTTGATAAAAAAAAAGGTAAAAATAGACATTTATGACATATTTGCTTCAGTTGTTTCAACCGTAATTTTACTATTTTATCCCTAATTAATTATTATGACTCATCCAAATATTAAAAAAATATTTAATAAAAAATAAAATAAACAAAAAAAAAGATAAATTAATTATTGATGTTTTAAATTAACTTGACATCTTATATGAAACCCGCTTAATTTTTTTTTTTACAACTATTTTTTATAGTAATTTTATTGTATCACTTCTAATAAGTTATTATGAGTCATTTAAGACATGTTTACTTTGGGACATGAATCTTCATAATTGATTGACTCTCGAAATTATATCTGTGTCACTTAAATTAAAATAGAAGAAAAATATTATAAATTTCAGTAATTAAAAACTTAAATTATTCTAAAAATATATTAGACTATCAATGCTACAAAACTTTGGACAAAGAGAGTATTATAAAATATAATGACTAACAACTTAAAATAGTAAATTACAATGTCAAAAAACTATTATAAATTACAATATCTAACAACTTAAAATATCTAAAAAATATTTAAAATGTAATTAATTATCAAAATTTTATTTGTATCATATAAATTGAGACTAAAAAATAACATATATTGAATCCGTGCTAGCACGGCCATCAATATCTAGTTATTATTAATATATACAAGAGCCGTGGGAAGCTGGTCATCGTTGTCCTACCAGCTTCCTCACGGGCTATTCCCGTCATTTATCAAAGGCTAACTTAATCTTTTTTATTATTTATTATCTGATTAATTAAATACGTGTCCATCAACTGTTGTCAATATTAAACGTGCCAATTGGATGAGTATTTGCATGGCTTCACAGGTAAGGATAGTTATGGATCATCGGTTTCTTCATTGCTGAGTTGCTGCTGCTTCGCAGGTGAGTCTTCACATTGATTTCTTCATCGCTGAGTTGCTTGAATCTTCACAGTTGTTATTGATGCTAAACTGTTGTTGAAATTTTAAGCTTTTAATTTTTCCTTCAATTTTGAAATGATTCTTAGGGATTTGGGCCTTCATCTTTTGCTAAATTTCACATCTTAAGTTCTTGCATGTTGAATTATTTTGATGTTTTATGTTAGAAATTCAATTTTTATGAGTTTTTCGAGAGTTCTGGTTTGTGGGGTTGTGTTTGTGTTCATAGTTTTTGGATGTATCATGTTGAAGTTTCAAGCTTTATGGGTTAATTCAGAATGTTTGTTTTCATAGTTTTTGATGTTAGATGTTAGTGTAATTAAAAATTTGTTTGCCTATCAAGTGTTCAACAGAAATACAAGCTAAAGGGAAAGTACTTGAACCAACACTGAGAAATTCTATAAAGAAAATCCAAATCAAAGGTAAGAAAACTATATTTTGTTGGTATGCTTTTTAGGCTGTTCCCTTTTTACTAGACTGCTCCTTCTGCTCCAGTACCGAATTAAGCTCTTGCTTTGCTGCTTGAGCTTGTCTGCCAGCACGACCCATCTCAACTTCAAGATGCCGCTGATTAGACACTAATTCAATGAATGCAGTCTTGTGTTTGGAGATCTCATCAGAGTGCCTCTAAGCATCAAACTTCACAGTGTTCCTCAATTCTTTTGCTATAACTTCAGCCTTTTTCATCTTTTCTTCAAGATCTTGACGCATTTTCCCTCCATCCTTTATGATCTTATCTTTTGACTGAACAACTACTTTACTCTCCTCCAACTTGCTATTCAATTCAGCAATAAGGTTGTCTTTGTGCTTCTCAACAACTCTCAATTCATTCATAAGACCACCAATTTGTTGCCTAAGTTTCTTCTTCTCATCGAACCAGGACTGCTCTTGTGATACATATATACCAACAACTATCTCATTTGCTTTAGCATCGTCCGTATTTACATGTTAAAAATTTGTGAATAATTGTATTTACAAGAATTATTTATGGTTCCAAAAAACCCGCACAAGGTATATTCCACAAAAACTTGCAGTTTCTGCCTGCATTTTTTCAAAAACATTCTCAGTTGAATGTATCACTGTTTTCAACTTCTGGGTTGTGCTGTTCAAAGTGGGAAAGTTGCTCTTTTGTTGTTAGAGCTGAAGCTGAATCCCAAGAAGAACCTAAAGTTGCTGAGACAGAGGTCCTCGAAGAAACAGCGGTTGAAGCTAAGGCTGAAGGAGCAGTTGAAATTGCAGTTACAACAGAGGAAAGGCCGGCATTTAAGCCCAGAGTTGAGCTTGGAGATATTATAGGGGTAATTTGCTTAAACCCCACTATTTTCTTTTACTAATTGATTAATTGATAGATGTGAAAACAAAGAAATGGATATAACATATTGAATTGTTTGAAATTTTTGAGCTGGGCATGAAAAAGACATGTAATGCGATTTTGGAAACATAATTCTGTGGTAATTTGATGAATGTTGCACCATTTTGACAATGTCTGGTTTGCGTCTGTATGTTATTTTTTAAATTGCTTTCTTATGAGTTACTTGAGCTGAAACTGTATTGGGAACAACCTCTCTACCTCCACACCACAAGACAGGAGTAAGGTCTGTGTACATCACCCTCCCCTAGGCACCACTTGGTGGGATTACACATTGTAATGATTTCATTATTATTTGATATGTCTGATTTGTGTCTGTATATTATTTTTCAAAAGGAAAAGGCTCAAAGATGTCACTGAACTATCAGAAATGACTCATTTATGTCATCCGTTAAAAGTTGAGATCATTCATGCCATCGCCGTTACAAAACTGGCTCATCCATGCCATTACTTTTAACAACCGATTTTTAGAAAACAACTTTGCCACGTGGTGGCATAAAGAATGCAACGTTGTTCTTCAAATGAAACACATTGAGCCCGTACTTGCACGGGCCTATACCATCTAATAAATAAATAAATAAATATATATATATATATATATATATATATATATATATATATATATATATATATATATATATTATGTATATGTTTATCTATATGTAATAGAAGAAGAGAATCAAGTATTGATACACAGTGAGCTGGTGTGTCACATCAATTTGGATAACTTGTTCCTAATTTTAAACTCAATTGACAATATATTGCACAATCTATAAAAATTCAATATCCTTATAAATATTCATCCACATAAAAAGAAATATTACATGATTGAAATGTGATTTAATAGATCCCCAAATATTATTATATACAGATAAGATGACTGAATAACACTTATATATTTCTTCCTACTAGCATAGCAAAACACTTACTAATTATTAAAACAACATGAAATAATAATAAGCGATGAACCACAATATAGGAGGATACTATTTATGAATAACAACATGAGAAAAAAGTAAAATTATGGAAAGAAGTATGACCAGTCATCACGACCTTCTATTGGTCCACGATTAGAATCACTTCCATTCACCGAACCTGTAGATGCACCTCCAATATGGAAATCTCTATTTTGACCTAAATAATCTTCCGTAGGATGCTGAATAGTCTGAACTAAACTTGTTGATGCACTTCCAATTTGAAAATAGTTATTTTGACCTAAATAATCTTCCGTAGGAGGCTGAGTAGTCTGAACCAAACTTGGTGATGCACCCTCAATTTGAAAACAGTTATTTTGACCTAAATAATCTTCTGTAGGAGGCTGAATAGTCTGAACCAAACTTGTTGATACATCCCCAGTTTGAAAATAATTATTTTGACCTAAATAATCTTCCGTAGGATGCTGAGTAGTCTGAACCAAACTTGTTGATGCACCCCTAAATTGAAAGTAGTTAATTTGACCTAAATAATCTTGTGTTGTCTGCTCAAAATTAGATGAAAGTAATGGAGGTTGAGAATTCTGAAATTGTTGGTTGAGTTGTTTCTTTCTTTCATTAAGTTTAGCCCGTGTAAGATCAGATAACTTTAACATTTTTTTTATTTCTTTAGCACAAAGTTTATCATATTTAGACTCTATCTCAAATAATTGGTTTGACTTGATTTCCATTATCTTCTCCTTGTTTTTTCGCTCAATTTTTTTAATTCTTCTTTTTTGCTCATCTACCTTTCTTGAAAGATACCTTTCGTGCTCATCTAACTTTTTAAACCTTTCTACCTCAGAACAACTTTCAAACCTTGTGAGTGCATTCTGAAAATCAGTTTTGTTTGGCCATATAATCGGAACGATTTCTCGAGGACACATAATAATAAGAGCGACCACTATGTTGCATAAAATTGATAGTTCTTTTGCTTTTTTGATTAAACTAGCTATTTTTTCATTTAAACTCATGGTGTTGTTTGGTAAGCACTCAGGAGAAGAATGAGTATATGAATATATTTCTTTGGGAGCAAAATATATGAATGAATACTTAATTGTGAAGATAGAAGAGGACCATTGAAGTATATTTATAGATACATAGTGAGACTTGTTATTACCATAAAATAAAATGAGTTCAAACAAATCTAGATGATTTGTTTTGAATTTGGAAATAAATTTAATAACACAATTTGATTATGAATACTTGTTAATACCATATAGTAAAATGATTTCAAGTAAATTCGGATAATTTGGTCTAAATTTGGTAATAATTTGATTAATATATCAATATAATTTCAAGTAAATTTAGAAAACTTGGTACTAATTTGGTAATAAATTTATTAAGACAATTTGATTTTGGATGATTGTTTATACCACATATTGGTATAATTTCAAATAAATTTAGATAATTTGGTCAGAACTTAGTGATAAATTTACTGAGACACATTGATTTTGGAAGCTTATTTATACTATATATTAATATGATCTCAAGTAAATCTAGATAATTTAACACAAATTTATTCAGACAATTTGATTTTGAAACCTTGTTTGTTAATTTGATTTAGTAGAATTAAGTATGTTCTTAAAATGCTTTAATATTTAAAATTTCATACCTTACTTAGGTACGTTGCACATATTTTTAATTCTTGTTGACTCACTAATTGTTCATATTGCAATAACTTTATTATATTTTATGAAATACTAATAATTTGACCCATTATAATCAATTAAAAAATTCAAATTTTATGGACAACTCATTATGCATAGTATAGTATAGTATGGTATGGTATGGTATGGTATGGTATGGTATGGTATGGTATGGTATGGTATGGTATGGTATGGTATGGTATGGTATGGTATGGTATGGTATGGTATGGTATGGTATGGTATGGTATGGTATGGTATGGTATGGTATGGTATGGTATGGTATGGTATGGTATGGTATGGTATGGTATGGTATGGTATGGTATGGTATAGTATAGAGTATAGTATAGTATAGTATAGAGTATAGTATATAGTATAGTATAGTATAGTATAGTATAGTATATAGTATAGTATAGTATATAGTATAGTATAGTATATAGTATAGTATAGTATAGTATAGTATAGAGTATAGTATAGTATAGAGTATAGTATAGTATAGTATAGAGTATAGTATATAGTATAGTATATAGTATAGTATAGTATATAGTATAGTATAGTATATAGTATAGTATAGTATATAGTATAGTATAGTATAGTATAGTATAGTATAGTATAGTATAGTATAAACCTATATTTATATTGCAAGAGGTCTATGCAGATTATGTCAAGAATCACTATGTTTTCTAAAATAATAACGACAAGAAAGTAAAGATAGAGGGAGTCCGACATCACTTTGAACCTCAACTAGCTCACGAAAACTACAGAGCAATTCACCGAGAACAAAATATTAGCAAGGCCTGGTTACACTAGAATCTACATGAACAAGATGCAACAAGACTAGTATGAATACAGTAACACGTGCATTCGGTTGGTATCATAGCTCGATCGAGCAAGGTTATAAAAATATATCATAGAAAATATTATATGCACCTCACTATATAAACACAACAAATAACTCATCAAATAAATTGAAATAGGTAGTTGATCAGAATTGTCCAATAAGCAAACGTGAAACACAATCGAGATATAATATCAATGTGGTGCATAACAAAATGAAACTAAAACTAATGATATGCAATTCAATAAAATGTAACGATCAATGATCCTACTAGTATACACCTGCTATCACCGGTGGCATGCTGCAGCTAGGTCTCATATGAGACTCGTATGGTTCATATACTCATTCAAATGAATATATATACATGATTATTATGATTAAACTTTGGTGAATCATAAATCATGTAAAACCTCTAATTAAGTCATAATTCATTCATCATCCTCCAAATCTAGTGAAAACTCAAAGTCCATCTTTTAATTTCAAATGTTGACTTTGATTATATTTTTAAGTTTCAGACATCCTAACTAAATAAATTTTGATCAAAACACATCTAATCATCTCAACAATTATGATACCAATTCCCACAAGTCACAAACGGTTAAAAGAAGGGTCAAATAAAGTAAAGAGGCAAAGGAAAAACAGCCATGAGGGTCATTACACAAACAATGATCAAATGGACTACCATGTTAAATTCCTTCGTTAATCGGGTCTAAATCAACATAAATTCATCACCAATAGTGATGTCAAAACTTCTCAATATAATGATATCTTAATATCCAGATACACAATATATAACAATTAAATTACTTTAAGAAATGTTATATATGTCAAGGTAGAGTAATTTCAAGGAGATTTTTATTGATTGAAGCATGGGGAATATAATATTATTGGCCAGTGCATATGCATTTGCATTTCAATTCATTTCATTCTCATTACATTACATATTGATTCGAAGTTATGAAGAGATGAGTGATTTTGAAAGTGACTTGTTTTCCTCCTTATTTAGTTGGGATGGTTGATACAACCGGTGTGCTATTATTGAGGCAAATTGTAAATTATTTGTTATTCTCCCTATTGATTCTAGATATTATTTTATCTTGATTATTGTCTTTATGAATTTAAAGAGTTGTTATGCTAATCTTGTAGCAGTATGTGAGTAGTTTCTCTAATTTGTTGGAACTCAGATGTTTGTTTTACTTTGATTTTATTTGTTATTGACTGCTATAAACTATTTAATTAAATTCTTATATGATTATTTATCTAACAAAATATGAGGATAGCAATGTTAGGACGAACCCTTGCTATCTCTTCTAAGAAAGGCTCGATTGTCCATATTTGTTGAGTACACGTGTTTCACTTACTCACTTTATACTTTTTGCACCTTTTATGTGCAGGATAGTAGTATATTCATGTGGTGATTGAGTCATCATTGGACTTGTATTGACTTGTCGGAGTTTATAGTAAGCCATCACTTTGATTCGACAATATTGCATTCGAACTCCATTTTAGATTTGATGTCTTTATTCATTTTAGACAACTTTGTAGTATTTAGACCTATATCGTCGAATCTTAATCACTCCCCTATTTGTGATATTAGTTTTTTGGGGTTGTACTATTTATTATTGACACTTGGGTTATGATTTCAGACATCAATGAGATGTTTATCTTTTATGTGAAGAAAAAAATTTAATGTATACACAATCAATATCATTCTTCTAGATTTATGCGTTGAAGTAGAGTATTCGGTGTGCTAAACTAAACTAGATATTAAAAAATGGATAGAAACATAATATGATAAAAATGTGATCCAATAGATAATCAAAATTTACAAATCTAATTAGGTTTTCTGTAACTACTAAAATAAAATACTAACTTTCAAATATTCAACAGATCTAGGATTTGAACTTAATAGGTTTAATCATTATGATCTTATCACTGAAGCTATTATACTTTTTAAGTTATGATTTTAGTAAGTTGAAAAATATTACGCAACCAAGTAAATATGGAAATTCTATGAAATACAACATGCAAAAGTATTAGTACCTATGGGTTATTTAGCGATAGTTACATGCTGAATTTCATCGTTAATTCCTTTTCATTCTTAGCGACAAGAGGAGAAAATCCATGAGATTTTTAGTTCAAATCTCAGGGAAGCGAGAAAATATTAGATGATTGTTCTCATGTTCCTGAAATTTGGTGGACGGAGTTATCCTATACCTAAGTAGTGGATAGTAGCGACTACCCAACTTAATAATAAGGGGCAAAAAATTTACTTAAATCGGTTGTTTATACGAAGTCAATATATATATATATATATATATATATATATATATATATATATATATATATATATATATATATATATATATATGCCATAGTTAACTGATTTAAATAAGGCAAACAACGTAAATCCTACTGTTTAACGGTTATTTACAGAAAATCCCTACAGTATGCATAATTACTGAAAATTTTAGTTTTGGGCCTGTCGAGATACATAATTAGATCCTGATATATCCAATGAAGATATATTTTTTCCTTTGTAAATATACATAATTATTCATCGATACATTTTTTTCAATTTTGGATCTAACGAGATACAAAATACATCCAATGAAAATACATTTTTTTTTTGTAAAGATATGTAATTATCGCCCGATATATTTTTTTCGATTCTGGGTCTGCCAAGATTCATAAGTAGCTTTCGATACATCCAACAAAGATACATTATTAGTTGAATTTTTTTATTACTTTGTAAGGATGAGAATTTGTATGATAAATTAAGGTGTATGTTTATGTTATTTTTCCTTTAAATAAAGATAGAAGAAGAGATTAAGTAAAGATGCATAATAGGACTTGTTAATACCATATAATCAAATGATTTCACATAGATTTTGATAGCTTGTTTAAAATTTGGAAAGAAATTGATATTATTTCACAATCTATAATATTCTACGTCCTTATAAAATATGTATCCACTTCATATTCTTTAAAGGTATATTTGTTATTTGGGCTTTTAAAGAACCAACTTTTTATCATTGAGCTACAAATTAGTTCATTCATGCATATATTAAAACACAAGTATATATTCTTTATACTAATTAAACTGAATTTTATAATGTGATAAGAAGTAGAGAATTTATTGAAATGTGATCCTATAGATCTCCAAACATTAAACATATACCAAGGTTGAACGAACAACATTAGTACCTTTTGCCCTACTAACATAGCATAGCTTTACGACATTATTAAAACAACATAAACTAATAAAGATTTGCGACAAAATAAAAGTAGAGAATACTATTTTTGAAAAGCAACATGACGAAAAAGTAGAAAAATACTAGCATGATCACTCATTACGAAGTGCTATTGGTCCATGGCTATCACCGCTTTTTGATCTTGTTGATGCGCTCGCAGCATGCAAATTGTCACTTTGATCTACATCATTTTAAGTTGTTGTCTCATAATTAGAGAGAAGTGATAGAGGTTGAGAAGTCTGAGATTGTTCAATGTGTTGTTTATCTCATTCATCAAGTTTAGCTCGTATAACAAACATATATCTTTTGCAATCCTTTAATTTCTCTAGCATCAAGTTCATTTATATTAATCTTTCCATCATATAATTTGTTGAACATAATTTTCATTTCCTTCTCCTCATTTTTTTGCTCAATTGTCCTAATATTTTTCATTTGCTCCTCCAATTTATGTGAAAGGAAGGTTTCACATTCAACTAACCCTTCTAACCTTTCATCCCTAGTGTGACTGGTACCACAAGACACTAGCCATGGCCTTAGCTTCATTTGGCCAAACAATAGGAATGGCTTCTCTAGAAGTAAAAATAATTAACGCAACAATTATATCATAAAGAGTGTATAATTTTACTTCCAACTGGCAGGTGAACCCCCATTGCTGGGTTCGCTCCGTGCTAAATGCTATTCCCAACTGAATGATACTGAAACTGAAACTGGACTGAGTTTGACTGAACATGTTTTCATGAATGATGGTGCTCATTATGATCATAATACTAAATAAATAGGAATAATCATGGTTTAACTGAATCATACTAGAAAATCAGAAAAATCATGTAAAACACGTAGGTATCAGGTGTTCATAACTCACCAGCACTGAATAATCACTGAATGTAATAACAAGCTTAAAACTGTAATAAAGGATCATGGTTCAAAACCCATAAGCATAGACATTTCATCAAACATGTGGGTATCGTGAATTTAACATGAGAATACTTGCTAAGAATCATAAATTTAGGATTCATCATAAAATTCACTTGAATAAAGCATGGAAAACTCAAATTCATAGCATGAGAAATTTAAAATCTTGTATGGGATCATACGAATTACTTTTAAATTACCATGGAAACATGAATTAAATTCATCTTAAGCAGTACAAAATACAATAATGATAGAAAATTCAATCTTTAATCGAAAAGAGGGTTTTGGGGCTCCATGAGTGGAAGAAACCCATGGATGAACATCTCACATACCTTAAATCTTTAACTTGAAAGAGAAACACTTATCTTGATTCTTTCTTGAAGGTTCTTGAACTTGGGGAACTTGAATTCTTGATTTCTTAGGGAGAAATGAATTGAATTTGTGATCTTGGAGAAAAGGGGAAGGTTTTCTTTAGAGAAATTTGAAGAAGAAGGCAAATAATGCCCTAAATGATGTCCCAATTCGTGTTATGGAAAATTTGAGTTGAGGGGAAAAGACACAATTGTCCCCTAGGTATTTAAATTCAAAACTGGGCATGATGAGATTACCACGATGTGGTCTAATCACGGTGGTGCATTCCACTCACCTCGATGCGGTATGCATGGCATGCAAAGGGAACAGCACCGCGACTAGGGCCTATCACGGCGACTTGCTAGATTCGTGATCCAAACATGACCCAAACCTCGTCCTAAAAAAATCAAAACTTCTCCGGGGTAATGCTTCTTATACCCTTGAACATGAATTAACGCAAAAACCAACACTTCGGGGTTGGAAAGACCAACTTAAAAATCTTCGAAGTTAAGAGGCCTTAGAAATGACTAAGTCCCCAACACTTAGTGAAATTTTCAGACCTTAAACCCCTTATGCATGCAACTAGAAGCTGAACTGAGCTAAGAATAATATGGGGTATTACAACTACTTATATTGTAAATTATAAATAAATGTTTATTTAGGCCAAACAAATATACAACATCTTAAACTTGCTCGAAAATTTCATTTATACTCTTAAGTTTAGCTTAAATTTAGCTTTGTTTCAATTGAATATAATATTATATACAGTTTAATTCATGTCAGACACAACAAAACTAAAATGCATTCAATAAATAAAGGCAGAATGCATAAGCAGCGCCCTGAACTTGTAGATTTTTTCGTATTGACAATTTAGTTACGCAATGCTCCTATTGAAAACCTAAACCTATCATAAAGTGTGTCTATTAAGTAGACTAGTCCGATTTGGCATATATCTTTTGAAGATGAGCGTTCTTGATTAGCCAACACTCTATTCCACACGACAAGGTTAGCCTAATCACCAATCTATAAAATTTACCTTTAAACCTTAATGATATAGTGTTATCATATAATACCTCATATGTGAGTCTCCATTTCACTGAAGACATACAATGTGCGACAACATCATCAGTCTCTCCATCTACTTAAATTATAGGCACACGATACTTGAAACTCCCTCCCTTAGGTACGATTTATGTATCAATATTACTTACACCTCCACTTGATACATTGTCGCAAAATCAGCATTTCAGATACTTTATTTTAGTTCTACTTCACTTAGAACCTTTATACTCCCAAGTCTATCTCCAACCTACAGTTAATACATATTAATACAATCAATATAACATATAGATATGGTTCGTAAAAAAAAATCGAGCAACAAATTTATGAATAAAATTGTATCATTGTTATATAGAATATGTATTTTTTTAATACGACGTGCATAAATCTGTATCATTGTTGTAATATATATATATATATATATATATATATGTATGTATATATATATATATATGTATATATATATAAAGATGCATATAGAAATTATGTCTTTATTGTATAAAATACATATTTGTATACGATATATATCAAATTTGTATTAGTATTATATAAAACTGTCAACAAATGGTTAGAAAATGAAATTAAAATTCTATAGTCATTTTTGTGTTAATAGTTTCATTCGAAGTGTTGTTTATGTCCTCTCTCCAAAATTTAAAGAGAGAAGGTAACTATGAGAGCTTAATAATTAATCAAAATAGTAAAATTTTTAAATCTATATATCTCTCTCTATATAAGAAGAAGAATTGAAGGTTGCTGATGTGGCGCTCTCTACGCCAAGATTCATATTTTTCTTTTTTCTCAATTTTTCTCAATTTTTTCTTATTTTTCATCTAAAAATATTTTTTTGTCTACCAACTTTGTTTCTTCACTTATTAGTTATATCCATTATTGCTCATCTACTATCCTGAAAGCTTTCATTTTCTCTTGAAATTACTTCTGCCGTTTCTACCCATTATTCATTCTCTAATTGAATTTTCTTAATTATCCTTTCTTCTCTATTTCCATTTGTAGGCCTGAATTCTGGGTACAAAAGCAGAACTTTGTAAAGAGAAAGCCCCTCATCATGTACATTGTATTTTTCTAATTATATGTATATCTCATTTGTTTCTCGATGTAAGCTGCTTATGAAGTCAGCAGTTCTATTTGTATATTTGTGTGTCATTGTTCTTGATTTATTTGTAGTAACTACTTCCATCATATCTTTTTCTCAGCTCATCGCAGAAATGTGGAGAAAAAAAATATTCTTACTAATTCAGTGAAATCAGAGATGGAGAAAAAGAGGTGATGGAATCTTATGTTGCATTATATGCAGCAGAAACATTTATTTGACCGGTTTTAAGAATTTTGTGACTTCAATTTTGCGCTGAAAAAAATTAAGAAGTTATCAGAATACCATAACAAACCTAACAAGAAGAGCGAATTAGTGTTGACATTATTTTTTTTCAAACTTCTTTACTTTTCCTTTCACTCTTTTATATGTTCTTTAAAATGTTTTGTTACATTTTTTTTTTTCTGTCAATGTTAATCTTCCCAATTTAAAGTTTAGAATATTAAAATGATTTAAAATTTTCACAAGTGCCTCCAACATGAAGTCTACATTTATACTACCTCTTAATTCTTAATAAAATTATGATAATGAATATTTTCAATTTTATGTTTCTTCATATTCCTCGATTAATAAGAAAAATATAATTTACGTATTTGTTATTGATTTGACTTGAGAAATATTGATTTGACTTGAGAAATCAAAGGAGATCATCGGCCACAGATAATATAGAAGCAATTATGAGATGCAAATGATCAATTGGAGCAAACGGTATTAAAAATTTTGACTTCAAAATTTCAAATGAGTCATAATGTTAGATAAATGTAAATATTCAACTTATATTATCAATATTCGATTTTACTTTTTTCAGAATGTACTTGTAAAATTACACTGAATATGTTACTTCATTTTTGTAGTTTAATATCTATCTTATTTTATTTTTGTTGTTTAATATTTGTCTTTATTTTGTATCATTTAATTATTAGAGCTGAGGATTGTAAAATTTGTTTTATATGTGATTAAGCAAAAAATATAATAATGTATTATGATTTTAAATAAAATGAAAAAAAAAATATCTTTTGAAGTTCATAGTGCAAACAATATATGAGCGCTTACCTTATTAGTATCGTAACTATTTCATTAGCTAAGATTTAATGAAATTTATTTAGGGCAATTTTAATCGATATATTATTACAGTTTTTAGTTATTCACGCACAAGTCAATCGAAACGATTTCTCTCCACATTGAATGCAAATGATAACCCTTGTATATATATATATATATATATATATATATATATATATATATATATATATATATATATATATATATATATATATATATATGTATGTATATATTAAAATAAGAAAATTAGTCAAACGTTAGTCTCATCATCTTCATCTTTTGTTAAAATATAGATAATTTTCTATCATTCATTTAGTAACCTTCTATGAATCGAACTGAAAGCATATAAGTACATTAGAATTTTTGCGCAGTACAAAGTTTAAAGCTTAAATAATTATTACACCTTCAAAAATATATCTCAATCGAGATTAATTATAAAGATTTTTCAAACATCAAAGTCACATCAATACAAAAAACATATATGTGAAAAAGATATAACTTATATATAAAAAATAGTTAGCATATGGATGTACCTAAAAATTTTCATCTATTCTATTTCTAATAAATTTGAAGTTATTAATATGGTTAAAAATCGTGCGAAGCACGACCTATTTTACTAGTCTATAAATAACAATAATCTATAGAGTTGTTGGATGTTCATTTCCATTTCTCCTTCTTCATTTTCTATTAGTATATATCTTTTTCTCCTTTTCAATTTTTTTCACCTTTTTTTCATCAACATAATCATGTGTTTAATAACTAAAAGTGGGAACATTGAAAATGTAATTTGCAATATGGCTACTATGATGAAGAGCATAGACATATTATTCAAAATTTCTTCTTGTGTCATAAGAACCAAACACACGTTTACCAAGATGAAGAAGGAAGCTTGATGGCGGCACAAGATTCATCAAAGGGAAAATGGCCAAATTAGTTTTTATAATTAAGTTCATCGTCAAAACGAAGATGAATCTATAATGCATCAAGAGAGATGGTCCTATTTGTTTAGAAAAGTAAAATTTTTGAATGATTTATTAATAAATATAGATGTCCTTATTATTGCTTATTTTAGTATTTTTATTAACTATGCCACCAAATACAAGATATGTACTCTCCAATAACAAGATTTGATTACAAAATTTTACACTTCTATGTATACTATTATTTTATTGCTAACAAAAAACTTAATTATTATATTATCTTTAAATATGCAATCTCTATTTATATATAATTGTCGTCTATTAGAAGATGATGTGTAGAGTTCTTTGATTAACAATTCTTTTTTTTTTCTTTTCCTTCTTTTCTATTTTTTTTTAAAAAATTGTTTTATGAAATTTTATTCTATTTAATTTGTGTTTCATTGGAAATTTCAAAAACTACTTTATTAATCCTCTTAATTACCCCTCATCTTTTCCTCTTCTCTTTATTAATCCCTTTAATAATAATTTTATATGATCATAATAATAATCATCTTAACAATAAGTTTCTATCATCATATATTTAAGATTAAAAAAAAAAAGGAGAAAGAGGGAAGAAAAATTCCTACCAATTATGAATTTGTGACAAACAAGTTCAATATTGTACTTTTTTTTTTTGTTTTAAAATATTTTTTAGATTTAGATTTTAAATAAAATAAAAGTTATGAAAGTATTAACAAATTAAAGTTTAATGTTTATAAATATCTATAAATAAGGTGATGTAACATTTTTTTAACACCTAAAAAAATCATATATTTAGTTTACGGCACATCTTTTATTATGTATATTGCGATTTTCCAGTGATGCAAACAATTCCCATAATATTATTTCTTGCACTAGTTAGGTGGGACTCTTAAATCTTAATAAGTTTAAAGTTCCCAAATTACTTGAAGATTACTCCAATAAAATTTCTTGAAACTTATAATCTTTTTTTTCCTTTTTTTCTTTTTGAATGTCTCTCTTCATTTTACTGAATAATACTCCCCCCGTCCCAAATTACCCGTCCCAAATTGATATGGCATATTGATTAAGAAGAAGAACTAACAACATGACTAATTTACGATAGTACCCCTATTAAATAATGTTTACATTTTAATTGAAAGAAAAAGTAATTAATGCAAAGGGTAAAACATAAAAAAAAATTATTTCTTCTTGATTAATGAAAAAAGACAAGTAAAATAGAAAATCAAATTAGAAAATTTGGAACGGATAATTTGGGACGGAGGGAGTAATAATATAATAATCTACTAACTAATTGAATTAAAAAATACATCATTTAATACATTTAATTAAGTAAAAAGTATTGTAATCATTGTGACTTGTGATAATTCAGCTAATTTAGCTAATGAAAATTTAGATTACAACAATAACTGTTGTGATAACTCAACTAATAAAAACATAAGTTACAACTCTAGAATATAAAAAAATAGTAATGGTTCATCAAAGTTGCAAATGTTGAATTAAGTTACAATTCTTTTGATTTTCTTTTTGGTTATTAGTTCACTGCTTTGATTGAGATTATTATCAAATTTCAATCTCAATTATGACATTCAACAAAACTGTATTCATTGAATCTTTGTTATTGCTAAAGAAATTTGAATATTCAAAATCTATTTTCACTATTAAAGATATATGTTCATTTTATCTTATGAAAGAAAATTTAAAAAGATTTTGAATGTCACAAAAAAATAAATTTAATGAGTATGCGGTTTTTCCTTCTCTCTCATATCTATGGTAACTTCTTCCTTGAATTAATATTGTAATGGTTAAAAGTTAAGGCATATCAATTATTGTATGTATTTAACTACCCAAAAGAGATTAAAACATATTACATGAAAGCACCTTAATATTTTCATGTCAAAAAAAGACCTTAAATGTGTTTAACGTATAAATTTAATTAAGTATTAAAAAAATTAAGTCATAAATTTAACGAATCTTTTATGACCGTATGAGGTAGGACAATATGCTTGAGAGACCTCTAATGCTATTTATCTTTTTTGTGGTTTTTTTTGGCTATTTTTATCATATTTCTTTCATTTATATGCTACATAAAATGCCTCCAAAAAAAACACAATAAATTCTCTTTAATTTGACTAACTTTCTTAAACATCACATAATTACAAATTAGTTATTATCTGTTCAGCTTTTCGTTTTATTTTTTTAATAATTTCTCATTTATTTTAAAAAAAAATCAACCAACCAATATCTATATATATAAATAAAGATTGTAAGAATGATGATGTAGCACCTCTCAATTGCCTCCAATTATATTTATCTTTTTTGTTATTTTTAATTTATTTTTCACATTTTAGAATTAATAATGTATTGCATGATAAGTACTTTAAAAGCCTAATCCTCTTAATTACACATTTTATTTACCTACTTAATATTCGTATTTAAATTGTATATAGTTAATGATCTTGAACCTAAGGAAGATCATGAGTCACTAAAAATAGTAAGGGCTACACAAATATTCATTATCCTCAAGTTAATAGCAAAACAATAATTATATAGAATATTAAAAGTCACCTAAATAATATTTTGTATTTAGGGATATAGTACAATATCATTCATGATTGATCAAAAAAGAACATGGGGCAAAGCAGCGACAACATCAACAGCTTAAAATTCAATTTCATCATGATTTTTCTAATAAACTTTGAAGAGGTACATTTTTTTCTATTCATGCGTTTCATGGAATACGATAATACTCAATCTTATTTCTTATAGAGACATTTGACAATTGAATTCAATTTTAACCATTATTTTCATATGCGTAATAGTGCGAAAAAAGGTCCGACTTCAAGTTGTTCAAGAATAGTGGCATTAAATTTCTTGACCTTTGTTTAGGATTAGTCAGTTCTATTCTCGATGAGATGGGGAATGGATATTATACACTTTGCCAAAGACATTTTTTCAACCAATTATTATATTTTGACAATTTGTATATTGATTTAAATTAGATTTATCAGATCAATTTTTATGTGTTTGTTGGGGTGGAAGGGGAAGAGGGGGAGGGGGAGGGGGATATAATTTCCTATGTTTATACACAAATATAGATGAATCAGATAATAAATTAAAAATATGAAATACTTCGCATAAATATTTTCTCCTTATAAACATATCGTGCAATTTTTTCATTTAGCTTTTATGGTAAGTTACAGTATCTTTTCATTGAGAAGACATTACAACTTAAGTGTCATTACATTCATATTTTGTTAGCCTTGTGTTATTATACTCTAAAGAAAGTGACTGAGTAATGACATCTTTTAGTGCTTTCATAATACATCGTTATGGGTATTTCTTTTTACTTACTTATATATGTAATGCTTTATTTTTTTCTGCATTTGATTATTCTCTACGCATTGGTGGTTGCAGGGAAGAGTTGAGAGTAACAAAAAAGGATGAGCTAAGTAGTATTTTGGTTTATTTAGTGAAGTACCATTATTATTTTGTCAATAGTATTTTGGGTCTATTTAGTAAAGTACCATTATTATTTTGCCCGTCATTATTTTGTCTGAGTCTTTTAAATTATCTATTTTTATTTTTGGTATGTGAGATTATAAATTTGCTCTTGATAAAGTTTCATCTAATTACAATTTATTTAGTCTTCTTTTAAAAATAAAATAAAAATGAGATCCGTAGACCTCATATATTAAAATAAAAAAGGTAGAGTAAGAATAAACAAGTGGATCGTCCAAAAGAAAATAAGATTCAAAAATAAATTTCATGTGCACATTTGAATTATTTTGCATTTTTTCTCTTCTTTCCCTTTATTTACTATATTGAATAACTCACTCTTTCCTTTTAATGGTAACTGAGATGTACGTACATGTTTTTTCCTCAACAAAAATATAATTTTTTTTCCGTTAATACTAATTTTATTTATTTAGGATTTACGAGACTTAAAAGTAATTTCTTAATTGTAGAATTTAAAGGAATTTAGCCCAATTAAATCTTGAACATCACTAATTCACTATGTATACTACGACAAAGAGGGGCGGACCTATATTGAATTTTGGGGTGCTCTGACACCTACGAAACTTGAAGCAGAATAAATAATTACATAGAAAATATATAAAAATAGGTACAAAACATATAAAAGCACCCACTATATCAAAAAGTTGGTTGGGTGTATGACATTTAGGTTAATCTTAAGGTCCTTCATTGGAAAGGGTGCCCTTGGTTCGAACCTCATTGAGGTGATTTTTAATTTCTTTCAGTTTTTAAATTTGTAATGCACCCACGATCCTTAAATCTTGGGTCTACCATGGCTGGCAAATCAAATGACTAGCTATCTTTTATGTACTAAAATTGTGAGTGTGTTTATATCTATTTCCTATAAAAGTAATGCAATGAGTTCCATGTGTTTCTTAACTCCTATTACATTTTATCTTAGAGAATTTTAGTAGCCGTTTGGCCATGAAAATTAAAATTTTTTGAATTTGGAGCTGGAGTTGTCTTTGGCCATGTCTTTTTGAAAGATTTTTGTAGACTTTTGAAAAATCTTGTTTAAATATGATTTTATGCCCCCAACTTTTTAAAATTATCAAAAATCACCCAACTACTAATTTACCTACTAACATATAATCAAATGTGATTCTTATTTATAGACACTTCCATTACTCGAATTAAGTTTGCATTAACGAAGAAAATACCACTCGAGAACACAGATTGACAACTAATGACTCTCTTAACATGCATTAGAACTACACGAAATAGAATGATTGATGATTTGGATCATTTGTTTAGACGCATTATTAGATGCATCAATTGTTTTTTGATTTGGATCTTCACTAGGTCTTCACTTGTTCTCAGATAACTTTTCAGTTTTCCCAATTGCAAGAATTAACTCAAGCTGTTGAAACAAAATTGAAGAAAGATAATGCAAAAATGTTCAATCAGCCGAAATGCAAAAATTACAGAAAGATAAAGCAAGAATTGAAGAAAAATAGAGTTGAAACAAAATTGAAGAAAGATAATGCAAAAACGTCTTAGATGTAATCTCAACCGAAAGATGGTGATATTTTTGTATTAATCACTGTTCAATTAGCAATTATGAAAAAAATATCATTATTAATTGCATCAGTGACTAAACACTTAAAAACTTTTAAACATTAAGAGGGTTGTGTAAAAATTTTAAAAATTAGGGTTATATGTAATAATAATAAAAGTTGAAATTAGAGTTGAAAAATAATGAAAACAACAAAAATATGTTTTCACTTTTCAGAAAATAATTTTGAAAATTTTCATGGCCAAACACCACAACTTTAATAAAGTAAAAAAAAATTCAGAGAAAAGGAAATATTTTTAATGGCCAAACAACATCTTAGTCTTTGGTCTGATTCTACTATAAGATTTGAAAAATGATTGCATCGATCGCCATCTCCTCAAAGAAAATTTTATTTGTTTTCTTTTTTCAAAGATCAATCTTTTAAATATTTATTGTTAGAGTATTATAAGAAAATTATTTTTTATACAATAAATAAGAAAAGTTTATTATCGCGCGAAGCGTGGTTAAAATTACTAGTAATATAAATAAAATAAGTTATGATATTAGGTAAGTTTTCTTGATCTTACCACATATCTAAAACTTGAATTTGCATAAATCATCATTTTTTTCGAATAATCAAATATTTCATTTGTTCGCTTTTACTTATCACAACTTTTTGAATTGAGTTTCTACTTTTATTTGATATGACAACTTCTTTTTTCATATTTTATTTTTAATATTAATTATTTTTTAAATATTATTTTTAAGATATAATATAATTATTATTTAATAGGGATATATTATTAATTATTTTTTTAATAAATATGTCAACTCAAAATGTGATAAGTAAAATCAATCGGATTGGGAGTACAGGACTTATGCTTGGCCAATTTTTTTTTCTTTTTAATATTTGAGCCTAAATTTGCACTTTCATGTTATAATATATTTAAGACAAGCTAATTCTCTTATTTTTTTTCCCAGTCTGCACTTTCATCGCTACCAAAATACCCTGAACTTATTTCTGCACATACAATTTTGCGACAACGGCAAAGGCACCTCTACATCGGCCTTAGGTGAAATCCAGTTGTAAGCAAAACAAAATTTCCTCAATAATTTTGAAAATTTACTTATTTTTTTATGAGTATAATTTTGTTCACTTAATTATTTGGGTAGCAATTTTCCATTCAATCGCTTTCATTTTTGAGGATGAATTTCCTACCTTTTTTTTTGTTTGTGTGGTTTTTTATCTCAGTTAGGGGTCGTTTCGTAGAGTGTATAAAAATAGTGCTGAATAGAATGTATTAGCAATGCTGAGATTATTTTTTATTTATGGTTTGTTTTGGTGTTATCAATGTATTAATATCCCTTAGAATTAATAGGTATAATACATAAATGTTCCTTTTAACTTGGCCTTGACTGATATTTATGTAACTTAGGCGTGTACAAGTAGGCACTTAAACTATCATAGAGTTGAACAAGTAGACACACTTGTCTTATGTGGCGTATCAGGCGAATCGGCCATGCGTCTAATTATTCAGCTTTATACAAGTTTAAGGACCTACTTGTGCACACTCAAAGTGGGAGAGATGCGAGCCGAGGGCACGCTTATGTATTATATCTTACACTAATACCATGGTTTAGTAATCATTTTCTATACACTTCATGATACTAAATAGAATGTACTAGTAATGCTGAGATTAATAATGCCGAAATTATCTTTTCTCCACCATTTGGTTTGGTGTGTTAATTATTTTGTGGGAGTATTGTTTTGTTACTATATGTTGTTGTGTTACTCCTATTGTCTCTTGTACCTCTATCGCGTCGTTTTTCTAGATTGCTTTTTTTCGTCTTGGTCTGAGGTCTATCAGAAACAACATCTCTACATCATATATGTGGTAGTGGTATGGACTGCGTATACTCTACCCTTTCCAAACCACTTTGTAAGTATACACCGGATATGTTACTGTTCTTGTTGTCGTCGCCGTCGTGCCATCATCATTTGATTTGGTGTTTTTAATGCAATTGTGTTTTAACTATGCTTATCAGTTATCAAGTATTAGTACCTTGTATTACTAATACCATGATTTGTTATGTGTTGGTTATGCATTCTATAATCTTGAATAAGATTTGTAAGTTATACAAAGACTAAAAATTCTACCAAATAAAGAATTAAATAATACGATATTCAATAAATGTATTTGATTTTCTATTACTTTCTACCAAACGGCTCCTTGTTGTCTTAGTTCTAGTATTGCATAATGAATGGCTATGTCCAAAGCTATCGTTCATGTTATAGAGTTGTTTTATTTTGCATGACACATAAATTTTGGAGTTGTCTAGATGATTATTTTGTAAGTTTGAGTGTTCGACTGTTTGGATTTCCTACTGATTTTTTTTGTGGTGGTGGTGGTGGGGGGGGGGGGGGGGGGTTGATTCCATGTAATGTCTTAGTCGTCGATGTATTGAATAATGAATGACATTATTTTGAAAGTTGGAGTGGTCAATTGACACATTGGAAATGAGTTGAGGTGTTTAGATTTGCATACTCAAAATTGGAGTGTTTAGTTGCTAGTTGAGTCCAAGTTAAAGTGTCTATCTATGTATTATGTCTTTTATTTACTCCTAAACTCTTAGGGGCCGTTTGGTACACCGGGTGGGGAAAATAATCGCAGGATAAAGTTTGAGTTTGGTATTAACTTGATTCCAGGTTTGGTATGAGTTCTTTACTAATCCGAGGACTATTTTGTCCTACTATTTATACTAAAATGATGGAATTACTATCCATATGAAGGGTGCGATAAAATAATTACATAAAATATTTTTACTTATCTCATCTGGTGTATCCTTATTACTCCAGGCCAGTCTCTCACTTTTTCTCTCTCCTCTCCTCTTTTTGCTTTCTCATTCCTTTCCCTTCACTGGTAGATTTTTCGTCTTGTTTTATTTTATTTTCACTTCTTATTTTGCGTTTGGGGGAATATTGTGAAATTACTGTGTTGTTGACTAATTGAATTGTAATTTTGTTTCACTGAACTATAATTCCCTGAAAATGAGAGGGTAATTCAGTCACCAAATTGGTGCAAGAAGTATGTTTAAGGTTATGCCTGCAATGTGTTCGAGAAATTGTCTTAGAGTCGATTTCATTCACTAGTGAAGTCCGAGTAATTGTTGGAATAATTTGAAGTTTGAACATACAATATGAGTTTATGCATTCAATTTTCAGCTATGAGTTACCAGACTGTCTGAAATGGGTTTTTTGATTTAAATCATTTTTATGGACTGTTTTGAAGTGCTTTCTCTGACAATGGAGCTGGGTGATTTGATTTATGTAAGAGGCTGTTGCTTAAAAAAGTATTGTGTGTTAGAAGTATTTGAAGAATTTTTGGGCTCCTCTTTAGTATGCACTTACTTTTGGCTTGTGTGACTCTTTTGAGCATGTTACTGTCAATTTTTTGCAATTTTCCTTAGTAGATTTGAAGCATGTGGCAGCGTTAAGAACTCTTCTTTAGTATACAACAACAACATACCCAGTGTATTCCCACTGAGTGGGGTATGAGGAGGGTAAAATGTACGCAGTTCATACTACTACCTTTGCTGAAGTAGAGAGACTGTTTCTGATAGACCCCCGACTCACGACAGATAACAAATATAAAGGACCAAAAACTTAAAAGCAACTAACAAAAAGGGATATCACACCGCTAGGTAGCAAAGGAAACAAAACACCCACAAAGTACTAGTATAAACTAGCTATGCAAAATCATAGACACCATTAAAACACCACAAACAAGCGGCTACAAGACACTACAAGTACTGATACAAAAAGAACATTCTTACCTACTAGTACAAACGTACCCCTACCCACCACTACTCTACCCTAATCTGCGTCCTCTACACCTTCTTATCGAGGGTCATGTCCTCCGTAAGCTGTAACTATCCCATGTCCTTCCTAATCATTTCCCTCCAATATTTCTTTGGCCTATCTCTACGCCGCCTAAAATCATCTATAGCCAGCCTCTCACACCTCCCAATTGGAGCACCCGTGTCTCTCCTCATCACATGCCCGAACCAACGCAACCTCACTTCTCGTATCTTGTCCTCTACTGAAGCCACTCCACCTTCTTCCGAATAGTCTCATTTCTAACCGTATCCATCCTGGTAAGTCCACACATCCTTCGCAATATCCTCGTCTCCACCACCTTCAACTTTTGGATGTGGGAGTTCTTTACTATGATTTTGAAAACTTGGTTATGAGTTATTTATTTTGTTAAAATTTAGTGTTTCGTGAAGATTCAAGGAGGAGGGGATCAAGTCAGGGAAGACAAAAAATTTGTTGCTACCATAGTTAACAGAGAGTCCTCCTAACTTTGATTTTCACTATTTAGTTACATTAGGGAAAATGCAATATTTTAGTTGGGGTGGCTCATTTATTTGTGATGATGTATGGTGGTTGACGGATTTTATGATTTTGGTGTAACTCTTTTGTTTTGATATTTTTTAATTTTATTTATGATGTTTACATTAGTATGCTTTATTTTGAATTTTTAGCTTTGTTATTATTTATATTAGCAATTAGCAATATGCTTATTTTTTCTTTGTGCCACGGTTCTTTTTCTAAGGATGTTAATTTTCTTTTGAACCTGATGTATTAGTGAGATTTGTAGTGACTTTTCCCAATGATGGATAGCATGACAACTGTCTTAAGGGAATTAGTCTCCTTTGGGTGTAGTTTTAGTTAGTGTAGTAATTAAAGTAGTGTTTGCTTGTGATTTCTTTTCCCTTAGCCCATGTCGGGCTTGCTTGGTACTAAAATTTATAAACTTTCTTTGATTCTAGATCAATGCTCAGGCAATAACTGATTTTTAGCTGTTCCTTTAATCCATACCAACAAAGAACGCAATGGCGAGGCAAGAGTTTCTGGTGGCAAGAGACTTTAGGTTTTGCCCACTTTAAAAGAGTCCATAAGGGCATAAAGTGTCCTTCGAAATAAGATTTATATAGTTATGTGACTTATCAATAATTAATAAGGAAGACCAACATTTAAATCATGGTAAATGAATTTTGATCTTTGAAGAAAAAAAGAATTGAAGTAACCATTTTTTGTGTTACTCTTAAAATCAACATTTGGCTCTTTAGTTCACTAAGCTGTCTCTTTAGGATATGAGTGACTTTCTTTGCGTTCAATTATTTTAATTGGATCTTGGAGACAAATTCTTCTTGAATTTGCATGTGCCATGTATGGTGTTGTTTATTAAGAGACAATCTTTAGGATTAAGAGTTGATTACAGACGTCTTCGTATCATTCTACTAGACTTTACTTGACAATTCTCTTGTACTCATGAGACTGGTGAAACATTCTTTAGCACCAAATTCGAACGACTGAAAAATGCATGAGTCATGATGGCACCTACCCTCTCCTCAAAGAAAAATGTTAGCAAAGTGAACCTTTTTTGGGATTTTAAAGATCCGTACTTTTTATCATTGAGCTACAAACTAATTTTCATATACATTTATAAAAAAAAGGACAGTCTGGTGCACTAAAGCTATCGCTATGGGCGGTGTCCGGGGAAGGGCCCCATCACAAGGGTGTATTGTACGCTGCTTTACCTTGTATTTCTGCCAAAGACTGTTTCCAAGTCTTGAACCCGTGACTTTTTGGTCACATGACAGCAACTTTACTTCATATACATTTATTTAACTCAAATATTTTGTTTATAATATAATACAAGTTGCTATTAAAGGATGATAATTCTTTTTTTGAGGAAAAGATAACTGTCTATTCACAAAATTTCATCATGCAAACAATGATGAAAATGAGCACTTACATCCCATAGGGCAAAAACCAGTAATCTATAGAGCTTTATAGTTTCCTTATAAAATCAACAAAAAGTAATATATCCCCTACCATGTCCTCCTTACACCAAAAATATTGAAGACTAAGGCAGTTTATTCCAAACACTACAACCAAAATTTCCTAGGGCATCTTTAGTGATCCAGTGACTTTGAAGTCCATATTTCTGAATGATGATTCTTTTCCATAAAGGCATATCCTCAGTACAGAACCTCCATAACCATATTTGCAAGAGACAAGAGTTTTGGAGACTAAAAAAAATAACCTAATCCCCCCTGCTTCTTAGTGTCACGGCTTCCCATTTTACAAGGTTGTAACCTTTCAGCATGTTGTTTCCATTCCACAAAAAAAGGTCTTCTGAGGGAATTTATTCTCTTCTCAATACTCTTCGGTATAGGAAGCGCTCATCATGTACGAAGACGTAGGAAGGGAATCCAACACAAATTTGACTAATGTTAATCTCCCTCCTAAGGACAAATATTGACTCTTCCATCTTGCCAATATCCTATCACATCTCTCTAGCACTTCTTCCCAGACCTCCATCTCTTTGTTTTTTACACCTAGAGGCATCCCTAGATACTTTTTGTGCAGCTACCTGACATCCAAGATTACTTGCTAATATCTCCATATTATCAACTTTGTTTAGTGGATAAAGACAACTCTTTTGCCAATTAACTTGAAGACCAGAAATGCTTTCAAAAATAATGAGGATAGCCTTAACATGTCTCACCTGTGATATTTCAGCTTCATAAAATATCATCTCTACGTCTCTGCAACTGAGCTTGGAAGCCCTTTTATGAACCATTTACCCTTGTCTTCGTGATTATGTGGTTGAGCCCCTCTATCGCTAAGATAAACAACAAAGGTGACAAAGGATCCCCCTGCCGCTACCCCCTCTTAGACGAAAAGAAACCTTTATTATTGCCGTTTATAATCAGAGAGAAGCTTACATTACAGATGTAGAAACGTATCCAATTGACCCATTTTCTACCAAAGCCTATGTCTTTCAGCACCTCCACTAGAAACTTCCAGTTGACTTGGTCATATGCCTTCTCTAGGTCAAGTTTGCATAAGATTCAGGGAGCTTTTTGTTTCACTCTGGAACCCACTAATTCATTGGCTAAGAGAGCAACATCTGTGATTTGTCTGCCTTTTAGAAAAGCCATTTGGTGTTCATTTACTAGTTTCCCCATAACTGGCTTCAATCTTTCATTAATTAGCTTGGAAAGTAATTTTGTAGACACTTTCTACCAGATTGATAGGTCGGAAATCCTTAGGCTTCTCATCTCCAGCTTTCTGCAGTATTAAGGCTATGAAGGTGGCATTGAAAGACTTTTCAAATAACTCTTTCTGATGGAAATTATGAACAGTTTCCAATAGATTCATCTTCACAGTGTCCCAACAAACCTTGAAGAAACTCATTGTCAATCCATTTGGGCCCGGAGCTTTGTCTCCATCACATTACTTGATTACATTCAACACCTCTTCTTCAGAGAAAGGTCTTTGAAGACAATCTTGTTCCTCCCGTGATATGGTTGGGCAATCTATCATGTTAAGGGCTGGCCTCCAACTTTCTGGCTTTGAGTAAACTCTTTTATTAAACTCAACCATTGTAGTCTTAATTTCATCAGTTTCTACAATTTCTTCTCCTCTAACCACTAATCTTTCAATAGTGTTAAATCTTCTGTGAGCAGTTGCCATTCTTTCAAAGAACTTGTGTTATTGTCACCCTGCTTCAACCACAACACTTTGGATTTCTGTCTCCTCAGTCTCTACTTTCCATTATCAGTTCTTTCTGCCAGTTCCTCTAGTAAACTATTTTTTGGGGTCATTTCCCCAAAGGTGGTTCTGCTCCAATGTTTCAGCTTTTGTTTGTTCATTTTAAACATTTAGCTTGTAGTCTGGACAACCTTCCACCGAGAATTCATTCCACCATGACTGCATTAATTCTTTGAACCCCTCCACTTTTAATCACCAATTTTTAAACTTAAAGTTTGATATTTTCTGTTCCCAATCTCCGCATTCTAAAGCAACAGGACAGTGATCGTACAATGCTCTAGGCATCGACTTTTGTCTAATGGTCTTAAAGCTTTCCTCTCACTCTATAGAGAACAAGAATATGTCGAGTTTGGCTGCCCTAGGATGAGTGACTCCCCGAAACCATGTGAATTTTCCTCCACTCATGTGAGGATCATGTAGTTCCATTTCTTCAATCTACTTTGTAAAATTAGTCATTACATTAGTGATTCTATTTCACCGTCTTCTTTCCTCATACTTCTGATTGTGTTGAAATCACCACATGCCACCCAAGGTCCCTCGCATACTTCTTTAATTGTAGATATCTCTTCCCAGTAAACTAATGCCTCTTCTCTGGTGTGTGGAGAAGTACCAGGTGAAAGAGTTGTGAGTTGAGACAAATTCATACGTTATGAAATGCTAGCCCATCTCGATCAGAGTCCCCTTAGAGTTCCTACTATCCCGCATGATCATGATTCCCCCTTTGCTACCTTCTGTCTCCATATACCCACATTTCATCCATCTGCATGATCAGAGCTCTTTGGCTATGTTTTTTACTCCCATACGAACTTTTCTTTCTTGCAAGCAATAGATGTCAGCCTTCCACTTCTGAAATAAACTTTTAATCATTACTCTGTTGCTTCGTCAATTAAGCCCCCTCACATTCCAAGTGATTAATTTGACTTCATTTATAAGTCAAAGATAAATTTTCCCCTGTTCCTGACCCCTTCTACCTCTTCATTGAGGATCAATTTCAGATTTTTTGACTCATTCTTCCCCATTCCTCAACTTTTTGGGGTTGTAGTTGTTTTCTCTTGACACTTTTTATCTAAAGCAACTTTCCTTTCATCAATTCTCATAAGAAGAGCTTGTGTTTCTTTCTCAAGACCTACAAAAGCTACCCCATTGGTGTTGCTAAACTCTTCAGATTAGGAGTTTACCCTTCTTGGATGTTGGGTGATTGAATATTCACAGGTTATCCGTCGATTATCGGTTCAATTTGTAGATCCCTTTCTGCTTCTTGTAAATCACGAACCCCTATATCATCAGCTCTCTCTTCTGTGGATAATTTATTTTGAATGACTTGAGGAAATCAGAAGTCTTTAAAAGGACTCGCATGCTCCTCACGTGTCCACTTTTCCTTTTTACTAGAATTTTCTTTAAATGAAATTGGGCTTCTAGTTTCATAAAAGATTGGGCCAGTTTTATTTTTATTTTAATCCAGAACCCGACCCACTTGTGTCTTTGAGAAATTTTGAAATCCACTTGCACTAGCAAAATTAGAAGAACGTGACTTCAGTTTGTCAATTGCAGATTCCCCTTATTATCCTTAGAGACAAGAAACTAATAGAGAAATACTATGACTACTATTATGGATGAATAACAAGACAATTTGCTACTACCTACTAACCTATTACCCTAGAATGTGTTTTTCACAATTTCCTAGAAATGATAGCACCGATCCATTCATATCCAATATCTCATACCTTCTAATGGGGGTGTCCTATCACGGCCCGATTTCTCAAGTCGTTATGGCGTCTACCTTAATCCACCAATAGGAAAGCCAAGCCATAGCCCAGAATAATAGGTAACGGGCTGCTGGACCAAAGGATTGGGTCCTCTGTCTTCTTCATAGTGAAACCTCACCGGCATTTCAGCCCACAACTGTAAGATTAAAGTCTTTCTGGTACTTTTGATGGACACCTCCTTAGGGATTTTCGAACCATCTCCTTGCGCACGAATTTTTTCTAATTAAGATAGTTCTGAAGCTTCGTCTCATCCTCTGTTTCAATCCAACCTCCACAAAGGTTTTCAATGGTCGTTAAAATAGTATCCGACCAGAGATGCAGAGGAAGACCCACAATCAGAGTCCAGGTTGTAGTGGGCCCATCTCTCTCTTCCACTGTGCCTGATGTCGGACTCCACCATTCTTGCTGGAGAAAAATCTCGTTTCGAGTCCAATCTCTAGCTATCACATCTTCTGTTGTATTCCTGCTCGCAAATTCAAAGGGGAATCTTCCTTCCCTCATTCCATAAATTTTTAATCCATGATTGATTTTCCAGACTTGCTTGTCCATCTCCAGATTTCTGACAAAGTAGGGTAAATTTCATACCTCAAAATTCAAAGAAACCTACCAAACTCCTTTTCAATACCTTAGTTATTGTGCTGGTGTTGTCATCGATGTGAATGGGACCCTCCACCGTCAATATTGGTTCTACATTAACTTCACTAGCACTCCTATTTATCCATTTGCTACTTCAGAGGACTTCTATGTAAGGGGATATTTTCGTCTACTAGTCTCTGTTTAAACCTGTTCTCCTCCACCTTCTGAAATCTGCCCATCTTCTCTGCTATGAACTCCCAACCCGAGTTAAAATTCAGTTCTGGGATGATTATGACTGACCTTCTTCTTCCCTTTACATTTTTCAAGCTAATATATCTCCCAGACTTGTTAAAATTTCTAGCTCAGAAGATCTCAAAAAGATTCTCTATTTTCTTCCACCTTTTGACCAAAATAATCTTCTACTGTTGGCTCAAAATTACAGGGAAGTAGTGGAGGTATAGAAATCTGAGATTATTGGTTGAGTTGTTTCTTCTTTTCATTAAGTTTATTCCGTGTAAGAGCAGATAAGTTTAACAATTCTTTGATTTCTCTGGCATCACTATCTCGAATAATTGATTGGACTTAATTTCCCTTATCTTCTCCTTGTTATTTTGCTCAATTTTTTTAATTTTTCTTTTTTTTTTCTCCTCCAATTTTCTTGAAAGGTACCTTTCATGCTCATCTAACGTTTTTGACCTTTCATCCTCAGAATAACTTACATACCTTGTGAGTGCATTTGAACATCAATTTGTTTTAGCAACATAATCGGAATGGTTTCTCCTAGACACATAATAATAAGAGAAACTACTACATTGCATAAATTGATAGTTCTTTTGCCGTTTTTATTAAACTAGCTATTTTTTTCAGTCAAACCCATGGTGATGTTATGAATATATGAGAAGTACGTACCAAACATCACCATGGATTTGAGTGAAAAAATAGCTAGTTTAATAAAAACGGCAAAAGAATTATCAATTTTATGCAATGTAGTAGTTGCTCTTATTATTATGTGTCCAGGAGAAACCATTCCGATTGTGTGGCCAAAACAAATTGATGTTCAGAATGCACTCACAAGGGTGTGGCCTAGTGGTTCAAAGAAGTTGGGATAAACACCATGAGGTCTCAGGATCAATTCCCATCAGAGAGGAACAATAGGTGTTTTCTTCTCATCTGTTCTAGCCTTGGTGGACAGAGTTACTAGTGGGGGGTGGCAGGTATCCCATGAATTTAGTCAGGGTGCGCGCAAGCTGGTCCGGGCACTACAGTTATAAAAAAAAATAATTCTTTGGGAGCAAAATATATTAGCAAATACTTAATTGTGAAGATAGAAGAAGAGCATTGAAATATATTTATAGATGCATAGTGGGTCTTGTTATTACCATATAGCAAAATGATTTTAGATAAATCTAAATTATTTGTTTTGAGTTTGGTAATAAATTTATCAACACAATTTGATTTTGGAAGCTTGTTAATACCATATAGTAAAATGATTTCAAGTAAATCTAGATAATCTGCTCTGAATTTAGTAAAAAATCTCTTAAGGCAATTTGATTTGGTAAGTTTGTTAATACAATATATTAATATAGTTTCAAGTAAATCTAGAAAATTTGGTAATAGATTTGTTAAGACAATTTGATTTTGGAAGCTTGTTCATACCACATATTAATATAGTTTGAAGTAAATTTAGATATTTTGGTCAGAATTTAGTAATAGATTTATTAAGACACTTTTATTTTGGAAGCTTGTTCATATCACATTAATATTTCAAGTAAATCTAGATAATTTGGAATAAATTTATTCAGTCAATTTGATTCTGGAAGCTTGTTTATACCACTTACTAATATGATTTCAAGTAGATCTAAATTATTTCATCCAAATTTGGTAATAAATTTACCATGTCAATTTGATTTGGAAGAATTAGGTATGTTCTTAAAATGCCCCAACATTTAAAATTTGGTGTGCGGCCTAGTGGTTCAATGAAGTGGGTTGAGCACCATGAGGTCTCAGATTCAATTCCCAGCGGAGACATACACTAGGTGGTTTCTTCCCATCTATTCTAGCATTGGTGGACAGAGTTATCGGGTACCTGTTGCCGGTGGACGGTAGCAGGTATCCCATGGAATTAGTCGAGGTGAGTGCAAGCTAGCCCGAACACCACGGTTATTAAAAAAAATATTTAATACCTAATTTAGGAGGTTGTTAAATCCTAATGACCAATGGTTGATGTTGCACATATTCTTAATTCTTGTTGGCTCACAAATTGTTCAGATTGTAACAACTTTATTACATTTTATGAATTACTAATAAATTTGACTTATTATAATCAATTTAAAGTAGAGATAATACCCACGAAAATACCTGAAGTTTGATCGGATTACCAGTTGAGCACACTGAACTTTGCGGGGTTCCTATTATCCCCAAGACTTTTTTTTCGTATTTTAATTGCATATATCTACCACTTGGCACATTGCGTGTTAGTCACACGCATTGAGCGCGTGAACAGTGTTAAAAATGTTTTAAACTCTTTTTTTGGCCAAACAACCCCTTAATTTTATAATTATTTAAAGTTTTATATTTTTATTTATTTTTTTCATTCTTCTTTCTTCTGTCTTCTTTCTTTCTTTTCTTCAACAATGGTAATGGAACTCAATGGTTATAATTTAATGGAACTCGCTAATTGAAACTCAATGGATGATTCGTAAGATTCAAACTCAGAAACTCGCTAATTTAATTTCGAGTTCCATTAATGGAAATTGAATCTTCCGAGTTCCATTAACGGAAGATTGAATAGCTTCATACATGAAATTAATTTTTTCAAATCTTCCGAGTTCCATTAATGAATTTTCCAAATCTTTCGAGTTCCATTAATGGAAATTGAATCATGAAATTAAATTTTCCGAATCTTTCGAGTTCCTAACAAATTTTCCGAATCTTCCGAGTTTCATTAATGGAAATTGAATCTTCCATTGAGTTTTCAATTAGCGAGTTTCATTGAATCTTCCATTAATGGAACTTGCTAATTGAATCTTCCGAGTTTCAATGGAAAATTAATGGAAGATTCCATTCAATTATTTGAAAAAACTTTCTTCATAAGCTCAATGGAATCATTTGGAATATTTAATATGGTTGTAATGGTGAAAAAAATATTGAAAAGTGATAAAATGGAGAAGAAACGGCGCGTGTACCACATTTCCCACCGAAAAAACTGGGCATACGTTTTGAGGGGGAGATTAATTCCACTTTAAAAAGGTCCGGGGGGGGGGGGGGAATTAATTCCAATTAAAAAAGTATAGGGGTAATAAGACCCCCGCAAAGTCAATATGCTCCACTAAAAATTTGGTTACACTTCAGGTATTTTCATGGGTATTATCCCTTTAAAGTACAAATATTATGGACAATGTCATTATGTGTACTATGCAATATATCCTTCTAATTAATATAATATATCCTTCTAATTAATATAAAACCCTCTTTATATTGCAAGAGTTGGTGTGAACTGGATCCAAAATAAGGTAATTTATTTTGATAATATCCCATGTTTAAATTAAGCTTAAATGGCCATGACTCAAATTTCGAGGTCATGGTGACACCTACTCTAGCTCACCGGTAGGTAAGTCAATCCTCACTCAAATCAACATAAATAAGAAGAGTGTGGACGAAGTAAAAACTTCAGAAAATAAAGTCTCAATTCGAGCTTTCATAAATAGAGAAGCTAAGTATAGAATTTAACCAAGTACCCCCAAAATCTAGTTTCACCCTTACAAGAACATCTAGCTAACTAACAATGTCTTGATACAAGTCTGATCATGACCATGGACACTTTTTGAGCATTTTTGAAGACCACTTAAAGGAGTGCACAAGCCCAAGTGTAAAGGAGGCCCAAAGCCATCCTTTTGGTACACTTAAGGGGGGGGGGGTTTGGAGCCCATTTATGGGAGGGATCTTTTGTCATTTCTCTATTTGTTTGTAATGTTGTATAAATAGAACAATGTAGGTTTTATTTACTTAGTTTATGCTTGAGATTGTAAGAACACTCCTCTTGTGAGAGAAAGCTCCAAAACCGAAATTAGGGCATAGCATAAGGGTGAATTATTGTGTGTTGCAAAGCTTGATACCTAGGAGCTTGAGAGGTGGACGCCCTCTTGTGTCCTTGTAAGAGTTAGGTGCGTATTGAGTGTGGCGTTAAGGGTCTAAGAGTGACCATTCTTGGGTTCTTAAGATTACAACTTCATTGTGTCTAACTATCTATCTTTGTTTCTTGTTCTCGTTTTGGATTTCCCTTGTATTGTTGTAAAACCCGTAGGTTCATTTGTTGTAGCCTTGTTGTTCATCATTGTATTGTGCTAATATAACTTGTTGGTTGGCTGTTTTGAGGTGTTAACACTTGTTGTTCTCTCTATTCTTGTTATAAGTAGCAAATCCGAGAGTGGTCACCAAAAATAGTCTCGGGTTTCCTCAACTTGTGGACAGTTTTGGTGTATGTTTTCTTGTGTTCTTGGTCATCCTTGTATCATTTGGTATCAAAGCCGAGTTTGATTTCGTTCCTACGAAGTCAATCTTGGGGTTGTTACTTAGAAAATAATAAAAAAAGCGGTGAAAATTGAAAATAAAAAAATTCCAGAAAAGTTGAAATCTGTCCATCTTGTTCTTGGACGAGATTTGTGTTTGTGTGTATAGATCTTGGTAGTAATTTGTTTGTTTAGAGTGTTTCAAGTGTTGGTTTCTTTCTCACCAACACTAAAAGTGTCCAAATCTAAGCTTGAACTTGAATTTGTTGATGTGAACAAGGGGTGTTGTTGTTGTTCTAGCCTTGGCTTTGTTGTTGTGGACTTGTTGAGTTCTTGAAGAATTGTTGTTGGATGTTCTTGATGTTGTTGTTGTGTTCTTGGAGTTCTTCATCACATTCTTCATCTTGTTAAGCTTTAAATTGCAAAATAGATCTAAAAAGGTGTAAGACAAATTTGTAGTACTTGTTGGTGAAAGTCTTGTTCACATCACTTCAAAGACTTTAACAGCTATTTATCAACAACTTTCCATGATTCAAGGACCCTTGTTATAAGGAGGAATACAGGAAAGTCCAAGTCTTGTTTTGAATTTGAAAAAGAAGCTCCAAGACTAGAATTTCCCCCATTAACCAAATCCACCAAGTCCAAATTGTGAAATGGTCAAGACTTGAAATTGGCAAGTAAATTTTTGACAAACCCGAGGCTAATAGTGGACTGCCATATCATCAAATCACTGTTCACACGACCATTTTAAGCTCAAAATTTGATCTTCTAGTTTCGTTTTTGTTGTTTCTTTTGTTGATTCCATTACTAACTTACAAGCTAGTACAGATTGTAAGTAGTTTTGTAGCCGTTCTTCGTGTTTACGATCCTTCTCGTGTCCTTTTATTATTGTTTCCTTGAGTCGTTGCAGAGGTTTAGCTCACCTCTCAAGCACGGAATACAATCAAGCTTGCCATACTTGTGTGATTGAGTGAAGAAACCCGAGAGGCAAAAAATAAAAACTAGCGAGCGAGTGTGAGGACCTTTATTTTACAACTAACTTGTTTATTGTCTTGTAGGTGTTTTTCTTAGCTACATTGCAATTGAGGGAATGAACTCCCAAACCGTGGGCAACAATGATACCAATATAGTCATGGCTTCTATTGAAGGCATCAACCGCACTTTGGAAAGAATGCAAGTGAGTCTTGGGAAGTTAGAAACGGATGTAACATCGTTGATAGGGGATGTATCTACTATGAGTGGGATAATGGAATGAGTGAAAAACCAAAGGAGTCGCCCCTCTACTCCTCAATACTATCATGTGTCCTCGAGTGGACATGATTAAAACAATTTTCCTACCCTCTCCCCTGAAATGTTACACCAAATGATCAGTTCACCGAGACAACCACCAAATGCTTCCCAAAGCCGAGAGTTTGATAGACCAACCTACCCTCCAATTCACCAAGTACAACAAGAAGCATTTGGAACCCAAATACCAACACTAAACTCGATCCCTCCACATAACCAAAGGCCTCACATTCCCATTCAAGCTCCATTAGTCCAAAGAACTTATTTTCCACTCAATCCAAACCAACCTAACCCAAACCTGCCAAACCGTGTGGAAGGATATGGTGGGGAAGAACAACATGGAGGTTATGGAGTCTATGGTAACGCTTACTTGAGGGAAGAAAGAATGAGGGGTAGACATGGGGAGATAGGCCCAGAGGTGAGGGAAGGCCACCAAAACCGAGACTTGGGCATAAACTCTATCAAAGTTAGTCTCCCAATTTCAAGGGTGAGAGTGATCCCGAAGCTTATATTGCTTAGGAGTCTTCGTGTGACAAGATATTCCAACTCAATGACCTCACCGAGGAAAAGAAGAGTTGCTACACGATAGCCCATTTTGAGTGGTATGCTAATATGTGGTGGGAGTATGTCAAGCGGTTCGGGAATGAGGTTATCGGGGGACAACCTTCTCCTTGGTTTTGGTTGAAGAACCTTATGCGGAAAAGGTACTTTCCCTAGACTTATAGGCATGAGCTCCTTGCCAAATTGTACAATATGAGTCAAGGGAGAAAGAGTGTCATGGATTACTACGATGAATTTCAACAATTGATGTTGAAACTTGACCACCGGGGAGAGCAAGTAATTCATGACATTGTGCGCTTCAAGGTTGAGTTAAACAAGGACATCTCCACTCGCATGACGCTTCACAAATTTGACACCATAGAGGGTATCTTCCAAGCGGCTTTAGAGATGGAGAGGGATCTCAAAGAGAACTCTTTCGTGGCTTCCCAAACCGAGATCCCCAAGGCTGTCCAAAAACATTCTCCAAGGTATGAAGGTAAATTGAATTCTACGTCCAATCCCAAGGGGTTTCAATGCTTCAAGTGTCAAGGGTGGGGGCACAAGGCTAGTGAGTGTCCAAATCAGAGGAATGTGATCCTAAGGGAGGGGAAGTTATACTACCTAGGAGTGGAAGTGGTGATTGAATCAGCTAAGGTTGATGGCAAGACTCAAGATGGAGAGCACGAAGAGGTTGGGATTCAAGTTGAGGAGGAAGTAGAAGATGCGTGGCCGTGTGAGATACCTCTCTAAAAGAGGTGAGGTCGTGAATTTGTGGGCAAATTTCTCTCAAGATGGAGAGGATGATACAAGTATGATCATGACCATAGGACACCTTTTGAGCATTTTTGAAGACCACTTAAAGGAGTGCACAAGCCCAAGTGTAAAAGAGGCTCAAAGCCATCCTTTTGGTACACTTAAGGGGTTTTTTGGAGCCCATTTATGGGAGGGATCTTTTTTCATTTCTCTATTTATTTGTAATATTGTATAAATAGAACAATGTAGGTTTTATTTACTTAGTTTATGTTTGAGATTGTAAGAACACTCCTCTTTTGAGAGAGAGCTCCAAAACTGAAATTAGGGCATAGCATAAGGGTGAATTCTTGTGTGTTGCAAAGCTTGATACCTTGGTGCTTGAGAGGTGGGCGCCCTCTTGTGTCATTGTAAGAGTTAGGTGCATGTCGAATGTGGTGTTAAGGGTCCAAGAGTGACCATTCTTGGGTTCTTAAGATTACAACTTCATTGTGTCTAACTATCTATCTTTGTTTCTTGTTCTAGTTTCGGATTTCCCTTGTATTGTTGTAAAACCCGTAGGTTCTAGTTGTTGTAGCCTTGTTATTCTTCATTGTATCGTGCTAATATAACTTGTTGGTTGGCTGTTTTGAGGTGATAGCACTCGTTGTTCTCTCTATTCTTGTTATAAGTAGCGAATCCAAGAGTGGTCACCAAAATAGTCTCGGGTTTCCTCAACTTGTGGACTGTTTTTGGTGTATGTTTTCTTTTGTTCTTGGTCATCCTTGTATCACGTCTTGGAAACTATAACACAATCTGAAACAGTTAAGACAAGAAAGTAAACATAGAGGGAGTTCGACATCACTTAAAACGCCAACTAGCTCACCAAAGCTCCAGAAGCAATTTGCCTCGCACAGAATATCAACAAGGCCTGCTGGCACTAGTATCTACATAAAAAAGATTCAGCAAGACTAATATCAGTACAATAACACGTGCAAATCATAGACTGATCGAGCAATAGTTAGACAAATTGGAATTGACCGAGTTTGTCTGTTGCATCTCTCTGTCCATGCTTGTCCTCTTTTGACGTTTTGTCCTTATGAGCAGTTAGATACACATTTTAAAAAGCTGTCTATTGAGGCATTAAAGAGAAAGTATAGAAAAAAGTTGAAAGTAATAAACATTTAGGGAACAGTGGGAAAGTTCAGCCAGTCCTAGTTAAGAGATAAGTGATGCAGACATGTCGTTCAAAACTACTGAGCCTTGAGCATTGTAATCAATTTACTCCTAGTATCGTATTTACTTTAACTTACATAAGCTTCAGGAAAGTCAGCTGAAAGGATTATACGGGCAACTATTCATTACATTGGTCTCGTTTAGAGTATCAGTCTAGTCATTCATCTAATCCACTCGTGGAGTGTAAAAAGTCCTTTAGCAATGTTCAGTTAACATCATTGAAGTCCATTTTAGTTATCAAGTGTGACTTTCAAGTTCCATAAATAGATGCTATTTTAAGGACATAATTCATAATAGCTACTACAGTATATTTTTCCTTTTAACTTCTAATTAAGTCCATAAATAAAGTTCATAATATGATTGTCATGACTTTTTAGTTTGTTTTATCACCAGAAATCTTCTATTTTAACAAGTACTAGTATTCAAAAATTTGAATAGGTTGTCATTTTGTATTGAATGAAGCTTCTTGCTTTTATTATGTTGTTGTGTTTTACTCCGAACTTCCAAAGATTTTCTGTATTCTTATATTGAATTTACACAACACCAACAAAACAGCTGATATAGCATTATTTGGCTGCCATTTTCACTTATTTCTGTGGTCTATTTGATATGGAGCAGTATGCTTCAGCGTGCTTGAGAAAATGCTCCATTCTTGGCCTTGCATAGGTTGCTTCAGAATAGACATTGAAGTGTATCCACATATAGAGCTTGTTGAGAAAGAAACCATCTTGGAGTTGCTTGTTTGGATGCCTGGCGAATATTTTCCCTTGAATGCTGCCAAAACCTCTTCTCTTGGTTAAATATATAGAGGTGCTGTTGATTTGCTCCTATTTCGAACCGTGTTGTAATACTTTTACGTGAGCCGAGGGTTTATTGGAAACAACCTCTCTACCTCCCAAGGTAATGGTAAGGTCTGCATACACAATACCCTTCCCAGACCCCACTTGTGGACTGCACTGGATATGTTGTTGTTGTTACTTACTAATTGTCCTTTTCTGGTACATGGAAAGTAATGCCTTTGGTCATTGAACCAAAATATATTGGATTATCAGGTTGTGTTATAAATGGAAGTGTTTTGAGAAAAGGCGTGCCAAGTTTTGTTTCCATCACCTTCTGTCAAGTAGTATTTAACATCTAAATTCTCTCGAGTCATGCTTCAATGTTTTCTTCTCCGACAGAGTATTCCAACATTTGACAGTCTTGGTGATGCATTAATAAGTTCTCAGACTGTAAATACAGTTGACAACATTTTTGACTCATCATTGAATCTAGAGGACACTCACAGACCCACTCCAAAGAAGGCCACTCGGAAGGCTATACAGATGGTCTAAATTCTGGTAAAGATGAAGCAACCAGGTACGGCTCAAAACGGGGTTTGAAGTTGACGAAGAATTATGCTTTTACAGAGGTTGTATTGATATCTGGAAAACTGCAATCCTAGTATAGCCAAATATATCGTAGAAAGTATTATGTGAACCTCAGTGTGTCAACACAACAATTGGAATTGACGGAGTTTATCTGTTGCATCTCTCTGACCATTGTAGTCCTCTTTTAAAGTTTTGTCCTTACGAACAGAAAGATATTCTGATTCAAAAGCTGTCTACTGAGTTATTCAGGAGAAAGTATAGAAAAAAGTTGAAGATAAAACCTATTTATGCATACAAAAGAAAGAAAAGTATGTGAAAGCATTAATAATTAAAAACATTTTGAAATAGCTTGATTCTCTAAAGAGACATCCAGTCTTCTATCTAATAGTTATCACAGGGTTTAGTGGTGCTCCAAAAATCTACAAAGAACAGAAATGTTTTAGTATCAAACGTCATTGATTTCCCTCTTCAGCTCTTCCTAAGCAGTCCATTGGAGTTCCTATATCCAATTCTTATGTACTCGTCCTTTCCTCGTGAGTTTCCAGCATGAGATAACTTCACTAATATTGGCAGGCATTACCCATTTAACTCGAATAGTGTTTCACAACATAGATCATAGCTGATATGTAACCAGACAATACAACTCTACTTTCTTTTTGATGGTATTGGTCTCGTTTAGAGTATCAGTCTAGTCACTCAACTAATCCACTCGTAGTGTGTTAGGTAGAGTAGTAGTCTGGTAGTTGAGACTTCGCCCCTTCTTCTTTGTTAAAGCCCGATGGGATAGACGGGCCTGCCTCGCTGAGTGTCAGCACCTTGGGCTCTCTTTTTGCTTTGGCAATTTTGTTCTGTTTGTGTCGACAGAAGTCCCTCTTCCTGCTCCTTATATGTGTGAACATCTGCTTCTTTTTGCTATACTCAATGTGGCAAGGAATGCTTCACATAAGGGGGCATCTCCCCCACCATCTGTCTCCAAAAGCTAATTCTGGTTTCTTGACATGTCTTTGGAAATTCTTTGGTCACATATTTGTTATGTCTTTTTTAAAGAAAGGGGACCTTGGGCCTACGTTACCATTTTTCGAAAAAAAAAAGAAGAGAAAATGGACCTTGGGCTTAACTCAACGTCAAAAAGAAAGATTGTGAAGTGAAGATTAAAATTGAATACAAGTAATATTTGAGAGACAGGAATTGGAGACTCGCACAATTTGAGTTTATAGTTGAGCAGAAAACCGAAGTTTTCTCACATTCTGTCCACTAAAGCTCCTATTATACGTAGGCTCCGGGGAAGTGCCGAACCACAAGGGTTTATTGTATGCAACCTACCCTGCATTTCTGCAAGCAGTTGTTTCCATGGCTTGAATCGGTGACCTCATGGTCATATGCCAATAACTTTCACAATCACGCTAAGGCTCTGATTCACATTGTTTCGATCTCTCAAATAAATGAAGAATTGCATGGAAGCAAATGGCAGAAGTCCTTAAGCAATGTCAATCAACATTCTTGAAATTCCATTTTGGTATATTAAGTGCAACTTTCAAGTGCCATTAAAAGATTCTATTTCAAGAACATAATTCATAATGATTTCTAACTTCTAATTAAGACCATAAATAAAGTTCATAGTGATTGCCATGACTTTTTAATTTGTTTTATTACCTGAAGTCTGCTATTTTAACAAACACTAGTTTTCAGAAGTTGAATTGGTAGCATTTTCTGTTGAATGAAGCTGCTTGCTTTCATTAAGTTATGAATGATGTACATATTAAAGTTTGTTATTCATCCAAACTTCTCCCCAGACCCCACACTCACTAGGTATGTTGTTGTTGTGTTTTACTCCGAACTTTCGAAGCTTTCACCTAGAGAACAGCCATTATAGTGTATATTTTGGCTGCTATTTTCTCTTATTTCTGTAGTCTATTCGATATGGAGCAGTATGCTTCAGAGAGCTTGAGAAAATGCTCCAAGTCTTGGCCTCGCAAAGGCTGCTTCAGAATGGACATTGAAGTGTATCCACATACAAAGCTTGTTGAGAACTATTTTTAGTTGCTTGTTTGCTTGAATGCTGCCAATACCTCCTCTTGGTTAAATCTAGAGGTGCTGTTGATTTTCTTCTATTTCGAACCACTTTGTAATGCTTTTACTTGAGCCAAGGGTCTATTGGAACACAACCTCTTAAGGTAGTGCTAAGGTTTGCGCAGACCACCCTCCCCAGAACTTACTTGTGGGATTACACTAAGTATGTTGTTGCTGCTAAGTCAGCCTTTGAAGACAATATATTCAAGCTTTTTGTAGATTAGTACTTTCTCAGATTAGAATTTTGATGAAGCGATGATGTAATTAAGCTCTGATAGATAAGTGATCATCTATCTAAGTTGTGCGGACTCTTCACTTTTGATGCCACATCCATGTCGAATTCTTCAAAAATACATTACTTTTGGAGAATCCGACACACCCATTGACATTTTTGAAGAGTTTGAGCGATATAGTCATCTATAGTTATGATGATAAATTTACGGCATAATACATAAACATGCCTTTTAACTTGGCCTCAGTTGGCATCTGTCTCCAACTTTAAGTGTGAAAAAATGGACACTTAAACTATCATAAAGTTGATCAAGAAGACATACCTGTCCTGTATGAAAAATCTCACTCTTTGACATTGCAAGACCGTGCATCTCATACTATTTTCATGTAAGGATCACGTGCCTACTTGTTACAACTTTATGCTAGTTTAAGTGCATACTAGTACAAATCCAAAGTTGGTGGATATAAATATTAGTGAAGTCAAATTAAAAGGCACTAGAAAATAAATTTCTAGGTCCTAGGTGGGGGTTAAGAGGTGATGCATTCAATTTCTTGTAAATAAATGATTTTCTAGGTCAGGAGACAACTAGGCTTGATGTAAGTGGAGATACTCTCCAAAAGTAATTTTCTCATAAAATATGCATGAAATTAAGGAGTCAGGTTGAACAAAAAATGCATGATGAAAAAAAATCAAAAAATAAAATTTTCCTAAATATTATGTAGCCTCTCGAAGATTAGTACAAACAAATGTCTTCATATCATTGTGCAAGACTATTAGACATTGCTCGTATACTCATGCGACTGGTAACTCATGCTTTGACACAATTCACACAACTGAAAAAAGACGAGTCATGATGACACCTACATGCATCCCAAAGTGGGACATCGAAATCAACACTCAACAAATATAGCAAATAAGCGAAATTAAACCATCAATACATTTAAAACCATAGGAATCTTTAATAGAGTTTTAGTGGACAGAGTTATATGGTGTCTTCGCTGGTGGGTGATGCACTTAAGGGAATTCGCGACTGGAAATTGTTAATCTAGGAACTATACTCGAAGAAATGATAACTAAATCAGGGATTAATCCGAGAAATATAGCTAAAAAAAAATTACAGAGAGAATATAGAAGAGATAAACTTGAAATATTATTGATAAATGAATGATTACACCAGTGTTGCTTGGTTTTATAGCTAACAATCCCACTTGATAGTTGTAACTAATTCTCTAACCGTTTAACTAACTATGTGACTTGAGCTACAGTAGTAACTGCAATGAACAGTAAAAATAGATTTTTGAATGCTAATATAGTTTAACTACTTTCAACTAATTTACTGTTTTCAGCTGTGCTGCAACTCCTCTTTAGTTTCCCAACTTGTATCAATACCCCTCCCTAAAGAATTTCTTTGTCCTCAGGGATTAAAGGAAGGAAACATTAGCAGTAACTCTGAAATATATTCCCATGTAGCCTGTGTTGCATCAATTCCAATCCATTGCACCAGGACCTGCTCTACAACTTTGTTTCCCCTGTTTACCAATCTTTTAGCTAACACCATCTCCGTAGTAGGGCAATAAGGGCTAGAGAGATGTATGACAAGAGGATTAGTAAAACTTAGAGGTAAGGCATGACACCTCTTTTGTTGAGAGACATGGAAGGTAGGGCGAATAAGAACATCACTAGGCAGTAAGAGCTTATAATTAGTAACTCCTATCTTGTCTTCAACCATATAGGGGCCATAATACATAGCAACAATTTTGTTAAAAGGCTTGGAAACTACTGAAACTTGTCTGTAAGGTTGCAATTTTAGATAAACCCAATCACCTGCTTCAAATGACCTATCTGATCTATGCTTGTTGACAATTTCTTGTATTCTTTGTTGAACCCTGATAATATGAAACTTTAGCAATTGAATAACAACCTCTCTAGCTTCCAAGCTTCTATCTACCATCTCCACAACACTTTCATCTACTAAGTAAAGTAGATGAATGCGAGGCTTTTGACCATATAAAGCTTCATATGGTGTGCACTTAATAGTGGTGTGATAGGTAGTATTGCACCATCACTCAGCCAGAAAAACTCTTGGACAGTCAAAGCAAAAGTATCTCAAATAAGTCCCGAAGGTCCTGTTGACCACCTTAGTTTGTCCATTAGTCTGAGGATGGTATGCAGGAGATCTCTGAAGTTGTACACCTTGCAAGGTGATTAATTCTTGCCAAAAAGCACTTAAGAAGACTGGATCTGTGTCACTAGTCATGGTCATGGTACTAGGTAATCCATGTAGCTTAAATATGTTATCCATGAAGCATTTAGCAACTGACTGAGCTGTGTAGGGTGTGTTAGGGTGATGCAGACTTAAGAAGTGATTGTATTTGGTGATGCTATCTACCACCACCAAGATGACATCATTACCCTGGGAGGCAGATGTATATTGTTTCCAGGAAACCAAAGTTGAAGAAGATATCCGTGGTTTAGTTACAGACCTTTGTGCCAATAGATAGGTCAATCACATTCAATTGGACGCTAGTGGTGCTAGAGGAGGAAGTCTTCTAATGTGGGATAAACTAATTTGGGATGGAGAGTGCAGTAGTCTGGCCAATCAAGGTTGTCACTCCATCATATGTAAATTCACAGGCAAGATGTAGGATCTCACTTGGCATGTAAATTCACAGGAAAGATGCAGGATCTCACTTGGCACTTAATAGGAGTATATGCACCCAAGGATAGAAAAACTAGAGAGGAAGTTTGGGAGGAAGTTGGAGCTGCCAGAGGTCTATTTTCAGGTCCATGGGTATTATGTAGAGATTTCAACCCACAGTTAGATTCCCCTCAGAAAGGAAAAATTACAATAGAATCAACAAATCACTAACTAATTTTACTGATTTCATTCAAGATATGGGCTTGCTATATTTGCAACTGACAGGTGGGAAATTTACTTGGAAAAAACGTGACAGACACGATGTTTCTGCAAGGTTGGATAGATTTTTGATCTCTAATGAGTGGGATGAAAGATTCAGGAATATCAAACAATTAATTCTTGATAGAATGACCTTTGACCACTCACCTGTATTACTACAGTGCAATAACCATCCAAATCATATTTTAAATTCAAAAATTGGTGGTTGCAAACGGAAGAGTTCAAAGAAAAAGCTAAGGATTGGTGGAACTCTTTCAATTGTGTTGGCAGACCTAACTTCGTTTTGGCTTACAAGTTGAAAGCTTTGAAAGCCAAACTTAGAAACTGAAGCAAAACATTACAAGGAAACTTGGAGATAAAGAAGCTTGACATGCTAAGTCAATTATCAAAACTTAAAGAAATCCAAGATCTCGAGGAGGAAATAAGAAACAAAATTGCCTTAACTATGGACTTTGAGGAGATAGTAAAAAAGGAGGAGATGGCTTGGAGACAAAGATCAAGAGAATTATGGTTGAAACAAGGTGACAACACCAAGTTCTTCCATAAAACAGCTAACGCACACAGAAGATTCAACAATATTGACTTGGTAGAAATTGATGGTGAGACTATAAGGAACCCTACTAATATAAAAAAGGAGATCATCTCTTTTATCTGAACCTTTATTCAGAGTCAGTTTTGGAGACCTCACTTTAACATGAGAATTTGTCCCACTGTCTCTTCAGAAGATAATTTGATACTTCAGAGACCATTTGAAGCACAAAAAATATGGGCCAGTGTCCAAGCATGTGCCGCGGACAAAAACACCTGTCCTAAATGGTTTCTCAATGGCCTTCTTCAAACACTGTTGGGAAGTAGTGAACACTGAAGTCATTGCCACTATTCAAAACTTCCATGAATAAGGCGTATTTGAAAGAAGCTTCAATGCTGCATATGTATCCTTGATTCCCAAGAAGGTGGGAGCCAAAGAATTGAAAGATTTCAGGACTATTAGTCTTATAGGCAGTATTTACAAGATCATGTCAAAGTTGTTGACTGAGAGACTCAAAAAAGTGATGTACAAGCTGGTGGATGATAAATAAATGGCCTTTATAAAGGGGAGGCAAATCATGGATGCCATTCTTATAGCCAATGAATGAGTTGATTCAAGAACGAAAGACAAAGAACCCGGTATCCTTTGCAAACTAGATATACAAAAGGCTTTTGACCACCTAAACTGGAATTTCCTACTCAGAACTTTGATGAAAATGGGTTTTGGAGAAAAATGGGTTAGCTGGATCCACTACTGAATCAGTACCATCAAGTTCCTAATCCTAGTCAATGGCTCACCTGCTGGATTCGTTTCTTCTGAAAAAGGACTAAGGCAAGGGGATCCATTATCACTTTTTTTGTTCATCATTGCCATGGAGAATTTAAATAATAGGATGAAAACTGCTCAATCAAACAGCTGGATAACAGGTTTTGGAGTAGATTCAAGGGCTATCAGTAACCTTGAAATCACTCATTTACAATACGTTGATGATACATTAGTTTTTTGTGGAGCTGACAGAGGTCAAATAATATTTTTGAGGGCGATTTTCATTCTTTTGAGGCTATATCTGGGCTCCTCATTAGCTGGAACAAGAGCTTCTTATATCCTGTTAATGAGTTTCTTGACATTCATAACTTGGCTAACATTTTTTGAGGCAAGACAGGCGACCTTCCAACTATATACCTCCAACTATATACTTGGGAATGTCTCTCAGTGCCAAAAGCAATTCCAAAGATATATATATAAGGGAGTCCTAGAGTAGTGTGAGAAAAAGTTGATAATCTGGAAGAGTCAATACTTATCATTGGGTGGTAGACTAGCTCTGATAAACAGTGTGTTAGAAGCATTACCAACTTATATGATGTCTATTTTTAGTGTTCCAACAAATGTGGTGGACAGAATAGATGCTCTTAGAAGGAGCTTCCTTTGGCAAGGCAACTGTGATACCAAGAAAATACATTCTGTCAAATGGAAGTCGGTGATTATCAGCAAGAAGATGTACAGTAAGGGAATTAAGAACCTGACAACTCAGAACCATTGTCTTTTGATGAAATGGCTAGAGGTTCGCCTCAAATGAACAATCTCTCTGGAAGAAGGTAATCACTCAAAAGTATGATATAGATGGGGAATGGGTAACCAAGGTAGCCACTACACCTTACGGAGTAAGTTTATGGAGGTCAATTAGAAATCTGGGGGCAAAATTCATGAGTAAGTGTAGTCATCATGTGGATAACGACTTTAAAACATCTTTCTGGTATGGTTAGGCCAACATCCACTTAAATAACTCTTCCCACTTATCTTCATTCTGAACAATTAACAAGATGCCATAGTAGCGCATGGCTAGAACCTGAACTTTAGTAGACATCTTAATGATTGAGAGATAGATAACTTGGCAGAATTCTATGAATCCCTCAACCATTTCAAGGGTCCTTCCTCTCAGGAAGACACACTTACATGGCAAGTGGATAAACAAGGGAGATTTTCAATCAGGTCAGCTTACAAGGAATTTAATTATTCTAACAACCAGATTAGTTGTTGGCCTTGGAAACTAAGTTGGAAAGTTAAAATTCCTCATAAAGTGGCTTGTTTCTCTTGGCTCGTGGCTAGAAAAGCAGTTCTAACTCATGAAGTACTTAAGAAAAGGGGCTTCCACCTATGCTTGAAATGTTATATGTACGGAGAAGAATCAGAGACAATCAACTATCTTTTTTTGCACTGCAAGTTAACTGTAGAGCTTTGGAGGATATTCCTTAATTTAAAAGGAATCATGTAGGTCATGCCAAGAGATACAGTTGAAGTGCTGGAATGCTGGAACAAATATAGCAATCACTCAAAACATAAAGAAAGATGGAAGATTGTCCCTACTTGCATTTGGTGGACAGTTTGGAAAGAAAGAAATCAAAAGTGTTTTGAAGACAATTATAGCTCTACCTAAAAATTGAAGATGAAGTGTCTGGAATTTTCTATTTTTGGTGTAAACATGAATTTATAGAAGATGCAGGATCTCTGCAAGTAGGTTATAGCTTAGTGCATCTTCCTTTATTCCATTGTAAGTATGAATTACTGTAGTTTTTACGCAGCTAATAGTTATACAAAAAATGTTACCTTCTAAAACAAATACCCTGGAGAAGCAGTTGCATCATACTTATATCTTTGACAAACATCACATTGGTTGGTGAACCTTCTCACATTTGCAGTAAGTGTTTTCCAATAGAAGAGGGATTGTAATCTCCATATAGTAGCATCCATGCCTGAGTATCCACATTGTGGAGTACTATGCCACAAGGAAATAAAGTCAATCTTCAATTGTTGATCATCACCTATAACTAACCTTCCTTTCCATTTGAGCTACTCACTACACCAAGTGTAAGATTAAAAGGTTGTGTCTGAACTTTCTGAATAACAACCTGTGTAGGATCCACCTGCCACCTCCCAGCAATATGGAAATGAGTGTGAACGAGTTGATCAAGCAGGTGTTTCAAAGCCTTTTGGTCAGTTCTCACTATAAAATGGTTGTGCAACAAGTAGAGTGACAATTTGGTAGCTGCAAAATGAGAGCAAGAAATTCTCTGTCATATACAAACATAACATAACTTGATGTTTAGGATCTAAGGATTTGCTTATAGAAGCAATAGGGCGTCCTTGTTGCATTAACACAACTCCAATTCTTTTACCACTGGCATTTGTCTCCATAATAAAAGGCTAGGAATAGTTAGACAAGGATAGCACCGGTGCAGAAACCAATGCCTGTTTTAGTGTATTGGAAGCCTCATAATCTTGCTAATCCACTTGAGGAGTGTTAGGTAGAGTAGTAGTTTGGTAGTTGAGACTTCGCCCCTTCTTCTTTGTTAAATCCCGATCAGGATAGATGGGCTTGCCTTGGTGTGGGTTAGCACCTCGGGCTCTATTTTTTGCTATGGCAAGTTTATTCTGAATTTGTGTCCACAGAAGTCCCCCTTCCTACTCCCTATATATGTGAAGAGCTGCTGCTTTTTGCTATACTCAATGTGGCAAGGAATGCTTCACATAAGGGGGCATTTCCCCCACCATCTGTCTCCAAAAGCTAGTTCTGGTCTCTTGACATGTCTTTGGAAATTCTTTGGTCAAATATTTGTAATGCCTCTTTTTAATAAAGTGTACCTTGGGCCTAAGTTACCATTTTCCGAAAAAACAAAGAGAGAAAATGGACCTATGGATTAACTCAACATCAAAAGCTAGCTCGTGAACTAAAGATTTAAATTGAATACAAGCTGGTCTTTAAGAAACAAGAATTGGAGACACATAATTTGAGTTGATAGTTGAGCAGAAACCAAAGTTTTCTCACATTATTTCAATAAGGGAAGCGTGGTGCACTGAAGCTCCTGTTATGCCCAGGGGTCCGGGGAAGGGCCGAACCACAAGTGTTTATTGTATGCAACCTTCCCTGCATTTTTACAAGCAGCTGTTTCCATGGCTTGAACTAGTGAACTTCTGGTCATATGCCAACAACTTCACCAATTACGTTAAGACTCCGTTTCACATTATTTCGATCTCTCAAATAAATGAAGAATTGCATGGAAGCAAATGGCAGAAGTCCTTAAGCAATGCCAATCAACATTCTTGAATTCCATTTTGGTATATTAAGTGCAACTTTCAAGTGCCATTAATAGATGCTATTTCAAGAACATAATTCATAATGACTTATAACTTCTAATTAAGACCATAAATAACGTTCACATTGTGATTGTCATGACTTTCTAATTTATTTTATTACCAGAAGTCTGCTATTTTAACAAACACTAGTATTCAAAAGTTAATGAAGCATCTTGCTTTCATTAAGTTATGAATGATGATCTACAGAAAAGGAAAGAAAAAAAAGAAGCTATGTACATATTTAAGTTTGTTTTTAATCCAAACTTCTCCCCAGAACCCACACGCGCTGGGTATGTTGTTGTTGTTGTGTTTTATTCCAAACTTCCAAAGCTTTTCTGTGTTCTTATATCGAATTTTGCTACCACCAACAGAATAGCCATTATAGTATATATTTGGCTGCCATTTTCTCTTATTTTTTTGGTCTATTTGATATGGAGCAGTATGCTTCAGAGATCTTGGGAAAATGCTCGAGTCTTGGCCTTGCGTAGGCTACTTCAGAATGGACATTGAAGCGTATCCACATATAGAGCTTGTTGAGATAAAAACTATATTGAGTTGCTTGTTTACCCAATACCTCCTCTTGGTTAAATATAGATGTGCTGTTGATTTTCTCATGTTTTGAACTGCTTTGTAATGCTTTTACTTGAGCCAAGGGTCTATTGGAACACAACCTCCTAAGGTAGCACTAAGGTCAGCAAACACCACCCTCCCCGAACTTGTATTACACTATGTTGTTGCTGCTAAGTCAGCCTTTGAAGACAATATATTCAAGCTTTTTGTAGATTAGTACTTTCTCAGATTATGATTATGATGAAGCGATAATGTAATTAAGCTCTTGTAGATAAGTGATCATCTATCTAAGTTGTGCGGACTCTTCACTTTTGATGCCATATCCATGTCAAATTCTTCAAAAATACATTACTTTTGGAGAATCCGACACACCTATTGACATTTTTGAAGAGTTTGAGTGACATAGTCATCTACAGTTATGATGATAAATTTACGGCATAATACATAACATGCCTTTTAAATTGGCCTCGGTTGGCATCTGTCTCCAACTTTAAGTGTGCACAAATAGATACTTAAACTATCAGAAAGTTGATCAAGTAGACATACCTGTCCTACATGAAAAATCTCACACAATTTGACATGCAATACCCGTGCATCTCATACTATTTTCACGTAAGGGTCACGTGCCTACTTGTTACAACTTTATGCTAGTTTAAGTGCATACCAGTACAAATCCAAAGTTGGCGAATATAAATATTAGTGAAGTCAAATTGAAAGGCACGTTTATATATTATGGGCAATATTTGATCTCTAGTAAATAAATACTTCCTCCGTCCCAAATTATCCGTCCCAAATTGAGATGACACATTGATTAAAAAAATAATTAATAACATGGCTAGTTTACCATAGTACCCCTATTAAATGATGTTTACATTTTAATTTGAAGAAAAAGTAATTAATGCAAAGGGAAAAATATGGAAAAAATATTTGTCTCTTTTTTATTAATGAAAAAAGACAAGTAAAATGAGAAATCAAATTAAGAAATTTGGGACGCAGGGAGTAATAACTTTATAGGTTCTAGGTGGAGTTAAGAGGTGATGCATTCAATAATATAAAAAATAAAAAAAAATAGAATTTTCCATAATATTATGTAGCCTCTCGAAGATTAGTACAAACAAATGTTTTCGTATCATTGTGCAAGACTATTAGACATTGCTCTTATTCTCATGCGATTGGTAAATCATGCTTTGACACACAATTCACACAACTGAAAAAAGGCACAAGAGTCATGATGACACCTACACGCATCCCAAAGTTGGACATCTGAATCATCGCTCAACAACTTCAAAAATATAGTAAATAAGCGAAATTAAACCATCAATACGTTTAAAACCATAGGAATCTTTAATAGAGTTTTAGTGGACAGAGTTATATGGTGTCGGTCACTGGTGGGTGATGCACTTAAAGGGATTCACGATTGGAAATTGTCAATCTAGGAGCTATGCTCGAAGAAGATGATAGCTAAATCAGGGATTAATCTGAGAAATATAGAGAGAATATAGAAGAGAGAAACTTGAAATATTATTCATGAATGAATGATTACACAAGTGATGCTTGATTTTATAGCTAACAATCCCACTTGACATCTATAACTAACTCTCTAACTGTTTAACTAGCTATGTGACTTGAGTTACAGTAATAACTGCAATGAATAGTAAAAATAGATTTTTGAATTCTAATACAGTTTAACTACTTCCAACTAATTTACTGATTCTAGTTGTGCTTCAATTCCTTTTCAGCTTCCCAAGTTGTATCAATACCCCTCCCTAAAGAACATCCTTATCCTTAAGGATTAAAGGAAGGAAACCTCAGCCGTAACTTTGAAATATATTCCCATGTAGCCTGTGTTGCATCAACTCCAGTCCATTGCACCAAGACCTGCTCTACAACCTTTTATCCCCTTTTTAACAATCTCTTATCTAACACCATCTCTGGAGTAGGGAAATAAGGGCTGGAGAGATGTATGACTGGAGGATTAGTGAAACTCAGAGTTAAGGCAAGACACCTCTTTGGTTGAGAGACATTGAAGGTAGGGTGAATGACAACATCACTAGGTAGTAAGAGCTTATAAGCAACAACTCCTATCTTGTCTTCAACCATATAGGGGCCATAATACATAGCAACAATTTTGTTAAAAGGCTTGGAAGCTACTGAAACTTGTCTTTGAGGTTGCAATTTTAGATAAACCTAGTCACCTACTTCAAAGAACCTATCTGATCTATACTTGTTAATAATGTCTTGCATTCTTTGTTGAACCCTGATAATACGAAACTTTAGCAATTGAATAGCAACCTCTCTAGCCTCCAAGCTTCTATCTACCATCTCCACAACACTTTTACCCACTAAGTAAGGTAGATGAATGCGAGGATTTTGACCATATAAAGCTTCATAAGGTGTGCACTTAATAGTGGTGTGATAGGTAGCATCCATGCCTGAATGTCCACTTTGTGGAGTACTATGCCACAAGGAAATAAAGTCAATCTTCAACCGTTGATCATCACCTATAACTACCCTTCCTTGTCATTTGACCTGATCATCGCACCAAGTGTAAGATTTAAAAAGCCGTGTCAAAACGTTCTGAGTAATAACCTGTGCAGGATCCACCTCCCAAGACGCCTTAATCTTCATGTACAACTCATCACGTGCAGTGATGAGATGGCTAATAATTCAGCATCAAGCATTCTTGAAATGCATCAACAACACTGTACTTAATACTAAAATCAAAAGCCATTAGTTTTGATGTACCAGCAATCTGGAAATCAGTGTGAATTGGTTGATCAAGCAGGTGTTTCAAACCCTTTTGATCAGTTTTCACTATAAAATGGTTGTCAACAAAGTGACCATTTGGTAACTGAAAAAATGAGAGCGACCAATTATCTATCATATACAAACGTAACTTGATGTTTAGGAGATAAGGACTTGCTTATATAAGCAATAGGGTGTCCTTGTTGCATTAACTCAACTCCAGTTTCTTACCACTAACATCAATCTCCACAATAAAAGGCAAGGAATAATTAGACAAGTGCTAAGGCTAGCACTGGTTAAGAAACCAGTGCCTATTTTAGTGTATTGAAAGCCTCATAATCTTTCTTAAACCAGTGGAACCCTTCCTCTGCAACATTTTGTAATACCCCAGGAAATTTTTCGTTGAAATTTTGTGCGTAAATGTTTTGGGTTCTATCTTCTAGAATGAATTATAAATTTTTCGTACGGAATGTCTTAGATTATGACCCACCATTCCTTAGAGTATCAAATAATATTTCCAACGATATGTGTATCATCCAAAACGGACACCCGAGCGATGAGTTATGAACATTCTGATCGAACCATGAATAGTAGTGAACAGTAAAATGTGCAGGAAAAAGTACTGAGGCCTGGCATATTTTTACTACAACTTTAAATGATCATAAATCCTTATACATAATGATCTGGGTGATATACTATATATCAACGGAAAGATCTGTGAGTCCTCTTTCCAATGAAATTGGTTTCATACAATTTGTCTATCGGAGCAAAAGGTTATGGTCGATCTACTTTAGCCTATCAAAAGCAAATTTTTGCGTCAACTTCAAACGATCATTACTCCTCGTACACAATGATCTGGGTGAGATACTATATATCAACGGAAATATATGAGAGTCCTCTTTCTAATAAAATTGGTTTCATCCAATTTGGATATCTGAGTAAAACATTATAGTTGATCTACTTCAGACTATCAAAATAGTCCACCACAGGATAGATTCGAGAATTATTTGAATTTTAGGGGCGTTTTGGTCATTCCCCATCACCCAAAATCCATCCAAACCCTATATTAAATCCTATTAGAAGCATTATATGTTATATTTCATCAAATTACCTCAAAAAGAAAATCCTAAGCTCCTACATCCAACTTCAAGAACCTCCAAAGTTCACCATTTATTCTGCAAATTTATTCAAGATTCCAAGTTCCTAGTTCAAGAATTCCAAGAACCATCATTCAAAGGCACGATTAACATCTAAAAAATGAGTATCGATCTAAAGTTCGTCATTCAAGGTATGTGGGGTTTTGCAACAAGAACTCTTTTTCGTTCTTGTGCCCAAAAAGTAATTTTCTTTACAAAGGAATGATTTTTATTTGATTTTTACGAATTTGAAGCATGAACCCAATATCTTATGATATTGAATGATATTTATCATGATTTTGATATTTGGGTCGTGAATTCCCATTGGAAATTGTGTTTTTTGAGAAAGTGTGTGTTATAAGCACGTTGATGTTGAATATTTGAGATATTTTGAATGATTTGACCTTTTGGTCTTAATGGAGTTTTTTTGAACTCGAGTGTGAAAGAAATCTACAATGTGGTTGATTTGGATAGATGGGAAGCATGATGGCTCCCGATGTATATTTATATATTACTGAAATTGTTTTGTTGTGGATTGTCTTTGAAATGATCTGAGCTAAGTCCGGGAGAAATCTTTAGCACCGAGTGGGAGGTATAAAATAACCTTACTTCTCTAGAACTACGTGCCCCCGTAGGACTGAGCCTAAGGCTAATTTATATAGTGATCACTAGTTTGAGTGGATTTGATATCGATAGTCCTACTCTGATGGCAAGGATAGGACGGCTCTCCCCAACGTGGGTTGTACGTTGAAATCCATGTAGATCACATGGTTTATGTCGGTTATAGGATCTCCCAGTGTGTGTGTGTTTCCTTGTGTCTATGGTGAACGGTGAAGTGATTTGAAAGTGGAATTGTGAAAGTTATTCTTTCAAAAGATTTAAATGATATTTATATTATGAGAATTGATATTCTTGATGAACTGAAAGTGATTGACAAATTATATGATGACTCACATGTTTTATTATACTTATTTCATCCTCTTATGATGAGCAAGAGGCTACAAGACATTTTAGGAAACAGTGTGATTCTTTCTTTCATAAGTCTATCGTGCTTAAAGTATCTCTCTACTATTGATTCGTGCTCTCCTCTTTCAGAAATATGCCTCCACGTCAAGCGAGAAGAAATAATGATGGTCAGCAACCTCAACCCGCTAACCCATTGAATGAAAATGTGTCACATGCTGAATTTTGGGCATCATTTCAGGCGCTGGCCCAAGCTGTTACTACAAATGTTTAGGCCAACCCGGCCCTGTATCCACAACAGCAGGGAGGTTATTCATTTGCTACCAGGATCCGTGACTTCATACGGATGAATCCACCGGAATTCTATGGGTCTAAGTTTGATGAGGATCTACGGTTGTTTTTAGAGGAGGTACGGAAGATTACTCAGGTGATTCATGTATCTGAGGAACATAGTATGGAGTTGGTTGTGTATAGGTTGAAAGACCTTTCTTATGAATGGGTTGTTGCTTGGAGGATAGGTAAAGGTGAGGGAGCTGTCCCTACAACTTGGCAAGAGTTCCAGGATGCATTCCTGGATAAGTTTTTCCCTTTGGAGATGAGGGAGGCGAAGGTGGAAGAGTTTATGAACCTGTGACAGGGCTCTATGACTGTTAGAGTGTACTGTCTAAAGTTGTTGGCCAAGTATGCTCCTGACTTAGTGGCTGATAATCGGGCTAGTATGAGTAAATTTGTGACTGGAGTGTCTAGTTATGTGGTTAAGGAGTGTAGGTATGCTATGCTGAATAGTGAGATGAATATTTCTAGGCTGATAACTCATGCCCCACAGATTAAGGCAGACAAAATTAAGGAGAGAGATAGAATGAGAGGGAATAAGAGAGCTAGGTCCGAGTAGCACAGACAGGGTCAGACTAGATCGCAGGGAGGGAGTTACCCTCAGTATCAGGATTGTTCTTCTATGCCAACATCGTCATCTGCTAGTGCTCCTATGCCTAGAGGTAGGTAGGATCAAGGTAGCAGGTCATATGTATCCAGGTCCCAGTACAGTGCTGGCAGTAAGCCAAATCGTCCCCTGTGTCCTAAGTGTGGTAGGGCTCATTCGGGTGAGTGTTGGGGTGAGAAGAGAGGTTGTTTCTAATATGGTGACATGGGTCACAGAGTTAGAGATTGTCCACAGGATGGACAAGGGCATCGTGACTATCGCCCTCAGACCCAGAATCAAACTCTTAGTGCTCCAGTTCCAGCGACTCGCCTAGCCCCAGCTCAGGGCGCCTCTTCTAGCAATGTTGGTGGGCAGCGCCAGAATAGATTCTATGCTTTACCGTCCCGCCAGGAATAGAAGGACTCTCTCGATGTTGTTACTGGTATGCTTCGTATATTTCAGTTTGATGTGTATGCTTTGTTGGATCCTGGATCCAGTTTCTCATATGTTACACCTTTGATTGTTGTGAATTTTGAAATAAGTCCTGAGATTATTCCTGAGCCTATCCTAGTAGATTTTGATGTGATTCTGGGTATGGACTGGCTGTATTCTTCTTATGCCTCTATTGATTATCGGACTCGAGTGGTCAAGTTTCAGTTTTTGGGTGCATCCGTGTTTAAGTGGTCTGGGAATTCTTTGTCACCCAAGAGTTATTTTATCTCTTACCTCAAAGCTAGAAAGCTTATTTCCAAGGGGTGTATTTACCATTTGGTTAGAGTCAAAGACACTAAGTCTGAGACTCCAACTCTCCAGTCTGTTAACGTCATCAATGAGTTTTCTGATGTCTTTCCGAATGATCTCCCAAGGATACCTCCTGATAGAGAGATAGAGTTTGGGATTGATCTTCTTCTCGATACTCAGCCCAGTTCTATTCCTCCTTACCATATGGCCCCTGTAGAACTTAAGGATTTGAAAGAGCAATTCAAAGATCTACTAGATAAGGGTTTCATAAGGCCAGTATTTCTCCTTGGGGTGCTCCTGTGTTGTTTGTGAGAAAGAAAGATGGCTCTATGTGTATGTGCATTGATTACCGCCAACTGAATAAAGTCACCGTCAAAAATAAGTACCCCCTTCCGAGAATAGATGATTTGTTTGACCAATTGCAAGGTGCAAGTTATTTTTCAAAGATAGACCTTCTTTTCGGCTATCATCAACTCAAAGTTAGGGAGTGTGACATCCCAAAAAACCACTTTCCAAACTCATTATGGTCATTTTAAGTTTCTTGTTATGTCTTTCGGGTTAACTAATGCTCCAGTAGCTTTCATGGACCTCATGAATTGAGTGTTCAGACCATATCTGGATATGTTTGTCATAGTGTTCATCGATGATATACTGGTGTACTCCCGTAGTGAGGATGATCATTCTGATCATCTCCAAACTGTCTTGCAAACACTTAGAGATCACAAGTTGTTTGCCAAGTTCAATAAGTGTGAGTTTTGGCTAAGTTCAGTTGCTTTTCTAGGTCATATCATTTCTTTTGAGGGTATTAGAGTTGATCCCCAAAAGACCGAAGCTGTTAGAAATTGGCCTAGACCTATTTCTCCGACTGATATCTGAAGTTTCTTGGGTTTAGCTGGCTATTACCGCCGTTTTGTTGAGGGTTTCTCCTCTATAACATCTCCTATGACTCGGTTGACCCAAAAGAAAGTGAAGTTTTTGTGGTCCGAATCTTGTGAGAAGAGTTTTTAGGAGTTGAAGACTTGACTCACTTCAGCCCCTGTTTTGACTTTGCCTGATGGTGTTGATGGTTTTGTGGTGTACTGTGATGCTTCGATGATAGGGTTGGGTTGTGTATTGATGCAGAAGGGTAAGGTGGTAGCTTATGCTTCTAGACAGTTGAAACCCCTTGAGAAAAATTACCCCACCCATGACCTTGAGTTGGCTACTGTTGTGTTTGCTTTGAAAATCTAGAGACACTATTTGTATGGTGTCCATGTTGATGTTTTCACTGATCATAAGAGTCTGCAGTATGTGTTTACCCAGACAAAATTGTATCTTAGGCAGAGACGATGGTTAGAATTGTTAAATGACTATGATATGAGTGTGTTGTACCATCCGGGCAAGGCCAATGTTGTGGAGGATGCCCTAAGTAGATTGTCCATGGGTAGTGTTTTGCATGTGGTAGAAGGTAAGAAAGAGTTGGATAGTGATGTACATTATTTGGCTAGATTGGGGGTTAGGTTGTTTGACTCTGCTGAAGGTAGTATAGGAGTTCAGAGTAGTTCCGAATCCTCCTTGGTTTTGGAAGTGAAGGAAAAGCAATACTTAGATGCTATTTTGGTCAGACTTAAGGAGTCAGTCAAGGACCAAAAAGTAGAGGTTTTCTCCCAAGGGGGAGATGGTGTGTTGAGATTGGAGGGTTGATTGTGTGTCCTGAATGTTGATGATCTGCGACAGAGGATTATGGCTGAAGCACACAGGGCGCGATATTCTATTCATCCTGGTGCCACCAAGATGTACTGAGACTTGCGGGAAATCTATTGGTGGAGTGGCATGAAGAAAGACATAGCAGCGTTTGTAGCTAAGTGTGCAACATTCCAATAGGTTAAGGTCGAACACCAAAGGCCTAGTGGTATGATGCAGCAGTTTAGTATTCCCACCTGGAAGTGGGAAGAGATAAATACGGACTTCGTGATTGGTTTACCTCCTTCCCGACGCCATCATGATTCCATTTGGGTTGTGGTTGATAGGTTGACTAAGTCTGCTCATTTCATGCCTGTTCATACTGCATATATTGCTGAGGATTACGCTAGATTGTATATCCGAGATCTAGTCAGACTACATGGAGTTCCCTTGTCTATCATTTCAAATAGGGGTACTCAGTTCACTTCGCAATTTTGGAAATCTTTTCAGAAGGGTTTTGGTACCCAAGTGCTTTTGAGTTTTGCTTTTCATCCGCAGACCAATGGTCAGGCTGAGTGGACCATCCAGACCTTAGAGGATATGTTGAGAGCTTGTGCACTTGGCTTTAAGGGAAGTTGGGATGATCACTTACCGTTGATAGAGTTTGCTTACAATAACAGTTTCCACTCTAGTATTGGCATGGCTCTGTTTGAAGCCTTATATGAGAGAAAGTGTAGATCACCCATAGGTTGGTTCGAGATGGGTAAAGAGGTTGTGAGTGGTACTGATTCAGTATTTGAGGCTATGGAAAATGTTAAGTTGATTAGGGAAATGTTAAAAACTGCGCAGAGTCGTCAGAAGTCATATGCGGATGTTAGAAGGAAAGACCTTGAGTTTGAAGTTGCTGACCTAGTGTATCTAAAAATTTCACCCATGAGGGGGGTGAAGAGATTCGGAAAGAAGGGGAAGCTTAGTCCCCGTTATGTTGGTCCTTATAAAATTCTTAGCTGTGTTGGTAAGGTAGCTTATGAGGTTGAGTTGCCTTCCGAGTTGTCCTCTGTTCATCCAATATTCCATGTCTCCATGCTTAGAAAACATATTAGCGATGTTGTGGTAGTCGATTCCTCTGTGAGTGCTGATATTCAAGAAAATATTTCTTTTGATGAGATTCCTGTTGAGATTCTTGATTTCAGTGTCCGAAGACTAAGGAACAAAGAAGTTCCCTTGGTCAAGGTGTTGTGGCGAAACCAATCTGTTGAGGGTGCAACTTGGGAAGCTGAGGCAGATATGCGATCCAAGTATCCGCACCAATTTTTTGCGAATTCCAATCAAGCCGAAGGTACCGTTCTTTCCTAAATCATGCACTTTTGATAAAAGTTGCAGCAGTTCAGCTGTCATTTATTATGTGTTCAGCTGTAGTTTCTTAAATTTATGCATTCTATGTTGCATTCGGAGTGAGAAACGATGTGGTGATGAGTCTAACGAATGGTTTCAGCTGTATACTCTATTCCCTATCTAATCTTGGCATGTCTAGCATCATTCGAGGATGAATGTTTCCAAGGGGGGATGATGTAATACCCCGGGAAATTTTTCGTTGAAATTTTGTGCGTAAACTTGTTGGGTTCTATCTTCTAGAATGAATTATAAATTTTTCGTGCAGAATGTATTAGATTATAACCCACCATTGTGTAGAGTATCAAATAATCTTTCCAACGATATGTGGATCATCCAAAACGGACACCCGAGCGACGAGTTATGAACATTCCGATCGAACTGTGAATAGTAGTGAACAGTAAAATATACAGGAAGAAATACTGAGGCCTGACGTATTTTTGCTCAAACTTTAAACGAACATAACTCCTTGTACATAATGATATGGGTGATCTACTATATATCAACGGAAATCTCTGCAAGTCCTCTTTCCAATGAAATTGGTTTCATCCAATTTGTCTATCGGAGCAAAAAGTTATGGCCGTTCTACTTCAGCCTATCAAAAGTAAATTTTTGGGTCAACTTCAAACGATCATAACTCCACGTACACAATGATATGGGTGAGATACTATATATCAACGGAAATATATGAGAGTTCTCTTTCTAATGAAATTTCTTTCATCCAATTTGGATATCGGAGTAAAACGTTATGGTTGATCTATTTCAGACTATCAAAACAGTCCACCAAAGGATAGATTTGAGAATTATTTAAAATTTTTAGGGGCGTTTTGGTCATTCCCCCTCACCCAAAATCCGTCCAAACCCTATATTAAAGCCTATTAGAAGAATTATATGTTATATTTCATCAAATTCCCTCAAAAATAAAACTCTAAGCTCCTACATCCAACTTCAAGAACCTCCAAAGTTCACCATTAATTCTGCAAATTTATTCAAGATTCCAAGTTCCTAGTTCAAGAACTCCAAGAACCATCATTCAAAGGCACGATTAACATCTCAAAAATGAGTATCGATCTAAATTTCATCAATCAAGGTATGTGGGGTTTTTCAACAAGAACTCTCTTTCGTTCTTGTGCCCAAAAGTAATTTTCTTTACAAAGGCATGAGTTTTATTTGATTTTTACAAATTTGAAGCATGAACCCATATCTTATGATGCTTATTATGAAATATTGATGTTTATGATTTTGAAATATTAATTTACATGTGTGGAGATATAAAGCATGAATCTTGAACGATATTTATCATAATTTTGATATTTGGGTCGTGAATTCCCATTGGAAATTGTGTTTTTTTTGAGAATGTGTGTTATAAGCACGTTGATGTTGAATATTTGAGATATTTTGAATGATTTGACCTTTTGGTCTTAATGGAGTTGTTTTGAACTCGAGTGTGAAAGAAATCTACAATGTGGTTGATTTTGATAGATGGGAAGCATGATGGCTCCCGATGTATATTTATATATTACTGAAATTGTTTTGTTGTGGATTGTCTTTGAAATGATCTGAGCTAAATTCGGGAGAAATCTTTAGCACCGAGTGGGAGGTATAAAGCGACCTTACTTCCCTAGAACTACAAGCCCCCGTAGGAGTGATCCTGAGGCTATATAGTGATCACTAGTTTGAGTGGATTTGATATCGATAGTCCTACTCTGATGGCAAGGATAGGACGACTCTCCCCAACGTGGGTTGTACGTTGGAATCCATGTTGCTCACACGGTTTATGTCGGTTATAGGATCTCCCAGTGTGTGTGTTTCCTTGTGTCTATGGTGAACGGTGAAGTGATTTGAAAGTGGAATTGTGAAAGTTATTCTTTCGAAAGATTTAAATAATATTTACATTATGAGAATTGATATTCTTGATGAACTGAAAGTGATTGACAAATTATATGATGACTTACATGTGTTATTATACTTATTTCATCCTCTCATGATTATGATAATTTTCTTCGGGCTATGTGAGTCTTTCATACATCCTGTATATTTCTTATAAATATTTATGATGATGATGTTTATAAAACTGCATACACCTCAATATACTCGGTTCCTTTCCATGGTACTGACCCACATCTTTGGATGTGGCCTGCATTTTCTCCAAATGTAGGTTCAGGTGCTCAGTTCCAGGTTTGACAGCGATTCTTCGGGCACGCTGTTCTACATCCTCTGTTGTGGTAAGTCCTCATGTTCCAAGGACGTGATGTCTGATGTTGGTTTCACGAAATTGCTTACATTTGATAACTGAATATGAGTCAGTTGGGGCATGTATCGATGTATCACTGGTTTTATTGATATTCTTAGAGGCTTGTCAGACTAGTATAGATGTTGGGAGTTGACTAATAAGTCGTATTTTGTTATCTTTATAAAATTCTTTTATTCTTGGATGATGATTACTCTGTTGATTTTTTAGGGTTATTTATGGAAACCCCGTTGATTTGTGTTGAACTGAATGAAAATGTCATAAAGGGTTAGCTTGGGGCTACTCGTAGCCTCAAGCACTGTGTGACGCTCCGGGATGCATTTTTCGGGGCGCTACACATTTCATGAAGGGGTCTACATATAATTCCAAAACCATGTATAAACCCCATGTGGTTGCCTACAAGGCCTAAAATTCCTCTTAATTGCTTAAGATTAGCAAGCACAGGCCAATTTTGAATAGTTCTAATCTTTCTAAGATCGGTTGAGACGACCTACTCTGCACTGATGAAATGGCCTAACTACTCCACCTTAGTCTCTCTAAAGGCATACTTAGACATCTTAGCATACAACTGGTACTATATTATTATTTCAAACACAACTTGAACATGAACTAAGTGATCAACCAAGGATTTACTGTAGATTAAGATGCCATTGAAAAACACCAATACTGACTTTCTTAATAAAGGTTTGAAAACTGGATTCATAAGTCCTTGGAAGAAAGATGGAGCATTAGTAAAACCAAAAGGCATAGCAAAAAACTCATAATGTCCTTCATGAGTTTTGAAAGTTGTCTTATGAGTGTCTTCTTAAACCATTCTCAACTGATGATACCCTGCTCTATGATCAATCTTTTAAAATATAACAACAGCCCCTAATTCATTCAACAAGTCTTCAATCATAGGAATTGGAAATTTGTCTTTAACAGTCAACTGGTTGAGAATTCTGTAATCAATACAAAGTCTCCAAGACTCATCTTTTTTTCCCACTAACACCCCAGGAGAAACATATGGGCTAGAACTATGTTGAATAATCCCTGGATCAATTATCTCCTATACCAATTTCTCAATAGTATCCTTCTTAAATGGAGGATATTTGGAATGTCTCTTACTAACAGGAATTGTTGATTCCATCAATGGTATTCTATGATCAAATACACCTCTATAAGGTGGTAAGGTGCTAGGCAGCTCAATAATACAAGCAAACTATTCCAATAAGGGCTTCATTTCTGGTAACAAATTAGTACCCGGAGTGACTTGAATACTATAACAATTTACTTTATCTACTATGTGTTCGATCGTGCCTTCTGTTTCTGTTCGTGCAGGTATGAGCATTGAGAACACATAGTGCCAATCTCTTATCCATCTCTCTCGATTGCTCCACCTCTTTGCACTCTCATCGTCTTTCTTACTCAATTTTATCTATATGGTCCTATCCATTTCCTGTTGAAAGTATCTGTTAGGTGCTATAATTTTTTGGGACTTATTTACATGCTCAAAATTTCTCTCTTTTGTAGATATCCTTTTTTGTATAAAGCAAGTATACATATGGTTATCATACAAGCAGTGATATATGGTCCAGTGATTGTTATTTGGTGAAACTTTGAAGTTTTAAAAGTTGAAAATAATGTTTGAAGGGATTATTGAAGTAACAGAGATAGAGTTGAGATGCTTGTAATGTAACACAAGTCATTATCCTATTTTTGATGGAAAGCACTACTTAAAGTGCATGAGTAAATGACAATGGAGATACATTTTAGGATTAAAATTTTTTGTTATATTTCTTGATTTTTATACGTAGATCGGTCTGAGTCTTTCGATTTTTTCATATTTGGTTTGTCAAAATTTTGAAACATAAATTTCAATCTTATAATTGCATTAAAATGTGTTGAGTTTTCATCTGTTGCATCCCTTTCTTTTCTTGAAGTTCCAGTAACGTACCTGCCGATATACCTTTTGGATAATAAATATTTGTGCATTTGTTTGGGAAAAAATTGGCCTCAGAGAGTTAATTTGTGATTCACCAGTACTGAAATTTTTCGTAGATGAAATATTTCAGAGCATTTTTTAACATGTGTGGGCCATCTTAAGAGAAACATTTCTTTAGATTTTAGTAACATAATTTGGTTGTATTCAGTTTGTATAGGTTTTACAACAATTACATGATTGTGGAGGATGGATTACTTTGTTTTGTAATTGAGTTGCTGTAAGCTAATTCGGATAAAATGGATTTCGACTGGCTCAGTTTATGCTGGATGATTGTTGCTAGAGGATTTAGGGAGGACGACCTTCCAGTTGTAAAACATTTTGATTTGATTTAATGTTCTTCTGCTCCCTATTGTTGGAGTCACTTCTTTTCCTCTTTTTTTTTTTTTTTCCTATTCAAGCTATTTCCTTTATTTTGAACTCTTAATGAAAATCCTGAATCCGTCACTAATGAAAGCTAGCTTGAAAAGGCAGAATTAACTCACTTCATATCATATGTGCTTATAAAAGCAAAGGATCTGGTTCTTATTTGTGTAATTATTGAAACTTAATGCTTAAAGGAATTGTTTTTGTTCTCTTAGAATGAAACTACACACTAAGATTCTGTGAATCTAATATCTATCTTTGATGTTATTTCTCCTATTTTCATTGTTGTAATTTAGGTATATAGACCTAAATAGTGGTTCCAAGTGATGCATTAGCTTTTCCATTTCCCTGTAGGAGCTTAAATCTGAAACCATGATCTCCTTACAAGTTGGTCCTCCCGACACAGAAATAGGTGTCTCGCCAGCTAGCCCTTCCACAAGCATAGCAAAACACTTATATATTTCTTCCTACTAGCATAGAAAAACACTTACTAATTATTAAAACAACATGAAATAATAATAAGCAATGAACCACAATATAGGAGGATACTATTTATGAATAACAACATGAGAAAAAAGTAAAATTATGGAAAGAAGTATGACCAGTCATCACGACCTTCTATTGGTCCACGATTAGAATCACTTCCATTCACCGAACCTGTAGATGCACCTCCAATATGGAAATCTCTATTTTGATCTAAATAATCTTCTGTAGGATGCTGAATAGTTTGAACTAAACTTGTTGATGCACTTCCAAATTGAAAATAGTTATTTTGACCTAAATAATCTTTCGTAGGAGGCTGAGTAGTCTGAACCAAACTTGGTGATGCACCCCCAATTTGAAAATAGTTATTTTGACCTAAATAATCTTCTGTAGGAGGCTGAATAGTCTGAACCAAACTTGTTGATACATCCCCAGTTTGAAAATAATTATTTTGACCTAAATAATCTTCCGTAGGATGCTGAGTAGTCTGAACCAAACTTGTTGATGCACCCCTAAATTGAAAGTAGTTAATTTGACCTAAATAATCTTGTGTTGTCTGCTCAAAATTAGATGAAAGTAATGGAGGTTGAGAATTCTGAAATTGTTGGTTGAGTTGTTTCTTTCTTTCATTAAGTTTAGCCCGTGTAAGATCAGATAACTTTAACATTTTTTTTATTTCTTTAGCACAAAGTTTATCATATTTAGACTCTATCTCAAATAATTGGTTGGACTTGATTTCCATTATCTTCTCCTTGTTTTTTCACTCAATTTTTTTAATTCTTCTTTTTTGGTAATCCAATTTTTTTGAAAGATATCTTTCGTGCTCACTAACTTTTTAAACCTTTCTACCTCAGAACAACTTTCAAACCTTGTGAGTGCATTTTAAAAATCAATTTTGTTTGGCCATATAATCGGAACGATTTCTCGAGGACACATAATAATAAGAGCAACCACTATGTTGCATAAAATTGATAATTCTTTTACTTTTTTGATTAAACTAGCTATTTTTTCATTTAAACTTATGGTGTTGTTTGGTAAGCACTTAGGAGAAGAATGAATATATGAATATATTTCTTTGGGAGCAAAATATATGAATGAATACTTAATTGTGAAGATAGAAGAGGAGCATTGAAATATATTTATAGATACATAGTGAGACTTGTTATTACCATAAAATAAAATGAGTTCAAACAAATCTAGATGATTTGTTTTGAATTTGGCAATAAATTTAATAACACAATTTGATTATGAATACTTGTCAATACCATATAGTAAAATGATTTCTAAGTAAATTAGAATAATTTGGTCTAAATTTGGTAATAATTGGATTAATATATCAATATAATTTCAAGTAAATTTAGAAAACTTGGTACTAATTTGGTAATAAATTTATTAAGACAATTTGATTTTGGATGATTGTTTATACCACATATTGGTATAATTTCAAATAAATTTAAATAATTTGGTTAGAACTTAATGATAAATTTACTGAGACACATTGATTTTGGAAGCTTATTTATACTATATATTAATATGATCTCAAGTAAATCTAGATAATTTAACACAAATTTATTCAGACAATTTGATTTTGAAACCTTGTTTGTTAATTTGATTTAGTAGAATTAAGTATGTTCTTAAAATGCTTTATTATTTAAAATTCCATACCTTACTTAGGTACGTTGCACATATTTTTAATTCTTGTAGACTCACTAATTATTCATATTGCAATAACTTTATTATATTTTATGAAATACTAATAATTTGACTCATTATAATCAATTAAAAAATTCAAATTTTATGGACAACTCATTATACATACTATGAAACATAACATAACATAACATAACATAATATGACATACCATAACATGACATAATATAAAATAATATAACATAACATAGATATAAGACCTTTTATAATGTTAAGTGTGGTGAAGTTTTCAGCATAGATATAAGGCTTTTATAATCATGGATATGGGTGAAGTTAGTACTAAGAGTACAAAACTCGAAGAGGTAGATTTACTTCAAGATATGAATTTATTAAATAAATGGACGATTTTAAAAGTTGAATTAAAAACCATATATGAATACGGATTTTTTGATAAAATAAAACATAAACAAATTATTAAAACAACTGAGCAATATCTTGCTTTAAATGCTGATGAACAGACTATTCAACTCCTAAATAAACATGATATTGATATTTTTAAACGTCATTATAATTATATGCATATTGGTCAAGTACAAATTGCCTTTAGACCTTTAATGCTAAAGGGACTCCCTGAAACATTTTTAGCTGCTTTACGTGATGCTAGAATTTTAAATTTTAGAAAATCTTTAATGGGATCTATTGAATCTACTCTTGCCTATAGTCCTGTATATTTTAATACTCAGCCAAATTTGTAATTATCTCTGACTGATGTAAATATTCTTCATGCTTTAACCTTAAATGTGAAAACTCATGGTTATGATTATGCGCCTGGATCTGAGCTTATAGGATTATCTTACCGCATATATTATCGTTTATTATTGACCTTAAATCCTCGATGTAAATTAATTGATGATACTTCTGATTGCACTATGCTTATTGAAACCAACTTTATAAAATTCAGGGTTACTACCCGAAGACCTATTCGATGGGATGAAATTGATTTCCCAAAAACATGGGTTTTAAACTCAGTCACTTTTTCAAATCAATTGGCAGAGGATGTGAATAATTCAGAGTTAACTCATGTAACTCAAAACTCTAATGGACGAATTTGTCTGCAATTTGATGATAATCATCCAGTCTATGAAAATTATTTTTCTCTGCCAAGAAGACTTCCTTCTATACATCATATTTCTCCTATAGAACCTGATTATGGTCCAACTAGGAATCGAGCCTTTGCATACTATTAATTCTTCAGATTCGCATGTTACACCTAAAGGTGTAAAAACGATTAAAATCAACTCTAAAACTAATATAGTTCAAGATTTTGATAATGAAAATCCTACTCCATCTGAGATAAATTTTGACATTAATTCTGTTTAATTATGATGACACAACTTATTGATTTTAATCCTGGTTCTCAGGCAAGAAAATATATTCAAAAAGAATTTATTTTGTGAAAAATGGAAAACCTTTAGGACATGGTTTTTTGAAACTTATAGTCCTGATGAATTACGAAATATTTTCGAAGAATTCTATGAAATATGTGTCTTACATAATAAAATTATCTTTTTTGTGTCATGGTTTATCTCTGCATATTTGCCGCCCTATATAAAAATAATTGAAAGAGTTAGAAAATTACTTAGAGGATCTTATGATGAAGTCCAGTATTCAGAAAAAACTTACGGCCAGCTTATTGTAGCTTGTACTCAAGAAGGCTTAACCCTTTGCAACGAGTTAAAATTAGCTAGACAAATTAAGCTCGACAAACTCAGAGAAAAATTCCAATTAGGAGACTTTTGTGAGCAATTTGGTATGGATAAACCCTTAGCAAGAAAACCTCAAAGATATTCCAAGCCTAATAAATTCTATAGAAATAAACGTTCTAGGCATAGAACCAACGAAGAACGTGAAACTAGAAAATCCTTTCGTAAGTCTATCAGATTCACGAAAAATAGATCAAAAAAAGAGTTAGCCAAAATTAAGTGCTATAAGTGTAACCAGTATGGCCATATAGCTCCAAACTGCAAATTACAAAAATTCAAGTCCTTAGGTCTTTCAGAAGAAGTTCACTACCAAGTTTATAATTTATTATATACCTCTGATTTCGAATCTGATTCTACATCTGAAGATGATTTTGAATTACCTAATTCGGATAGTGAGCTTGACCAGGTTAATAAATGTAATGACTGTGATAATGATGTTTGTAATTGTGATGAAATGATGTATAAAATTCAAGCGCAATTCGAAGATCTTGATTTAAATGTTCAAACTCTTACTGCTGAAAATGTCCTTGAATTACTAAAAGAAGTTACTGATGAAAAACTGTGTGAAAAAATTCTTTATTTTGCTACTCAAAAAACTTATGCTAATACTAGTATTTCTAAAGATAACTCTTTTGATAATTATCACATGTCTTATTCCTTAGCCGAAGTTAATCGACGTCTTGCGTTGAGTAAAACCCCAGGTAGAGATACTACCTTTAATGATTTAAAAATCAAAGTTGAACAATTAAAAAAAGAAATTGTTTCCTTAAAACAAAATCAGATGATTTCCGATCATAGAATTTTAAAGATTGAAGAAAAGATTATTGACATACCCCAAACTTCTCTTACCTCAAAAGGGAAAGAAAAAGATTTGGATTACTCTGAAAATTCTGAAATTAATAAACTTAGTCCAACAGAAGATTTAAAAAGAGATTATTTCTTGGGGATGATGCAAATAGTTACTGCTCATAAATGGTATATAAATTGCACTATTCTGATAAATAAGGAATTTTCTATCACTAATGTGGCAATGATCGATAGTGGTGCTGATGTTAGTTGTATTCAAAAAGGCCTTATTCTGACTAGGTATTTTGAAAAAACTACACACATAGTCAAGTCTGCATCTGGTCATACTCTTGATATCAATTATAAATTACCAAATACTCATATATGTCGAGATAAATTATGCATTCCTCATTTCTTCTTTTTAGTAAAAAATCAGTTATACCCTCCTATTATCTTAGGAACACCTTTTATAAATACTATTTACCCTTATACACATATTGATGTAAATGGTTTTAAGGCTACTTATAAGAATAAACAAATCTCTTATCCTTTTGTTACTCATCCTGTAACAAGGGATATAAATTCCCTTATCAATATGAAACAAAAACAAATTAATTTTTTACAATTAGAACTAATGAGTATTAATATTTTTGATACTTTAAAATCAGTAAAAGTCCAAAAAAAAATAAAAATCATTTCTAATCAACTAATTCTTGATATTTGTGTTGATCATCCAAATGCTTTCTGGAACCGAAAGAAGCATATTGTTTCTCTTCCTTATGAAAATGACTTCAATGAAGAAAAAATTCCAACAAAATCCCGACCCTGTCAAATGAATACAGAGTTTGTAGAATTCTGTAAGACAGAAATTGATAGTCTTCTGCAAAAGGGTCTTATAAAACCTTCAAAATCCCCTTGGTCTTGTACGACTTTTTATGTTAATAATGCTGCTGAAAAGGAACGAGGAGTACCTCGATTAGTTATAAACTATAAACCTCTGAATAAAGTTTTAAAATGGATTCGGTATCCTATACCAAATAAAAAAGACTTACTTTCCATATTATATGATGCTAATATATTTTCTAAATTTGATTTAAAATCTGGATATTGGCAAATTCAAATTGATAAAGAGCATACTTATAGAACTGCTTTTAATGTCCCTTTTGGACAGTATGAATGAAATGTTATGCCATTTGGTTTAAAGAATGCTCCTTCTGAATTTTAAAAAATTATGAATGACATTTTCAATCCTTATATGGACTTTATCATTGTCTATATTGATGATATTCTAGTATTCTCAAAAACCCTTGAATCTCATTTTAAACATTTGCATATTTTTAAACAAATAATTATTCAAAATGGCTTAGTCATCTCCAAACCAAAGATAAGTTTATTTCAAACAAATATTAGATTTTTAGGACATAATATTTCTCAAGGTTCTATTGAGCCTATACAACGAGTTCTAGAATTCGCTAATAAATTTCCTGATATTATTACTGATAAAAAACAACTTCAAAGGTTCCTCGGAAGTCTTAACTATATTTCGCCTTTTTATAAAAATTTATCTAGAGATTTAACTCCTTTATATGATAGATTAAAAAAGGATCACAAAACTCCTTGGACTCAAAACCATACTGATTTAGTAAAATTAATCAAAAACCGAGTTCAAACTCTGCCTTGTACATCTCTTGCAAACCCTAACTGGTTGAAAATCGTTGAAACTGATGCTTCTAATATTGGGTATGGAGGAATATTTAAACAAGTTAATCCCCATACAAAAACAGAATGTTTGATTCGATTTTATTCTGGTAAATGGACTGAAAGTTAGAAAAAATACGCCACAGTAGCCCATGAAATGCTAACTATTGTGAAATGTGTTTTAAAATTTCAAGATGATTAGTATAATCAAAAATTTATAATTAGAACTGATGCTCAATCCGTTAAATTTACGTTCAATAAAGACTTCAAACATGATGCATCTAAATTAATATTTGCGCGATGGCAAGCTCAATTAGCCCCTTTTGATTATGAAATACAATATAAAAAGGGTAGTGAAAATTCCTTGCCTGATTTTCTATCTCGAGAATATCTAACATGAATTTTTACACATATTTCCTCTCTGAGAAAACTATAATTACTATTATCAAATGCATTCCTTTAAATGAAGATATTCATTTTCTTATCTTAAAAACTCTAATTCGTAGCTTAATAGAAGAAGATTTATTCCTTAACCACAACGAATTCCTTGAAAATGAAATTTATTGGTTTGATATTGACTTAAGTGATTAATGTTTACAGATATAATGAAGTTCTTTCTACACTTCTTCTCTGCAAAGTTCTTAATCACCTTTATAAAAGCAGTCCCTCTAAATATGGATTTACACATGCTCATACTACGAAAAGTCATTGATGACCTTATCACAAAGGGCACACTTTATGAAGATCTCCGTGAATATATGTCATGGTATGCTGATCAAATTCCTGATTATTGATGCAGTATGGATCCTCCTTGGCAAATAGCCAAAGGAAGAGGACGAGGTGGAAGGAATCAAGACTTTTCATATCAAGGAGGATGAACAAACCCTTCATATTTTGATCGAAGAAATTCTGCATATAGCTCTGCAAGTTCTAATTTTCCTATATTACAACAAGGAAATAAAACTTTAATTAATTCAAAAATTCCTCGAGATGAATCATCGTCATCCAAAACTCCGAATATTGGTTCTTATGTACATTTAGAAGATATTCCTGAAAATCATCCATTATAGAAACAATTGCAATCTTATCTATCAGATCAACAAAAAACTGCAGATTATTTCGCATCCATAGTTCAAGAAAATTCTGAAGATAAGCCTTCATATAAAAAATTGGATGCTAGAGAACTTATATTATATATTGAAAATCAGCATATTCCTGGACAAGAAAATTCTGAAGAAGCATGGAGAATACTCAAAAATTACCTTACTGCCAACGTCTATTTTACTGGCGAATCATACAAAACTCAGACTTATTATGAACACATACTAGTAGAAACATTCAGTGCAACCTTTGACCACAGCCCCCTCGGCGAAACTACCCCTGGAGTACATGGATACTCCAAAATGGTAATTAAAAAACTTATTCCTATTGAATAATGTGGAATTTCGTCAATGACGCAATGATCTTTACCAATGGGGTCGATGGGCCAAACACTTGCCAACTTTACTTACTGGGATTATATCAAAGCCTTTTCTCAAGTATTATATTATAATAATTATAAGCACAAACACACTTGGTTTATAAAAATCTGTGCTAAAGTATTTGAAAAACCCATTCCAAATTGGTTTATTCAGTGGTACTCATGGAAAAAATCCTCCCCTTTCTTAATAGAATTATATCTTTCTGATCACATTTGTAAAATTGATACTATTGATCAGATGTATTTCTACATCGAATTCTCTATCCCTTGAATCCATCGATGGTCCGTAGAAATAGGCTATGACACTCACCAAATCCCTGCCCTATACCGAACATTCTATTGTAATTTTTGGGACAAATTGCTTCGCAAAGATCCAGAAACTAAACTCGCTTATTGTCATGATCAACGGGAAGAAATAATCAAGAAAATTGCTGAATATGGAAAAACTCCCAAAAAATTAATTTTAGTTGAAGAAAAAAGTCTTAACTATGTCTCTAGAAGAATTTCTGCACATGACGAGAATAAAATCCAACTAATAGAAGAATATTTATTCGAAGTCCGAGATAAATTACTTCAAACTGTTGAACAAAATTCAGATATCTCAATGAATAGCACTGATGCAAATACTGAAGATATTACCAATTTCCAACCACCAAAAATTCTGATAGAAGAAGAAGATATTGAAAAAGCTGAAGCATTCATCAAAAAGTGGAAAGGAAAAGACAAGACATGACAAGACATCACTATTTGATAAAAACTCTTTAATCTCTCTTTTTGTAATAGAAAAATCACTATGCACAGGGACCTATCTATTACTGTGCAAGATTCCCTCTGTTATTATTTATAGGCGCCTCATTCTTGAGAAGAGGCAAGAGTTATTCAGTTTTTTTCTTTTGTTTCTCTTTCTATAAGCTCTCCCCTCTCTCTACATCTCTCTTGTAATATATTTGAAGATAAATAAGAAGTTACTATTATCCTATTATTTCAGTCTGGTTCTCGGCAAGTCAGGTACATATCTTTTTACTACTTATTCATTCAATTAAACTTCTACCATAATCCATCCGTGACTATGTCCGGCTGAAAGATTTCTTATATCTATGTTGAAGATCTAACTTCACTAACATGTTAACTATGAAAGCTCCAGACTCTATCTAGATATAAAAGAATCTTTGTAATTTCTTGACTTGGTTCCAAAATGGAGGTACAGTCGAGTTCAATACCCTTATGTTAGCCTTGTCTCTGTGACTCCGTCTAGTAAGTTGTGCCTCTCTAGCCCGTATTGTTAAGAAAAGAGCAATTTCTGCACAATTAGAACTTCTAGACACACAGATTTAACATAAGGTTATTAAATTTCTGACAGGCCCCATGTTTGGGTAAAAGAGTGTCCATACAGTCATAAGGATACTTAAGATTCTTTTCTATTTCGGTTGGTGCTTTGGTTCGGTCTTCCGACTTAGGCTTAATCCGATATTATTAAATGGGTCTGGTAGGCTGAGTGGCATACCCCAGCCTAAGAGATCCTGTTATAATATAATATAATATAACATAACATAACATAACATAACATAACATAACATAACATAACATAACATAACATAACATAACATAACATAACATAACATAACATAATATAACATAACATAACATAACATAACATAACATAACATAACATAATATAACATAACATAACATAACATAACATAACATAACATAACATAACATAACATAACATAACATAACATAACATAACATAGATATAAGACCTTTTATAATGTTAAGTGTGGTGAAGTTTTCAGCATAGATATAAGGCTTTTATAATCATGGATATGGGTGAAGTTAGTACTAAGAGTACAAAACTCGAAGAGATAGATTTACCTCAAGATATGGATTTATTAAATAAATGGACGATTTCAAAAGTTGAATTAAAAACCATATATGAATACGGATATTTTTGATAAAATAAAACATAAACAAATTATTAAAACAACTGAGCAATATCTTGCTTTAAATGCTGATGAACAGACTATTCAACTCCTAAATAAGCATGATATTGATATTTTTAAACGTCATTATAATTATATGCATGAGGGATGGCCTTGGCTCAGCGGTAAGCTTGCTTACTGTGGTGTGCCAGGATCGGGGGTTCGAAACGCCCCTCCAGCGAAGCTGGGGTGAGGGGGCGTAGGTCAGGCCCGGAGTGGTCCCCCCCCCTCCCCGACACCTACGGAGTAGGTATGAACCGGGTCGTCCCTTTATTATCATTATACGCATATTGGTCTAGTACAAATTGTCTTTAGACCTTTAATGCTAAAGGGACTCCCTGAAACATTTTTAGCTGCTTGACGTGATGCTAGAAATTTAAATTTTAGAAAATCTTTAATGGGATCTATTGAATCTACTCTTGCCTATAGTCCTGAATATTTTAATACTCAGCCAAATTTGTAATTATCTCTGACTGATGTAAATATTCTTCATGCTTTAACCTTAAATGTGAAAACTCATGGTTATGATTATGCGCCTGGATCTGAGCTTATAGGATTATCTTACCACATATATTATCGTTTATTATCGACCTTAAATCCTCGATGTAAATTAATTGATGATACTTCTGATTGCACTATGCTTATTGAATCCAACTTTATAAAATCCAGGGTTACTACCCGAAGACCTATTCGATGGGATGAAATTGATTTCCCAAAAACATGGGTTTTAAACTCAGTCACTTTTCCAAACCAATTGGCAGAGGATGTGAATAATTCAGAGTTAACTCATGTAACTCAAAACTCAAATGGACGAATTTGTCTGCAATTTGATAATAATACTCCAGTCTATAGAAATTCTTTTTCTCTGCCAAGAAGACTTCCTTCTATACATCATATTTCTCCTATAGAACCTGATTATGGTCCAACTAGGAATCGAGCCTTTGCATACTATTAATTCTTCAGATTCGCATGTTACACCTAAAGGTGTAAAATATATTAAAATCAACTCTAAAACTAATATAGTTCAAGATTTTGATAATGAAAATCCTACCCCATCTGAGATAGATTTTGAAATTAATTCTATTTAATTATGATGACACAACTTATTGATTTTGGTCCTGGTTCTCAGGCAAGAAAATATATTCAAAAATAATTTTTTTTGTGAAAAATGGAAAACCTTTAGGACATGGTTTTTTGAAACTTATAGTCCTGATGAATTACGAAATATTTTCGAAGAATTCTATGAAATGTGTGTATTACATAATAAAATTATCTTTTTTGTGCCATGGTTTATGTCTACATATTTGCCGTCCTATATAAAAATAATTGAAAGATCTTATCAAAGTTATGATGGTACAATTACTCAAGCTATGTATCCTGCTCAGTCTTCCTTTATATTACCTAATAATACTGGAATGACTTTTTCTGCTTTTCAAAAATTTGTAAATGAAGATGTTGGAAAAATCACTATTTCTGAAGTAAATAACCTTATCGCCCAAAAAAATTATTTGAGTCTTTATGTTAAAGTTTTGGGAGAACATATTTCATCTCTTGATAAAAAACTTGACGAATTAATTGGGTTAGTTAAAAAACTTAGCACGCAGATGGATTCCTCTAACATTCCTTCTACTTCCGAAACCAAAGAAGAAGAATGATATATTTTATATAAACCTTGTATCCAAAGACCTCCTAAAATAGAAGGATTTGAAAAAGTTTCTCAATTAGACCAATTAGAAAAACTCTTAGATAAAAAATTCTCTCGTTTAAACATTCAACCTCTTAATGTTTCTGATGATTTTGTGCAAAACATTGAGTCTAATTTTGCTGATAATATCGAATCTACCCAAAACGTAGGAGACACTATCTCTTCTGAGCTAAATAAGCTCAAAGGTGTGATTAAAAAACAACCAGGGAAAAGATATGCTGACATTCCCCGTATGTCTACTGCATATTATCCACGTCCAACTCCTCAAGATGTTCTGATAGAGGAAAGGGATTGGAATCAAACAAATACTTCTTACAGTGGAGAAGCTATTTATGAATGGAATATTGATGGATTATCAAATCGACAAATCTCTATTCTTATCCACTGTATGTCCATGTATTCTACTATTGCCACAGCTACTGCATCAGCAGAAAATTGGGCCAATCGTACTGACCCAACAATTTGTAAAATGATTGTTGTGGGCTTTACTGGCCAACTTCGAGGCTGGTGAGATAATTTCCTAGACGATGATAAACGCGAGGCTATTTTTAATGCCACTAATGATAAACCTAGAAAAGACAATTTAGGACGACCACTTCGGGCAGGACGACCAGATGTTGTCTATACCCTTATGTTTAAAATTATTGAACATTTTAGAGGTAGATTTACCAATCAGTATGAAAACATTAGAACTCTTCTTAATGGTTTAAAATGCAAACATTTAGGAGAATTTAGATGGTATAAAGACACCTTTCTTAGTAGGGTTATGGATTTATCCGAAAGTAAGTATGACCATTGGAAAGCTAAATTCATTGATGGTCTTCCACCTTTATTTGCTGAAAGAGTTAAACAATCACTTAGAGGATCTTATGGCAAGGTTCAGTATTCAGAAAAAACTTATGATCAACTTATTGTTGCTTGTACTCAAGAAGGCTTAGCCCTTTGCAATGAGTTAAAATTAGCCAGACAGATTAAGCTTTACAAACTTAGAGAAAAATCCCAATTATACTTTTGAGTTATGATTTTAGTAAGTTGAAAAATATCACGCAACCAAGTAAATATGGAAATTCTATGAAATACAACATGCAAAAGTATTAGTACCTATGGGTTATTTAGCGATCGTTACACGCTGAATTTCATCGTTAATTCCTTTTCATTCTTAGCGACAAGAGGAGAAAAACCATGAGATTTTTAGTTCAAATCTCAGGGAATAGAGAAAAGTTCTTCTCATGTTCCTGAAATTTGGTGGACGGAGTTATCCTATACCTAAGTAGTAGATAGTAGTGACTACCCAACTTAATAATAAGGGGCAACAAATTTACTTAAATCGTTTGTTTATACGAAGTCAATATATATATATATATATATATATATATATATATATATATATGTATATATACATATATATGCCATAGTTAATTGATTAAATAAGGAAAACAACGTAAATCCTACTGTTTAACGGTTATTTACAAAAAATCCCTACAGTATGCATAATTACTGAAAATTTTAGTTTTGGGCCTGTCGAGATACATAATTATATCCTGATATATCCAATGAAGATACATTTTTTCCTTTGTAAATATACATAATTATTCATCGATACATTTTTTTCAATTTTGGATCTAACGAGATACAAAATACATCTAATGAAGATACATTTTTTTTTTGTAAAGATACGTAATTATCTCCCGATATATTTTTTCCGATTCTGGGTCTGCCAAGATTCATAAGTACCTTTCGATACATCCAACAAAGATACATTATTAGTTGAATTTTTTTAATTACTTTGTAAGGATGAGAATTTGTATGATAAATTAAGGTGTATGTTTATGTTATTTTTCCTTTAAATAAAGATAGAAGAAGAGATTAAGTAAAGATGCATAATAGGACTTGTTAATACCATATAATCAAATGATTTCACATAGATTTTGATAGCTTGTTTCAAATTTGGAAATAAATTGATATTATTTCACAATCTATAATATTCTATGTCCTTATAAAATATGTATCCACTTCATATTCTTTAAAGGTATATTTGCTATTTGGGCTTTTAAAGATCCAACTTTTTATCATTGAGCTACAAATTAGTTCATTCATGCATATATTGAAACACAAGTATATATTCTTTATACTAATTAAACTGAATTTTATTATGTGATAAGAAGTAGAGAATTTATTGAAATGTGATCCTATAGATCTCCAAACATTAAACATATACCAAGTTGAACGAACAACATTAGTACCTTTTGACCTACTAACATAGCATAACTTTACGACATTATTAAAACAACATAAACTAATAAAGATTTGCGACAAAATAAAAGTAGAGAATACTATTTTTGAAAAGCAACATGACGAAAAAGTAGAAAAATACTAGCATGATCACTCATTACGAAGTGCTATTGGTCCATGGCTATCACCGCTTTTTGATCTTCACAACATGCAAATTGTCACTTTGATCTACATCATTTTCAGTTGTTGTCTCATAATTAGAGAGAAGTGATAGAGGTTGAGAAGTCTGAGATTGTTCAATGTGTTGTTTCTCTCATTCATCAAGTTTAGCTCGTATAACAAACATATATCTTTTGCAATCCTTTAATTTCTCTAGCATCAAGTTCATTGATATTAATCTTTCCATCACATAATTTGTTGAACATAATTTTCATTTCCTTCTCCTCAATTTTTTGCTCAATTTTCCTAATATTTTTCATTTGCTCCTCCAATTTATGTGAAAGGAAGGTTTCACATTCAACTAACCCTTCTAACCTTTCATCCCTAGTGTGACTAGTACCACAAGACACTAGCCATGGCCTTTGCTTCATTTGGCCAAACAATAGGAATGGCTTCTCTAGAAGTAAAAATAATTAACGCAACAATTATATCATAAAGAGTGTATAATTCTACTTCCAACTGGCAGGTGAACCCCCATCGTTGGGTTCGCTCCGTGCTAAATGCTACTCCCAACTGAATGATACTGAAACTGAAACTGGACTGAGTTTGACTGAACATGTTTTCATGAATGATGGTGCTCATTATGATCATAATACTAAATAAATAGGAATAATCATGGTTTAACTGAATCATACTAGAAAATCAGAAAAATCATGTAAAACACGTAGGTATCAGGTGTTCATAACTCACCAGCACTGAATAATCACTGAATGTAATAACAAGCTTAAAACTGTAATAAAGGATCATGGTTCAAAACCCATAAGCATAGACATTTCATCAAACATGTGGGTATCGTGAATTTAACATGAGAATACTTACTAAGAATCATAAATTTAGGATTCATCATAAAATTCACTTGAATAAAGCATGGAAAACTCAAATTCATAGCATGAGAAATTTAAAATCTTGTATGGGATCATACATGGACTGAATTGCTTTTAAATTACCATGGAAACATGAATTAAATTCATCTTAAGTAGTACAAAATACAATAATGATAGAAAATTCAATCTTTAATCGAAAAGAGGGTTTTGGGGCTCCATGAGTGGAAGAAACCCATGGATGAACATCTCACATACCTTAAACCTTTAACTTGAAAGAGAAACTTATCTTGATGCTTTCTTGAAGGTTCTTGAACTTGGGGAACTTGAATTCTTGATTTCTTAGGGAGAAAGGAATTGAATTTGTGATCTTCGAGAAAAGGGGAGGGTTTTCTTTAGAGAAATTTGGAGAAGAAGGCAAATAATGCCCTAAATGATGTCCCAATTCGTGTTATGGAAAATTTGAGTTGAGGGGAAAAGACACAATTGTCCCTTAGGTATTTAAATTCGAAACTGGGCATGATGAGCTTACCACGATGTGGTCTAATCACGGTGGTGCATTCCACTCACCGCGATGCGGTATGCATGGCATGCAAAGGGAACAGCACCGCGACAAGGGCCTATCACGGCGACTTGCTAGATTCGTGATCCAAACATGACCCAAACCTCGTCCGAAAAAAATCAAAACTTCTCCGGGGTAATGCTTCTTATACCCTTGAACATGAATTAACGCAAAAACCAACACTTCGGGATTGGAAAGACCAACTTAAAAATCTTCGAAGTTAAGAGGCCTTAGAAATGACTAAGTCCCAACACTCAGTGAAATTTTCAGACCTTAAACCCCTTATGCATGCAACTAGAAGCTGAACTGAGCTAAGAATAATATGGGGTATTACAACTACTTATATTGTAAATTATAAATAAATGTTTATTTAGGCCAACATATACAATTTAATTCATGTCAGACACAACAAAACTAAAATGCATTCAATAAATAAAGGCAGAATGCATAAGCAGCGCCCTGAACTTGTAGGTTTTTTCGTATTGACAATTTAGTTACACAATGTTCCTATTGAAAACCTAAACCTATCATAAAGTGTGTCTATTAAGTAGACTAGTCCGATTTCGCATATATCTTTTGAAGATGAGCGTTCTTGATTAGCCAACACTCTATTCCACACAACAAGGTTAGCCTAATCACCAATCTATAAAATTTACCTTTAAACCTTAACGATATAGTGTTATCATATAATACCTCATACGTGAGTCTCCATTTCACTGAAGACATACAATGTGCAACAGCATCATCAGTCTCTCCATCTACTTAAATTATAGGCGCACGATACTTGAAACTCCCTCCCTTAGGTACGATTTATGTATCAATATTACTTACACCTCCACTTGATACATTGTCGCAAAATCAGCATTTCAGATACTTTATTTTAGTTCTACTTCACTTAGAACCTTTATACTCCCAAGTCTATCTCCAACCTACAGTTAATTTTAGTAAAATTTACATAAATTTCAATACTTTAAGATATAATTTACTTGCTATTCCTACTTTTAACTAAATTACAATAAATTTTAATTTTTTTCAACCCGGATACATACCTAAAACAGCTAATACATCACTATCGCCGATACATTATTAACCAATTAGGGAAGATAAAAATGAAAACGAAAAATAACGAAAAGTTGTTCAATTATGAAGGAAATCACTGCCCACAACTCCAACTTCGTCCAAATACACCATTTTTCTCCATTAACACACTCTAGCAGAACACTTCCTTAGTTTCAAAAATCACACGAGCCGACACCGGTCCGAACTTCATCTTCGGCAAACTTGTGTCAAAGGAGCAACCAGAACAACTCCAAACCACTGCGAGCTCTAATCTGTTAAATCATTCATTGCCGATCACTATTCCGGGTGAATTCCATATCCTAAAATCAATAATTTCCTCTTCTCTGTCGAAAAGCACATAATCGTCAGTCCCTTACCACCACCGTCGCTCCAACCAAGCAACAGGTGAAACACCACCATCCATCCAAATTCGCATATTAGTCCACCAAAAAATCATTATAATCGATACATAATTCTTATATATTAGTAGCACATATCTCATTTTGATACATAAGTCTTATGTATCATTTTACGTATCATTAACACAAAAAATATTTTGATACATAATTTTCGATATATTTTCAACTAGATTCCTCATTACAATGTATCTCTTTGAATAAACCTCAAGTATCTCAATGTCGTTATCGTTATCATTATCTGTAGATCTGGCAACAGTGAATGCCTCCTCCTCAATCAACCATGCAGCATCAGAAGCTGGATCAATTTTTGCCATTGATGGTGGTGTTGGTGATTGGGGTTTGGGTATTTTATATGTTTCTATTGTTGATAGTGAGAAATTGGATAAATAGAAAATGGAAAAGGAGAAAATATAAAGTAAAAGTTAGAAAACAGGAAAAAAGAAATACATGGAAGAGTTTGTTTTCTGAAAAATTGTTGAAGAGGAGGAGTTTAGACGTTAATGGATATTAATTTGATACTAAAATATTCAAATTTTTAGGGTGACCCAAAAATTTAACCGAAAAGGACGTGAGCTAACCTTTTTCAAAATAATTGGCTCATCTTTGAGTTAAAGGAACAAGATCAATTGAAAACGACATATATAAATGAGTTCTATTAGATCAATCTGATAATGAACGTGCTTACGTATTTGTATATTATTTTATTATTATTTCACACAGTGAAAGATTTCATACATATCCACGAAAAAAGTACACCAGAATATATATTGTTATTATTATTTCACACAGTGAAAGATTTCATACATATCCACAAAAAAAGTACACCAGAATATATATTGTCGTGTCAACATAATCTTTTGTTAGATGCCGCTTAGAGTAATAATAATAAAACAAAATTGTTATTAGACCCCACTCCTATTAGTATGAAACTTTGAGCATACTAATAATATGAATTATCATTTTATACTAATATATTAGTATTAGTAGGTATACTTGAACTATGAATTATTATTAGTAGGTCAAAGTTTATTTTATATATATATACCTGAACTTTGAGCATACTAATAATATGAATTACTATTTTAATTTCTATCAGTATTGTATGAATTGTCATTTTTTTTGCGAGTTTTATATATCACGATTCATTATTTTATTTATCTATGTAAAATACTATTTTTTGCAAGTTTCATACTTTATCACTCCTTTTATATTAAAATACAACGTTAGGATAATTAAATTAAGAAATAATAACATAGTTGAACAATAGAGCGAACTTGAAATTCATCAAAAAATCAAATTGCTTCCAACAATAGAGCGAACTTGAAATTCATCAAAAAATCAAATTGCTTCCAACACAAGTAGTTTAATGCTCGCGCGAAGCGCGACTCGGTTCTCTAGTATACTATAAAGGAGACTTATAAGCATGCTTATGTGGCATGCCTCATAGGCCAAGAAAAATATTTATCCTTTTTCTCCTTTTTTTGAATTTTTTTCCTTCATTATTTTATTAACATATTTACTACACCTAATTATAGCTCATGAGTTATAAAAAAACTTCTATCTATTTGTATTCTCACTTAATAACATGTCTGTTCATTTTTTTTTCTATTTATTCTTAGGACTTGATCAATCAATATGTATATATAAAGCTGAAACATAGACACGCTGATGTGGCGCTCTCTATGATCAGCAATTCTATTTATCTATATTCTCAATTTTTTGAACTTATTTCACTATTTTATATTTTAAAAAATTTCAGAAAATTAATTACTTTTACAGTTTCTCTTTCTTCATTATTGTTGCAATTTATTTCTTTTTTCAAAACTCTTACTTTGCCTTCTTTATCTTTCGTTCCCTTTTTGTAAAATTAATACACATTTAATTAAATGAAAAATAAAAAGACCAAAAAAACTTTCATTTTTCAAAACTATTAAATCTTTAGCATATAAACTGAGATGATGGTGTAGTAACTGTTAACTCCGACAATACGGGTACGTAGAATCTGTATAATAGAATAACAACTTCAACTCTTGAGAACAAGAACACAAAGAAGTTGAACAAATACCCTCAACACAAGATCAAAATGATCTTTCAAAGAGGTGTATTTTTTCTTTTCTTTTTTCAGAAAGTAGTTGAAACAGAAAGTTGTTAAGGCCAAGTCGTCCGAATTCACAAACTTTCCTTAAGGAAATAATTCCCCTCACTGTATCCGAGGTTGTGGAATCTTCCTCCCAGGATAAAATGGCCTTCAATCCGACTATAGCGGTACCTCAAATAGGCGGATTCTTCGAACACACTCACGGTTAGAATGATCACACTTAGAGTATTTTTAAGACAAGAAGAGAAGCTTGTTATCTAAAAAATGATGTTTAAAACCTGTGGGTGAAACCAGGTTTTTATAGCCATACCATACCTTTTCAGAAAGGTGGCATTGGTTCAATTCAAAGGTGTGTGTCTTTTCCTAAAAATGCATGTCTGTTTACTTAAACCATTGCAGTAATTTTTCTGAAACATTATACCATTTCGTGAAATAGTGCATCACTTTGAATTGAAGAGTTGCATCAGTTCAGTCGAACCAGTGCAACTGTTCACTCGTAACAGTGCACCAGTTCACTGTTACTGCATGCATAATAAATTAATGGAGCATTACTGTTTCGGATTGATTTTCAGTCTGAATTTCTTTTCGTCAAATAAACTTTGTCCAAAAAGAAAGATCTCATCGATCGATCATTTGACCAAATCCAAATCCGAAGCCGAGCCGAGCGAGCGACGACGACGACGGCACGAGGCATCTCTATTTCTGTAACACCCCACATTTTACATGTACAAGTAATGTTCACATAAAATGACATACGACTGTGGCCTTAAACGGAGAAAATCATTGACGTGCTTATGGAACTTAGGAAGCTAGCAGGTGAGTCACCTGTGTGGTTGGCTTAAAAATATATATATATACATGAGGGAGAATAATTCATTCATAAGTGAACTCACTTGAAGTCTAGATGTTAGTAAAAAGAAAGGGGGACGAAGACAAGGCTTAACGCCGAAACTTTCCAAGTCTTGTGACAAACGAAGCCCAAGTTAGGGAGGCTATTAAAGCCAATGGTTTAGCATTATATTGGGCCAAGATGTTCAGCCCAAGATTTTTATATAATATGCCCAACTACATTCATTCACTACTAACAAAATTGGGCCCAAACAAAGTGCAAGAAAGATTAAGGAAAATGGGCCACTAAAGCCCATTGATTTAGAGATCCAAAAGGCCCAAGTGAAAGGGGAAAATTAGTCATTGACCAACTTGAGTTAATCAGATGCAAATATCAGGAGAAATTCGGTCTAAGGTCTCCTTAAAAAGGGACCAAAACCGAGCTCCTTAGGTTAACTAGTAGAAGACCAAAAATTTCAGCTTTTCTCTCTAAGTTTCTCTTGGCATTTCTTCACCTTGGAAGGCAATCAAAGGCTACTTTTTGAGTTCTTGAATTAGACCTACACCTTGGGAGTTAAGGTATGTAAAAATAACCATATACTTGATATGAATTTTCCATGGAAAGCAAGATAAGTTGGCTGGTGCACTGTGCAGGAATTTCTGGACAGCTTGTGTCCTGAAAGTTGTTGTTTGGTTTTCTTGGCTTTGGAACGATTCTTACCCTGATTTTTGACTTTAATATGATATAAAGTTGAGGTTATTAATATGTTATAGTGTGTATATGGTTGCCAAGGTTGCTGGACTGTTTTGCTAGTTCTTTGGAAACAAGTATCCTTATATGATCTTATGTGCTTCCAAAATGGTATTGGACTGTTTTGATGAGGGGGCTGATGTTTCACGTTTCCCCCTGTGTTTTGAGCTATTTTGTGACTATGTTAAGGTTTGTTTGATGTATATATATGTTGGGAGCATCTGGTTCAAAGTTGGGACAAGTATGAATTGTTAACGACGAAATGTAGGGAGACGACGAGATGTTGTGCTTCTTAGTTGAGCGTTTTGTAAAATGGTTCTGTGTTGTAGTTATGGACTGTTGCCAGCATGTTATAGAGCTAATATAAGCTGTATACATCATGTATATGATAATGTGTACTGGTTGAAGACAGTTAGAATTGAGAAAGTCGGAATAACACCATTGAGTCGATGGTTATACGTTTGTTGCCAAAGTGTTGTGTCTTGTGAGATTGGGCTGTCCAGATGCATTGATTAGCTGCTAATACTAGCTTTAAAACATGATATTGTAGATAAATAGTTGGAAGAAAAGAAGTCATTTCGAGGTAAAAACAAGTTGATATGTCGAGGTATGTAAGGCTATTCGATCTCTTATTATTTGGCATGGAATCCAAAGTCTTTATTGGTACATAGAGATCTTTACAAACTTCGATATAACCACTCCACTCTTTCACATGTATTTGTGTGTCCAGATTCGAGCATTGTCACTGCTGCATACATACATTGGATACCATGACATATGAGTCTTCTTTTTAGCTAAATAAAGTTCATACGTTGTTTATGTCCTACATGTTTCACTAATTGTATAACCCACTCTTTTCATTGTGATATGATGTTACATGGTCACATACTTGTCATTTGTCATGCTTATAGTCTTATAGCTCAAATGTTACGACCACCAAAGATTCATATCAAAAGTAATAAGAAGATATATGTATACAGTTGCTTCTGTTGGGTGGTATCCCAGGGGTGAAAGAATCACCTAGCATGGGTCAATCCCAGTATTACAGGGGGTATCCCAGGGGTGAAAGGAAAGCCTAGCATGGGTCGATCCTGATATAGATTTACCACTGATCAGCTGGTCATCTGTATTACATGCTGTGCACAGATTATACAAGTGATAAGAGTAAAGTAACATGATTGTTATAAGATGCATGACTCCACAATATTCATAAAGGTGGTCTTTTACCCTACAGCAGTATATGGTTTCATTTGAGCTTTTATCTCATATATAGTACATGTTGCCTTACATATTCAGTACATTATTTCGTACTGACGTCCCTGTTGGGGGACCTGCATTCCATGCTGCAGGTGCAGAAGCTAATAAACCTCCCCAGTAAGAGTACAGGATATCAACTGCAGTCACTGAGCTCCAGGTTGCTTCGGGGCTTTGAGTCTTATCATATCTTTTTGCATTGTATAGTATCTTATCATGAGGCGGGGCCTGTCCCGACCCTTATAAGATAATGTTTCTTGTCTAGAGGCTTTGTAGACTATGTAAAGTATAGTATGGTCATGTATCGTATCGTAGACATTGTGGCTCCAACGGCCTAGTCATACAACATCTTTTGGCTTGCTAGTCCCATTTATCTTTTGAGGGCATGTTTAGTATAAAAGTAACTTATAATGTTCATAGGTAATGTATTGCTACAGGTTGGTTCTCCCGAGCCTTACCGGCAACGGGTGCCAGTCCGCCTTAATAGGGTTTGGGGTGTGACAGAAGTGGTATCAGAGCGGGTCATCCTAGGGAGTCTACAAAGCCGTGTCTATGTAGAATCATGTTTATCGATGTGTTGTGCACCACATTTATAAACAAGAGGCTACGTGGCATTTAGGAGTTATCACTTCTTTTCATTCTTTAGATCGTGCCATAGAGCCAAATATTATAAGTGTACCATGTCTAACCCCTGAATTATTTTGTACAGTAAGTATGCCAGAGACAAGGAAGAGTAAAGGTAAAGGAAAGGAAGTAGAAGTGGTAGTTGGTATACCCAATCGGGCGAGACGACAAAGTGAGGCTCTAGATGAGTCTCTATCACAGACATCTTCAACCCCTCCATCTGTTGATGTACCAGGAAGTAGTGAAAATCCCCGAGAACCACCTGTTGATGCTTCTGTGCAGGATTTGAGAAATGCAGTTCAACTGTTGACTTGTATCGTTGCTGGCCAAGGTCAAAGACAAGAAGGCCCAATTGCAGGTGCAGTTGGTGCAGGTAGGGCAGCCAGTACGAGAATACGTGATTTCCTCAACTTAGACCCTCCATCATTCACTAGGTCAGATCCAAATGAAGATCCACAGGATTTTATTGATCAGATCCAACGCACCTTAGATGTTATGCATGTAAGTGGTTCGGAAGTTGCTGAGTTGGCAATATATAGATTGAAGGGTGTGGCTATACTGTGGTACGAAGCCTGGAAGCATTCCAAAGGCATAGATACACCTCCAACTACTTGGGAGGAGTTCAAAATGGCCTTTCTTGATCATTACTTGCCATTAGAGATCCGAGAGGCCCGTGCAGATCAGTTCCTGAACCTCCATCAGGGGAATATGAGCGTGAGGGAATATAGTCTTAAATTTAATTCTCTGGCCAGGTACGCTCCTAATGTTGTTGCTACTATGGCAGATAGAGTCCATCGGTATGTGGATAGGTTGGATTCATATTTGGTTAGAGATTGTACCATTGCTTCTTTGAATAAAGACATGGATATAGCGAGGATGCAAGCTTTTGCACAGAAACTGGAGGATCAGAGACAAAGAAGGAGGGCACAAGAAATAGAAAGGGGGCAATCCAAGAGGACCAGATCTACAGGACAGTTTACACCACCCCAGGGTGAGTTTAGGCCACGATTTTCTAATAGGCCACCCAGGCCATCATCCTCTTACTCTACAGCTAGTGCTCCACCACCACTTCAAGGGTCTAGAAATGATCAATTTGGGCAGAGAAGTGAGGGCCAAGGTACACGGACAACAGGATATTCGGGAAGCCAGCAAATGCCTCCTAGGCAGCCTTGCAGACAATGTGGGAGATATCATATAGGTGCGTGTCGCAGGGGAACGGATGTTTGTTATTGGTGTGGTATGCCAGGGCATGTAATAAAAGATTGCCCAAGAAGATGCAGGGGTGATATGGCACAACCTACTGGATCAGCTGTTGTATCATCATCATCAGTGCCTCCATCAGGTAGAGGTGAGCAATTTCCTATAGGTCGCGGCAGAGGTATTAAAGGGGCAGCTAGTTCCAGCGTGGCCCAAAATCGCACATATGCTCTAGGGACTCGACAGAACCTGGAAGCTTCACCCGATATGGTTATAGGTACATTGTCCATCTTCTCACATAAAGTGTATGCATTAATTGACCCTGGTTCTACATTGTCATATATTACTCCATTAGTTGCTGGGAAGCTTGGTAGAACACCTAAATTATTGAATAAACCACTTGCGGTGTCTACACCAACTGGGGAGTCAATTATAGGTAGAAGAGTCTATTGTGACTGCATAGTGACTGTCTGCGACCGAGATACATTAGCTGATCTTATCGAGTTAGAAATGGTAGAATTTGATGTTATAATGGGTATGGATTGGTTGGCTTCTTGCTATGCCACCGTTGACTGCCGAACCAAGAGAGTGTACTTTAACTTTCCAAATGAAGCAGTCCTTGAATGGGAAGGCAATATTGGGGCACCAAAAGGGAGGTTTATCTCTTATTTTAAAGCCAGAAAAATGACATCAAAGGGATATATATGTCATCTCGTTAGAGTGAGAGACATGGAGGCAGAATCACCAACTATCCAGTCTGTTCCAATAGTGAATGAATTTATTGATGTCTTTCCTGAGGAACTCCCTGGTTTGACTCCAGAACGAGAAATAGATTTTGGTATTGACTTATTACCAGGCACCGAGCCTATCTCTATTCCTCCATATAGAATGGCCCCGGCAGAATTACGTGAATTAAAGGAGCAACTGAAAGACTTGTTAGAAAAGGGTTTTATAAGGCCTAGTGTGTCCCCTTGGGGTGCACCAGTTTTATTTGTGCGTAAAAAGGATGGCACATTGAGGATGTGTATTGACTACCGACAACTGAATAGGGTGACAATTAAGAATAAATATCCCCTCCCCAGAATTGATGACTTGTTTGATCAGTTACAGGGTGCCAAATACTTTTCAAAGATCGATTTGAGATTAGGTTATCATCAGGTGAGAGTGAAGGAAAAAGATATACCTAAGACAGCTTTCCGAACCAGATATGGTCACTTTGAATTTCTTGTTATGTCGTTTGGGCTAACGAATGCACCAGCAGTTTTTATGGATTTGATGAATAGGGTATTCAAGCCTTTCCTGGATTTGTTCGTGATAGTATTTATAGATGATATTCTGGTGTATTCAAGGTCAGAAAAGGACCATGCAAATCATTTACGACTAGTACTACAAGTTCTCCGTGATCGCCGGTTGTATGCTAAGTTTTCCAAATGTGAATTTTGGTTAAAATCAGTGGCATTTTTGGGCCATATTGTATCGGATGAAGGAATAAGGGTGGATTCACAAAATATAGAGGCTGTGAAAGATTGGCCAAGGCCAACGACACCTACAGAAGTTCGAAGCTTCCTTGGATTGGCAGGTTATTACAGAAAGTTTGTTGAAGGTTTTTCTTCTATGTCTGCACCTCTTACTAAGCTAACTCACAAGGAAACCAAATTCCAATGGAATGATGCATGTGAAAGGAGCTTTCAAGAGTTGAAAAGCAGGTTAACCTCAGCACCTGTGCTAGTGCTTCCAGAAGGCTCAGAGGGATATGCAGTGTATTGTGATGCTTCCGGAGTTGGTTTGGGGCGTGACAGAACATCGAAATGACTTCTTTTCTTCCAACTATTTATCTACAATATCATGTTTTAAAGCTAGTATTAGCAGCTAATCAATGCATCTGGACAGCCCAATCTCACAAGACACAACACTTTGGCAACAAACGTATAACCATCGACTCAATGGTGTTATTCCGACTTTCTCAATTCTAACTGTCTTCAACCAGTACACATTATCATATAAATGATGTATACAGCCTATATTAGCTCTATAACATGCTGGCAACAGTTCATAACTACAACACAGAACCATTTTACAAAACGCTCAACTAAGAAGCACAACATCTCGTCGTCTCCCTACATTTCGTCGTTAACAATTCATACTTGTCCCAACATTGAACCAGATGCTCCCAACATATATATACATCAAATAAACCTTAACATAGTCACAAAATAGCTCAAAACACAGGGGGAAACGTGAAACATCAGCCCCCTCATCAAAACAGTCCAATACCATTTTGGAAGCACATAAGATCATATAAGGATACTTGTTTCCAAAGAACTAGCAAAACAGTCCAGCAACCTTGGCAACCATATACACACTATAACATATTAATAACCTCAACTTTATATCATATTAAAGTCAAAAATCAGGGTAAGAATCGTTCCAAAGCCAAGAAAACCAGACAACAACTTTCAGGACACAAGCTGTCCAGAAATTCCTGCACAGTGCACCAGCCAACTTATCTTGCTTTCCATGGAAAATTCATATCAAGTATATGGTTATTTTTACATAACTTAACTCCCAAGGTGTAGGTCTAATTCAAGAACTCAAAAAGTAGCCTTTGGTTGCCTTCCAAGGTGAAGAAATGCCAAGAGAAACTTAGAGAGAAAAGCTGAAATTTTTGGTCTTCTACTAGTTAACCTAAGGAGCTCGGTTTTGGTCCCTTTTTAAGGAGACCTTAGACCGACTTTCTCCTGATATTTGCAGCTGATTAACTCAAGTTGGTCAATGACTAATTTTCCCCTTTCACTTGGGCCTTTTGGATCTCTAAATCAATGGGCTTTAGTGGCCCATTTTCCTTAATCTTTCTTGCACTTTGTTTGGGCCCAATTTTGTTAGTAGTGAATGAATGTAGTTGGGCATATTATATAAAAATCTTGGGATGAACATCTTGGCCCAATATAATGCTAAACCATTGGCTTTAATAGCCTCCCTAACTTGGGCTTCGTTTGTCACAAGACTTGGAAAGTTTCGGCGTTAAGCCTTGTCTTCGTTCCCCTTTCTTTTTACTAACATCTAGACTTCAAGTGAGTTCACTTATGAATGAATTATTCTCCCTCATGTATATATATATTTTTTTTAAGCCAACCACACAGGTGACTCACCTGCTAGCTTCCTAAGTTCCATAAGCACGTCAATGATTTTCTCCGTTTAAGGCCACAGTCGTATGTCATTTTATGTGAACATTACTAGTACATGTAAAATGTGGGGTGTTACATCCTCCCCCCCTTAGGAACATTCGTCCCGAATGTTAACATAACTGTATAGTCTAGGCAGGTTTGAATTTCTGGTCACACAACTGTTAATAACATAACTAGTATTCAAACACATACCTATTAATGTTCCTCCTCTGTATCTTTTGGTCCCTCCTTGTCTTCAAATAGATGAGGGTATTTGGATGTCATTACTTCCTCCGGTTCCCACGTTATTTCTTCTACTTGGTTGTTTCTCCAGAGTACCTTTACTGATGCCATTTCTTTGTTCCTTAACTTTTTAATTTGGCGATCTAGAATAGCAACCGGTACCTCTTCATAAGTAAGATCCTCTGTGACCTGTACATCTTCTATAGGAGTTATACGAGAGGGGTCACCTATGCATTGGTGGGTGATTCTACAGCCTTCCATCCCCAAACAGACGACCAAGCAGAGCGTACTATTCAAACACTTGAGGATATGTTGCGAACCTGTGCATTAGATTTTAAAGGTAGCTGGGTAGAACACTTGCCCCTTATTGAATTTGCCTATAATAACAGCTACCATTCGAGCATCAAGATGGCGCCTTACGAAGCTTTGTATGGGAGGAAATGTAGGTCACCAATTGGTTGGTTCGAAGTGGGTGAAACCACCTTGCTCGGGCCAGATTTAGTCCAACAAGCCATGGAAAAAGTTAAGGTGATACAACAACGACTAAAAACAGCCCAAAGTCGTCATAAATCATATGCAGATATGCGGAGAAGGGGGCTGGAATTCTCTATTGGAGATTGGGTATTTTTAAAGGTATCACCAATGAAAGGGGTTATGAGATTTGGTAAGAAAGGGAAACTAAGCCCACGTTACATAGGTCCATATAAGATTACTAAAAGGGTCGGACAAGTTGCATATGAATTAGAGCTACCCCAGGAACTTTCAATGGTTCATCCAGTGTTTCATGTGTCAATGCTTCGAAAATGCATAGGTGACCCCTCTCGTATCACTCCTATAGAAGATGTACAGGTCACAGAGGATCTTACTTATGAAGAGGTACCGGTTGCTATTCTAGATCGCCAAATTAAAAAGTTAAGGAACAAAGAAATGGCATCAGTAAAGGTACTCTGGAGAAACAACCAAGTAGAATAAATAACGTGGGAACCGGAGGAAGTAATGACATCCAAATACCCTCATCTATTTGAAGACAAGGAGGGACCAAAAGATACAGAGGAGGAACATTAATAGGTATGTGTTTGAATACTAGTTATTTTATTAACAGTTGTGTGACCAGAAATTCAAACCTGCCTAGACTATACAGTTATGTTAACATTCGGGACGAATGTTCCTAAGGGGGGGAGGATGTAACACCCCACATTTTACATGTACTAGTAATGTTCACATAAAATGACATACGACTGTGGCCTTAAACGGAGAAAATCATTGACGTGCTTATGGAACTTAGGAAGCTAGCAGGTGAGTCACCTGTGTGGTTGGCTTAAAAATATATATATATACATGAGGGAGAATAATTCATTCATAAGTGAACTCACTTGAAGTCTAGATGTTAGTAAAAAGAAAGGGGAACGAAGACAAGGCTTAACGCCGAAACTTTCCAAGTCTTGTGACAAACGAAGCCCAAGTTAGGGAGGATATTAAAACCAATGGTTTAGCATTATATTGGGCCAAGATGTTCAGCCCAAGATTTTTATATAATATGCCCAACTACATTCATTCACTACTAACAAAATTGGGCCCAAACAAAGTGCAAGAAAGATTAAGGAAAATGGGCCACTAAAGCCCATTGATTTAGAGATCCAAAAGGCCCAAGTGAAAGGGGAAAATTAGTCATTGACCAACTTGAGTTAATCAGCTTCAAATATCAGGAGAAAGTCGGTCTAAGGTCTCCTTAAAAAGGGACCAAAACCGAGCTCCTTAGGTTAACTAGTAGAAGACCAAAAATTTCAGCTTTTCTCTCTAAGTTTCTCTTGGCATTTCTTCACCTTGGAAGGCAACCAAAGGCTACTTTTTGAGTTCTTGAATTAGACCTACACCTTGGGAGTTAAGGTATGTAAAAATAACCATATACTCGATATGAATTTTCCATGGAAAGCAAGATAAGTTGGCTGGTGCACTGTGCAGGAATTTTTGGACAGCTTGTGTCCTGAAAGTTGTTGTTTGGTTTTCTTGGCTTTGGAACGATTCTTACCCTGATTTTTGACTTTAATATGATATAAAGTTGAGGTTATTAATATGTTATAGTGTGTATATGGTTGCCAAGGTTGCTGGACTGTTTTTCTAGTTCTTTGGAAACAAGTATCCTTATATGATCTTATGTGCTTCCAAAATGGTATTGGACTGTTTTGATGAGGGGGCTGATGTTTCACGTTTCCCCCTGTGTTTTGAGCTATTTTGTGAATATGTTAAGGTTTGTTTGATGTATATATATGTTGGGAGCATCTGGTTCAAAGTTGGGACAAGTATGAATTGTTAACGACGAAATGTAGGGAGACGACGAGATGTTGTGCTTCTTAGTTGAGCGTTTTGTAAAATGGTTCTGTGTTGTAGTTATGGACTGTTGCCAGCATGTTATAGAGCTAATATAAGCTGTATACATCATGTATATGATAATGTGTACTGGTTGAAGACAGTTAGAATTGAGAAAGTCGGAATAACACCATTGAGTCGATGGTTATACGTTTGTTGCCAAAGTGTTGTGTCTTGTGAGATTGGGCTGTCCAGATGCATTGATTAGCTGCTAATACTAGCTTTAAAACATGATATTGTAGATAAATAGTTGGAAGAAAAGAAGTCATTTCGAGGTAAAAATAAGTTGATATGTCGAGGTATGTAAGGCTATTCGATCTCTTATTATTTGGCATGGAATCCAAAGTCTTTATTGGCACATAGAGATCTTTACAAACTTCGATATAACCACTCCACTCTTTCACATGTATTTGTGTGTCCAGATTCGAGCATTGTCACTGCTGCATACATACATTGGATACCATGACATATGAGTCTTCTTTTTAGCTAAATAAAGTTCATACGTTGTTTATGTCCTACATGTTTCACTAATTGTATAACCCACTCTTTTCATTGTGATATGATGTTACATGGTCACATACTTGTCATTTGTCATGCTTATAGTCTTATAGCTCAAATGTTACGACCACCAAAGATTCATATCAAAAGTAATAAGAAGATATATGTATACAGTTGCTTCTGTTGGGTGGTATCCCAGGGGTGAAAGAATCACCTAGCATGGGTCAATCCCAGTATTACAGGGGGTATCCCAGGGGTGAAAGGAAATCCTAGCATGGGTCGATCCTGATATAGATTTACCACTGATCAGCTGGTCATCTGTATTACATGCTGTGCACAGATTATACAAGTGATAAGAGTAAAGTAACATAATTGTTATAAGATGCATGACTCCACAATATTCATAAAGGTGGTCTTTTACCCTACAGCAGTATATGGTTTCATTTGAGCTTTTATCTCATATATAGTACATGTTGCCTTACATATTCAGTACATTATTTCGTACTGACGTCCCTGTTGGGGGACCTGCATTTCATGCTGCAGGTGCAGAAGCTAATAAACCTCCCCAGTAAGAGTACAGGATATCAACTGCAGTCACTGAGCTCCAGGTTGCTTCGGGGCTTTGAGTCTTATCATATCTTTTTGCATTGTATAGTATCTTATCATGAGGCGGGGCCTGTCCCGACCCTTATAAGATAATGTTTCTTGTCTAGAGGCTTTGTAGACTATGTAAAGTATAGTATGGTCATGTATCGTATCGTAGACATTGTGGCTCCAGCGGCCTAGTCATACAACATCTTTTGGCTTGCTAGTCCCATTTATCTTTTGAGGGCATGTTTAGTATAAAAGTAACTTATAATGTTCATAGGTAATGTATTGCTACAGGTTGGTTCTCCCGAGCCTTACCGGCAACGGGTGCCAGTCCGCCTTAATAGGGTTTGGGGCGTGACAATTTCCTTGCCTCACTTACCATGTGAAGTAAGTGTTTCACTTTATAAAAACTTTAAAGTTCTCTTCCTCCACCAATGTGGGAGAAGAATAAGCTTTCCAATTCAAAGAGTACACTTTCCAATTTGGGTGTCTCCTTCCTTTCACTTGATTTCTCCATTTTCCATTCAACACACTATGAACCCAACAATCCCCCACATGAATGGGGAATTTCTATTTTTCATAAAACATTTACGGACAGTATGTGATCATCAAGCAAAGACTGATTGCATCTGGATAAGTGGGTTTCCCTTTGAACTTTCCATAGTGAACATGTATCGGATGCACTCGGTCAATCGGTAGATTTAATATCTTTGAACCGTCGAGCTTTAATGTACACCTAGACAACACATGTCACACAACCAGCCTTTTACCGTTTATGGTTCTTACAGTTTTGTTCTTTTTAGCCATGAACACGTCCCGGTTTTCATGAGAGCTTAGAGAATAGGCCTTTACTAACATTCTCTTTGAAGCGGCTTCCACTTCGCCCTCACATAGGTGATTTCTAAACGTTTCAATCCTTTAGATTGAACTATTTGGTCAAATCTGCCAAATTTAGATAATCATTAAAAGACTTTTCATCTTAAGTCTTATCCTTGTTTACTATACATTGTCTATATCATGATAATGGGTTGGGTAAATGACAATGTTGAAACTGTCAGACATAACTTTGTTTGATCTCTTTGAACCTAGCTCTTGGGATCTCTAGTCTGCTAGGTAGAGTTACCGCCAAGCTGACTTGTCCTAGGCCTTACACCCATTCCCTTGGATGTCCTTTCTACTCCTTCTCTAGATAGGCCTTTTGTAAGTGGATCCGACACATTATCCTTTGACTTTACATAGTCTATAGTGATAATTCCACTAGAGAGAAGTTCTCTAACGGTATTATGTCTTCGACGTATGTGACGAGACTTACCGTTGTACATCATGCTCCCTGCCCTACCTATTGCTGCTTGGCTATCACAGTGTATACATACTGGTGCCACTGGCTTGGGCCAACAAGGAATATCTTCTAAGAAATTCCGGAGCCATTCTGCTTCTTCACCGTCTTTATCTAATGCGATAAATTCAGATTCCATTGTAGAGCGAGCGATACAAGTCTGTTTCGATGATTTCTAATAAACTGCTCCTCCACCGATAGCAAATACATATCCACTTGTGGATTTTACTTCGTTCGATCCGGTGATCCAATTTGCATCACTATATCCTTCAAGTACTGCGGGATATTTATTATAATGTAAAGCATAGTCTTGAGTGAATTTAAGATAACCCAAAACTCTTTTCATTACCATCCAGTGAATTTTGTTGGGATTACTCATGTACTGACTCAATTTACTAATAGTGCATGCTATGTCTAGTCGTGTACAGTTCATTATATACATTAAACATCCCAATAATCTTGCGTACTCCAATTGAGAATCACTTTCATCTTCATTTTTCCGAAGTGCAAAGTTTGCATCCAATGGAGTCTTGGCAATATCAAATTCCATATACTTGAACTTGTCAAGTACTTTTTCGATATAATGAGACTGTGACAGTGCTAACCCTTGTGGATTTCGATGGATTCTTATACCTAAGATCATATCTGCAACTCCGAGGTCTTTCATATCAAACTTGCTCTCAAGCATTCGTTTGGTTGCATTTATGTCACAAATGTCTCTACTGATGATCAACATATCATCCACATATAAACATACAATGACTTGGTGATTTGGTGTGTCCTTAATATATACACATTTATCACATTCATTTATCTTGAATCCGTTTGTCAACATGGTTTGGTCAAACTTTGCATGCCATTGCTTAGGTGCTTGTTTTAGTCCATAAAGTGACTTAACAAGTTTACACACCTTATTTTCTTTTCCTGGAACCACAAAACCCTCAGATTGTTCCATGTAGATTTCTTCCTCCAATTCTCCGTTTAGGAATGCGGTTTTCACATCCATTTGATGGATTTGAAGATCATATACTGCCGCCAAGGCAATTAACATTCGAATTGAGGTTATCCTTGTCACTGGAGAGTATGTATCAAAGTAATCAAGACCTTCTCTTTGGTTGAAGCCTTTTACTACAAGTCTTGCCTTGTATTTGTCAATAGTACCATCCATTTTTATTTTCCTTTTGAAGATCCATTTAGAACCTAAAGGTTTATTTCCTGGAGGAAGATCAACCAATTCCCACGTATGGTTACTTAAGATTGAATCAATCTCACTATTGACTACCTCTTTCCAAAAGGATGAGTCTGATGACGACATCGCTTCTTTAAACGTCCGAGGCTCATTTTCTAAGAGAAATGTTACAAAATCCGATCCAAACGAAGTTGACGTTCTTTGACGTGTACTACGTCTTGGATTTTCTTCATTATGTACATTCTCACTTGGTTCATTTCGGGGTCGTTTAGATCCTCTACTAGACTGTTCATGTCTAGTTTTATACGGATAAATGTTTTCAAAGAATTTAGCATTATCTGATTCAATTACCGTATTTTCATTTATATCCGAATGTTCGGATTTTATGAACCAAAAATCAACATGCTTTACTGCTTTTAGCATATCCTATGAACACGCAGTCCACCGTTTTAGGTCCTATCTTAACCCTTTTAGGTATAGGAACTTGAACCTTCGCTAGACACCCCCACACTTTGAAATATTTCAAGTTGGGTTTCCTTCCTTTCCATTTTTCGTAAGGAATTGATTGTGTCTTACTATGGGCAACTCTATTGAGTATATGATTGGCCGTAAGGATAGCCTCCCCCCATAAGTTTTGCGGTAAACCAGAACTTATTAGTAAGGCATTCATCATTTCCTTCAAAGTTCGATTTTTCCTTTCCACAATTCCATTAGATTGAGGTGAATACGGGGCCGTAGTTTGATGGATTATTCCATTCTCTACACATATTTGCGCAAAGGGAGATTCATATTCTCCGCCCCTGTCACTTCTTATCATTTTGATCCTTTTGTCTAACTGATTTTCAACTTCAGTTTTATATTGCCTAAACGCATCTATTGCTTCATCTTTACTATTTAGCAAGTAGACATAACAATATCTAGTGCAATCGTCAATAAAAGTTATGAAATACTTTTTTCCACCACGTGATGGTGTTGACTTCATATCACAAATGTCAGTGTGTATTAAGTCTAAGGGATTGGAATTCCTTTCAACAGACTTATAAGGATGCTTAGCATACTTTGATTCTACACACGTTTGACACTTAGATTTATTGCACTCAAAATTTGGCAAAACTTCTAAGTTAATCAGTTTTCGTAACGTTTTGTAATTAACATGGCCTAAACGTTCATGCCATAAATTATAAGACTCAAGCACATAAGAAGAATTTGAATGTTTATTCATTTCAACAGTCATTACATTCATCTTATAAAGGCCTTCCTCGAGATAGCCTTTTCCTACATACATTTCTCCTTTGCTAACTACTATTTTTCCAGAAACGGTTACACATTTGAAACCGTTTTTATCTAGGAGTAAAACAGAAATTAAGTTCCTATGTAACTCCGGAACATATAACACATTATTCAGTGTCAAAACCTTTCCGGATGTCATCTTTAGGCAAACTTTTCCTATTCCCTCCACCTTAGCAGTCGCGAAGCTGGCCCTGTAAATTGTTTCTTCCGCTTGAGCCGGAGCATATGTCGAGAACAACTCTTTACTTGTGCAGACATGGCGTATGGCCCCTGAATCCATCCACCAAGCGCGTGGATTGCCGACCATGTTGCATTCCGTGAACATAGCACACAGGTCGTCATAATCCTTGTTGGACTCAATCAGATTCGCTTGGTCCTTTTTCTTCCCTTTTTTCGGGGCTCGATAGTCTGTTGATTTGTGGACAACTTTGCCACAGTTGAAGCACTTTCCCTTAAACTTTTTCTTGGGATGATTGCGTCCATGTTCAACATTCTTTCTTTTCTTCGAGTTATTTTGGCCATCTTCTACAATATGTGCTCCACTCATTGTAGAATTTTCCTTTGACCTTCTTTCGGCAGCTTTATTGTCTTCTTCAATACGAAGTCGGACAATAAGATCTTCAACGGTCATCTCCTTGCGCTTATGTTTTAAGTAGTTTTTGAAGTCTTTCCACAAAGGTGGTAGCTTCTCAACTATTGCTGCTACTTGGAAAGCACCATTCACAATTAAACCTACAAAACAGTTTATGTGAGTATTATGAACATTTTTAATTTGTTCAACTAAGGTATTTTTCAAAATTATACCTTCTGCTAGGAGATCATATATGATGACTTGCAACTCCTGTACTTGAGAGACAACAGATTTTCTATCAATCATTTTGAAGCCCAGGAATCGTGCAACAAGGAATTTCGTAATTCCCGCATCTTCCATTTTATATTTCCGTTCAAGTGCCTCCCACAGTTCTTTTGATGTCTTGGTTCCACTATAGACATTATAGAGGTCATCTTGGAGACCACTCAGAATATAGTTCCTGCAAAGGAAATCTGAATGTTTTCAAGCTTCTACAATAACGAAGCGGTCCTTGTCCGAGGTTCCCTCGGGTACCTCGGGAGCGTCTTCGCTAGTGAACCGTTGTAGACATAACGTGGTGAGGTAAAAGAACATCTTTTGTTGCCACCGCTTGAAGTCGATGCCAGAAAATTTTCCGGGCTTCTCCGCCAGGGCCATTGTTGGCAGAGCATTTGTGCGACTTGATGTGGCAATATTAGTTGCCCCCATAGACGTTGTTGCATCCATCATTTGACTTTCAGATGTCATTTTTCCTGTCACCACAAGACAGAAAATTAGTATTTTTCAGAATACTATTAATAAAGTTAAATAACTTTACAACTTTTCCTTCTTGTTTCTAATTAACGACGAAGTTTTTATAACTTCAAATCATCAATCAAGTGAACTTCAACTTTTGATGAAGATTTTATGTCTTCTAATCACAAGTTAAATTCAAACGGAGTAGAAAGCATAAGCTTTAATCTCCAAAAACAAGTTATACAGATTTTGTAAGGTTATTTCCTTAAGATTGTTAACTCCGACAATACGGGTACGTAGAATTTGTATAATAGAATAACAACTTCAACTCTTGAGAACAAGAACACAAAGAAGTTGAACAAATACCCTCAACACAAGATCAAAATGATCTTTCAAAGAGGTGTATTTTTTCTTTTCTTTTTCAGAAAGTAGATGAAACAGAAAGTTGTTAAGGCCAAGTCGTCCGAATTTATGGACTTTCCTTAAGGAAATAATTCCCCTCACTGTACCCGAGGTTGTGGAATCTTCCTCCCAGGATAAAATGGCCTTCAATCCGACTATAGCGGTACCTCAAATAGGCGGATTCTTCGAACACACTCACGGTTAGAATGATCACACTTAGAGTATTTTTAAGACAAGAAGAGAAGCTTGTTATCTAAAAAATGATGTTTAAAACCTTTGGGTGAAACCAGGTTTTTATAGCCATACCATACCTTTTCAGAAATGTGGCATTGGTTCAATTCAAAGGTGTGTCTCTTTTCCTGAAAATGCATGTCTATTTACTTAAACCATTGCAGTAATTTTTTTGAAACATTATACCATTTTATGAAACAGTGCATCACTTCGAATTGAAGAGTTGCATCAGTTCAGTCGAACCAGTGCAACTGTTCACTCGTAACAGTGCACCGTTCACTGTTACTGCATGCATAATAAATTAATGGAGCATTACTGTTTCGGACTGATTTTCAGTCTGGATTTCTTTTCGTCAAATAAACTTTGTCCAAAAAGAAAGATCTCATCGATTGATCATTTGACCAAATCTAAATCCAAAGCCGAGCCGAGCGAGCGGCAGCGACGACGGCGTGAGGCATCTCTATTTCCTTGCCTCACTTACCATGTGAAGCAAGTGTTTTACTTTATAAATACTTTAAAATTCTCTTCTTCCACCAATGTGGGAGAAGAGTAAACTTTCCAATTCAAAGAGTACACTTTCCAATTTAGGTGTCTCCTTCCCTTCACTTGATTTCTCCATTTTCCATTCAACACACTATGAACCCAACAGTAACAACCATGGTGTCGCCAAAAACACCAAGATTCTCGTAAAGACGATGAAGATGGAAGTGAGGCTTAGCTATAGGTTGAGTCAGGTTTGGTCAAAAATGTTTTGTACTGAATTATTTATTTTATACAAATATATATAATACTCCCTACTAAACATAGCTTAGTGGCTGCCAAAAAAAGAAAAAAAATGATTAGAGTATTTTGCTCCTCTTGTGATTTCGTTTAAAAAAAAAATTCTACCACCGGCATATCTATTTCATTCTCTCCTTTCCATTAACCTAAACTCACCTTCAGTTTCTCTTCTTATAGCACTCTCTTTTATCTCCGGGCATATCTCAGAGGCTGGTCCATTATCAAGGGTTTGATGCCGAGAAATTGAAATTGAGTTTTTCATACCAGAATCAAATGTGAGACCAGGTTTGCTGGTCTTAGGTTCATCCTTGATCTCTCTGAATTCTCTTGAAGGACTTCTCTTATCAAACTGTCCTTCTTTAGGAATCTCCTTGAAGTGATCCAATTCTTGAGATACTGAAACGAACAGCTGCATCGAATGATAGCACATGGTTGTCTTCATGGCACACGGGATTCAACTCTCTGTCATACATTGGCTGCTTGACATATTTGAAGGCTTCGGAGAGAGCTTTTTATTATTCTTACTGCCAGCAAACCAATATATATATATATGTAATACTCCCTACTAAACATAGCTTAGTGGCTGCCAGAAAAAAGAAAAAAATGATTCGAGTATTTTGCTCCTCTTGTGATGTCGTTAAAAAATAGAAAGAGATACTATTTTATGATCCTAAAAATCTTGTGTATGATGAAAAAGATTGTAATCATTAAAGGATGTGGTGTAGTAGATAGATTTCAATTTAAGATCTGGATAATTTGATAGTGAGCACTATCATCGAACGACCCACATCCAACACGGATTTGGACTAATCAGGCGCCGATGCAGGTACTGAAGAATTGCTGAAAATAAATGAAAAAATTATGTGACAAATATTTCTCTCAAGATAAATTTTTTTTGAACAATATGTTGCAATATAATTCCTCCGATGAGATGTTGTATATTGAGAATTTTTTTTTTACTTTGATTGAGGAATTTATAGGAAGAGTAATGAAAGTTTCAAAAGGTAAGAGGAATTATTTGAAGAAAGAATCAATCTATTTATTCTTAAAATTCATATCAAATTAAGAAAAGAATAAGTAAAAATCGATTTTATGAATTGAAAGGAGATATTATTCCATAAAATTAGGAAAAAATGAATATCAATCAAGTAAGAGTAAAACAGTAATAATAATAATAATAAATGAAAAAAATTAAGTTATCAGAATAGCATAACAAACCTAACAAGAAGAGCGAAATTAGTGTTGACATTATTTTTTTTTCCAACTTCTTTACTTTTCCTTTCACTCTTTTATATGTTCTTTAAAATGTTTTGTTACATTTTTTCTTTTGTTTTTTTTTCTGTCAAAGTTAATCTTCCCAATTTGAAGTTTAGAATGTTAAAATGATCTAAAATTTTCACAAGTGCCTTCAACATGAAGTCTACATTTATACTACCTCTTAATTCTTAATAAAATTATGATAATGAATAATTTCAATTTTATGTTTCTTCATATTCCTCGATTAATATGAAAAATATAATTTACGTATTTGTTATTGATTTGACTTGAGAAATATTGATTTGACTTGAGAAATTCAAAGGAGATCATCGGCCACGGATAATATAGAAGCAATTATGAGATGCAAATGATCAATTGGAGCCAACGGTATTAAAAATTTTGACTTCAAAATTTCAAATGAGTCATAATGTTAGATAAATGTAAATATTCAACTTATATTATCAATATTCGATTTTACTTTTTTCAGAATGTACTTGTAAAATTACACTGAATATGTTACTTTATTTTTGTAGTTTAATATCTATCTTATTTTATTTTTGTTGTTTAATATCTGTCTTTATTTTGTATCATGTAATTATTAGAGTTGAGGATTGTAAAATTTGTTTTATATGTGATTAAGCAAAACATATAATAATGTATTATGATTTTAAATAAAATGAAAAAAAAATATCTTTTGAGGTTCATAGTGCAAACAATATATGAGTGCTTACCTTATTAGTATCGTAACTATTTCATTAGCTAAGATTTAATGAAATTTATTTAGGGCAATTTTAATCGATATATTATTACAGTTTTTAGTTATTCACGCACAAGTCAATCGAAACGATTTCTCTCCACATTGAATGCAAATGATAACCCTTATATATATATATATATATATGTGTGTGTGTGTGTGTGTGTGTGTGTGTGTGTGTGTGTGTGTGTGTGTATGTATGTATGTATATAATTAAAATAAGAAAATTAGTCAAACGTTAGTCTCATCATTATCATCTTTTGTTAAAAGATAGATAATTTTCTATCATTCATTTAGTAACCTTCTATGAATCGAACTAAAAGCATATAAGTACATTAGAATTTGTGCGCAGTACAAAGTTTAAAGCTAAAATAATTATTACACCTTCAAAAATATATCTCAATCGAGATTAATTATAAAGATTTTTCAAACATCAAAGTTACATCAATACAAAAAACATATATGTGAAAAAGATATAACTTATATATAAAAAATAGTTAGCATATGGATGTACCTAAAAATTTTAATCTATTCTATTTCTAATAAATTTGAAGTTATTAATATGGTTAAAAACCGTGCGAAGCACGACCTATTTTACTAGTCTATAAATAACAATAATCTATAGAGTTGTTGGATGTTCATTTCCATTTCTCCTTCTTCATTTTCTATTAGTATATATCTTTTTCTCCTTTTCAATTTTTTTCACCTTTTTTTCATCAACATAATCATGTGTTTAACAACTAAAAGAGGGAACATTGAAAATGTAATTTGCAATATGGCTACTATGATGAAGAGCATAGACATATTATTCAAAATTTCTTCTTGTGTCATAAGAACCAAACACAAGTTCACCAAGATGAAGAAGGAAGCTTGATGGCGGCACAAGATTCATCAAAGAGAAAATGGCCAAATTAGTTTCGTATAATTAAGTTCATTGTCAAAATGAAGATGAATCTATAATGCATCAAGAGAGATGGTCCTATTAGTTTAGAAAAGTAAAATTTTTGAATGATTTATTAATAAATATAGATGGTCTTATTATTGCTTATTTTAGTATTTTTAATTAACTATGCCACCAAAAACAAGCTATGTACTCTCCAATGACAAGATTTGATTACAACATTTTACACTTTGTGTATACTATTATTTTATTGCTAAAAAAAAACTTAATTATTATATTATCTTTAAATATACAATCTCTATTTATATATAATTGTGGTATTAGAAGATGATGTATAGAGTTCTTTGATTAAAAATTCTTTTTTTTTGTTCTTTTCCTTCTTTTCTATTTCTTTTTAAATTGTCTTATGAAATTTTATTCTATTTAATTTGTGTTTCATTACAAATTTCAAAAACTACTTTATTAATCCTCTTAATTACCCCTCATCTTTTCCTCTTCTTTTTATTAGTCTCTTTAATAATAATTTTCTATGATCATAATAATCATCATCTTAACAATAAGTTTCTATCATCATATATTTAAGATTAAAAAAAAAAAAAGAAAGAGGGAAGAAAAATTCCTACCAATTATGAATTTGTGACAAACAAGTTCAATATTGTACTTTTTTTTTGTTTTGTTTTGTTTTAAAATATTTTTTAGATTTAGATTTTAAATAAAATAAAAGTTATGAAAGTATTAACAAATTAAAGTTTAATGTTTATAAATATCTATAAATAAGGCGATGTAGCATTTTTTTATCACCTAAAAAAATCATATATTTAATTTACGGCACATCTTTTATTATGTATATTGTGATTTTCCAGTGATGCAAACAATTCCAATAATATTATTTCTTGCACTAGTTAGGTGGGACTCTTAAATCTTAATAAGTTTAAAGTTCCCAAATTACTTGAAGACTACTCAAAATTGAGATGGCATATTGATTAAGAAGAGGAACTAACAACATGACTAATTTACGATAGTACCCATATTAAATAAGGTTTACATTTTAATTGGAAGAAAAAAGTAATTAATGCAAAGGGTAAAACATGAAAAAAAAATTATTTCTTCTTGATTAATGAAAAAGACAAGTAAAATAGAAAATCAAATTAGAAAATTTGGAACACATAATTTGGGACGGAGGAAGTAATAATATAATAATCTACTAACTAATTGAATTAAAAAATACATCATCTTAATACATTTAATTAGGTAAAAAGTATTGTAATCATTGTGACTTGTGATAATTCAGCTAATGAAAATTTAGATTACAACAATAACTGTTGTGATAACTCAACTAATAAAAACATAAGTACAACTCTAGAATATAAAAAAATAGTAATGGTTCATCAAAGTTGCAAATGTTGAATTAAGTTACAATTCTTTTGATTTTCTTTTTTGGTTATTCGCTCACTGCTTTGATTGAGATTATTATCAAATTTCAATCTCAATTATGACATTCAACAAAACTGTATTCATTGAATCTTTGTTATTGCTAAAGAAATTTGAATATTCAAAATCTAATTTCACTATTAAAGATATATGTTCATTTTATCTTATGAAAGAAAATTTAAAAAGATTTTGAATGTCACAAAAAAATAAATTTAATGAGTATGCGGTTTTTCCTTCTCTCTCATATCTATGGTAACTTCTTCCTTGAATTAATATTGTAATGGTTAAAAGTTAAGGCATATCAATTATTGTATGTATTTAACTACCCAAAAGAGATTAAAATATATTACATGAAAGCACCTTAATATTTTCATGTCAAAAAAAGACCTTAAATGTGTTTAACTTATAAATTTAATTAAGTACTAAAAAAATTAAGTCATAAATTTAACGAATCTTTTATGACCGTATGAGGCAGGACAATATGCTTGAGAGGCCTCTAATGCTATTTATCTTTTTTGTGGTTTTGTTTGGCTATTTTTATCATATTTCTTTCATTTATATGCTATATAAAATGCCTCCAAAAAACACACACAATAAATTCTCTTTCATTTTACTAACTTTCTTAAACATTACATAATTACAAATTAGTTATTATCTGTTCAGCTTTTCGTCTCTTTTCATATTCCCATAACGTTTTTATTTTTTTAATAATTTCTCATTTATTTAAAAAAAAAATGAATCAACCAATATCTATATATATAAAGAAAGATTGTAAGAATGATGATGTAGCACCTCTCAATTGTCTCCAATTATATTTATCTTTTTTGTTATTGTTAATTTATTTTTCACATTTTAGAATTAATAATGTATTGCATGATAAGTACTTTAAAAGCCTAATCCTCTTAATTACACTTTATTTACCTACTTAATATTCGTATTTAAATTGTATATAATTAATGATCTTGAACCTAAGGAAGATCAAGAGTCACTAAAAATAGTAATGCTTAATAATGAGGGCTACACAAATATTCATTATCCTCAAGTTAATAGCAAAACAATAATTATATAGAAGATTAAATGTCACCAAAATAATATTTTGTATTTAGGGATATAGTACAATATGATTCATGATCAATCAAAAAAGGACATGGGGCAAAGCAGCATCAACATCAACAGCTTAAAATTCAACTTCATCATGATTTTTCTAATAAACTTTGAATAGGTACATTTTTTTTCTATTCATGTGTTTCATGGAATACGATAATACTCAATCTTATTTCTTATAGAGACATTTGACAATTGAATTCAATTTTAACCATTATTTTCATATGCGTAATAGTGCGAAAAAAAGGCCCGGCTTCAAGTTGTTCAAGAATAATGGCATTTAATTTCTTGACCTTTGTTTAGAATTAGTCAGTTCTATTCTCGATGAGATGGGGAATGGATATTATACAGTTTACCAAAGACATTTTTTCAATCAATTATTATATTTTGACAATTTGTATATTGATTTAAATTAGATTTATCATATCAATTTTTGTGTGTTTGTTGGGGTGGAAGGGGAAGAGGGGGAGGGGGGAGGGGGATATAATTTCCTATGTTTATACACAAATATAGATGAATCAGATAATAAATTAAAAATATGAAATACTTCGCATAAATATTTTCTCCTTATAAACATATCGTGCAATTTTTTCATTTAGCTTTTATGATAAGTTACAGTATCTTTTCATTGAGAAGACATTACAACTTAAGTGTCATTACATTCATATTTTGTTAGCCTTGTGTTATTATACTCTAAAGAAAGTGACCGAGTAATGACATCTTTTAGTGCTTTCATAATATATCGTTATGGATATTTCTTTTTACTTACTTATATATGTAATGCTTTATTTTTTTCTGCATTTGATTATTCTCTACGCATTGGTGGTTGCAGGGAAGAGTTGAGAGTAACAAAAAAGGATCATCTAAGTAGTATTTTGGGTCTATTTAGTTAAGTACCATTATTATTTTGTCAATAGTATTTTGGGTCTATTTAGTCAAGTACCATTATTATTTTGCCCGTCGTTATTTTGTCTGAGTCTTTTAAATTATCTATTTTTATTTTTGGTATGTTAGATTATAAATTTGCTCTTGATAAAGTTTCATCTAATTACAATTTATTTAGTCTTCTTTTAAAAATAAAATAAAAATGATATCCGTAGACCTCATATATTAAAACGAAAAAGGTAGAGTAAGAATAAACAAGTGGATTGTCCAAAAGAAAATAAGATTCAAAAATAAATTTCATGTGCACATTTGAATTATTTTGCATTTTTTCTCTTCTTTCCCTTTATTTACTATATTGAATAACTCACTCTTTCCTTTTAATGGTAACTGAGATGTACGTGCATGTTTTTTCCTCAACAAAAATATAATTTTTTTTCCGTTAATATTAATTTTATTTATTTAGGATTTACGAGACTTAAAAGTAATTTCTTAATTGTAGAATTTAAAGGAATTTAGCCCAATTAAATCTTGAACTTCACTAATTCACTATGTATACTACGACAAACAGGGGCAGACCTATATTGAATTTTGGGGTGCTCTGGCACCTACGAAACTTGAATCAGAATAGATAATTACATAGAAAATATATAAAAATATGTACAAAACATATAAAAGCACCCACTATATCAAAAAGTTGGTTGGGTGCATGACATTTAGGTTGATCTTAAGATCCTTCATTGGAAAGGGTGACCTTGGCTCGAACCTCATTGAGGTGATTTTTAATTTCTTTCAGTTTTTAAATTTGTAATGCACCTACGATCCTTAAATCTTAGGTCTGCCATGGCTGGCAAATCAAATGACTAGCTATCTTTTTTGTACTAAAATTGTGAGTGTGTTTATATCTATTTCCTATAAAAGTAATGCAATGAGTTGCATGTGTTTCTTAACTCCTATTACATTTTATCTTAGAGAATTTTAGTAGCCGTTTGGCCATGAAAATTAAAATTTTTTGAATTTGGAGTTGGAGTTGTCTTTGGCCATGTCTTTTTGAAAGATTTTTTTAGACTTTTGAAAAATCTTTTTTAAATATGATTTTATGCCCCCAACTTCTAAAAATTATCAAAAATCACCCAACTACTAATTTACCTACTAACATACAATTAAATGTGATTCTTATATATAGACACTTCCATTACTCGAATTAAGTTTGCATTAACGAAGAAAATACCACTCAAGAACACAGATTGACAACTAATGACTCTCTTAACAAGCATTAGAACTGCACGAAATAGAATGATTGATGATTTGGATCAGTTGTTTAGATGCATTATTAGATGCATCATTTTTTTTTTGATTTGGATCTTCACTAGGTCCTCACTTGTTCTCAGATAACTTTCCAGTTTTCCCAATTGCAAGAATTAAGTCAAGCTGTTGAAACAAAATTGAAGAAAGATAATGCAAAAATGTTCAGTCAGCCGAAATGCAAAAATTACTGAAAGATAAAGCAAGAATTGAAGAAAAATAGAGTTGAAACAAAATTGAAGAAAGATAATGCAAAAATGTTCAATCAGCCGAAATGCAAAAATTACAGAAAGATAAAGCAAGAATTGAAGAAAAATAGAGTTGAAACAAAATTGAAGAAAGATAATGCAAATATGTCTTAGATGCAATCTCAATCGAAAGATGGTGATATTTTTGTATTAATCACTGTTCAATTAGCAATTATGAAAAAAAATCATTATTAATTGCATCAGTGACTAAACACTTAAAAACTTTTAAACATTAAGAGGGTTGTGTAAAAATTTTAAAAATTAGGGTTATATGTAATAATAATAAAAGTTTAAATTAGAGTTGAAAAATAATGAAAACAACAAAAATATGTTTTCACTTTCAGAAAATAATTTTGGAAATTTTCATGGCCAAACACCACAACTTTAATAAAGTAAAAAAAAAAAATTAGAGAGAAGGAAATATTTTTTATGGCCAAACGGCCCCTTAGTCTTTGGTCTGATTCTACTATAAGATTTGAAAAATGATTGCATTGATCGCCATCTCCTCAAAGAAAATTTTATTTGTTTTCTTTTTTCAAAGATCAATCTTTTAAATATGTATTGTTAGAGTATTATAAGAAAATTATTTTATATACAATAAATAAGAAAAGTTTATTATCGCGCGAAGCGTGGTAAAAATTACTAGTAATATAGATAAAATAAGTTATGATATAAGGTAAGTTTTCTTGATCTTACCACATATCTAAAACGTGAATTTGCATAAATCATCATTTTTTTCCGAATAATCAAATATTTCATTTGTTCGCTTTTACTTATCACAACTTTTTGAATTGAATTTCTACTTTTATTTGATATGACAACTTCTTTTTTTCATATTTTATTTTTAATATTAATTATTTTTTAAAAATTATTTTTAAGATATAATATAATTATTATTTAATAGGGATATATTATTAATTATTTTTTTTAATAAATACGTTAACTCAAAATGTGATAAGTAAAATCAATCGGATTGGGAGTACAGAACTTATGCTTGGCCAATTTTTATTTTTTTTTAATATTTGAGCCTAAATTTGCACTTTCATGTTATAATATATTTAAGACAAGCTAATTCTCTTATTTTTTTTTCCCAGTTTGCACTTTCATCGCTACCAAAATACCCTGAACTTATTTCTGCACATACAATTTTGCGACGGCGGCAGAGGCACCTCTACATCGGCCTTAGGCGAAATCCAGTTGTAAGCAAAACAAAATTTCCTCAATAATTTTGAACATTTACTTATTTTTTTATGAGTATAATTTTGTTCACTTAATTATTTGGGTAGCAATTTTCCATTCAATCGCTTTCATTTTTGAGGATGAACTTCCTACCTTTTTTTTGTGTGTGTGGTTTTTTATCTCAGTTAGCGGTCGTTTGGTAGAGTGTATAAAAATAGTGCTGAATAGAATGTATTTGCAATGCTGAGATTATTTTTTATTTGTGGTTTGTTTTGGTGTTATCAATGTATTAATATCCCTTAGAATTAATAGGTATAATACATAAATGTTCCTTTTTACTTGGCCTCGACTGACATTTATGTAACTTAGGCGTGCACAAGTAGGCACTTAAACTATCATAAAGTTGAACAAGTAGACACACTTGTTTTATGTGGCGTATCAGGCGAATTGGCCATGCATCTACTTATTAAGCTTTATACAAGTTTAAGGACCTACTTGTGCACACACAAAGTGGAAGAGATGCGAGCCGAGGGCACGCTTATGTATTATATCTTACACTAATACCATGGTTTAGTAATCATTTTCTATACATTTCATGATACTAAATAGAGTGTACTAGTAATGCTAAGATTAATAATGCCGAAATTATCTTTTCTCCACCATTTGTTTTGGTGTGTTAATTATTTTGTGGGAGTATTGTTCTGTTACTATATGTTGTTGCGTTACTCCTATTGTCTCTTGTACCTCTATCGCGTCGTTTTTCTAGATTTTTTTTTTCGTCTTGGTCTGAGGTCTATCAGAAACAACATCTCTACATCATATATGAGTTAGTGGTAGTGGACTGCGTATACTCTACCCTTTCCAAACCCACTTTGTAAGTATACACCGGATACGTTACTGTTCTTGTTGTTGTCGCCGTCGTGCCATTATCATTTGATTTGGTGTTTTTAGTGTAATTATGTTTTAACTATGCTTATCAATTATCAATTATTAGTACCTTGTATTACTAATACCATGATTTGTTATGTGTTGGTTATGCATTCTATAATCTTGAATAGGATTTATAAGTTATACAAAGACTAAAAATTTTACCAAATAAAGAATTAAATAATACGATATCTAATAAATGTATTAGATTTTCTAATACTTCCTACCAAACGGCTCCTTGTTGTCTTAGTTTTAGTATTGCATAATGAATGGCATTGTCCAAAGCTATCGTTCATGTTGTAGAGTTGTTTTATTTTCGCGTAATATATGAACAAAAACTTAAACTCAACTAGTAACTAAGTACTCCAATCTTAAAAGTGCACATCTAGATGCCTTAACTTGGTATCAACTGACAACTAAACACTTCAACTCATCCCCACTATGTCTCGTAGACACCCAGTGCTGGTGTGACACATAAATTTTGGAGTTGTCTATATGATTATTTTGTAAGTTTGAGTGTTCAACTGTTTGGATTTCCTACTGATTTTTGTGTGTGGGTGTGTGTGTGTGTGGGGGGGGGGTTTGATTCCATGTAATGTCTTAGTCGTCGATGTATTGAATAATGAATGACATTATTTTGTAAGTTGGAGTGGTCAACTGACACATTGGAAACGAGCTGAGGTGTTTAGATTTGCATACTCAAAATTGGAGTGTTTAGTTGCCAGTTGAGTCCAAGTTAAAGTGTCTATCTATGTATTATGCCTTTTATTTCCTCCTAAACTGTTAGGGGCCGTTTGGTACACCGGGTGGGGAAAATAATCGCAGGATAAAGTTTGAGTTTGGTATTAACTTGATTCCAGGTTTGGTATGAGTTATTTACTAATCCGAGAACTATTTTATCCTACTATTTATACTAAAATGATGGAATTACTATCCATATGAAGGGCGGGATAAAATAATCACATAACATATTTTTACTTATCTCATATGGTGTATCGAAAGACCCCTTATTACTCCAGGCCAGTCTCTCACTTTTTCTCTCTCCTCTCCTCTTTTTGCTTTCTCATTCCTTCCCCTTCACTGGTAGATTTTTCGTCTTGTTTTATTTTCTTTTCACTTCTTATTTTGTGTTTGGGGGGATATTGTGAAATTACTGTGTTGTTGACTAATTGAATTGTAATTTTGTTTCACTGAACTATAATTCCTTGAAAATGAGAGGGTAATTCAGTCACCAAATTGTTGCAAGATACCCAGTGTATTTCCACAGAGTATCATTGAATTGTAATTATTTCCACAGTGTTGTTGACTAATTGAATTGTAATTATTTCCACTGAACTCTTCTTTAGTATACAATAATAACAACATACCTAGTGTATTTCCACAGAGTGGGGTGGGTAAAGTGTATGTAGTTCATACCACTACCTCAGTTGAAGTAGAGAGGCTGTTTCTGATAGACCCCAGACTCACGACAGATAACAAATATAACGGACCAAAAACTTAAAAGCAACTAATAACAAGGGATATCACACCGCTAGGTACCAAAGGAAACAAAACACCCACAAAGTACTAGTATAAACTAGCTATGCAAAATCATAAACACCACTAAAACACCACAAACAAGCGGCTACAAGAAACTACAAACACTGATACAAACAGAGCATTCTTACCTACTAGTACAAACGTACCCTTACCTACCACTACTCTACCCTAATCTGCATCTTCTACACCTTCCTATCAAGGGTCATGTCCTCCGTAAGCTGTAACTATCCCATGTCCTGCCTAATCATTTCCCTTAAATATTTCTTTAGCCTATCTCTACGCCGCCTAAAACCATCTATAACCAGCCTCTCACACCTTCCAATTGGAGCATCCGTGTCCCTCCTCATCATATGCCCGAACCAACGCAACCTCACTTCTCGCATCTTGTCCTCTACCGAAACCACTCCACCTTTTCCCGAATAGTCTCATTTCTAACCCTATTCATCCCGGTAAGTCCACACATCCTTCTCAACATCCTCATCACCACCTTCAACTTTTGGATGTGGGAGTTCTTCAGTATGATTTTGAAAATTTGGTTATGAGTTATTTATTTTGTTAAAACTTAGTGTTTCGTGAATTCAAAGAGGAGGGGATCAAGTCATGGAAATTTTGTTGCTACCATAGTTAACAGAGAGTCCTCCTAAACTTTGATTTTCACTATTTAGTTACATTAGGGAAAATGCAATATTTTAGTTGGGGTGCCTCATTGATTTGTGATGAGGTATAGTGGTTGACGGATTTTATGATTTTGGTGCAACTCTTTTGTTTTGATATTTTTTAATTTTATTTATGATGTTTATATTAGTATGCTTTGTTTTTAATTTTTAGCTTTGTTATTATTTATATTAGCAATTAGCAATATCCTTGTTTTTTCTTTGTGTCATGGTTTTTTTCTAAGGATGTTAATTTTCTTTTGAACCGGATGTATTAGTGAGATTCGTAGTGACTTTTCCCAATGATGGATAGCATGTCAACTGTCTTAAGGGAATTAGTCTCCTTTGGGTGTAGTTTTAGTTGGTGTAGTAATTAAAGTAGTGTTTGCTTGTGATTTTTTTTCCTTTGGCCCATGTCTGGCTTGCTTGGTACTAAAATTTATAAACTTTCTTTGATTCTAGATCAAAGCTCAGGCAATAACTGATTTTTAGCTGTTCCTTTAATCCATACCAACAAAGAACGCAACGGCGAGGCAAGAGTTTTGGGTGGCAAGAGACTTTAGGTTTTACCCACTTTATAAGAGTCCATAAGCTCATAAAGTGACCTTCGAAATAAGATTTCTATAGTTATGTGCCTTATCAATAATTAATAAGGAAGACCAACATTTAAATCATGGCATATGAGTTTTGATCTTTGAAGAAAAAAAGAATTGAAGTAAGCATTTTTTGTGTGACTCTTAAACTCAACGTTTGGCTCTTTAGTTCACTAAGCTGTATCTTTAGGATATGAGTGACTTTCTTTGCATTCAATTATTTTAATTGGATCTTGGAGACATATTCTACTCGAATTTGCATGTGCCATGTATGGTGTGGTTTATTTGTGAGTTTTGTGGCATATTTTGTGGTCTAGAACTTGCTAGAAATGTGTTTCAAGTTGAAATCCTAGGCTACGCTTGGTTTTAAAAATGATGTTAGGCCTTCCTTGGATCTCAAATCTAAGTTGCTTGGACTTAGGTGGCGGTATCTGAGGTGGATACGGATCTGAGAGTCGGATTCGTTAAAAGTTAAATTTGAAGATGCGGAGGGTGCGAATTCGAGTATAGATACGGGCCTGGGGATTCAGCTAAAGAATCAAATATTATAAATATAGAGTATAAAAATATTTCAATAATCCACTATTGATTCTTTTTATATTCTAAAAAATTAAAAAAGATAAGTACATAAAACAACCACATCGATCTCTTAGGACGAGATATGTGAGATTTCTGTTTCTTCCCGAAGCACATCGATAAGTTGTAATTACTCCTCTTGTTCAGTTGTGAAGCCGCCGGTCGGAATTTTTCCAGGTAAGTCGCCGGTCTATTATCCAATGTTTCCCCTGATTTTGGTCAACAAATCCAAAATCTTTTGACTGAATCTGAGACTGCGGAAGCACCCGCACCCGCGCCAGTCTCTTGTCGAGATGGGTTGCCGCAGAGTCCGAGCAAGTCTTAGTTGCTTTTTTGGATGTTTGACGAATTTTTCCCCTTGAATGCTGCCAATACCTCTTATTTTGGTTAAATATTCAGCAGCTCTTGATTTGCTCCTTTTTCGAACCTCTTTGTAATGCTTTTACTTGAGCCGAGGGTCTATTGTTAACCACCTCTCTACCTCCCCAGGTAAGGTAGCACTAAGGTCTGCATGCCCACTACCCTCCCCACACTCCACTTGTGGGATTAGACGGATTATGTTGTTGTTGCTGCTAAGTCAGCCTTTGACATCTCTGTTCATTTACTATTTATCTTTTTCTAATTTTTGGAAAGTAGACTTCTTTAGAGGTAGAGGTATGGACTGCGTACATCTTACCCCCCCAGACCCCACCAGGTGGGAATACACTGGGTTTGTTGTTGTTGTTGTTGTAGTTATGGCTTTGGTCATTGAACCAAAATTTATTGGATTATCAGGTTATTTTATAAATGGAAGGGTTTTGAACAAAGTCTGCAAAATTTTGATTCGATTATTTTCTATCAGCAGGTATTTAACATCTAAAATCTCACGGGTCACACTTCTATGTTTTCTTCTACTACAGAGTATTCTAATATTTGACAGTCTTGGTGAAGTATCCATGAGTTCTCAGACCGTTAATACAGTTGATGACATTTTTGACTCGCATTGAATCTAGTGGACACTCATTACAAAGAAGGATACTCGGAAGGCTATACGGATGGTCTAAATTCTGGTAAAGATGAAGGCAACCAGGTAGGGCTCAAAACGGGGTTTGAAGTAGTCGAAGAATTAGGTTTTTACAGAGGTTGTATTGAAGTCTGGAATGCTGCAATCCTAGTAGAACCAACCTGTTTCTCATCCCGAGTGCAGAAAAGCATCAAACAGATGGATGAATTGCTCCGTAAATAGAACGAGTCCACCACTGATACTATTGACTCCTTGAGATTGAAATTTAGAACTATTTGTGCAACTCTGAATATTAGACTGGAGTATGATGGGTACCCCAAAGCCTCTGGGATCGATAAGTCCGGATTCTAATTGGTCTCATCATCAATGGTCTGATCAGGTACTTTCCTTGTAGACAATATAAACTCTAGTAGATGAGTGATGTCTATAAGCATTAATTATCTATGATTTGTGTAAGCATTAGACTGAAGAAATATCATTTCCTGAGAAGCACATTTTACTTCTTAGTAATCTTTTTTAGAAATCGAATGGATTTGGTCTTATACATACGCAAGGAAGGTACTTTAAATAAGAGTAAACTTATTGCATGTGATTTTATTATCTAAGTTAGATTTATTGGCTGCAGCACCTCCAGTGAAATAAACATATCTAGATGTATATATAGAAAACAGGATTATACATCTTAAAATTATTTATATTAAGTGATTCTCTGGCTTTAAGATTAGATTAGGAAACTATAAGTCTAGCTTCCTGGTAAAAGCAAAATTATGATTAGGAAATTATGTATTGAACTCTAGTAGATCAATGTAGATGTGTGATTATTTAAGTTAAATTTAGGTTATGAAGACAATTCATTCAAGCTTCTTGAGGATTAGTTCTTTCTCAGATTAGGACCATGCTGAAGAGAGAGTGTAAAGCATCATCTATTGTTATGATGATAAATTTACGGCATGATACATAATCGTGCCTTTTAATTTGGCATCAACTTACATTATGCTTCCAGCTTTGGTGTGCTCAACTAGGGATTTAAACTTTCATAAGAGTTGAACAAGTAGGCACATGTTTCTTACATAGCAAATCTCACGCGATTTGACATGTATAACACGTTAATCTCACACGGATTTCTAGGTTAAGAGACAATCTTCAGGACTAAGAGTTGATTTCAGACGTCTCCGTATCATTCCACTAGACTCTACTTGACAATGCTCTTGTACTCATGAGACTGGTGAAACATGCTTTAGCACCAAATTCACACGACTGAAAAATGCATAAGAGTCATGATGGCACCTACCCTCTCCTCAAAGTAGGATATCTAGATCACCGCTAAACAGTTTCGAAAGTAAAGTAATTTCATTGAAAAAAAGTAAAGCTAAGTAAGCAAAAGTAAACCATCAACACATTTAAAACCATAGGAATCTTTAATAGAATTAAAATGCAAAGTTTAACAAAATACAACTCCAAAACTCAGTGTCATGTGTACACGAACATCTAAGATTTCAGTAATAAATTTAGTATCTGATACATTATTTGAAGGAGGAAAAGACAGAAAACAAGGAATAGAAAGAGTAGCACTGCAAATCAATCAGAAAGCTCACCATGAACCTCCAGAAATAATAGCCTTGTACTAAATCAATCATCATGGCCCACTAGTGATTCAAACACTCCATCAAATAAGCCATAGAAAACACATGTTGAGGTTGAACTTGAATACCAAATTTCAAATAACTATTCTTTGATGACTTTTCTTATACTTTCACTACAATTCTTTCACATATGTGTTACCTCTATAATCTGAGGCATGGTAAGGCTACGTACAATACACCCTCGTGGTGGGGCCCTTCCCCGAACCCTACGCATAGCGGGAGCTTTAGTGCACCGGGCTGCCCTTGTATTAGTACCCACCAAAAAGACTTCTTTTTGTGCCGAAAACGAGCACTACCTTTTAGAAAGTGTGATTGAGTATTTGTGGGTGTGATTTAGTGGTCAATGTGCACTAAAAAAGATGTAATGATTAACTTCTGGTTCTAAAGAACGAAAATTTACCACTAATTTTATTCAAATGAAAGATTATCTTCAGTGACCAAGCGATGGATTTCATTGCTAATTTCTTTTTACTTTTTAGTATCTAGAGGAGAATTATAGGTTTTTAAGTTCAAATCCCTGAGAAGTGACAAAACACTGCTAGATGATTTCTTCCCAATTCCCCTATACATAAACCTTGGTGGACAAAGTTATCACTTCTACAACGGATTGTAGCGGTTACCCAATTTAATAGTAAGGGGTAAGCACTTATCTGCTCCAGGTGTATACACCAAACTCAGTCATTTCACCCTAAATTTGTCCTCACAACTTACTTTAGCACTTTAACCTGACACATTTATTTACCCACTTAATAAGTTTAGAGTGAATTAGTATCACCCCTAATGCTGACGTAAAAATTTTTTTCAAAAAAGAAAAAAACGCGTCTTTCATTAAAAAAATGAGATGACCCCACTTTTACTTTAATATATATATATATATATATATATATATATATATATATATATATATTTAAAAAATCACCTTTTCTTCTTCAATCCCCCCCCCCCCATACACACACACACCCTTTCTTCTGATTTTTTTCTTACACCCCCACCCAACCTCGCACCCCATTTCTCTGTTTTTTTCTTACACCCGCATCTCCACCCCTACCCCAATCCCCTTTCTCCTTCTAACCCTCCATCTCCACATGTATTATACTTTATCAATTTCTTCAAGAAAGAAACACATGTATATGAAAAAATTGTGAATTTTAACAATTCATTATTGAGAAAAAGAAGAAGAAATTTATAATCAATCCAATTTTTTACATAGCAAAAATTGAATGGAGATGATGGTTTTTGCCTTTGAACCACTTATCATCAATGAGATTTCTTTTAATTTTACTTTTGACTTTTTTGCTAATAAGACAAATTTTGAGTAGTAAAACAAATGAAAAAAATGTTTGACTTGGTAGGGGGTATTTTTTCTGTTTGCAGGGGTGAGGGTGGGGTCTAGAAAGGGAGAAAGAAAGGGGTGGGGGTTGGGTGGTCTGAAGACGAAAGAAAATGGGGTGGGGGGCATTTTTTGTGTTTGCAGGGGTGGGGGCTGGAAGAGGAGAAAGAAAGAGAGGGGGTGGTCTGAAGAAGAAAGGAAATGGGGGTGGGGGGCATTTTTTTAAAATTGGGGAAGAGGGGGGGGGGCATTTTTTGTGTCTGCAGGGGTGTGGTATGGAAGTGGAGAAATAAAGAGTAGGGTGGTGGTGGTGGTGGTGGTCTGAAGAAGAAAAAAAATAGGGGCCGGGGGCGGGGGCACTTTTCTTATTTTTTTCTATATATATATGTGTATATATATACAAATTTGACTAATGTTAATCTCCCTCCTAAGGACAAATATTGCCTCTTCCATCTTACCAATCTCCTATCACATCTCTCTAGCACTTCTCCCCAGACCTCCATCTCTTTGTTTTTTGCACCTAGGGGCATCCCTAGATGCTTTGTGTGCAACTACCTGACATCCAAGATTACTTGCTAATATCTCCATATTATCAACTTTGTTATGTGGGTAAAGACAACTCTTTTGCCAATTAACTTGAAGACCAGAAATGCTTTCAAAAATAGTGAGGATAGCCTTAACATGTCTCACCTGTGATATTTCAGCTTCATAAAATATCATCTCTACGTCTCTGTAACTGAGCTTGGAAGCCCTTTTATGAACCATTTGCCCTTGTCCTCGTGATCATGTGGTCGAGCCCCTCTATCGCTAAGATAAATAACAAAGGTGACAAAGGATCCCCTTGCCACTACCCCCTCTTAGACGAAAAGAAACCTTTATTATTGTCGTTTATAATCAGAGAGAAGTTTCCATTACAGATGCAGAAACGTATCCAATTGACCCATTTTCTACTAAAGCCCATGTCTTTCAGCACCTCCACTAGAAACTTCCAGTTGACATGGTCATATGCCTTCTCTAGTTCAAGTTTGCATAAGATTCAGGGAGCTTTTTGTTTCACTCTGGAACCTACTAATTCATTGGCTAAGAGAGCAACATTTGTGATTTGTCTGCTTTTTAGAAAAGCCATTTGGTGTTCATTTACTAGTTTTCCCATAACTGGCTTCGATCTGTCAGTAATTAGCTTGGAAAGTTATCTTGTAGACACTTTCTACCAGATTGATAGGTTGAAAATCCTTAGGTTTCTCATCTCCAACTTTCTGCAGTATTTAGGCTATGAAGGTGGTATTGAAAGACTTTTCAAATAACTCTTTCTGATGGAAATTATGAACAGTTTCCAATAGATCCACCTTCACAGTGTCCCAACAAACCTTGAAGAAACTCATTGTCAATCCATTTGGGCCTGGAGCTTTGTCTCCATCACATTGCTTGATTATATTCAACATCTCTTCTTCAGAGAAAGGTCTTTGAAGGGAATCTTGTTCCTCCCGTGATATTGTTGGGCAATCTATCATGTCAAGACCTGGCCTCCAACTTTCTTGCTCTGAGTAAACACTTTTATTAAACTCAACCATTTGTAGTCTTAATTTCATCAGTATCTACAATTTCTTCTGCTCTAACCACTAATCTGTCAATAGTGTTAAATCTTCTGTGAGCAGTTGCCATTCTTTCAAAGAACTTTGTGTTATTGTCACCCTGCTTCAACCACGACACTTTGGATTTCTGTCTCCATTTTCCTCAATTTTAGCTATATCTTCCAATTCAACTGCAATGGTAACTTTTACATCATTTCTTTCTTAGATAGGTCTCTACTTTCCATTATCAGTTCTTTCTGCCAGTTCCTCTAGTAAACTGTTCTTTTTTTGGGTCATTTCCCAAATGTGGTTCTGCTCCAATGTCTCAGCTTTTGTTTGTTCATTTTAAACATTTAGCTTGTATATGAGATGCAGAGCAAATTTCAGAAATAGTGTCACATATCTGTAATTATCAAAAGTATCACTATAATGCTAAAGAGGTGTTTGAATTGACTTATTTTTAAGTGATTTTGACTTTTAAATGCTTTTAATTTGTGGTGTTTGAAAGATGTTGGGATTTTTAGTAATTAATGATAAACATGTCTTGTTTAAAAATGGCTGAGCCCATTTATTAGCAGTCATAACTACCAAAACAAAAAGCCCAATAGATGTCCCTGTACTAAATAAGTAGGCATAAAATACAATAGGGTTTTAGCATTGCAGCCGTCTTTGTGTTCCTCTGTCTTACCATCATCACAACTCAGAAGCTCGACCATGGCCGTCGGGTATACACACACTCTCTCTCTGTCTTTCTAACTCTAAAATCACATTTTCATATGCTTTATCTCTAACCTATTTTTGCAAATTATGTTGTATTACAGTAAGAACAAGAGAATTTCCAAAGGCAAGAAAGGAGGAAAGAAGAAAGCCTAAGATCTTCTTCTTTTTTTTCCCTTTAGGATTTTTCTTTTAAAAGTAAAGTTTGAATCTTTTTTGTCTTTTGTAATCTGGGTATTTATTAAAAAATGGTTTGAAATGTTCTTTTTGTTGTCTTCTTTTGAAGAATTTACTCGAATGGTTGCCACAAGGTGTGTAATCCATGTATATAACAACATATAGTTAGTGTGTGGGTTTGTAGCTAGCTAGTAATGAAACAACTTATCCTGTGTATCAATTTTTGTATAAATTGTACAATGTGTGGTAGCTGGGTAGGAAGTAAGTTATTACGTATAACATTGATAGTACATGTACAAGTTACAAAGGAATCGGTGTGTTAGCTTATGTAGGGGTAAAAGATGGAAAAGCTAATATGGTTTGCAATTTAGGAACCCGCATAACTAATGCATGTACAAGTTACAAAGGAATCAGTGTGTTAGCTTATGCAGGGGTAAAATATGGAAAAGATAATACCTGCATAACTAGTACCTACATAAGTAATACCTGCATGATTCTAACTAGGTGTATAATCTTTGTCTGCATAATTCTAACTGGGTAACAAACAACCACTTAGTGTATAATCTCTGTGTACTGGCTAGGAAAAGTAAACAGTGAATCCAACCAGCTATTTGTGTAAAGATCCCTTTTCTTTTGGTTATTTGTTGGATCTTCCCTTTTTCTTAGTTCTAATGCCAAAGTTTCAATCTTTTTGTATGTTGTGTTCTGGTTATTTTGTTAAAATATGTATGAAATGTTTAATTTTTTGATTTGATTCTTTTTGGTGGATCCAGAGCTGATCCATATGCTAAAAAGGATTGGTATGATATCAAGGCTCCATCAGTATTTGCTGTCCGCAATGTTGGGAAGACCCTTGTTACCCGTACACAGGGTACAAAGGTGATTATTTGCTTAATTTTGGTTTTAAGAATATTTATCACTACATTATGACATTCCAGTATATATTAGTTTGGATATGTTAAAGATGGATAGGTATCTTAGGGGTTTGCTTATGTGATTTTGAATATTAGTTGAGTAATTAAAGTTATTGACTAACTGTTGTTTGTAATCAATAAATGATGTTTACTGGCTTAGAAACATCTTTTAGTCGGATCTGATGTGTCATTGTGCTAAATGTGTGTGCTTTGTATAGTGGGATTAGTGTATATGGTGTAACTGAGAAATCTGCAAGTATTCCTTAAGGCTTTAAACATGGTTAAGAATGTTGACTATAGTCATTAACACCCAATTGAAAAATATAGATGAAGCTTGGCATCTGGGCAAGTCGCCGCGTGAAAATGCCATCTATATTAAATGAAAGTGAACTTGCTGAAGCAGAAATAGTGCTGTCTGCCAGAATAGAGAAGGAACGATTGATTTTTGACATAAATTTGGTTAAATATTGGAAACCTCTTCTGAGTTTGCGTCAAATTGGGCTAAATTATGGGCATAGTATTGCTAGCTTCTTGATTCACAATTGTTAGGAAAGCGAAAAAAAAAAGAGACTGGATTCACCCTTTTTTCTAGCCATAGTAGTTTATATGACTCTGTGAACTATATCAAAGAAAGACAATTCAACAGATTATAACGTTATTTGTTCATTCCAGATTGCTTCAGAAGGCCTGAAGCATCGTGTGTTCGAAGTGTCATTGGCTGATCTTTAGAATGACGAAGATAACTCCTTCAGGAAGATTCGTCTGAGAGCTGAAGATGTCCAAGGAAGAAATGTCCTGACAAACTTTTATGGTATGGACTTCACCACAGATAAGTTGAGGTCACTGGTAAAGAAATGGCAATCATTGATTGAGGCTCATGTTGATGTTAAGACAACTGATAGTTACACCTTGAGAAAAAGCGCCCAAACCAACAAAAAAGAACTTGCTACGCACAGTCAAGCCAGACTCGCCAGGTAAATGCTAATGCTTTCTTCAAATCTGAATAAGGGTGGCAACGGAACCGGAACTTTCCGTTCCGGTTCCGGTTGAATTCCGGTTCCGGTAACAAACCGGTCCGGTTGGTTCCGGTTTACCGGTACCAAATGTTCCGAATAACGAAACCGGACCTGACCTTCGAAAATTTCCGGTATTTCCGGTTCCGGTACCGGTTTTCGGTCCGGAATAACGGTCAGAATTTGGATTTAAAATTAGTTTTTTTTTTTTTTTTTAATAAAACAGGTTTGCAACGGCTGTTAGCCGTTGCATTGTAGCCGTTACTCACCCCCCACCCACCCCCACCTTCCAATTACCCCCCACCCTTTAAAATTTTTACTATAAATATACTTCATTTCAATTATTTTTTTCACACAAATATTATCAATTTTCATACTCTCTCTTAATATTCTCTCAAATTCTCTCTAAATATTTCTAGTTTTATTATATTAGTTGAACACTTGAAGTTGAGGATTCATTCAATTCCGACATTTGTTATACGTCTGCTTTTACGCAGACGTTCGGTATATTCGTTCCAACTTTAATCTCTTTTTATTTACGTTAATTATCTATATATTTTTTTTTACGAACATCAATTTGTATTTGTATTGCTTGTTTTAATATTTTATTTTGAAATATGGATTTTGAAAAAAATAGTAGTGGTAAAAAATCAAATTTTGGCAAGGTCTTTCGTAGAAATAAAAAAAGTAAGGCTAGTACTAGTTCATTACCGGGTAGATTTAATGAAACTTCATTATCACAACCTAATGGTTTTGATGTTGGTATCGGTATGGAATTAGATAATGAGACCCTGAATAGGCGTTATAATAATTTTGAGGAAGACTTACCAGAGGAAGATGATATAGAAGAACAAGAATTAGGTGATAGCCCTACCCCTACTAGTCCGGTTACGGAATTACCGGAACACGGTGAAGAGCTGTCCCCTTTACCGGAATTTACTAGGGCCAAAGGTACCGAACGTACTAAAAGGTCTTTAGTTTGGAAATTTATGGAGCATGATAGGGTAAAAAATACTGCTACTTGCAATAAATGCAAGAATGTTTTTAAACATTTGACTGGGGGGGAAATGGCGGGACAGGATTGCTAACTTCGCAAGAGTTAAAAACTAGATTATGTTTAATGTATCAAGATCATTTTCATGTTAGATGTTCCGCACATATTTTAAATTTGATAGTACATGATGGTATTCATTTGTTTGGAAATGGTTGTGTTAAAGTGAGAATTGCTTGTAGTTCTATGTTTAAAAATAAAAAAAAGGCTGTAATGGATGATTTTAAACGTAAATGTGAACAATGTGGCCTTCCATATAGAAAAATTCCAAAAGAAATTCCTACTAGATGGAATTCTTTGTTTCAAATGTTTGAAGTTGCTGGTATATATCGTAAACCTATACTAGTTTATAATTCTTATAATGAGGATGTTAATTTAATGCTAGATGAAGATGATTGGACTGAAGTAGAAGAACTTTGTAAATTTTTGAAAACTTTTTATCAAGCTACGAACACAGTATCTGCTCAATATACTCCAACTATTTCTTCTGTTTTAGTAACTATTACTGCTATTTCTAAAGTACTTGTTGAATATAAAAAAATATGTCCTAACAAAGAGGCAATTGAAGCTATGATTGAAAAATTTTAAAAATATTATTTTCCAATTCCACAAATTATTTTAACAACTAATTTATTAAACCCATTTTATAAAGAACATGGTACAGTGATGTTGGTTAGAAAATTATACAACAATTTAGAAATTGGACTTCATGAAAAGCCATCAGTTGAAACTTGTTATGCCAGCATAGTACCTACAGCTAGGAATTTATATAACTTGTATCAAGTTATGGAACAAAATATTGGGCCGATTGAACCTCCTAGTTCTAGACGTAGATATGATGATTTAGATGACGAGATGGGCGAAGAACTTGGTCTTCAATGTTGTAGGAGTAATGATTTTGATTCGTATCTTTCGCAGGACCGGGAAAATATTAGAGATGAAACTGGAAAACAACAACTTTTATCGTGGTGGAAGACCCGGATCAGACAATTTCCAAAACTTTCAAGGATGGTTCGAGATTTGTTATCAGCTCAAGCTTCTTCAGTTGCTTCGGAGCAAGCTTTCAGCGCAGGAAGATTTATAATAGGAGATCATCGGTATTCGTTAGCAAGGGATAGTTTGGAGATTTCGGTATTATTTAGAGATTGGATCAATGCCGAACGTAGAAATTTTGGGCTCCCCAAACTACCGCCCCATATTGAAGAGGAAATAGATGAAATTTTTGACGAAAATAGTGATGATGGAATGGAAGCAATGGAGCAACAAGGAAATAGACCAATTCCGGAGGATTTATCCGTCGAAGAATTAGAAAAATTACGCCAAAAAAATCATAGACAATATAGATATTAATAAGATTGTACAATAGAAATCTAATTCGCACAGAACCCTTCCTAGAAGGTGGCTGCGTAGATTAGATTTACATTTAATATCTTTGTAATAAATGTTTGCCTAATTTTGTTTTAAATTTTCTCATTTGTTTGTTGCAATTATGAAAAAAAAAATATTATATTAAGTATTTAACTTTATAAAGTTAGAAAAAATTTTAACTTCTTAAACTTACTAAAAATATTATATTAACTTAACATATATTTACAATAATTAAAACTTAAACTTATTATAAAAAAAAGTTAATAAATTATATAAACTATTTAAGTTAAAAATATATATATATAACTTATAAATTAATCTCAATTAAGTTACAATTTAAATTAAAAGTTAAAAAAAAAAAAAAAAAAAAAAAAAAAAAACTGGTAGCCGACGAAGTTTCCGGTAGCGTTCCGGTATCGGACCGGTCCGTTCTGGTTCCACACCGGTACCTACCGGACCGGTCCGAACAGGGTATATGTTCCGATATTCCGGTTCCGGTAACTCCGATTCCGGCGACATAAACCGGTAACGAGGTTCCGGTAACGTTCCGGATCCGGTAAAACCGGTCCGGCGTTTCCGGTTCCGGTCCGTTGCCACCCTTAAATCTGAACAAGTATTGTTCTAGTTGTGATATAGCAATGTTAGTTCCATGATAAATGGAAATGCTTTGTTTAAATTTTCTCAAGTATTCGTTTTGATGTGCACAAGTCATTAAGCAATAGAAATAATGTAGGGATGATTACTAGTGCTTACACTTCCCCTTCTTGTATCATGGCTTTTAGATCCGTCGCAAGATGCGTGAGATCATGGTTAACCAGGCACAATCGTGTGATTTGAAAGACTTGGTCCTGAAGTTCATTCCTGAATCAATTGGCAGAGAGATTGAGAAGGCAACATCAAGCATCTACCCATTGCAGAATGTGTTCATTCGCAAGGTCAAGATCTTGAAGGCTCCAAAGTTTGACCTTGGCAGGCTGATGGAGGTAATTCTATTGTTCCCATCTCCAGTAATGTTAATTTCCATTTGTTTGTCACTATCATATCACCAAACTCTTTACTTTTCCATCTGAAGTGTACTAATGCTTCAACATCTAAAGCTGTTTGTGACGGAGTAGGAAAACTTGAATGTGATTAATATTGTTTCTTGGTTGTGGTAGGTTCACGGTGATTACTCAGAAGATATCGGTGTGAAGGTGGATAGACCAGCAGAGGACGTTGTAGCTGAGCCAACTGAAGTTGTTGGAGCTTAACTATGTTATGATTTTCATAATCTGTTTTATGAACTTGTTCTCGGTTTTCATTGTTTTTTTTTTCATTAAATGAGTCAGTAGATTACCTTCATGTCTTGAGAGTTTAGCAACAAATTTTAGAAGCAATTATATACTACATTATGATATTTCTCACTCCTTGAAATATGTTTACCATTTTTCAGTAAATGGCCCTGCAATTCTGGCCTTCAATGCTTTTAAAGTTGACTATTATCATCTGTGCATTGTGTAATATTTTATTCCTTCATGATTGTCATTGAGTTGTGACAATGAAGTTGTAAAATTTGAACCAGTAGGTGGAGTGACTAATATAGAGTGATGTGATCAATTGGTCAATTGAAATTCTTCCATCACTGAATTTGATTCTGAATGTTCCATGGACTAGAACATTGTTATAGTCTATAATGGTGTATAAGAATAATGTTAGTTGTTGAGGTGAAGATGCTATAGTCTAAATGTTCATGGACTAGAACAATGTTATAGTCTTAATGTCCATCTCTGAACTTTGAGAGTTTGAAAGTATTACACTTCTTAGTCTTGATTCTTCTTATTGATGTTGAAGTCGAAGCAAACAGCTTTTTGCATTAAAATTGAATTAGATTCTTTTATCCTGTGAGATTGTAGAAGTTACAACAATGTATCCAGTGTAGAGTGTATCGTGTTCCTCCCTCGAAGGTACAAAGATTGAGAGGTTGTTTTCAATAGAACCTTGATCGAGATTCTTTTTAACCTTTCACTAAAACACTATAAACTTACCTGTCCTTGAAAGTTTGAAAGTATTTCACTTCTTAGTCTTGATTTTCCTTAATGATCATGAAGTCGAAACAATCAGTTTTTTTGCATAAAAATTGAATCAAGTCGAAACAATGTATGCAATGTAGAGTGTATCGTACTCCTACCTCAGAGGTAGAGAGGCTGTTTTTGAGAAATCCTCGACTGAGATTGTAAAAGTTACCAAAGTTTTTTTTCCGATAATATCTATGAATAAATTATTTCCAACTCTAACTACTGGAGTCTGGTCTGATTGTTGTTTCCAACGGCTCTCTCTTTCAACGGCTCTCTCTCTCTCTCTCCCCCCCTCTCCTCTCCCTACCCCCCGGTCCCCAGTCCCGGCGTCGTCGCCGTCCCCAGTCCCGTGCCGACCTCCGTCGCCGTCGCCGACCTTTGGGGCCGCCGACCTCCGGCAGAACTCCGGCAGACCACCCCGTCGCCGTCACCAGTCACCAGCGCCGAACTTCGGAGCCTCCGCCGACCCCCGGCAGACCTCCGTCGCCGTCACCATCGCCGAACTTCGGAGCCACCGCCGACTTCCGGCAGCCCACTCGCTCCCCATCTCCGGCGCACCCACCAGCCGGCCCCAGCCCCCCTGGCCGTCGGTTCCCTGCTCCGGCGAGTCCCCCCCACCGGCTCCGGCGAGATTTCAACAGTCCCCAGCTCCGGCGAGACCCCCCACCCGCAGATCCAGCAGCCGACGTAGCCGACGCCCGGTGACTTCTAACCTTTGCTATTTCATTTTTATATTATGCTAGTCTTACTCCCTGTGCCTTGATTTGCGTGTGATTTGTGTGCTTGTATTTCTTGCTGCTGCTCTGTTTCTACTATCGTTTATATTTTTATTTTCTTAAATATTTTTATATTTTCTTATATTTCTTCGTAGTAGTGGTTGTGGGCAGTAATGGTAGGATAGGGTCATGTTCGAGGGGGTTGGGGCGTGGGGTTGTTGTGGGGGCAGGGGTTGAGGAAAGGGCAGGAGTGGGAGGGAGGCCAAGGTTTGGCCGCGGGGGTGGTCCTGGAGGGCGGGTGGATAGTGATGGTAGGCTGAGGGTGGGATCTTGGAATATAGGGACCCTTCAGGGTAAGTCCGTAGAACTGGTGAAGATCCTTAGGAAGAGGAGGATCAATATTGCGTGTGTCCAAGAAACCAAGTGGGTAGGGTCTAAGGCTAGGGATGTGGATGGTTACAAGCTATGGTACTCTGGAAGCGAGAGGCGTAGGAATGGAGTTGGCATCTTAGTAGATGAAAAGCTTAGAGGTCAGGTCGTAGAGGTGAAGAGGATCAACGATAGGTTGATGACTATTAAGTTGGTCATCCGGGGGTTTACCTTGAACGTGTGTAGTGCCTATGCGCCCCATGTGGGCTCGGAGGGGGAGGAGAAGATGCGGTTTTGGGAGGCTGTGGAGGAGGTGGTGAGAGCCGTGCCTAGCTCGGAGAAGATTGTGGTAGCAGGAGATTTCAACGGGCACATCGGGGCGTTACCGGGAGGCTTTGGTGATGTGCACGGTGGCTTTGGTTTTGGGGACAGAAATGAAGAGGGGACTACTCTATTGGAGTTTGCGCGGTCCTTTGGGCTGGTGGTGGTGAATTCGGGCTTTCCGAAGAAGGACGATCACTTGATCACCTTTCAAAGCGCGTTAGCCAGGACCCAGATTGACTTTCTGTTGCTTCGGAAAGGAGATAGGGTGCTGTGTAAGGACTGTAAGGTTATACCGAGTGAGAATCTTTCGACCGAGCATAGGCTCTTGGTTATGGATTTGGGTATAAAGAAGATTAGAAAGAGGAGATGTGAGGAGGGTAGACCTAGAATTAAGTGGGGCGGCTTGACGCTAGCGAAGGCGTGGGAGATAGGAGAGAAGTTGGCGGGAATGGGGGTGTGGGAGTATAAGGGGGACATGGATAGTATGTGGGATAGGGCGGCGAGGTGCATCAGGGAGAATGCAACTGAGGTGTTGGGTGTCTCTAGGGGCCGAGCCGGGCACCATCGGGGGGATTGGTGGTGGAATGAAGAGGTGGAGAAGAAAGTGGGGGCCAAGAAAGGGGCGTATGCTAAGTTGGTTGAGAGTAAGGACGAAGAAGAGAAGTGGGTAAACAGAAAGGAGTACAAGATAGCTAGGAAGGAGGCTAAGTCAGCTGTTACGGCAGCTAAGACGGCCGCCTTTGAGAGCTTGTATGCAGGGTTACAGGGGAAAGGAGGGGAGAAAAAGTTGTTTAGACTCGCTAAGGCTAGGGAGAGGAAGGGGCGAGACCTCGATCAGGTGAGGTGCATTAAGGGGGAGGACGGTAGAGTGTTGGTGGAGGACGGCCACATTAAGGATAGATGGCAGTCGTACTTCCACAGGCTCTTAAATGACGAAGGGGATAGAGCTGTCGAGTTAGGGGATTTGGAGCGCTCAGAGGAGTGTCGGGATTTTAGTTATTGTAGACGGTTTAGGGTAGAAGAGATTAGAGAAGCTGTTCGCAGGATGCGAAGGGGTAGGGCGACGGGGCCGGATGAGATACCGGTGGAGTTTTGGAAGTTCGTTGGAGAGGCTGGTGTAAGGTGGTTGACTGGATTGTTCAATGAAATCTTCAAGACGGCAAAGATGCCCGAGGCTTGGAGGTGGAGTACCATGATCTCTCTCTATAAGAATAAGGGGGACATCCAGAGTTGCAATAACTATAGGGGGATTAAGTTATTGAGTCACTCTATGAAGATTTGGGAGAGAGTGGTCGAGGCGAGGCTGAGACGGTTATTGTCTATTTCGGAAAACCAGTTTGGGTTTATGCCTGGCCGTTCGACGACGGAGGCAATTCACCTGGTACGGAGGTTGGTGGAACAGTATAGGGAAAGGAAGAAGGACCTGCACATGGTGTTTATCGACCTGGAGAAGGCATACGACAAAGTCCCCAGAGAGGTGCTTTGGAGGTGCTTGGAGGTGAGTGGAGCCCCGCAGGCATATATCAGAGCAATTAAAGACATGTATGAGGGAGCAAAAACACAGGTGAGGACGGCGGGAGGAGACTCAGAGCACTTCAACGTCTTGACAGGATTACATCAGGGATCTACTCTTAGCCCTTTTTTGTTTGCTTTGGTGATGGATGTGTTGACGCGACGTATTCAAGGGGAGGTGCCGTGGTGTATGCTTTTTGCGGACGATATAGTTCTGATTGACGAGACTCGAGGGTGTGTGAATGCTAAATTAGAAGTGTGGATACAAACCCTGGAGTCTAAAGGGTTCAGGTTGAGCAGAAGCAAGACAGAGTATTTGGAATGCAAGTTTAGTGAAGTAAGGCTGGAGGATGAGGTGGTAGTGAAGCTGGAATCACAGGTGGTTTGTAAGAAGGATAGTTTCAAGTATCTCGGGTCCGTGATCCAGGGTAACGGGGAGATTGACGAGGATGTCTCGCACCGTATTGGGGCGGGATGGATGAAGTGGAAGCTCGCGTCGGGGGTGTTATGTGATAAGAAGGTGCCGCGCAAGCTTAAAGGCAAATTCTACAGGGCGGTAGTCCGTCCGGCCATGTTGTATCGAGCGGAATGTTGGCCAGTTAAGAATTCCCACATCCAAAAAATGAAGGTGGCAGAGATGCGGATGTTGCGCTGGATGTACGGGCTTACTAGGGGGGATAGAGTTCGGAATGAGATTATCAGGGAGAAGGTTGGTGTGACACCAGTGGAGTGCAAGATGCGAGAAGTCCGATTGAGCTGGTTCGGACACGTGAAGAGGAGGGGCATGGATGCCCCGGTTCGCAGGTGTGAGCGGCTAGCGTTGGATGGTTTTAGGCGGGGTAGGGGTAGGCCGAAGAAGTACTGGGGTGAGGTGATTAGGCGGTATATGAAGCAGTTACAGCTCACCGAGGACATGACCCTAGATAGGAAAGTCTGGAGAACGCGAATTAGGGCAGAGGACTAGGCCAGTTGGGGGTCGCTAGTGTAGGGAATTACTTGTTGGGGGTAGTATTCTGATTATGATTTTTCGTGTTCCTTCTCCCTTGTTTAAGTACGAATCTGGGTGCTTTCCTCTGTTTTCCCTCTGTTTTCTTTCTGTTTTTATTTCTTTTACTTATGGTTGTCGTATTTATGTTATGGATGTTATGTTGTGTAATCTTGTAACCTTGTTCGGTGCTTTACTTTGTATTTGTGTGGTATCTGGTGTTTTGTGTCTCGAGCCGGGGGTCTATCGGAAACAACCTTTCTACTTCTTTAGAGGTAGAGGTATGGACTGCGTACATCTTACCCCCCCAGACCCCACCAGGTGGGAATACACTGGGTTTGTTGTTGTTGTTCTAACTACTGGAGTCTCTTCTACATTATTGTAACTATTCTAATATAAGCCGGGAGACTTGTGGAAGATAAAATAGACCAGTTTTGCACATCTTGTGTTTTTCAGTTTTGCCAATATCAAGACTAAAACAACATGCAAGTGTAATTCCATAAAACGGGGTTGAGGTACGCAGACCTCACCCCTACCTTAGAGGTAAAGAGGCTATTTTCGATAAATCATCGACTCAAAAAACGACGAAAAATGATAATCGAAGTACAAGAATCAACAAATAGTAACCAAAACAGTATGACAGTCAAAGTACAAGAAACAACATATAGTAACAAAAATGAAGGACAAGAAACTAGAAGATTAATACTACGACTATCAATATGGACGAAAAACAAGACAAAGCACTCCTACCTACTAACCTTCTACCCTAATACCCTAATACGTGTTCCACAACCTTCTGAGGTCATTTAAAATCTATTTGTTTCTAGTTTGCCTGTACTTCAGAAACCATGACAGAAGGAATTTTGGTATGCTATATAGAGAAGCTGGCTTTTGCAGAAATCTACATGATACCAATAACTGATTAACACCTTAGAGAGTTTCAGAAAGATTAAAATTACAAAACACAAAGCATTGCTAAAATTCTTTAGGCAGTTAAAAAGTCTAAATGATCGAAAACAGTAGCCATGAGCAAGCTTATTTGGATCGGATCCAATCTAACTCTTAACAGTTCAACTAAAACTAAACAAGGATAGAGGTACCCTTATGAAATCAGAAAGAAAAGGTTAGAACCATTAGACACGATATCTGATGCTGCTGCTTTGGCTGCCGCTGCTGCTGCTGGAAGGTCTAAAGCAACACATATGACCCTTCTTTTTCTTCTCATTGTTCCTCCTTCCGATATGAATGAAGTTCTTCAGTATGATGCCCGTGCTGCTCCTGGAAAATTTGCTCCTGACTTTGCTTTTCTTATCGTCGTCCAGTTTCAGCAAAATGTACTGAATTTTCTGAATCTCTAGTTGCAACCGCCTAATCTTCTCAGACCCCTTTCTTGCCTGTTCTGAAACTCTCCTTTGACGGATATTCATGACCTCTTTCGAGTCTGCTGAACCACTGCTTGGAGAATATGATGTACTTTCCTCTGTACTCTTCATCAATTGGCTATTCAAATTCACCAGCTGCACGACTGTTTCCTCGACTTCTTGTAGCTGGTCCTTAACCGTCTCAAAATAAAAAATTTTGGGTTTTTTTGCCTTTTTGTTTGCCTCCAATTTTCTTCTCAGCTTATCGACAGTCATCTGAAGACTCATCAACTTCTCTGCATCAGAAGCAAGTCGCTGGAGAATCTTCTTGTTCGTTTCTTGATTTGCCTCGAACGAGTTCATTGATAACTCTTTGTCCACACCCAACTCCTTCTCCACTTCTGATTCCGTAGGTGGATGTTTGCCCCTCCACTCCAAATTCTTAAATTGGTTGTGCGTGATAGGCCCCACGGTTGGATGATTTGCCCGTTTCTTCAAATCATTCACGCTACGACTGAGGCTGCTGCCATCTGCAGTTTCCCAGATCTCAAGCATCTGATCATCTACTCTCGCCGCAGCAGAATGAGCTCTTTTAATTCTTTCCGGTGAGCTATCAGAGACATGATCAAGTGGTATATGTTTCATCAGCGTCCCAATTTTGACTTCAGGCGACTTGGGTTTTATCTTTCGTCGGTTACGGTCATCTTCATGCTCCTTCTGGTGACGACTCCTTCCTGCAACCTCATGCTTCTCTCGATCCAAACTGGGCCGAGATTTTATTAACTCAATTTCACGCGCAGAACTATTTCGACCAGGCTTAATGTGATGTAAAGGCTGATGCAAAACAGGCTTGTTAATGTCTTCCACTACTTTCTCAACTGCTTTAATCCTTGTCCTCAGCTCCTGCAAATCAAGAACGACTTTTGGAATGATAGATTGACCATCCGTCAGCTTGTTGGAGCTAATTTGATCTGACAGAACCTCAATTTCAACATACTGCAAATACATGAAGCAAGAACAAATTTCAGTAAAAAATTGGAGATAATTGCTACATCCTCAGCTTAAAGCTGAAGAACACAGGAAGTAAACAAGAATAACACTTAGGAATGTTGATGCTCCTGTGATATAAGTTCTGGAGCACTTGATTAAATTTCCAAATAGGTTTCAATATACCCACAAGTCAACTCCGCAATACAATATCATTGTTAAAGTAATGTTTGTTCAACTAGATATCCATTGACAATCTATTGCACGTTATGACTTTCAGCAAATATGGCGGAAACTTTAAAGCAATCAAATAACTTATTGATTTGTAAAGCAATGGGCATTTACAGAAAGACCAGAGTTCCATTCAAATCCGAATATAGAGAAAAAGTAAATAGCCAACACTGCTTACACATGAGAAAGTACATTACCTTTGATTCCTGAGAACGAGCTAGATTAAGTTTCACGAGGAGCAGAGCATTTTCCTCAAGTGAAACAATGTCATCCCTTAGAGAAGCAATTACAGGAGCATATGAATGTAACTGCGACTTCAGTTCTCCAACTTCACCTTCCATCGAAATCATTTGTCCTTTCATCTGTTGAATCTCCAAATCTTTGGAAGCATTTTTATCCTCGAGTCTTTCACACACCTCAGTCAACTCATTCATTTTGTTTTCCAGTAGTACTTCACGAATGGAGGAGATCTGGAGATCAAAATAAAAGGTTGCTGCCTCTGCCTCCCATAATTCAAATTCATAGTTTTTCTCTTGGAGCTCCGAACTCAAGATCTTCTCGCATTCGTTGCTCTTCAATTTCTTCATGCAACTTACCCAGCTCAGTTACCAAGTTCATATTCACTTCCCGAAGGACTTCAATTTCTTGGTTTTGAGCAGTATTTGTACTTGTTACTTCACTTATCTTCTTTTCTAGAATTTCATTTGTCTGCATGGATTCTTGCCGATCAGTTTTTAGCACATCCAACATCCTACACAATTCTGAGTTCAAATTTTCAGATGCTATAAGCTTCTGCTTGGCTTCCAAGAGTCCTGCTTCCTGCTTATCAATCAATTCTTTTCCATTGGAAAGTTCCAACTTCAAATGAACATTAGATTCCCTGACTTCATGTAGCTCCACTTCCAGTCTTTGAACTGATTCCTTCAGGAGTAAGTTTTCAGTTTCCTTTATCTCCAGCTTCTCCTTCAATATGCCCATTTCCTTGTCGAAGTCACTGACTACACCATGAAGATTGTGCATATCTTCACATATTGACTTCAGCTCAGCAGATTTCTCACTACCAAAACTCATCCAAATTGTAGAGAGATTGCTAAGAGCAAGTGTATCGAGTAGAAGGGTATCATTTTCCTGCCCCACCATCCATTTCTCCTCCTTGATCTCTGTGACGTTTTGCAACAAAGTTCTATTCTCCTCAAGAACTTGGGAGTATTTCTTTTTTAATTCAACATAAGCTGTCTGCAACTGATCATGCTAGACAGAGAGACTCCCAACCTCTGCATCAAGTACAGCGGTTAGTTGACTGCCTTTGCTCACTTCCAGTCCCAATTTCTTATTCATCTCTAGAAGTTCGTGATTGTCTTTCTGCACTGTGCCAAGCTTCTGTGCCATGGTGTTGAACTCCTTCTCTACAGATTTCTTCACTGACTCAAGTTCAAGGGCCTCCGATTTCAGCTGTGCAAGTAAAGTTATAAGAACAGAGTTTTCAATCTCCTCTTCAAATTCTTTCTTCCTCCACTTGCTTTCTTCTTGTAGGAGATGAATATGGTTCTCCATACTAAGTAATAGGGTCTCCCTGTGATGAGTAAGTTTGGCCCTTTCTTGTTTCTCTATTCCAACTGCAACTCTCAGTTCTTCTACTTCTAAACTAGTTGCTTTTTTGTCCTTTTCCAGGCAAGTATATTTTTCCTCCAATCCTGTAAATCTTGATTCCAGGTATTCTAGTTTCCGTTCAGTATTTTCCAACTGAAGCGCTAGGCTACCTCTTTCAGCAAGAAGATTGGACTTCTCATTCTTCAGCAATTGGCAGATCTCCTCTAACCCCTTGGACTTTTCCCTCAGACCTTCTTCAAGTTCAACTTTTGCACCAAAAAGAGAGTTAGCATTTTCTCTATGAATTTCTGCATGCTATCAGTTATAATTTGCAACTGAGACAGCAAAGAACCTTTCTCAGCAACAAGTGTCAATTTTTCTCCATTGAGAATTTGGCAAGACTCTTGAAGCGCTCTCACCTTCTCCTGCGATCCCTGCAACTCGCCATTCACATCTGAGAGCGAACTCTCCAAAACAGCTTTCTTTCTCAGAAGTTCATCCATGTCCTCCAGCTTTTTATGAAGGAGTTCTTTCTCCTTTTTGTCCTTCTCAGAGATTACTCGCAGCTCGGAGCTTTCTTCCTGCAAGATCTTTATTGAAGACTCAATACACTCAGGGTTTAAACCTGCACCCTTCACTTGCTCCACCAAAGCCTGATAGCTCCTGTTTAGGTCCTTGATTTCTTCCTTCAAACGTGAAATGTCTTTCTGAAGGTTGTTATTAAGTTCCACTTGTTCAGCAACCTCTTCTTCAAGTCTCATTTTCATCTTCCTCAGGCTAAGGATTTCATTTTCCAGATTCTCCTGTGAGAATGTCGAGGACAATTTCAGTTCACTCAGGCTTTGATTTTCATCCTTCATTCTCCGAAGTTCATCCTCCAAACTATTTTTGCTTGTTTCCATGTCCTTCAAAAGCTGAAGGCCATTTTTGAGCTCCAATGCCAGCGCTTTCTGCTCCTCTTGAGATTGAGAGTGCAAGTTTTGCAAAGCCAAAAGCGAGGCTTCAATTTGTGCATGCCTTAAGTGCTCATTTTGCAAATCACTTTGATGTTTCTCCAGCTCCCTTTGCTTCTGAGAAAGCTCTTGATCTTTCACAGTTATCTTCTTTGCCAGGTTATCTGCCTCAGAGTGCAATGACTGATTTGATGTCTCCAGCATAACACACTTCTCTTCAGCATTTCTAAGCCTAGCAGCACCCACTGAAAGCTCACTGTTGAGACGTTTTACATCCTCTTGTGCACAGGATAGTTCATTCTCAAGTTTGGATATTTTCTCCAGACAGCTTTTATACTCGCGGACTGAGGCTTCTTTATTCTCTTTTAGCTCCATAACAAGCTCTTTCAGTTTCCTAATCTCACTTTCAGCTCTATCAGCTTTCTCACTAAGAAGTTTGGATTCTTCCTCTGACAGTAAGAGTTTTTTCTCCAGTTCAGACATATTTTCCACGCATTGTTTGTACTGATGAAAGTAACAATCCTTTTCAGACTCTAATTTATAGATCTCATTCCTCAGATGCTGAGCTTCACTTTCTGCCTTAATTGCTCGCTCATTTACTCCTTTTGTGTCTTCATGTGCTTGAGAAGCCTTATCCTCCAAGCTGGATATCCGTTCCAAATACTCCTTGTGTTTGCTCAAAGCAGCATCTCTTTCAGCCTCCAGTTTGATAAGTGATTCTTTCAACTTCTGAGCTTCATTTCCCGCTTCACTGGCCCGTTCATTGAACTTAAGGGAGTCCCTGTGTGCAGCACTGAGATCCCTCTCTACAGCAGACAACTTTTCCAGGCATTGCTGATATTGCAGGAATGTAGTTTCGTTTTCCGCCTCCACGCCAGCTAGGGCTTCTTTCAGCATTTGAACTTCACCTTCAGCTTGACCTGCACGCTCTGACTCCGCCAGAACTTTGGACTTGAGGTTTTCATTCTCAATTGATAATTCAGATACTTGAGAATTCAAACTTTGTTCTTTATCCTCTGTATTGCTGTGCAATCCTTTCTTTAACGTTCCCTCACGGAACTTCGAGTTCTTTAGAATTTCTTCTCCAGCTCCAAGCATCTCCTGCAATTGTTTTAGACCCCCCGCACTTGTTCCCTTATCATCACCACTATAAGATCCACTCTTTTGTACAACATGCCTTCTTGACAGCAATAACCCAACAGCATGCTGACGCAAGTCACCCATATCAGGCGAAGCATGAGCTCCATGCAACACATCTGGACTCTGTGGCTCTGCCCCCTGTGCGGAAGATTTCACTGCCGAATCTTCAAGAAGAAAGGGTATTTGGTCGGGAAATGCCTCTGACATGGTTTTCTGGGCCTGCTTAAGCTCCCCTGATACATGGTCATATCTTTCAGCTAACGCCCGGTATGCCCTGTAGAACTCCTCAACTAATTTCATTAGCTCAGGCCTTTTCTTGTAGTACATTTCAGCCCTTCTTGCAAATGAATCAGCGTCTTCTTCAATGAGTTTGATCATTCCCTTCACTTTAGAATCCATTTCTGTGAAAATAAGAAATAAAACCAGGTTAATTACGTCAGTTTGGATGAGACAAACCATGACAAAGAATTAATACAATCTTTTCCAGTAAAACAAGCAGAGTTCCAGCAACTTCTGCAACAATTTAGAGCATACCTTTCGATGTTCTAACCAGATACCTAGTATGACATTCTAGGGCCAAATTGGTGGTACGAACTTGATATGTTTCATTTCAAAAGGTCAATCTTAACTTGCATTTAGTCTCTTAAGCCACCGTAATATATACACATATGGTAGGATATCTAATCTAGGTGGTTAATAAATGGACGCAGTGAATGTGCGAGGCTGAATGAAAACAGGAGTTAGTTGAGGTTAACAAACATGGATCCAATAAGTGTTTGCATAAATTGTGCAAGAGTTGGGCACTAATAAATACTTCGATTACATGAAACAGTTTTTATAAGGAAATAATAGGCAAGGTTCTCTATCACATGCACTACGCAGGTAGGGAAAACAGTAAGCGTCAAGTTATAGGGAAACAGAAGAGACAAATTTTGCAGACTTTTTTGGGGAGGTAAAACTAATTCTTAAAGATACTTTAAATTAACTCTATTTTGACAAAATGAAAATACTTAGAATGTGAATCAAATGTTGAGTGAAATTGGTCCTTTTTCTTTCACTGCTACTAAGGACCTATAGGTATGCATACCTACTTATCAAAGATCATCAGAATGTGTTATCCATCAAAAAGGCAAATACGCTCTCATCTGAGTTCTCCTCCTCAATCCACTCTAAGAAAAAGGCAAGTACAGCTACTCTACTTCTGAGTAGATCCAGCTTCCCTCCACCGAAGACTGGAGCTTTGTAACATGTTGACGAAGGCCCCCGAACTGAGGGCTCCGTCAGTAGAAGGTACGACTTTGTCTCCCCGGAAGAAGAATAGCCCCGCTCTCTAGCCGACTGATCCCGTTGAGCATGTGTTCTTGGTTAATAAAAACACAAGTATAGGCTGGAGGACAGATACTATAAGTAGGACAAAGGCCTTCAAAGAGAAATGAAAGGATTTTTGGAGCATTTTTCACAAGACTTTGCTATTATAGCTTTAGTTTGTGAAGGGCAGCCCAAAACATCATTCGCAGAAAATCTGCCTCAGGAGGGGGGTTAATGTAAACACTAGCTAGAACACATTGATGCAAGGCAAAGCCCTGGAATGGTAGTCTTGCTTTTGGGAAGAAAGATAAGTTATGTAGGCATTCCAACTATTTCGTGCAAATATAAAGAAGGCAAATAGAACAATGATACACACATTAAATACTCAGGTGGAAAACCTCTCGTCTAGAAAAAAAGGCAGCCCAGTGCAAGAAGCATCCCCCTTCATGCAGGCCGGAGGAATAGCTGCACACCAAAGGGGTGTGATCTAGGCAACCTACCCTGATGCAAGGGTCAGTGGCTGCTTCTGTCCATGACCTATAGGTCACATGAAACTTCACCGTTACTCTCTGAAAACCCCCAAAATTGTAGGTAACCCAATTCCCAAGCAAATCATATACATATGCCCCACAATGACTACATTGTTTGAATACAGAATCTTATGGTAAAGGCATAAAGCGAGACAAATTTGAGCAAGTACAATCTGAGTGTAAATGAAAAAAATTTTGAGAACGAAAAGGGATGCACTGAGCGAGCATGAAATCTTTCAATACAATATAGTAAAAAACATAGCAAGCACTAGGTGGCAAATGTATTTGTTTCTCTTAGATGCTTTCATGAATGCATGAAGCAGATGGTATCAGTCCGACTATCATAGTTTAATTAGAGCTATTGCCGAGAAATCCATATCTATGATTCAGTAAGAAAAAAACAAACATCAAATGGACAACATAGAAGACACAATCAAGAACACTAGAGATCTAGGTCGCTTGAAAAAAATGAGTGCATAAAAATGTATCAAGAAAATAAGCAACTTCTGCAGGGCAAGGAGAAAAAAAACAAGAGGAACCAAGTAGAGAGATACTCACCAGTAAGATTATCTTGAAGCCATTTTGAGTTCTTAGGGCTATGACTATCCCACCACCACGAGTACTTGCGCCTGGAGTCGGAATGCGGCAAGGCTGCCATGACTCCAGCAAAGAACAAAAAAACAACTGGATTTATCTTTGCAAATTACTGGCCACCAAACCCCTGCAAGAAAAAGAAAAAGAACAACAAATTAAGAAGAAGGAAGACATTTAATTTCGGGGTACAGGATCAAAGCCTAGGGATGAAAACTATGTGAAATGAGTTTGAAGCTAATACATCATTTCAAAGTACCTTCTTTGTGCCTCTGTAGATATGCCAAAGCACAAACAACAGCTGCAACTACAGTTACTTTTCAACTTAAAGTTGCAATGCCAGTGGACCAAAGACAACCTGAACAGGTGAAGAAAGGACTGACTGAGAATCAACTCTCATACTTTACAAACTGTTAATTAGAAGTTATGAACTTCTTAAAAGTACAACAACATCAATCAAGTATAATCCCACAACTGGGGCCCGGCGAAGTAGAGTGTACCCCTAACTCAGAGATAGAGAGGCTGTTAGATAAGCATATCTAGTAAAAATTCAATTGATGTGCACATCATAATTTAACAGAATTTTCCAAGAATTCACCAATTGACAAGATTTACCAAGTATATACAAGAAAGAGGGGAACTTCTAATAATGATCAAGGCATCATAAACAGACTTATCAAGTGGCAAAATGAGAATGGACAAATTTTCATCAACTCTTAATTAACCAAGACCCTTTTTTCCTAATTATCAAGATTTACAAAACCCCAACATGAAAGCTAAGGATTTTGATCAAATGGGCAAGATTAAAACAACAAAAAAATCAATCTTTTGTATGAATTAAATCAAAACACCCCAGAAAAACAAAATCTTGAAGCCAAACAACTGATTAAAAAAGTGCAGCTTCTGAGCAAATGGGCAAGACTAAACTACAAAAAATCAAATCTTTTTCATGAATTGAATTAAAAAACCCATAAAAACAAAATCTTGAAGCAAAAAAATGATTAAACAAGTGAAGATTCTGAGCAGATGGGCAAGACTAAAACCACAAAAAAAATAGTTAAATCAAAAAAACATCAGAATAACAAAATTTTGAAGCAAAAAGAACTGATTAAAGAAGTTACATTGATACACACAACCTTAAAAACAGAAAAAAAAAAAAAATCCACATCAAGAACTTAGAACAAATGATCTCAAGAAACAACAACAACATCATACCAAGTGAAATTCCACAAGTGATCCTCAAGAAACAAGCAAACATAAAATAAAGTGCAACTCGATGTACTAAACTTTCGTTATGTGAGAGATTTGAAAAATAATCTAACCACAGTATAAAGAGGAATGTAATTTTATTAATTTTCTTCTTAAGATCCTTTTTAAAACTTTACAAACTTATTTGTACTTTAAAAAAGAATTAATTGTAAGTTAAAATGAAAATAAGTTTTAGTTAATTTTATTTTTATTTTATAAATTAATAAATATATGTGATATAATTATTTAGTAATGTGGACAACTAATATACGAGGGAGAGATTTCTGTAAATATATATATATATTATATTTGTTGAGATTTTGTCGGGGCTTTATTGGGTAATACAACTCTTGTATACTCCTGACCAACAATGGGATGCTTCATTTTTTGGATTAATATATCCCTTACTTGGGATCTCAAAAATATTCTTTCTTGGGTCTTATTCCATTTTTTTATATTTTTTTAATAATTATTTTTTGGAAAAAAAATCATTAATTTACTTGGAGTTATATTTTTAATGAGATTATGAGAACATTTTTTTATGTGGCAGAAGCAAATCAAGATCTTCTTTTTATTCTTTGCATTTTTATAAATGATACTCCATATATTTCTTTTTAGTTTTTAACATAAGAATAAAAGATTTTATCATATGATAATTATTCTTTGTTTAGGTGAATCAATTTGGGACCTTGATTTTTGGAGAATTTTAGAATTTGTTTGAGTGATCGTAGATACAAAGAAATTGCCAATATATGATTTTTACAATTAAATATGATACTAATTTTTATGAGATTCAGCAATTAAAACTATTGCATGTTAACATAAGAAAAATAATGGAGTGAAATTTTGATGATTAATTTTTTAAAAAATAAAAATAAAAGAGCATTAAATAGATTTTGAAGAAGAAATTCTAGTCAAATAAAAGCTTGTTTTAGATTTTGTAAATCAGCAATATATAACACATAATTTTATCCAATTAAGGTAGGTTCATCTTCTAACGTTCTATTTTTGGTATCTGTGCAATTATATATTAAATGTAACTTTTTATTTTTGGAAAAGCTACCAAAACTGAAAAGCATAGTTTTAGCAAACATGTTAATGCCATTAATTAATTGATTTTAAATTTGAAAAGCTGCTAAAAGTGAAAAGTAAAAGAAGGAAGGCCTTTGCAGTACTAAACCACTCACCCCACACAATACTTTTTTTTTTTAAGGAAAATCTGATCTTTGGTCCACAATTTCTTGTAATATTCCATTGATTTTATATTTATTGTACATAATTTTGACATTAATTTTATCATTTTTATTTTACTCTACTCATGTTGACTTGACACTCTAAAAATATATATTAGAAATTTATTTTTCTAAATCAATATTATTAATTATATTTTATAACTCCGAATTTAACTGCTAATAGTTTACACTTAATCTAAATCAAATGACAAAGAAGAAAAAACTTAATAAGATTTTCTTGCTTTTTTTTTTTTTCTTTTTTAAAGCTTAAAGCATATAAATGCGTGGAAGCTTCGTTTTGCTTATGAAATACTTAAAGCAAAAGTAGATATATATGACGTTAACTTCTCTTCTTTCCACCAAGTAAAAATAATCATGATTAAGCAAATACATGTTATTAGTGTTACCATATTTTAAATATTTTTTCCAATCAAATTACATGTTCAAGTAATTTCATTTGGTCACAACTCACAATTTTTTAAAACTATATATCGTCAAAAAGTTAGAAACAATAGTTTAACATTTTGAAAAATATTAAACTCTATTTAATTTGAGTTAGAACTTGTTATATACTAATAAATTTAAATACCTAAAATATGATTTATTTCAATTGATCGACCATCTAAATATATGATAAAATATTTTTATTATATATTTATGATTTAAATTTGTAAAAAATCTTTTATACGTGTTTTCAAGCATCCATCACTTAGATAAATTAACCACTTAAAATATTTCACCTCCTTTAGTTATATGTATTAGCCTTAAATAAGCGGTAAAACTTCAGGTTTGTTCCAATCGATGTTGGGTATAATAAAAAATGAAGTGTCCTATTTTATGTTGTTAACATATCTACGTAATGAGCACTTAAAAACAAGCGTAGAAACATTTTCAAAAAAATATTTTATCATATATTTAGATATATTTAATAAATTATCGATGTATCCTGCCTGAATATTATTTTGCACCAACTACCTTTAAGAGTTTTAAGCCTCATTCGAAATATAGCATGGTTTGTATAAATATTTTAGGTACGTATAAACTATAATTTTTAATATGAATTTAAGTAATATATAAACAAAAATTACTATAAAAGATCTCTATATAAATAGATTATATATCTATTGTGGCTGATAATTCATCTTATTTTCAAAATTATAAATCTTATATATTTTAAAAAGACTATCCGATACTTTACTATCATTTAGATGATATGATAGTGCAAGAAAATTTACACTAACATGCATACTTTAAACAGTTGCAATAAATGTAATAATATGTGTTTGGTACTCATAGAATGCCTTGAAGAATCTGCCAAAAGTGGACCAAAAAAGTAGTTGATCATTCATCTAGTGCGGAACCGGAATTTTCAATAAGAAGTTCAAAATATAAAGAAATAAACATATAAATTAGGCGTAGGGGGCGGCATATACTATATATGCATAAAAATAATTTCAACTAAGTATAAATAATATAATTTTTCCATCAAAAAGGTTCGAATGAATCCATTCTCTTTGTTTCAGTTTATATAGACGTAATTTTAATAGACTTTCCTATCTAAGTCTATATCAGAAAGAAGCCTCTCACAAATATAAGTGATATTTAGATTATATATTTTCAAAAACTTTTTTAATTTTTTACTAAGTCTAAGTGTATCACATAAGTTGGACCAAAAAAATAATACTACAAGTAGTATATTATAGTTTTAGAACACCCCATGACTTCGATGTATTTTTCGCCGAATTAATATTCATCTTTGGTTTTTCAAAAAAGAAATTTTTTTTGAATCGAGATTTATTTAAAATAGTCTTTCTACCTTGCAAAAGATAAGAATATGATTTGAATACATTCCAATTTCTCCAAATTTCACTTGTGAATCACACTAAATATGTCATCGTTGTACTTATTAGTAACTAGTTTGATCGTACGTGCTTCGCACGTGTAACCTTTGATTATTTAACATTAAATGATTTTGTCTATTGTAAAGATTTTTAATGAATTCTTCACATTTTAATATAATAATGTAAACATAACCTATATTTTATTGTAAGCATATATATATTTTATCGCCAGAAGTTTCAAGTGGTTTGTGGACCGCCACTTTGAATTTGTCATGCAGTACCGCTTTTTCTTCTTGCTAGAGGCTAAGAGGTACGCATCGATTTGAACTAATATCTATGTATTCTTTTCTAATCTTAGAAAAATAATTTAAATTTTTTGTCCTTCATTAGAAAAACTCCACAATAGATAAAGCCTTTTTACTATTTTCATCAAATTATTATTAGAAAAACTCTAAATTAAAAACTCTCAACTCTTTATTTAGGTTTAACTCACTTTTCCAAAATTGTCATAGAAGTAGATTAGGTTTAGAACTTTTTTATCAATTAAATATTGATACAATCTATGATTAAAGAGATAAATTTTAAAAATTCCTAAATCTATACAAAGAAAAATTACATCACAAACATATTACACAAATACTAGTTCGAGACAACTTTTCAATAATCAAATTTGAGTTGGTATAAAAGTCTTTAGTTTTATGAGAATAATTAAATAATAACTATTTAAGTAAAAGTTATAAAAAGACATCTTATCATAGGTCTTTTAATGGCTTAGATTGAAATTCCCGTTTCATTCATTTTCAATTTAGAAAACTTATCTCAAATCACAAGCAAACAATCTTTATAGGTTGGTTCTTCTTTGAGGAAATAGAAAGACAATGAATAATGCATGAACAAATAAATACATGCACTTTGACCCTATTTTGTAGATCATTTCAATTTTCATATGCACAAAGTAAATGATCGATAGTCTAATTTTGTAGCTCTTCAATTTTCATATGGACAATGCAATTGATCGATAGTTTAGTACTACCTATATACATAATCGTATGATAATATACATTGCATACAGACAAATAAAACATATACAAGAGTTTCTTGTACAATAAAAATCGACAAAGAAGACAAACAATTAAAAAATAAATATGAAATATAATAAAGATTCAAAGTTTGTGAACTTTATGACATCGAATTACTCGAAACAAATAAAATAAGTCATGTGGAATACTAATTTTCATTAATGTCATTGTTTTTAATTTGAACGTATCTCTTAAAAAATTATTCATTCAAAAAAAATAAAAGAAATTTTTATAAATTAATTATCTTTAGTTATTTTTTCCGTTCATATTTACTTGTTGATGTTTGACTTGACATATTTTTTAGGAAATAATAAATATAAGAATAATTTTACTATATCACCTTATAATTATAAGTCATTAAAATATTATTAATAAATAAATAGTGTGTAGTAGCAAGTACAAAATAAATATAAACTGAAAAATTATCTTCAAACTTTTCAAATTAACAACTTTAACAAAAACAAAAAGTGTTGTGATAAAACAAATTGATATCGGTTGTTTTGCCACAACGTCCAATAGGACTTTCTCATAGTTGGCCGACACATCTTTATATCCTATAATTAGCAATACGTATGAAATAATGAGCTCGTCAAATTATATTTAAATAGATTGAAATAATTAAGTTAATGAATAGATTGATTCATCAACTACCAAAGCTTGTTCGCCAGCTTCTCAATATTGTTAAGTGAAAGAATTTGTTGTGCTTGCTTGGATAAAGCCAAATATACAACCCTATGAATCTTTCTTCCCCATATTACTCAGTCATATCTATTGTTCTTCTTTTGAATATGGAACTTCACCGAGCATAATTAAATCGGAAAAGACATATCAAATATTAATAAAAAATTGTGGTGGAATAAAGAAAATTCTTTCATTCTTAAAATATCATGTTTTTTCAAGTAAAATAAATGAACTGAATAAAGATGTTGTGATTATAAATATTTTTTGTGACGTCACCTTTTCACCTAGTTCAATAAAACATATTTATCAAGTTTCTTTGCACTTACATTGAGTTAATCAAAATGCATGACAACAGAGTCTTTTGAATTTCTAATCAGCAAAGTTATAAACTAGCCAAGAATAGTGGTATATATCCAACAAAATATTAACTTATATGTAGATGAAATTTTTAAAACTTATAAAGTTCAAGAAAAAAATATTTGAGGTCATTGGAGAGGGAGGGTATGCTGCTAGCTGGAGAGCGATGGGAAAAAAAACTGAGAGGTCAAGCAAGTTAAATAGTTAGGTGTAATTTTAAATAATTTATCTAAAGTTCTAAATATAAAAGGAAACAATGACTATTTTTAAATAGAGTTTTAATTTATGTAAAGTCCTAAATACAAGGAAAATAATTATAGGACAATTTAATTAAAATATAGCAAATGACATTAATTGATTTAGAAGAGTCCAATAAGAATAGGAGTTGAACTGTTAGTAGAATTTTCTTTGTATTTTTTAAACGTTCTTTGCCTAATATTTTGTACTAAGTAAAAAGAATTTTGTGTACTTTTTTTGGACTACCCAACACGCCAAAAAATAAAAAATAAAAACAAAAATAAATTAGCATAAACGTAAGAATTTAATCATAATAAGAAAAGGAAAGATTTATATTAAATTTTTTTGGACGGTGGAAAAAGTATCCTATTTTTATTAGAAAAAGTTTTTATTTTTACTTATTATACTATATTTAATATCATTGAAAATAATACGAAAATAGTGAAAAGACGACTTTGTCTAAAGAGGACACTTTTAATAAAGGATAAAATATTCAAATCATTTTTTTTAAGGATCTTCACACTTTTAATATATTATAGATATAGATAATAGATTATAAATACAGATTATAGATTATAGATTTTGATTTTCGTATTGCTTGTGAGACTTGATGTATATGACCATGATAAGTCTACTTTCAGTTTTGCCTCATTTTACATGGTGCTCAAAATCTGGAAATAAAAAAAATTGTGTTATTGTTGTTCTATTTATGAGGTTACCATATCAAGTTACTATGATGAGTTACATTATTGTATGTTAAAGTAAAGATATATACATTGTTAAACCTTTTTTTATGTACTAGTCTATCGATATGTGCGTTGCACGTGTATTTCGAGCCATGTATTATAAAATGATGTCAATATACTGCCTGTTGATGCACGTTGGTACTCGTTCTTGCCTATAATTTGTTGCATATATAGCATAACTGAGGATTATATATTAGCTAATTGATCATTGTTTTTTATTTTTGAAGAGACATTTATAACGATGAATCCAGAATAGAAAATTATTTTTTAAAAATTATTAGATGGTTCTTTAGTCAAGATAAGGCTGTATCATAGAATTGGTTCGATTCTTCCCAAATACGTAAATTGGGAAAGCTTGATGACTCCTTTTCTTTAGTTTTTTTTTTTAATTGGATTGTTTTAGATACTCTTTAAATAGAAGATTTGAATGAATAACCACATGCATATATATAATCCAACCAAAAAAAAAAATTAAAGGAGGAAAATCAGTTATCCGTTAATGAAAAATTCAAAACCTTATAAATTTAATTGAAAAAAAAAAAGAAAATTAGTTTCAGGCTTACATGTTTATCAAGAAAGAATAGAAGAAATTTATCAGAACTCAAGAGGTATTTCCGTTCGTCCGTCTTCAAGCTTTTGATTAATTGTATCTCGCCAATCAAGATGATATGTATTTCGGAGAGCGTATCCATAGACGCTCTGCATGTACTCATCATAACCAATGGATAATTTTTTGTTATTTCCTTTTTTTTGCGTTGCTATTTTTGATATATAATTAAAGGATAATCAGACAACACGTGTGAACACCAAAAACAGATCAATGTCTGATGAATGTCAACAAACCCTATATAATTTCATAAGTTGGGCTTGAAAAGAATAGTATATACATAGACCTTACCTCTACTTTGAAAAGACAGAGAAATCGTTTCCAATAGACCCTACTCACAAAACTAACTTTATGAATATAACCAACAAAAATTTCGAATAAGTAATGACAATCACCAATGACATTCAAAGTCACTAATAAGAGACAGTGGCATAACTATACTGAGTGAAAATTATCAAAAGAGACTCAGGTTAAATTTTCAAAACCTTTGTATATACAAAATTGTTATACTTAAAATTATTCAAAATATTTTTAAATAATTAATAAAAGAAAAATTAGAACCCTGGAGTATGGAGTAAAAGATACACAATGTGGACAAATTAAAACAGAAAAAAGAAAAAGAAGGATCACAATATTTATCTAGAACATTTGGATTTAAATTAGTAGTGGATGCCAATATTTTTCAACAAGCTATAAAGATATCCAGAGACCATATATGAATTTTTCGTATATTCAAGATACCTCAAATCATATATGAACAATATTCATTAATTAATATTCGACTCAATAGATTTTTCACTAATAATCCATTTAGTCAAAGATAAACTATAGACTTACTTTTGTCTACAATGTTTTTGAAGAACAATAACAATTCGTCTAATTTGTCGTACCCACAAAATTAAAACCTGGTCAAGCATAAATGACATAAATCTATTAGATTAAAGAAAGAAAATATTCAATACAAAATTTGATACAAAAATAATGAAAAACTATGCAAACTAATATAGGTTACATGTTTAGTATATTAGTTTTAAATTAAAAAGAAAATTAAGAAAAATAATTTAAACAAAAACAAATTGAAAGAAAAACATACTAATAACAATTTAAGAAAGGTAACAATTTATCTAACCTAAAAGATTGTATTTTTCTGAAAGAAGTTGTATGTGAGGATAGATTTAAAGCCATTAGGATTTAAATAAGAAAACATTTGATGATCAAAATTTAAATTTGTATGAAAATTCTACAATTTTTACATAACTAAAATAAGGAAAGATACATATTCTCAAAATTAGAAGTTTAATACTGATAAATTTCTTATTTTTATTATCATATTAATTTTTTTCCTTTTTATTTTAACCTACACTAATTTTAAAACGTTTTATCCCTTTTTACGTCCAAATCACGTTTCATCTTCTTTTTTTTTTCCACCGTGTTGTTCATACCTATACCAATTGTAATGATTATTAACCTTTAGCCAAACATAAGGACTTTATTATATCTATTTCTAGATTTTTAAATTTCTTAAAATTAAATTTAGTTAATTTAGAATTCTAAAATCAATGGATTAGTATTTGGTTGTCATTAATTCCGATACCTTCTAATCAGGAAAGATTTTATCATAAGTATATTAATTAATTTTTGACTCTTAAATATTAGAAAAATAGTAAAAAGACGATTTTGTCTAAAGGAAAGTCTTTTAATGAAGGGTATAAAGTTCAAATCACTTTTCTAAATGTCTTACACTTTTAATATACTAGTTTAGGTGTATGTGTTTTGCACGTGTATATAGTTAATTAACAATAAATGAATATCAAAAGAATAAATCATTGTGTGTACATTATATTACTAAGTTAAAACTTTTAAAAAATCAACATTAATTTGAAGACAAAAAATGTACATGAAGTAGAACATGATAATTCATCATACATTTTCTAATGTCTCTTTTAACTATTATAGACACGTGAAATATATTAAAATATACTTTAATCTTGTAATTTTAAATATGTTGTATGAAAATTTAGAAATAGAGTATTTAAAAAAAATATGAATTTATTGTTGCATCTATTCCTATTTTTTCTCATATTATATTTTTGATATTTTGTCCAAGTTACCTAATAAAGATATAGTTCTTGATCATAATATAAGTTGCTATGTATTACGATTCAATTTCTTGACAACCTTAGATTTGGACAATAAGTTCCAAGTCACCATTAATAGAGAGTACTTAACCTCTAATATGAAACTTTTTTATGTGAATTCGGATTCAGTCAAGCTCAAATGCAGATACTGAACACTTTAAATTGTAATATAAATAAATAAATAAATAAATAAATAAATAAATAAATAAATAAATAAAGAGAAGATATATATACAAATTTACATCAAACTAAAAAAAAATTCTCAGTTTACCTCAAATCAAAAAGAGCAATTCTCGAAATTGTTGATGGTCTCTTCATACCTACAATCAGTGATTAAAAAAAAATTAATGATAAGCCAAACAACTAATAAATAAAAATCAAATCTCCTAAAAACCTAATCCCATGAATAATCCTCCAAACATAGTACACGTAGTATTTTTAACCAGAAGCATAGACAAAAAAAATCTTAAATTAGTTAATAAGATAACGAATTTAGCTTAATAAGTCAATCTTAAATCTATTGACTGATTTAGCTGTCTTTCATATAAATACCAATAGGTTTGTAGGCACTATACCTAGATCTTTTTCAAAGCTTCGAATTCTGTATGAACTTGACGTGAGTAACAATCTTTTCTGTGGCCAATTTCCTATGGTGGTTCTATCTCTTCCTTCATTGAAGTTTCTTGATATTAGGTATAACCAATTCGAAGGAAAGGTCCCTTCAAGTCTTTGGGATAGAACACTTGATGCCCTTTTTTTTCATAAACAACAACAAATTTCAATTCTCATGGCCTAGAAACTTAGGAAAATCGCCGGTTTCTGCTTTGGTCATGGCAAATATTAGAGTGACAGGATGTATACCATTAACTATAGCCAATATGTCGAAAACCCTAAATGAGATTATCCTCATGAATGCTAGTTTAAGTGGATGTTTGCCACAAGAATTAGGGTTACTGAAAAATGTTAAGGCATTTGATGTGAGTTTTAACAATCTTGTTGGAGAATTGCCAGAATCAATTGGTGGTATGAAGAAATTGGAACAACTTAACGTGGCACATAACAAGTTTTCCGGTGAGGTTCCGGCGAGTATTTGCTCGTTGCCAAAGTTGGAGAACTTCACATACTCTTATAATTACTTTTGTGGTGAACCAAAGATTTGTCTCAAGTTGAAGGACAAAAATGATAAGAAGAATTGCATACCATATCGACCATCACAACGTTCATCCACTGAATATAACACATTTTATTCACGAGGTCCAGTTGACTGCACTTCATTTGGTTGTAGATCAAGAAGTCCTCCACCACCACCACCACCACCGCCTCCTCCACCACCACCTCCGAAGTCACATTATTACCATTATCCTTGATGGATCAGTTGTGTTTCTCTTTGACTTTTGTTTGCTTTTACGTGATTGGATATATAGGTTTTGTATTGAATGGAAAAAAAAGGAAATAAAAAAATATTGATCATTGAATAAACTATACATGTAAGAAAGTTGAAGACTTTTTCTTTCTTTTTTTGTTGTTTGTTAAAGCTTTTTTTTTTCTTCTTCTTCTATTATTGGATATATTTCATTGACTTTGATTAAGTTGTCTGCTATGGGATTAGACTTTGTATTTTACTTCCTCATTTTTTTTTTTTTTTGTGCGAATAATATGTACCATGTGATGTTATCGTTAAACAAATAATGTGTATTGATCTATAGCCTTAAACACCTAATTGGCTAATTCAAGTAGCAAAAAATGCAAAAATTAATAGCATATTTTAAAATTTCTAGACAACACAATATGACAACGACTATATATTATATGCTAGATTATATTAGTCATGTATATGTAGTGGATTAAAAATCTCACAAAATAGGGTCTGATATATGCTAATAGTGCATAGAAGAAAAAATAATCGACTTTATGTACTATGTTTATACCAGTAAGGATGAATTTATAACATAAATTTCATATGTATTCTAAGCATAATATCCAATTCTTTGAAACCCTCCACTTTTAACCACCAATTTTTAAACTTAAATTTGATATTTTCTGTTCCCAATCTCCACATTCTAAAGCAACAGGACAGTGATCGGAGAATGCTCTAGGCATTGGCTTTTGTCTAATGGTCTTAAAGCTTTCCTCTCACTCCATAGAGAACAAGAATATGTTGAGTCTGGCTGCACTAGGATGAGTGACTACCCGGAACCATGTGAATTTTCCTCCACTCATGTGAGGATCATGCAGTTCTATTTTGTAAAGTCAGTCATTACATTAGTGATTCTATTGCACCGTCTTCTTTCCCCATACTTCTGATTGTGTTGAAATCACCACATTCCACCCAAGGTCCCTTGCATACTTCTTTAATTGCAGATATCTCTTCCCAGTAAACTAATTTCTCTTCTCTGATGTGTGGAGAAGTACCAGGTGAAAGAGTTTTGAGTTGAGACAAATTCATACGTTATGAAATGCTGGCCCATCTCGATCCGAGTCCCCTTAGAGTTCGTACTATCCTGCATGAGCAAGATTCCCCTTTTTCTACCTTCTGCCTACATATACCCACATTTTATCCATCTGCATGATTAGAGCTCTTTGGCTATGTTTTTTTTTCTCCCATACGAACTTTTCTTTCTTGCAAGCAATAGATGTCAGCCTTCCACTTCTGAAATAAACTTTTGATCATTACTCTGCTGCTTCGTCAATTGAGCTCCCTCACATTCCAAGTGATTAATTTGACTTCATTTTAAGTCGAAGATAAATTTTCCCCCGTTCCTGACCCCGTCTACCTCTTCATTCAGGCTCGATTTCAGATTTTTTGACTCATTCTTTCCCCTTCCTCTACTTTTTGGGGTTGTAGTTGTTTTCTCTTGACACTTTTTATCTAAAGCAACTTTCCTTTCATCAATTCTCTTAAGAAGGTCTTGTGTTTCTTTCTCAAAACCTACAAAAGCTACCCCGTAGGTGTTGCTCAACTCTAAGTCTTTAAAAGGACTCACATGCTCACGTGTCCATTTTTCCATTTCACTAGAATTTTCTTTAAATAAAATTGGGCTTCTAGTTTCATAAGAGATTGGGCTAGTTTTATTTTCAGCCAGAACCGACCCACTTGTGCCTTTGAGAAATTTTGAAATCCACTTGCACTGACAAAATTAGAAGAACGTGACTTCAGTCTGTCAATTGCAGATTCCCCCTTATTATCCTTAGGGACAAGAAACTACTATTATGGATGAATAACAAGACAATTTGCTACTACCTACTAACCTATTACCCTAGAATGTGTTTTTCACAACTTCCTAGCTAAGAGAGCACCAATCCATTCATATCCAATATCTCATACCTTCAAATGGGGGCATCCTATCATGACTCGATTTCTCAAGTTGTGATGGCTTCTAGCTTAACCCACAAGTAGGCAAGCCAAGCCATAGCCTGAAATAATAGGTAACGGGTCCTCTGTCTTCTTCGTAATGGAACCTCACCGGTATTTCAGTCCACAACTGTAAGATTAAAGTCTTTCTGGCACTTTTTATGGACACCTCCTTAGGGATTTTCGAACCATCTCCTTGCACATGAATTTTTGCCTATTAAGATGGTTCCAAAGCTTCGTCTCCTCTTCTGTTTCAATCCAACCTCCACAAAGGTTTTCGATGGCCGTAAAAACAGTATCCGACCAGAGATGCAGAGGAAGACCCACAAACCGAGTCCAGGTTGGAGTGGGCCCATCTCTCTCTTCCACTGTGCCTAATGTCGTACTCCACCATTCTAGCTGGAGAAAAATCTCGTTTCGAGTCCAATCTCCAGCTATCACATCTTCTGTTGTATTCCTGCTCGCAAATTCAAAGGGGAATCTTACTTTCCTCATTCCATAAATGTTTAATCCATGATTGATTTTCCAGACCTTGCTTGTCCATCTCCGTATTTCTGACAAAGTAGGGTAAATTTCATCTCTCAAAATTCAAAGAAACCCGCCAAACTCCTTTTCAATACCTCAGTTATTGTGCTGGTGTTGTCATCGATGTGAATGGGACCCTTCACCATCAATGTTGGTTCTACATTAACTTCACTAGTACTCTTATTTATCCATTTGCTATGAGGGCTTCTGTGTAAGGGGATATTTTCGTCTACTAGTCTATGTTTAAAACTGTTCTCCTCCACCTTCTGAAATCTACCCATCTTCTCTGCTATGATCTTCTCTGCTATGAACTCCCAACCAGAGTTAAAATTTAGTTCTGGGATAATTATGACTGACCTTCTTCTTCCCCTTACATTTGTCAAGCTAATATATCTCCCAGACTTGTTGAAATTTAAAATTTCTAGCTCAGAAGATCTCCAAAAGGTTCTTTGTTTTCCTCCACCTTTTGACCCCATTCCCTTTCGTCTTAGATGCCTCCCTTAGTACTTGGATGATCCAGATCATCTTAGATGCCTCCCTTAGTTCTTGGATGATCCAGATCATCTTTTTTTTGGGATGATCCAAGTCATCGATCTCTTGCTGAAGGAAGTCCTAGTGATAGCATTTCTGCTGCTTTTTGTCCATTCATACCACTCCCCTGCTGTCCCCGCAATTCGGTTGATGTCAAACGACTTAAAGCCAACTGTAAAATAAATACAATCTTCCATTTCTAGAACAAGGTTTGAGATAAAAATAAAACAGTGATGATTTCCGATGACTGTAAGGATCACTGGAGGGAAAAGTGGTTTATGACATATATAACAACTTAATGTTTACAAAATATATTTCATTAATTTACATTTAAACTTGGATTAAAGTACTCATTATACGAAATAAAATTGAATTTTATAATATAAAAAGAAATAGAACGCGATTGAAATGTAATTTAATAGATTAACAAATATTATTCATATATCTAGAATGACTGAATGACACTAGTACATTTCTTTCTACTAACATAGCAAAACATTCATTTAGTATTAAAACAACACGAACAAATAAACGATGTGCGACAATATAAAAATAGAGGATATTATTTCAAAAACAACATGATTGAAAAAAAACTATGGAAAGAAGTATGACCAGTCATCATGACCTTTTATTGGTCCACAGCTAGAACCACTTTCATCCACCAAACTTTTTGATGCGCTCCCAACATGAAAATCACTACTTTGACCTACTACTATTGGCTCAAAATTAGGGGGAAGTAGTGGAAGTTGAGAAGTGTCACACCCTTTTTTGACCAACAAAAGATATATATTTTAAGTTCGAAAGGGTTTTATTATTAAGGTTACAAAAATGAAAAAAAATTATTTGAAAAAAAAAGGATTATTTACATTATTTTTTCTTATTCAGAGTCGTCACTTGGCATAATCCGGTGTGCCAAGTCACCTTTGAAAAATCCTTTTCGAAACGGTTTGACTCTAAAAACTGATCCACGAACAGAGATTCCGGCTAAGGAATTCTATTGATCGAGGGGAAGGTGTTAGGCACCCCTCGATCCCGTGGTTCGACCACGGTCGCTTGGTGGAGCGTATCGGCTAATTTGACATTACAAATGTACAAACCACATAAACACGCAAAACAAGCAAACAAACAAATCACACAAAATTCAAAACAAACTAAAATAATGTTCAGTCCAAATTATACAATCCAAAATAAAAGAGGTGCTGAAATATAAAACCTATTCTATTCTAAACTAATCCTAAACTAAACTCCACTCGACGTTCTGGGCCTTGATCATGAGCCTCCTTTGCATACATGCTACTTTGGGGCATTCCCCGGATAAATCAATACAAATTCTTTGGGGCATTTCCCGGCCAAATGAGTACAATTTAAACTTTTCGTGCAATAAAGTAGAAAGTACCATTCACGCATATATTCAAACACTCCAACAAATCATTATTCCTAAATTTGCCTGCCCGGCCTACGTTTGCCTACCAAGTTCAATGTATCACAATTCTATCAAGTTCAACATTATCAATACATCAAAATTAATCAATATTCATTTTCCTCCATTTTTAATTCCCACCCTAATTCATTCTCAACCACGTGATTAACCCATTTCAATACACAATCCACCAATCGAGAATAACAAAAATTCACCAATCATGCTTAGCACATCACACACCCAAATGTCACCAACAGTTCATATCAACAAACAAACCACGACATCGAATAAGCAATCACAATCACATAAGAATTATATGAAAGAGAAGAAATAATTGGACCTTAAACTTGAAGCTTTCAAACTCAATGTTATTCGAATAAAGAGAGTCCGCACCTGGAAACCTCGAGACGAACCTTAACACCAACAATCCAACTCGATAAATAATGACCCATTCACCGTTACTTTTCACGCTTTTACTGTTCACTGGCGCCCTTGTTTTTTTTATTATTGTTGTTCTTGTGAGGAAGATTATTTTGTGATTGTTGTCATTGTGGAGAAGATGATGATCAAAGAATGAACCTCCTTTTTCCCTCTTAGAATTTTTCTTTTATAATGGGCATGGATTTGTTATGATGTGAGAATTTTGGTGGGTCCCCCATATATTCTTTCTTTGTGTACAAGAAAAAAGAGGGGGGATCACATGGGTAGTTAGGGTGGTGATGGTGATGTGTCATTTTTAATAGAGAGGAATTGTTAGAATAAGATCAAATTAGTTAGGAATTGTTATTTTTGACTTTTTGTGAAGGGGTTACACACAGGTGAGGGCACACACTAAGACGAGGGTAAAATGGTAAGAATGCTTTCGGGGAGGAACAAAATTATGTGTCTACATCATGCCCCTCTTTGTAGGTAAACACAAAGTGTTTTCATACAAAGAAGTAGACAACGAGACAGAATTTGGACCCGACCATTATTCACAGGGAAGAAATAAAGGAAGAAGGACGATCGAGTTGGAGAGTCTAGTGAGGTCCCGTCGAGGCTCCGGTCCACGGCTCTGTCATTACATCAAAAATGAAAATTGTAAGTTAAAACGTAAATGAAATTACAAATATCCTATCTATACAACTTCTGTTGGACTCCTGACTTAGGTTTCATCACCCTATTCTTTAGGCGGGCTCCTGACTTGCAATTTCTTCAACTTGTTACATGGTTTTCCAATGCTTCACCTCATTGATTAACTTTCAATTTCTTCACCCTATTTTTCAGGCGGGCTCCTGACTTGCTATTTTTCAATCTGTTAACTTTTATCTTTTCACCTTGTTGCTTTGTTTTCAAATTCTTCAGCTTGTTGCATGACTTTTCATTTATTCGCCCTGTTATTCAGGAGGGCGCCTGAAATCATATCAAAACTAAAATAAAATTATCCCAAACAAGAATTATTATAAAGAGAAATTTCGTTTCCCAGAAAAGTATAGTTCAATAAAAAGAATTAAATTTTTGCCCCAGTTTATTATCAGAAGACTTTTGGGAAAGTCACATCATACCTACTTGCATGTTGTAATGATGAATCAAGACTCTGACTAAGAAATGCATCTCTTGAGATTAAAATTGAATAACCAAGCCTGGAAGTGTGTCTCCTAAGAATTCAAGTGAGAGATTCTAACTAGAAAGTGCGTCTTCTACAGATGCAAGTTTTAGTTAAAAAGTGTGTCACCTAACAAATGACAACTAACAAGAAAGTGCATCTCCAAAGGATTAAGTGCAATAACTTGACTAGAAAGTGCATTTTCTAGAAATCAAGGGACTGCTAGGAAGTGCATTACCCAAAAGCAAAGTTCGAATTAGCCAATCAAAGAAATGTATCTCTTTACCAATGTTGCTTGAGTTATCAAAACAAGGAAGTGCATCTCCTTACCAATGCCTCTTGAATTACCAAACCAAGGAAGTGCGTCTCCTTACCAATGCCGATTGAATTACTCAAATAAGGAAGTGCATCTCATCACAAATGTTTCTTGAATTAACCAAACAAGGAAGTGCATCTCCTTACAAATGTTGCTTGAATTGCCCAAGCAAGCAAGTGCGTCTCCAATGTTGCTTGAATTACCAAAACAAGAAAGTATGTCTCCTTATGATAGCGCTTAATTACCAAAATAAGGAAGTGTGTCTCCTTACAAATGTTGCATGAATTGTCCAAACAAGGAAGTGCGTTCCCTTACAAATGTTTCTAGAATTACCCAAAAAAGAAAGTACGTCTCCTTACAAATGTTGCTGGAATTACCCGAACAAGGAAGTGCGTCTCCTTACAAATGCCAATCAAATTACCAAATAAGGAAGTGCATCTCCTTACAAATGTTGCTTGAATTATCAAACAAGGAAGTGCATCTTCTTACAAATGTTGCTTGAATTTCCCACACAAGGAAGTGTGTCTCCTTACAAATGTTGCTGGAATTACCCGAACAAGGAAGTGTGTCTCTTTACAAATGCCAATCGAATTACTAAACAGGGAAGTGTGTCTCCTTTGGAAGTGCGTCTCCTTATGATAATGCTTGAATTACCAAAATAAGGAAGTCATTCTCCTTTAGGGCTGCATATCGGTCGGTTCGGTTCGGTTTTGAAAATTATCGGTTTCACTTATTCATTATTGGTTTGTATATATGCTAAACCGTTAAAGAACCGTTAAGATATTGGTTAATCGGTTACAGTTTATCGATTTTTCATTGTTATCGGTTCGGTTATCGGGTTAACCATTAACATTAAACATTAAAACTCTAAGTCACAAATTAATTTAAAACTGCTAGTACAACTTCTTCACATTAAAACTTCTTTAGTATATTCTGATCTGTACTTTCTCCTGAATTTAACATTAAACTCACCAAAAGACTCAGTTTTTTCATTAATATTTGCCTTAAACCCGATCACACCTTGCATATTTAGTAAAACAGAAGGTTCAACAGAATCAAGAAGACTTGCCATATTGTTTGAAATAATCCATACATAATCTTTCTCCATCATTCCCATTTCTGTAGCCAATGCACCAGCGTGATTAAAACGAGTGCCCCTTTCATTGGGACGAAATGATTCATTTATGATAAAGCTTCAAGAATATCAATAAGAGCCAGATTTTCCTCTAGTTTTCCTATCAAGTTACGCGTGCTTAGATCACGTGAAACTTATCAGTACCTCTTAAGGGCGTTGAGACCATAGCTTATTACTACATGACAGCACCGTTTTCTCTATAGTGTTGTCACACAACTACCTGCCTAAAGAGCGACTCGCTCGGTATTTTCAGACAAGATAAGCTTACAAGCAGACTAAAATAAACTGCCAGTGACACTAGCAAGAAGCCCCCCAAAAATCGAATATGAAATGGAAGCATAACTTTTTGCATAAATGACACAGCAAATAATACTTGAGGGAGATTAAGCTACCAAAACTTTAGACTTTTTGAAGTTTAAATGATTTGTACAAATCTAAAGTTAGTATTATTCCTGAAATATAGAAAGCCGAATAGCCGATCGTTGAGAATCTGCTATTTGTACACGTAAAATATCAAGAAAAATACATTAGATGATCTCGACCACACACTTCAATATCTTCATACAAGAATAAAAAACTCACTTTCCACCCTTGGCATAGTTATCGCGCAGGGTGACAGTCCGATTAAAGACCAGCTTTTCAGAAGTTGAATCCTTGCAAATGTCATCAGTCGAAACAACTCAAAGCGTTAGCCTCTTTCATTTTCTTTCAGAAATGAAGAAATTTGAAAGGTGAAAAATGAAAAAACAAAACTCAGTGACTACATCTTTCACGTTTTGTTTTCAGATTCGGTCAGTTTAAAATTGATATCATTAAAACAAATCAAAAACCATAACGATCTATTAGGAGTAACTTAGGAAAGGCATCAGAAAACAGGAAACAACGCATACATACATATAGCTGGAAGTGTGTATCAACTTAGAGAAGCCCAATCTGGATGTGGGCATTCATATATCCAGTCAGGTCCTGAATATTTTACACAATGCAGCCATAGACCCTCTTCATTCCCTTCATACCTGCATTTTGAAATAAAAAGGAGCATCAAACGAGACATGAGAAAGGCTTCCCAAACCAAGAACAATATTCTTTTCTTACCTTTGTTCAAGTTGCTATATGTCATCAATGCTAGGTTCTTTTCCAACTTTAGTCAAATCTAAATAAATTAAAAGAACAAGTCAAGACTCAAGCATAAAAAATATTAAATAAATAATTCACCAAATACAAGATTTTTTTTTACCTTGTTCAAGTTGCTCAAGAGAATCTAAATCCTCCTCGATACTTATAGGTTGTGATTCACTTCGAAGCCAATCCTGTAGACACACTAGAGCTTCTACCAATTTAGAAGTTAATGAACTCCTAAATGAATCAAGAACACGCCCCCCGGTATTGAAAGCACATTCCGATGCTACACTAGAAATAGGAATAGCTAAAATATCTCGAGCCATCTCAGAAAGAAAGGGAAATCTAGCCGAGTTATACTTCCACCAAAGTAATACATTAAAATCGGACGTTCCAACTTCAGTATCTTCTACAAGATATTTATCCAACTCCGACTTAGAATTCCCGGCTCCACTCCTAGATGTGTGTCTACTCAACTCCTTATAAAAGTCTCCAATATCAACCATAGAACTTGAACTAGAAGCCTCCACTTCTGAAGATAGTTTACCACATTTGTCTTTTGAAGCAGACGATGAATACTCATTAAACAATTATTTCATGTACTCTTGCACATCTTTTCTATAGTTGCTCCATTATCCCCTAACATCTTCTTAAGTGCAAAACTATGAGTGGTAAACTTGTGACGAGGATCCAAAACACAAGGTATAAAAAGCATCTTATTCATTTTTGTTGGATCACCCCAATATTTTTCAAATTTCTTCTTCATGTTTGTTGCCATTTGAGCCAACACAATATGATCACTTGATATCAATTTTGACAAACAAAAACCAACTTGACAAATTTCAAGAAAATGAATATTTGATGTAATATATAATGATCCAGAAACCTTCAAAGTGAGCTTAAAAAACAATTCAAGAAATTTTGCAATCCTTTTAACGCTATCCCAATCACTACACAAAAGTGAACCTACAGGTTGTTCTTCATCCACAATATCACTATCACCATCACACACACAGATATGGCCAAACTCTAGATGATGTGCCAACCCAATATCACGATCAACATAAGTCAAAATTGCACCCTCATATTCAATAGCCCTATTCAACATCAAGTAGGTGGAATTCCACCTTGTAGGAACATCTAAGCATAAAGATTTTTTTTGCAAGATTTTCATCGACACAACATTCCTGAAAGTTCTTCCATCTAGCAGGAGATTGCCTAATGTATCTCATTGCTTGCCTAATTCGTTCAATTGAAATATTTGCTTATTTTATGCCATCTTGAATGACAAGGTTTATTATATGCGCCATACACCTAACATGAAGATGCTTACCACCTAAAAGATTGGTCCCCCACTTAGTCAATTGCTTGGACAACTCAGCCACACACACACTATTTAAACTAGCATTATCAACAGTTACCGTGAAAATCCGATGCAATCCCCACTCATGCAAACACTTAACAATGCCCTTTGCTAAATCTTCACCTCTATGGCTAGAAATTGGACAAAAATTGATAACTCTTTTATGCAAAGTCCAATTTTTATCAATCCAATGAGCAGTGATACACATATAATTAATTCTTTGCACAGAAGTCCAAGTATCAGTCGTTATACACACTCTTTGTTGAGTTTCCTTAAAAATGATCCTCATTTTATTTTTCTCTTCATCAAAGAGATCAAAACAATCACGAGTAACAGTTGTACGCGAAGGAATTCGAAACAAAGGTTGTACCACTTTCATAAATTGTTTAAAGCCTTCTTTTTCAACAAATCTAAAAGGAAGCTCATCAAGAATTATCATACGAGACAATGCTTTTCTACACTCTTCTTGATCAAATTTCCATGAAACAATTGATACATCACCCTTGTTACCCCCCGTAACCGGTTGAAATGCTATCTTTGATTGCCTAGTATCAACATTTCAAGGTATTTTTTTGCATTTTCGTATATGACCAAGCATTGCCGTCGTACCATGTTCTTTTGTATCAGCTAAATACTCTTTCTTACAATAATTACACACACCTTTCTTAATTCCTTCCGAATCAACTGTACTAGTAAAATGATCCCATGCAACAGATCTTTTTCTCCTTTCTTTCTTTGCTTTAGACTCAACTATTGAATTTTGATTCACTACATTCGAATCAGAAGCTACACTCTCAGCAATCACTTTATCAACTCTAGTATCTTGTGACATGTTGTATGAATGTGACTGTAATTTTAAAATAAAATAGTCAAACAACAAGCCAACAACAAAATTACAACATAACATGACCAAATCACCAAAACTTGACAATGTGCAGTTGTGCAAAAGAAGAACTGAAATTTCTAATCTACTGCTAAGCCATTAATACAATAAAATGAAGATGAAGTAGAATACTATCAACAACAACAGAAAATTAAACATGCAAATGAGATGGAGAAAAAGGGTTACCTGATATTTTTGACCTTCAATTTTAGATCGGAGATGTGAGTAGCGAATAGACTCTAAGTCGAATTTTTGGCTCAATTCATTCAACCACACACACCTGCAGGAGCACTACCAATACCAAAATCATATTCACAATACTGCAAGACACAAAGAGTACATGGACAGAAATTGAAGATGGAGAAGAAAACTTCTAAGAATAAGATCGAGGCTTCGAGCAAAGGAAAAAACTCAATTTGTTTACAAAAAATGAACAAAATGAAGTAATTATCAATACCCATTAACCTAAACTATCAGAAACTTGAGAAAAACCCCATAATTCACACACCAGCAAACAAATCAACAAAAAATCCTAAACCGTAAAAATTCAATTATGATAACTCCAATTCACAAAACCCCAAATTAATCACCACAAAAAAAGTCAACACTTTCACTCCAAAATACTTCAAAAAAAAAATAACTAACATAGACATACACCAAAAACTATAACAGAAAATGAAGAAACAAAAAAAAATGAAAGAATCTTCTGCTTCTATTTACTCTGTACTTGCTACATCATTTTCTAACGTGCTTCCATTTACAATCTGAATGAGAGTACAAGCTCGACAGTCGACAAAACATTAATATCCTTAACATAATATATCGAAAATTGGACAGAAATCGAAGATGGAGAAAAAGACTTCTAAGAATGAGATCGAGGATTCGAGCAAACACAAAAAATTTTACCTGTTGAGAGCAAAAGCAAAAAATCTTCTTTGGTCTCTACAAAATATCAGCAAAATTTGAGCATCAATACTGAGATTTCAGCAAAAATTGAGCAAAAATTCTGAATATTGAGACTTGAGAGAGAAGCGCTAAAACCGAGTGTCGACTGTTGAGTGAGGCAGCGTGAAAATTGAAAGATTTTGGTCTCCACTCTCTGTTCTCGAACCCTAATCAGAAAGGAGTAATGGGTCATGGGTGGAACAGGAAGTGTAATGGGTGGGAATTTGGGCTTGGGAAATTTTGGGCCCTAGTGGAACGGGACATGGCCCATATGTGTATTAATTTTTATCGGGTTATCGGGTGGCCCGATAAAAAATTTAGCTCACCCGAGCCCCGAACCGACAACCCGATAATTGTTTTTTTAAAAACCGACACCCAAACCGTTAACAAAAAAACCGACCCGTTAATCCGATAATCAAATTATCGGTTCGGGATAACGGTTTGAACCGAAATCTGCACAGCCCTAGTCTCCTTACAAATGTTGCTTGAATTATCCAAACAAGGAAGTGCGTCTCCTTACAAATGCCAATCGAATTACCCAAACAAGGAAGTGCGTCTCTTTACAAATGTTGCTGGAATTACCCGAATAAGGAAGTGCGTCTCCTTACAAATGCCAATCGAATTACCAAACAAGGAAGTGCATCTCCTTGCAAATATTGCTTGAATTATCAAACAAGGAAGTGCATCTCCTTACAAATGTTGCTTGATTTTCCCACACAAGGAAGTGCATCTCCTTACAAATACCGCTTGAATTACCAAACAAGAAAGTGTGTTTCCTCACAAATGTTGCTGGATCTACCAAATAAGGAAGTGCGTTTCCTTACAAATATTTCTGGAATTACCCAAACAAGGAAGTGCGTCTCTTTACAAATGTTGCTAGAATTACCAAAACAAGGAAGTGCGTCTCCGTACAAATACCGCTTGAGTTACCCTGGGTTTGAATACCAAATATGTGCAGCAACATTGCCTCTTGCATTTGTAGAAGTGAGAATACTACGACCCTTGATGTTTAGGCTTTGAAATCCTTGATTCGAAGGTAGTATGTGTTCCTATTTCATACAAAGAAAACTTGCTAGTTTAAAAACATGGTGGTTGGTTTGTGGCTTAGCTTTCACGGCAATCGTTTTTGCCCCCGTCACATTTAACCTTGCTTTCAACCATTAACATAGGTCGTTGACTTGCTGCATCATTGACCCAAACTCAGATTATTAAGTGTGACTCTAAAACAAACACAGTATCTCTGCTTTGCCATGCTCCTCAAATAAACCCTTTGAACCTTGATATTTTCATGAATTCCCAGACTTGTTTGTTGACAAAATTTGTATGCCTTATTTCGGCTAACAATCATGTCTCTTTTATGTGCTGACTTTTGTCTTGCTTTATTCAATTGGAGAAGCTGGTAGCAGTTTTGAAAAATTTCCTCACTTGTTTTGACAAGGACTTGACTCAAAGACAAGAAAAAAAATGACAGTGATTTCTATTTGGACAACTGACCCAAGAAAAATAAAAATAAAAATATAAAGAAGAAAGAAAAGACAATGAATGTCCCCATTTGAAGCAAAGAAACGAAAAAATTATCTAAAAATGACTGTCAACTCTAATGATTATGCCATGCATTTTGGATTAATCTGCCTAATCTTTCCATCCACACCTTCCACCAGTTGTTGTTGGGTTAATGGCCTTGAAACTGAGTTGCTTTCTTGGGCCAATTACATTCGGAGACCTCATTCGGCTAGTGGCACCTTGAAGGATTTTCACCTACAAACCTCTCTTATTTTTCTCTCAGCTCACCATTGTCTTATGGTGTCTGTGAGGGTTTTTACTAATGAGACTCTCTTATTATCATTTCTCCCAACTCACAATTGTCTCACGGTGCCCGTGAGGGTTTTCACCAATAAGACTCTCTCATTTTTATCTCTCTCAACTTACTATCGCCTTACGGTGCCTGAGAGGGTTTTCACCAATAAGACTCTCTCATATTTTATTTCTCTCTTGATTCCTTATGCTGAGGAAGACAAGTAGTTCCCAAAATGCATCATCATATCCATTGCATGCTTAGCCTTAACATTCTCAAAGATTGATCTGAAGGTCTTTATTTGGTTGTAACTTGGATTTTGGATAGGGTTAGAAAGAAAGGATGGCATGAGGCCCAAACGACACTTGAAGTGGGTTAGAACTTACAACTTTTGGAATCAACTCAAACAAATGAGGATTAACTCATGCCCCAGTTTCTTTTGACCGGATGATTCTAAATTATTTATTTGGTTGGACCAAGCCCTTAGTAGTGCAGCCTACGTAGCTCACCCCCGAGAGAGGAGAATCAGGTCATGCGTAGTTCTGGCAGCTTGTCCTTTTGATTTGATCTGATTTTTCTTTTTTTTTTCTTTTATTCGTTCTTTTCACTTTGAGATTCTTGTTTTTTAACTCTATTTTTCTTGACACTCTTTTTTTGGAAACATTTTTCTCTTTTTTGTAAATTTTTGACTTTATCTTTTTACTCGACACTATTCTTTGAACTTTGCTTACTCTATCTTGATTCCAAAAGAGGGGTATGAAAGAAAATAACACTAAGGCTCAAATGGGGTAAACAAAGGATGACACAATGTTTGGATAACAGAATAAAATGCCTTCATCATATCAATCCTTGAGAATGCAAGTACATAACATGCAATTGGAAGTGAGAGATGAAGATCATTTGCGATATCTTTTTAAGCAGATTGAGTCTGTGCGTCACTACTTCTTCTGTAAACTCCACCTTTGTTGTACATTACTCACATCAAATGACTCATGCTTTCGTGGAGCTGCTTATCTTCTTGTTTATCTTGATATAGCGATCACCCATCCACTATTTGACCTAATTGGGATTTGCCTTTCGATTGATGACCAAGTTATTCTTGTGATTCTCAAAATAATTTCCTTAACTTGTCACCAAATGTCTCAGCACTCTATATCTCATATGCTCTCTCTTTCTAACTTTAACCCTCTGATTCAATATTCATGCTTAAACTGGATTTTAAGATCTGGCTGAAAATTTTATTAGCATGTCATATCACTAGAGTTAACACAAAATGTACTATCTAAAGAAAACAAACAAACAACACATATTTAAAACACAAAGAAAAATGAGACACTTCATTTAGTCAAAATAAAAGATAGAAGGGTTTGAACATAAACAAAAAAAGGACAAAACAAGACAGATCCCAAACTACAACCCTGAAATAATTTGGAGAACAGAAAATAAAACAAAACAAGCTACCAAACCCCATCCTACTAAGGAGAGGGGTGACTTCTCAATTGTTCAGCCTGAAATCTTAGCCACTGGTTTGTACTCTTAATTCTCAAATCACTTGCGACTTTGTTATATCAGGATAATTGGTGCATGCTAATTAAGTTAACAATTCAAACACAAGTTTAGTGAAGGTTCTTTATTTATCATCAAGAATTTCAAAGTTATTGAGAGTAGTGGTGGATATAGCCTTACCAAAAACTCAATAAAAATTATTTTCATTGTCTCAACCGCATTCAAGAGTTTATCCGAAGATATTGTTGATATTTCTGTAAATGAATTTCTATTTATTAAGCCAAAATAAATTGAGCCAAGGGTGAACAAAAACACTATCTTATCAGGTACATCCTTATCAACTTTGTTGATCAACCATTTAACTATCTAATGTTGATATATTGGGATGCCTTTCATCCAACTATTCTATGTCATGTAAGTTAATTTTATTTTTCTTAGTTTTACCTTCATCTGATTTTTGCCTTTTTGGTCTTATAACCAATTGATAAATTGAGCAACCAATTACTTCCTTAATTTTCTCACCTTTCAATTTATTTGACTTGGGTATCAGTTTAATTCACTTTTCATCTTCATAAATGTTTGTGACTTGCAGGAAGTAATTAATGAGCTTGTACTCTCCTTTAGTAAGTTCGTATAGTGCTTCAAGTAGTTGAGTCCATTTTTGAACTGTTGTCAAGCTATAGCTTTTATATATATGTAGTTATCCTCTCACGATTAGTTATTCTCTTATTCCTCATACCAAATGAGGTTTGTCTTATATCTCCTTTTGAGGTGTCCGTGTGGGTGTGCGGATGTATGAATGATTTAGTGGATACATGAAATTAGTTCGGATAATTGTCAAGATAACTTATTAATGATAACTTTTTTTACTTCTCTATACAATTAACAAAATATTTATCTTTGGATACAAGTGTAACTGAAGAACATAACAAATGAATGTGGTGTATGCAAAAATCATAGGAAAGCAAATTGCATATTTGAAAAAGGAACAAGATCAATTGAAAAACGACATATATAAATGAGTTCTATTAGATCAATCTGATAATGAATGTGCTTACGTATTTGTATATTATTATTTCACATAGCGAAAGATTTCATACATATCCACAAAAAAAATACACCAAAATATATCTTATAGTGTCAACAAAATCTTTTGTCAGATGCCCGCTTAGCGTAATAATAATAAAACAAAATTGTTATTAGACCCCACTCCTATTAGTATGAAACTTTGAGCATACTAATAATATGAATTATCATTTTATACTAATATTATAGTATTAGTAGGTATACCTGAACTATGAATTATTATTAGTAGGTCAAAGTTCATTTTATATATATACCTCAACTTTGAGCATACTAATAATATGAATTATTATTTTAATTTCTATCAGTATTGTATGAATTATCATTTTTTTGCGAGTTTCATATATCACGATTCATTATTTTATTTATCTATTTAAAATATTATTTTTTGCGAGTTTCATACTTTATCACTCCTTTTATATTAAAATACAACGTTACGATAATTAAATTAAGAAATAATAACATAGTTGAACAATAGAGCGAACTTGAAATTCATCAAAAAATCAAATTGCTTTGAACAATAGAGCGAACTTGAAATTCATCAAAAAATCAAATTGCTTCCAACACAAGTAGTTTAATGCTCGCGCGAAGCGCGACTCAGTTCTCTAGTATACTATAAAGGAGACTTATAAGCATGCTTAAGTGGCATGCGTCATAGGCCAAGAAAAATATTTATTCTTTTTCTCCTTTTTTTTGAATTTTTTTCCTTCATTATTTTATTAACATATTTACTACACCTAATTATAGCTCATGAGTTATAAAAAAACTTCTATCTATTTGTATTCTCACTTAATAACATGTCTTTTCATTTTTTTTCTATCTATTCTTAGGACTTGATCAATCAATATATATATATATATATATATATATATATATATATATATATATATATATATATATATATATATATATAAAGCTGAAACATAGACATGCTGATGTGGCGCTCTCTATGATCAACAATTCTATTTCTCTATTTTCTCAATTTTTTGAACTTATTTCACTAATTTATGTTTAAAAAAATTCCAGAAAATTAATTACTTTTACCGTTTCTCTTTCCTCATTATTGTTGCAATTTATTTCTTTTTTCAAAACTCTTTCTTTGCCTTCTTTATCTTCTGTTTCCTTTTTGTAAAATTAATACACATTTAATTAAATGAAAAATGAAAAGACCAAAAAACCTTTCATTTTTCAAAACTATTAAATCTTTAGCATATAAACTGAGATGATGGTGTAGTAACAACCATGGTGTCACCAAAAACACCAAGATTCTCGTAAAGACGGTGAAGATGGAAGCGAGGCTTAGCTACAGGTTGAGTCAGGTTTGGTCTAAAATTTTTTGTACTGAATTATTTATTTTATACAAATATATATAATACTCCCTACTAAACATAGCTTAGAGGCTGCCAAAAAAAGAAAAAAAATGATTAGAGTATTTTGCTCCTCTTGTGATTTCGTTAAAAAAAAAAATCTACCACCGGCATATCTGTTTCATTCTCTCCTTTCCATTAACCTAAACTCACCTTCAGTTTCTCTTCTTATAGCACTCTCTTTTATATTTGGGCATATCTCAGAGGGTGATCCATTATTAAGGGTTTGATGCTGAGAAATTGAAATTGAGTTGCCCATACCAGAATCAAATGTGTGACCAGGTTTGCTAGTTTCAGGTTCTTCCTCGATCTCTCTGAATTCTCTTGAAGGACTTCTCTCATCAAACTGGTCTTCTTCAGGAATCTCCTTGAAGTGATCCAATTCTTGAGATACTGAACCAAATAGCTGCATCGAATGATAGCACATGGGTGTCTTCATGGCACGCGGGATTCAACTCTCTGTCATGCATTGGGCTGCTTGACATCTTTGAAGGCTTCGGAGAGAGCTTTTTATTATTTTTACTGCCAGCAAACCAATATATATATGTAATACTCCCTACTAAACATAGCTTAGTGGCTGTCAAAAAAAAGAAAAAAATGATTCGAGTATTTTGCTCCTCTTGTGATGTCGTTAAAAAATAGAAAGAGATACTATTTTATGATCCTAAAAATCTTGTGCGGAATGAAAAAGATTGTAATCATTAAAGGATGTGGTGTAGTAGATAGATATCTGGATAATTTGATAGTGAGCACTATCATCGAACGGCCCACATCCAACACGAATTTGGACTTATCAGGCTCCGATGTATGTACTGAACAATTGCTAAAAATAAATGAAAAAATTATGTGACAAATACTTCTCTCAAGATAATTTTTTTTTTGAACAATATGTTGCAATATAATTCCTCCGATGAGATGTTGTATATTGAGAATTTTTTTTTTACTTTGATTGAGGAATTTATAGGAAGAGTAATGAAAGTTTCAAAAGGTAAGAGGAATTATTTGAAGACAGAATCAATCTATTTATTCTTAAAATTCATATCAAATTAAGAAAAGAATAAGTAAAAATCGATTTTATGAATTAAAAGGAGATATTATTTCATAAAATTAGGAAAAAACGAATATCAATCAAGTAAGAGTAAAACAGTAAAAATAATTTAAAAAAAGGAAAAAAATTAAGAAGTTATCAAATTATGAGTGTGTTTATATCTATTTCCTATAAAAGTAATGCAATGAGTTGCATGTGTTTCTTAACTCCTATTACATTTTATCTTAGAGAATTTTAGTAGTCCTTTGGCCATGAAAACTAAAATTTTTTGAATTTGGAGTTGGAGTTGTCTTTGGCCATGTCTTTTTGAAAGATTTTTTTAGACTTTTGAAAAATCTTTTTTAAATATGATTTTATGCCCCCAACTTTTAAAAATTATCAAAAATCACCCAACTACTAATTTACCTACTAACATACAATCAAATGTGATTCTTATATATCGACACTTCCATTACTCGAATCAAGTTTGCATTAACGAAGAAAATATCACTCGAGAACACAGATTGACAACTAATGTATCTCTTAACAAGCGTCAGAACTACACGAAATAGAATGATTGATGATTTGGATCATTTGTTTAGACGCATTATTAGATGCATTATTTGTTTTTTGATTTGGATCTTCACTAGGTCCTCACTTGTTCTCAAATAAATTTCCAGTTTTCCCAATTGCAAGAATTAACTCAAGCTGTTGAACAAAATTGAAGAAAGATAATGCAAAAATGTTCAATCAGCCGAAATGCAAAAATTACAGAAAGATAAAGCAAGAATTGAAGAAAAATAGAGTTGAAACAAAATTGAAGAAAGATGATGCAAAAATGTCTTAGATGCAATCTCAACCGAAAGATAGTGATATTTTTGTATTAATCACTGTTCAATCACCAATTATGAAAAAAATCATTATTAATTGCATCAGTGACTAAACACTTAAAAACTTTTAAACATTAAGAGGGCTGTGTAAAAATTTTAAAAATTAGGGTTATATGTAATAATAATAAAAGTTGAAAGTAGAGTTGAAAAATAATGAAAACAACAAAAATCTGTTTTCACTTTTCAGAAAATAATTTTTGAAATTTTCATGGCCAAACACCACAACTTTAATAAAGTAAAAAATATTTCAAAGAAAAGGAAATATTTTTTATGGCCAAATGACCTCTTAGTCTTTGGTCTGATTCTACTATAAGATTTGAAAAATGATTGCATCGATCGCCATCTCCTCAAAGAAAATTTAATTTGTTTTCTTTTTTCAAAGATCAATCTTTTAAATATTTATTGTTAGAGTATTATAAGAAAATTATTTTTTATACAATAAATAAGAAACGTTTATTATTGATCGAAGCGTGGTTAAAATTACTAGTAATATAGATAAAATAAGTTATGATATTAGGTAAACATATCTAAAACGTAAATTTGCATAAATCATCATTTTTTCCAAATAATCAAATGTTTCATCTGTTCGCTTTTACTTATCACAACTTTTTGAATTGAATTTCTACTTTTATTTGATATGACAACTTCTTTTTTCATATTTTATTTTTAATATTAATTATTTTTAAGATATAATATAATTATTATTTATTAGGGATATATTATTAATTATTTTTTAATGAATATGTCAACTCAAAATGTGATAAGTAAAATCAATCGGATTGGGAGTACAGGACTTATGCTTGGCCTAATTTTTTTTATTTTTTTTTAAAAATATTTGAGCCTAAATTTGCACTTTCATGTTATAATATATTTAAGACAAGCTAATTCTCTTTTTTTTTTTTCCCAGTCTGCACTTTCATCGCTACCAAAATACCCTGAACTTATTTCTGCACATACAATTTTGCGACAGCGGCAGAGGCACCTCTACATCGGCCTTAGGCAAAATCCAGTTGTAAGCAAAACAAAAATTCCTCAATAATTTTGAAAATTTACTTATTTTTTTATGAGTATAATTTTGTTCACTTAATTATTTGGGTAGCAATTTTCCATTCAATCGCTTTCATTTTTGAGGATGAATTTCCTACCTTTTTTTGTGTGTGTGGTTTTTAATCTCAGTTAGGGGTTGTTTGGTAGAGTGTATAAAAATAGTGCTGAGTAGAATGTATTAGCAATGCTGAGATTATTTTTTATTTGTGGTTTGTTTTGGTGTTATCAATGTATTAATAACCCTTAGAATTAATAGGTATAATACATAAATGTTCCTTTTAACTTGGCCTCGACTGACATTTATGTAACTTAGGCGTGCACAAGTAGGCACTTAAACTATCATAAAGTTGAACAAGTAGACACACTTGTCTTATGAGGCGTATGAGGCGAATTGTCCATGCGTCTACTTATTCAGCTTTATACAAGTTTAAGGACCTATTTGTGCACACTCAAAGTTGGAGAGATGCGAGCCGAGGGCACGCTTATGTATTATATCTTACACTAATACCATGGTTTAGTAATCATTTTCTATACATTTCATTGTACTAAATAGAGTGTACTAGTAATGCTGAGATTAATAATGCCGAAATTATCTTTTCTCCACCATTTGTTTTGGTGTGTTAATATTTTGTGGGAGTATTGTTCTATTACTATATGTTGTTGTGTTACTCCTATTGTCTCTTGTACCTCTATCTCGTTTTTTCCCGTCTTGGTCTGAGGTCTATCAGAAACAACATCTTTACATCATATATGAGTTAGTGGTATAGTATACCCTTTCCAAACCCACTTTGTAAGTATACACCGGATATGTTACTGTTCTAGTTGTCGTCGCCGTCGTGCCATCATCATTTGATTTGGTGTTTTTAGTGTAATTATGTTTTAACTATGCTTATCAGTTATCAATTATTAGTACCTTCTATTACTAATACCATGATTTGTTATGTGTTGGTTATGCATTCTATAATCTTGAATAGGATTTGTAAGTTAAACAAAGACTAAAAATTCTACCAAATAAAGAATTAAATAATACGATATCTAATAAATGTATTAGATTTTCTAATACTTCCTACCAAACGGCTCCTTGTTGTCTTAGTTTTAGTATTGCATAATGAATGGCATTGTCCAAAGCTATCGTTCATGTTGTAGAGTTGTTTTATTTTGCATGACACATAAATTTTGGAGTTGTCTAGATGATTATTTTGTAAGTTTGAGTGTTCGACTGTTTGGATTTCCTACTGATTTTTTTTTTTGTGGTGGTGGTGGGGGGGGGGGGGGGGTTTGATTCCATGTAATGTCTTAGTCGTCGATGTATTGAATAATGAATGACATTATTTTGTAAGTTGGAGTGGTCAACTGACACATCGGAAACGAGTTGAGGTGTTTAGATTTGCATACTCAAAATTGGAGTGTTTAGTTGTCAGTTGAGTCCAAGTTAAAGTGTCTATCTATGTATTATGCCTTTTATTTCCTCCTAAACTCTTAGGGGCCGTTTGGTACACCGGGTGGGGAAAATAATCGCAGGATAAAGTTTGAGTTTGGTATTAACTTGATTCCAGGTTTGGTATGAGTTATTTACTAATCCGAGGACTATTTTATCCTACTATTTATACTAACATGATGGAATTACTATCCATATGAAGGGTGGAATAAAATAATTACATAAAATATTTTTACTTATCTCATCTGGTGTATCCTTATTACTCCAGGCCAGTCTCTCACTTTTTCTCTCTCCTCTCCTCTTTTTGCTTTCTCATTCCTTCCCCTTCACTGGTAGATTTTTCGTCTTGTTTTATTTTCTTTTCACTTCTTATTTTGCGTTTGGGGGGATATTGTGAAATTACTGTGTTGTTGACTAATTGAATTGTAATTTTGTTTCACTGAACTATAATTCCCTGAAAATGAGAGGGTAATTCAGTCACCAAATTGGTGCAAGAAGTATGTTTAAGGTTATGCCTGCAATGTGTTCGAGAAATTGTCTTAGAGTCGATTTCATTCACTAGTGAAGTCCGAGTAATTGTTGGAATAATTTGAAGTTTGAACTATTACATGAATCACATACAATATGAGTTTATGCATTCAATTTTCAGCTATGAGTTACCAGTCTGTCTGAAATGGGTTTTTTGATTTAAATCATTTTTATGGACTGTTCTGAAGTGCTTTCTCTAACAATGGAGCTGGGTGATTTGATTTATGTTAGAGGCTGTTGCTTAAAAAAGTATTGTGTGTTAGAAGTATTTGAAGAATTTTTGGGCTCCTCTTTAGTATGCACTTACTTTTGGCTTGTGTGACTCTTTTGAGCATGTTATTGTCAAATTTTTGCAATTTTCCTTAGTAGATTTGAAGCATGTGGCAGCGTTAGAACTCTTCTTTAGTATACAACAACAACATACCCAGTGTATTCCCACTGAGTGGAGTCTGAGGAGGGTAAAGTGTACGCAGTTCATACTACTACCTTTGCTGAAGTAGAGAGACTGTTTCTGATAGACCCCCGACTCACGACAGATAACAAATATAACGGACCAAAAACTTAAAAGCAACTGACTAAAAGGGATATCACACCGCTAGGTAGCAAAGGAAACAAAACACCCACAAAGTACTAGTATAAACTAGCTATGCAAAATCATAGACACCATTAAAACACCACAAACAAGCGGCTACAAGACACTACAAGCACTGATACAAAAAGAGCATTCTTACCTACTAGTACAAACGTACCCCTACCTACCACTACTCTACCCTAATCTACGTCCTCTACACCTTCCTATCGAGGGTCATGTCCTCCGTAAGCTGTAACTATCCCATGTCCTGCCTAATCATTTTCCTCCAATATTTCTTTGGCCTATCTCTACGCCACCTAAAATCATCTATAGCCAGCCTCTCACACCTCCCAATTGGAGCATCCGTGTCTCTCCTCATCACATGCCCGAACCAACGCAACCTCACTTCTCGCATCTTGTCCTCTTCCAAAGCCACTCCACCTTCTCCCGAATAGTCTCATTTCTAACCCTATCAATCCTGGTAAGTCCACACATCCTTTGCAACATCCTCGTCTCCACCACCTTCAACTTTTGGATGTGGGGGTTCTTTAGTATGATTTTGAAAATTTGGTTATGAGTTATTTATTTTGTTAAAACTTAGTGTTTCGTGAAGATTCAAGGAGGAGGGGATCAAGTCAGGGAAGACAAAAATTTTGTTGCTACCATAGTTAACAGAGAGTCCTCCTAACTTTGATTTTCACTATTTAGTTACATTAGGGAAAATGCAATATTTTAGTTGGGGTGGCTCATTTATTTGTGATGATGTATGGTGGTTAACGGATTTTATGATTTTGGTGTAACTCTTTTGTTTTGATATTTTTTAATTTTATTTATGATGTTTATATTAGTATGCTTTATTTTGAATGTTTAGCTTAGTTATTAGTTATATTAGCAATTAGCAATATCCTTGTTTTTTCTTTGTGCCACGGTTCTTTTTCTAAGGATGTTAATTTTCTTTTGAACCGGATGTATTAGTGAGATTTGTAGTGACTTTTCCCAATGATGGATAGCATGACAACTGTCTTAAGGGAATTAGTCTCCTTTGGGTGTAGTTTTAGTTAGTGTAGTAATTAAAGTAGTGTTTGCTTGTGATTTTTTTCCCTTAGCCCATGTCTGGCTTGCTTGGTACTAAAATTTATAAACTTTCTTTGATTCTAGATCAATGCTCAGGCAATAACTGATTTTTAGCTGTTCCTTTAATTCATACCAACAAAGAACGCGATGGCGAGGCAAGAGTTTTGGGTGGCAAGAGACTTTAGGTTTTACCCACTTTAAAAGAGTCCATAAGGTCATAAAGTGTCCTTCGAAATAAGATTTCTATAGTTATGTGCCTTATCAATAATTAATAAGGAAGACCAACATTTAAATCATGGCAAATGAATTTTGATCGTTGAAGAAAAAAAGAATTGAAGTAAGCATTTTTTGTGTTACTCTTAAAATCAACGTTTGGCTCTTTAGTTCACTAAGCTGTCTCTTTAGGATATGAGTGACTTTCTTTGCATTCAATTATTTTAATTGGATCTTGGAGACATATTCTTCTCGAATTTGCATGTGCCATGTATGGTGTTGTTTATTTGTGAGTTCTGTGGCATATTTTGTGGTCTAGAACTTGCTAGAAATGTGTTTCAAGTTGAAATCCTAGGCTACGCTTGGTTTGAAAAATGATGTTAGGCCTTTCTTGGATCTCTAATCTAAGTTGCTTGGACTTAGGTGGGGGTATCTGAGACGGATGCGGATCCTAGTGTCGGATTCGTTAAAATTTAAATTTTAAGATGCGGAGGGTGAGAATTCGAGTATAGATATGGGCCTGGGGATTCAGCTAAAAAATCAAATATTATAAATATAGAGTATAAAAATATTTCAAAAATCCACTATTGATTCTTTTTATATTCTAAAAAATTTAAAAAGATAAATACATAAAACAACCGAATCGATCTCTTAGGACGAGATACGTGAGATCTCTGGTTCTTCCTGAAGCACATTGATAAGTTGTAATTACTCCTCTTGTTCAGTTGTGAAGCCGCCGGTCGGAATTTTCAACTTTACAGTAGCCGGTGGAGTCGCCGGTCGGATTTTTTCCAGGTAAGTCGCCGGTCTATTATCCAATGTTTCCCCTGATTTTGGTCAACGAATCCAAAATCATTTGACTGAATCTGAGACTATGGAAGCACCCGCGTCAGTCTCTTATCGAGACGGGTTGCAGCGGAGTCCGAGCAAGTCTTAGTTGCTTTTTTGGATGTTTGACGAATTTTTCCCCTTGAATGCTGCCAATACCTCTTATTTTAGTTAAATATTGAGCAGCTCTTGATTTGCTCCTTTTTCGAACTGCTTTGTAATGCTTTTACTTGAGCCGAGGGTCTATTGGAAACCACCTCTCTACCTCCCCAAGTAAGGTAGCAATAAGGTCTGCATGCCCACTACCCTCCCCAGACCCCACTCATGGGATTAGACGGGTTATGTTGTTATTGCTGCTAAGTCAGCCTTTGACTTCTCTGTTCATTTACTATTCATCTTTTTCTAATTTTTGGAAAGTAGTTATGGCTTTGGTCATTGAACCAAAATTTATTGGATTATCAGGTTATTTTATAAATGGAAGGGTTTTGAACAAAGTCTTGCCAAATTTTGATTTGTCAGCAAGTATTTAACATCTAAAATCTCACGGGTCACACTTCTATGTTTTCTTCTACTACAGAGTATTCTAATATTTGACAGTCTTGGGGAAGTATCCACGAGTTCTCTGACCGTTAATACAGTTGACGACATTTTTGACTCAGCATTGAATCTAGAGGACACTCATTACAAAGAAGGATACTCGGAAGGCTATACGGATGGTCTAAATTCTGGTAAAGATGAAGGCAACCAGGTAGGGCTCAAAACGGGGTTCGAAGTAGGCGAAGAATTAGGTTTTTACAGAGGTTTTATTGAAGTCTGGAATGCTGCAATCCTAGTAGAACCAACCTGTTTCTCATCCCGAGTGCAGAAAAGCATCAAACAGATGGATGAATTGCTCCGTAAATACCCCTTCTCTGATCCAGAGAACGAGTCCGCCACTGATACTATTGACTCTTTGAGATTGAAATTTAGAACTATTTGTGCAACTCTGAATATTAGACTGGAGTATGATATTGGTCTAATCATCAATGGTCTGATCAGCTACTTTCCTTGTAGACAATATAAACTCTAGTAGATGAGTGATGTCTATAAGCACTAATGATCTATGATTTGTGTAAGCATTAGACTGAAGAAAGAAACATATCTAGATGTATATATAGAAAACAGGATTATACATCTTAAAATTATTTATAATAAGTGATTCTCTAGCTTTAAGATTAGATTAGGAAACTATAAGTCTAGCTTCCTGGTAAAAGCAAAATTATGATTAGGAAATTATGTATTGAACTCTAGTAGATCACTGTAGATGTGTGATTATTTAAGTTAAAATTAGGTTATGAAGACAATTCATTCAAGCTTCTTGAGGATTAGTTCTTTCTCAGATTAGGACCATGCTGAAGAGAGAGTGTACTTAAGCATCATCTATTGTTATGATGATAAATTTACGGCATGATACATAATCGTGCCTTTTAATTTGGCATCAACTTATAGTATGCTTCCAGCTTTGGTGTGCTCAACTAGGGATTTAAACTTTCATAAGAGTTGAACAAGTAGGCACACGTTTCTTACATAGCAAATCTCACACGATTTGACATGTATAATGCGTTCATCTCACACGAATTTCTAGGTTAAGAGACAATCTTTAGGATTAAGAGTTGATAACAGACGTCTCTGTATCATTCTACTAGACTCTACTTGACAATTCTCTTGTACTCATGAGACTGGTGAAACATTCTTTAGCACCAAATTCACACGACTGAAAAATGCATAAGAGTCATGATGGCACCTACCCTCTCCTCAAAGAAAAATGTTAGCAAAGTGTGAACCTTTTTTGGGATTTTAAAGATCGTACTTTTTATCATTGAGCTACAAACTAATTTTCATATACATTTATAAAAAAAAGGGACAGTCCGGTGCACTAAAGTTATCGGCTATGGGCGGTGTCCGGGGAAGGGCCCCACCACAAGGGTGTATTGTACGCTGCCTTACCTTGTCTTTTTGCCAGAGACTGTTTCCAAGTCTTGAACCCGTGACTTTTTGGTCACATGACAGCAACTTTACTTCATATACATTTATTTAACTCAAATATTTTGTTTATAATATAATACAAGTTGCTATTAAAGGATGATAATTCTTTTTTTGAGGAAAAGATAACTGTATATTCACAAAATTTCATCATTCAAACAATGATGAAAATGAGCACTTACATCCCATAGGGCAAAAACCAGTAATCTATAGAGCTTTATAGTTTCCCCATAAAATCAACAAAAAGTAATATGTCCCCTACCATGTCCTCCTTACACCCAAAATATTGAAGACTAAGGCAGTTTATTTTGATTTTTTGAATATTGTTGCTTTTATCTTCAAAGCATCTTGTAATTCTCTCTTTCCACAATGTCCACCAGATGCTTGCAGGAATCAATTCCCACCCGTCCTCTTTTGATTCTCTTCTTCCAATCACTTTCCAGCAGTCCATCATACTCTTAGTAGTTTTGGGAACCACCCAACTTATGCCAAGTATACACAAGAACATGTACCACAGATTTGCAGCTGTTTTACGGTGCAAAAACAGATGACTTTATTTAAGCATCCTGGTCACACATAAAACATCTTGAGAAAATATGTCTACCTCTTCTCTGTAGTACTTCATGAGTCAAACAAGCTTTCCTGCAAACTAACCACACAAAACAAGAATTTTTCGGGGGGACTTTGGCTTTCCAGTTCAGCTTCCAAGCCCAAGTCCTAATCTGTAGCTGACCAGTATTCCTCCCCCAATAGCATGACTTCACAGTGCAAACACCATTGCTATGAAATTTCCTAGGGCATCTTTAGTGATCCAGTGACTTTGAAGTCCATATTTCTGAATGATGATTCTTTTCCATAAAGGCATATCCTCAGTACAGAACCTCCATAACCATATTTGCAAGAGACAAGAGTTTTGGAGACTAAAAAAAATAACCTAATCCCCCCTGCTTCTTAGTGTCACGGCTTCCCATTTTACAAGGTTGTAACCTTTCAGCTTGTTGTTTCCATTCCACAAAAAAGGTCTTCTGAGGGAATTTATTCTCTTCTCAATACTCTTCGGTATAGGAAGCACTCATCATATACGCAGATGTAGGAAGGGAATCCAACACAAATTTGACTAATGTTAATGACAAATATTGACTCTTCCATCTTGCCAATATCCTATCACATCTCTCTAGCACTTCTTCCCAGACCTCCATCTCTTTGTTTTTTACACCTAGAGGCATCCCTAGATACTTTTTGTGCAACTACCTGACATCCAAGATTACTTGCTAATATCTCCATATTATCAACTTTGTTCAGTGGATAAAGACAACTCTTTTGCCAATTAACTTGAAGACCAGAAATGCTTTCAAAAATAGTGAGGATTGCCTTAACATGTCTCACCTGTGATATTTCAGCTTCATTAAATATCATCTCTACGTCTCTGCAACTGAGCTTGGAAGCCCTTTTATGAACCATTTACCCTTGTCTTCGTGATTATGTGGTTGAGCCCCTCTATCGCTAAGATAAACAACAAAGGTGACAAAGGATCCCCCTGCCGCTACCCCCTCTTAGATGAAAAGAAACCTTTATTATTGCCGTTTATAATCAGAGAGAAGTTTACATTACAGATGCAGAAACATATCCAATTGACCCATTTTCTACCAAAGCCTATGTCTTTCAGAACCTCCACTAGAAACTTCCAGTTTACTTGGTCATATGCCTTCTCTAGGTCAAGTTTGCATAAGATTCAGGGAGCTTTTTGTTTCACTCTGGAACCCACTAATTCCTTGGCTAAGAGAGCAACATCTGTGATTTGTCTGCCTTTTAGAAAAGCCATTTGGTGTTCATTTACTAGTTCCCTCATAACTGGCTTCAATCTTTCAGTAATTATCTTGGAAAGTAATTTTGTAGACACTTTCTACCAGATTGATAGGTCGGAAATCCTTAGGCTTCTCATCTCCAGTTTTCTGCAGTATTAAGGCTATGAAGGTGGCATTGAAAGACTTTTCAAATAACTCTTTCTGATGGAAATTATGAACAGTTTCCAATAGATTCACCTTCACAGTGTCCCAACAAACCTTGAAGAAACTCATTGTCAATCCATTTGGGCCCGGAGCTTTGTCTCCATCACATTGCTTGATTACATTCAACACCTCTTCTTCAGAGAAAGGTCTTTGAAGCCAATCTTGTTCCTCCCGTGATACGGTTGGGCAATCTATCATGTCAACGGCTGGCCTCCAACTTTCTGGCTTTGAGTAAACTGTTTTATTAAACTCAACCATTGTAGTCTTAATTTCATCAGTTTCTACAATTTCTTCTCCTCTAACCACTAATCTGTCAATAGTGTTAAATCTTCTGTGAGCAGTTGCCATTCTTTCAAAGAACTTTGTGTTATTGTCACCCTGCTTCAACCACAACACTTTGGATTTCTGTCTCCATTTTGCCACCTCAGTTTTAGCCATATCTTCCAATTCAACTACAATGGTAACGCTTACCATTATTTCTTTCTTAGATAAGTCTCTACTTTCCATTATCAGTTCTTTCTGCCAGTTCCTCTAGTAAATTATTTTTTGGGGTCATTTCCCCAAAGGTGGTTCTGCTCCAATGTTTCATCTTTTGTTTGTTCATTTTAAACATTTAGCTTGTAGTCTGGACAACCTTCCACCGAGAACTCATTCCACCGTGACTGCATTAATTCTTTGAACCCCTCCACTTTTAATCACCAATTTTTAAACTTAAAGTTTGATATTTTCTGTTCCCAATCTCCACATTCTAAAGCAACAAGACAGTGATCGTACAATGCTCTAGGCATCGACTTTTGTCTAATGGTCTTAAAGCTTTCCTCTCACTCCATAGAGAACAAGAATATGTTGAGTTTGGCTGCACTAGGATGAGTGACTCCCCGAAACCATGTGAATTTTCCTCCACTCATGTGAGGATCATGCAGTTCCATTTCTTCAATCTACTTTGTAAAATTAGTCATTACATTAGTGATTCTATTGCACCCTCTTCTTTCCTCATACTTCTTGTGTTGAAATCACCACATGCCACCCAAGGTCCCTCGCATACTTCTTTAATTGCAGATATCTCTTCCCAGTAAACTAATTTCTCTTCTCTGGTGTGTGGAGAAGTACCAGGTGAAAGAGTTGTGAGTTGAGACAAATTCATACGTTATGAAATGCTGGCCCATCTCGATTCGAGTCCCCTTAGAGTTCCTACTATCCCGCATGATCAAGATTCCCCCTTTGCTACCTTCTGCCTCCATATACCCACGTTTCATCCATCTGATCAGAGTTCTTTGGCTATGTTTTTTTCTCCCATACGAACTTTTCTTTCTTGCAAGCAATAGATGTCAGCCTTCCACTTCTGAATATTCACAGGTTCTATGTCGACTATCGGTTCAATTTGTAGATCCCTTTCTGCTTCTTGTAAATCACGAACCCCTATATCATCAGCTCTCTCTTCTGTGGATAGTTTATTTCCGACCTCTAGAGTTAGGTCGGCTACTGCCTCTATTTGCATGTTTGAATCTCCCCTCTGATAACCTTCTCCGACATGCGGGAGGTGTCAAAGTTGGTGTACTCTATTTTCCCAGTCACTGAATGACTTGAGGAAATCAGAAGTCTTTAAAAGGGCTCACATGCTCCTCACGTGTCCACTTTTCCTTTTTACTAGAATTTTCTTTAAATGAAATTGGGCTTCTAGTTTCATAAAAGATTGGGCCAGTTTTAGTTTTATTTTCATCCAGAACCCGACCCACTTGTGTCTTTGAGAAATTTTGAAATCCACTTGCACTAGCAAAATTAGAAGAACGTGACTTCAGTTTGTCAATTGCAGATTCCCCTTATTATCCTTAGAGACAAGAAACTAATAGAGAAATACTATGACTACTATTATGAATGAATAACAAGACAATTTGCTACTACCTACTAACCTATTACCCTAGAATGTGTTTTTTCACAACTTCCTAGCAATGATAGCACCGATCCATTCATATCCAATATCTCATACCTTCTAATGGGGGCGTCCTGTCACAACCCGATTTCTCAAGTCGTGATGGCGTCTACCTTAATCCACCAATAGGAAAGCGAAGCCATATCCCGGAATAATAGGTAACGGGCTGCTGGACCAAAGGATTGGGTCCTCTGTCTTCTTCATAGTGAAACCTCACCGGCATTTCAGCCCACAATTGTAAGATAAAAGTCTTTCTGGCACTTTTGATAGACACCTCCTTAGGGATTTTCGAACCATCTCCTTGCGCACGAATTTTTTCTTATTAAGATGGTTCTGAAGCTTCGTCTCATCCTCTATTTCAATCCAACCTCCACAAAGGTTTTCGATGGCCATAAAAATAGTATCCGACCAGAGATGCAGAGGAAGACCCACAATCCGAGTCCAGGTTGTAGTGGGCCCATCTCTCTCTACCACTGTGCCTGATGTCGGACTCCACCATTCTTGCTAGAGAAAAATCTCGTTTCGAGTCCAATCTCTAGATATCACATCTTCTGTTGTATTCCTGCTCGCAAATTCAAAGGGGAATCTTCCTTCCCTCATTCCATATTGTTTAATCCATGATTGATTTTCTAGACCCTGCTTGTCCATCTCCGGATTTCTGACAAAGTAGGGTAAATTTCATACCTCAAAATTCAAAGAAACCCACCAAACTCCTTTTCAATACCTCAGTTATTGTGCTGGTGTTATCATCGATGTGAATGGGACCCTCCACCGTCAATGTTGGTTCTACATTAACTTCACTAGCACTCTTATTTATCCATTTGCTTCTTCTGAGGGCTTCTGAGTAAGGGGATATTTTCGTCTACTAGTCTCTGTTTAAACCTGTTCTCCTCCACCTTCTGAAATCTACCCATCTTCTCTGCTATGAACTCCCAACCCGAGTTAAAATTCAGTTCTGGGATGATTATGACTGACCTTCTTCTTCCCTTTACATTTGTCAAGCTAATATATCTCCCAGACTTGTTAAAATTTCTAGCTTAGAAGATCTCAAAGAGATTCTCTGTTTTCTTCCACCTTTTGACCAAAATAATCTTCTACTGTTGGCTCAAAATTAGTGGGAAGTAGTGGAGGTAGAGAAATCTGAGATTGTTGGTTGAGTTATTTCTTCTTTTCATTAAGTTTAGCCCATGTAAGAGCAGATAAGTTTAACAATTCTTTGATTTCTCTAGCATCACTATCTCGAATAATTGATTGGACTTAATTTCCCATATCTTCTCCTTGTTTTTTTGCTCAATTTTTTTAATTTTTCTTTTTTTTTTCTCCTCCAATTTTCTTGAAAGGTACCTTTCGCGCTCATCTAACTTTTTTGACCTTTCATCCTCAGAATAACTTACATACCTTGTGAGTGCATTTGAACATCAATTTGTTTTAGCCACATAATTGGAATGGTTTCTCCTAGACACATAATAATAAGAGAAACTACTACATTGCATAAAATTGATAATTCTTTTGCCGTTTGTATTAAACTAGCTATTTTTTCACTCAAACCCATGGTGATGTTATGAATATATGAGAAGTTTGTACCAAACATCACCATGGGTTTGAGTGAAAAAACAACTAGTTTAATAAAAACGGCAAAAGAATTATCAATTTTATGCAAGGTAGTAGTTGCTCTTATTATTATGTGTCCAGGAGAAACCATTCCAATTGTGTGGCCAAAACAAATTGATGTTCAGAATGCACTCACAAGGGTGTGGCCTAGTGGTTCAAAGAAGTTGGGATGAGAACCATGAGGTCTCAGGATCAATTCCCATCAGAGACGAACAATAGGTGTTTTCTTCTCATCTGTTCTAGCCTTGGTGGACAGAGTTACTGGTGGGAGGTGGCAGGTATCCCATGGATTTAGTCGGGGTGCGCGCAAGCTGGTCCAGGCACCACAATTGTCAAAAAAAAAAAAATCTTTGGGAGCAAAATATATTAGCGAATACTTAATTGTGAAGACAGAAGAAGAGCATTGAAATAAATTTATAGATGCATAGTGGGTCTTGTTATTACCATATAGCAATTGAATAATAACCTCTCTAGCTTCCAAGCTTCTATCTACCATCTCCACAACACTTTCACCTACTAAGTAAAGTAGATGAATGCGAGGTTTTTGATCATATAAAGCTTCATAAGGTGTGCACTTAATAGTGGTGTGATAGTAGTATTGCACCATCACTCAGCCAGAAAAAATGATTAGCCCATTCTCTTGGACAGTCAGAGCAAAAGTATCTCAAATAAGTTCCTAAGGTCCTGTTGACCACCTCAGTTTGGCCATCAGAGGGTGGTATGCAGGAGATCTCTGAAGTTGTACACCTTGCAAGGTGAATAATTCTTGCTAAAAAGAACTTAAGAAGACTGGATCTATGTCACTAGTCATGGTCATGGTACTAGGTAATCCATGTAGCTTAAAGATATTATCCATGAAGCATTTAGCAACTAACTGAGCTGTGTAAGGTGTGTTGGGGTGCTGCAGACTTAAGAAGTGATTGTATTTGGTGAGTCTATCTACCACCACCAAGATGACATCATTACCCTGGGAGACAGATGTATATTGTTTCCAGGAAACCAAAGTTGAAGGAGATATTAGTGTTTTAGTTAGAGACCTTTGTGCCAACAGATAGGTCGATCACATTCAATTGAAGGGTTGTAGTGCCAGAGGAGGAATTCTTCTAATGTGGGATAAAAGAATTTGGGATGGAGAGTGAAGTAGTCTGGGCAATCAAGGTTGTCACTCCATCACATGTAAATTCACAGGCAAGATGCAGGATCTCACTTGGCACTTAACAGGAGTATATGCACCCAATGATAGAAAAACTAGAGAGGAAGTCTGGGAGGAAGTTGGAGCTGCTAGAGGTCTATTTTCAGGTCCATGGGTATTATGCAGAGATTTCAACCCACGGTTAGATTCCCCTCAGAAAAGAAAAATTACAATAGAATCAACAAATCATTGACTGATTTTTCTGATTTCATTCAAGATATGGGCTTGCTAGATTTGCAACTGACAGGTGGGAAATTTACTTGAAAAAAAAGTGACAGATGCGATGTTGCTGCAAGGTTGGATAGATTTTTGATCTCTGATGAGTGGGATGAAAGATTCAGGAATATCAAACAATTAATTCCTGATAGAATGGCCTCTGACCACTCACCTGTATTACTACAGTACAGGGAACCATCCAAATCATATTTCAAATTCAAAAATTGGTGGTTGCAAACGGAAGGGTTCAAAGAAAAAACTAAGGATTGGTGGGACTCTTTCAATTGTGTTTGCAGACCTGACTTTGTTTTGGCTTACAAGTTGAAAGCTTTTACACCCAAACTTAGAGACTGAAGCAAAACATTACAAGGAAACTTGGAGATGTAAAAGCTTAACATGCTAAGTCAATTATCAAAACTTGAAGAAATCCAAGATCTCGAGGAGGAAATAAGAAACAAAATCGCCTTAACTATGGACTTTAAGGAGATAAGAAAAAAGGAGGAGATGGCTTAGAGACAGAGATCAAAAGCATTATGGTTGAAACAAGGTGACAACAACACCAAGTTCTTTCATAAAACAGCTCACACACACAGAAGATTCAATAATACTGACTTGTTAGAAATTGATGGTGAGACCGTAAGGAACCATACTAATATAAAAAAAGGAGATCATCTCTTTTTATCTGAACCTTTATTCAGAGACAGTTTTGGAGACCCCACTTTAACATGAGAATTTTTCTCACTGTCTCTTCAGAAGATAATTTGATAATACAGAGACCGTTTAAAGCACAAGAAATATGGGCCAGTATCCAAGTGTGTTTTTTGCCGCGGACAAAGTACCTGGCCTAAATGGTTTCTCAATGGCCTTTTTCAAACACTGTTGGGAAGTAGTGAACACTGAAGTCATTGCCACTATTCAAAACTTCCATGAAAGAGGCATATTTGAAAGAAGCTTCAATGTTACATATGTATCCTTGATTCCCAAGAAGGTGGGAGCCAAAGAATTGAAAATTTTCAGGACTATTAGTCTTATAGGCAGTATTTACAAGATAATCTGAAAGTTGTTGACTTAGAGACTCAAAAAAGTGATGTACAAGCTGGTGGATGATAAACAAATGGCCTTTATAAAAGGGAGGCAAATAATGGATGCCATTATTATAGCCAATAAATGTGTTGATTCAAGAACGAAAGACAAAGAACCCGATATCCTTTGCAAACTAGATATACAAAAGGCTTTTGACCACCTAAACTGGAATTTCCTACTCAGAACTTTGATGAAAATGGTTTTTGGAGAAAAATGGGTTAGCTGGATCCACTACTGAATCAGCACCATCACCCAATCCTAGTCAACGGCTCACCTGCTGGATTCGTTTCTTCTAAAAAAGGACTAAGGCAAGGGGATCCATTATCCCTTTTTTTCGTTCATCATTGCCATGGAGAGTTTAAATGATAGGATGAAAACTGCTCAATCAAACAGCTGGATAATGGGTTTTGGAGTAGATTCAAGGGCTATCAGTAACCTTGAAATCACTCATTTACAATATGTTGATGATACATTAGTTTTTTGCGGAGCTGACAGAGGTCAAATAATATTTTTGAGGGTGATTTTCATTCTTTTGAGGCTATATCTGGGCTCCTCATTAGCTGGAACAAGAGCTTCTTATATCCTATTAATGAGTTTCCTGACATTCATAACTTGGCTAACCTTTTTGGTGGCAAGACAGGCGACCTTCTAACTATATACCTGGAAATGTCTCTCGGTGTCAAAAGCAATTCCAAAGATATATGAAGGGAGTCCTAGAGTAGTGTGAGAAAAATTTGATAAACTGGAAGAGTCAATACTTATCGTTGGGTGGTAGACTAACTCCGATAAACAGTGTGTTAGAAGCATTACCAACTTATATGATTCTATTTTTCATGTTCCAACAAATATGGTGGACAGAATAGATGCTCTTAGAAGGAACTTCCTTTGGCAAGGAAACTGTGATACCAAGAAAATACATTTTGTCAAATGGAAGTCAGTGATTATCAGCAAGAAGATGCGCGGTAAGGGAATCAAGAACCTGACAGCTCAGAACTATTGTTTTTTGATGAAATGGCTATAGAGGTTCGCCTCAAATGAACAATCTCTCTCGAAGAAGGTAATCATTTAAAAGTATCATATAGATGGGTAATGGATAACTAAGGCAGCTACTACACCTTACGGAGTAAGTTTATGGAGGTCAATCAGAAATTTGGGGGCAAAATTCATGAGTAAGTGTAGTCATCATGTGGGTAACGACTTGAAAACACCTTTATGGTCAGACAGATAGTTAGGCCAACATCCACTAAAATAACTCTTCCCACTTATCTTCAGTCTGAACAATTAACAAGATGCCACATTAGCGCATGGCTGAAACTTGAACCTCAGAAGGCATCTTAATGATTGGGAGATAGATAACTTGGTAGAATTCTATGACACCTTCAACCTTTTCAAGGGTCCCTCCTCTTAGGAAGACAAACTTACATGGCAAGTGGATAAACAAGGGAGATTTTTAATCAGGTCAGCTTACAAGGAATTTAATTATTCTAACAACCAGATTAGTTGTTGGCCTTAGAAACTAATTTGGAAAGTTAAAATTCCTCATAAAGTGGCCTGTTTCTCTTGGATCGTGGCTAGGAAAGTAGTTCTAACTCATGAAGTACTTAAGAAAAGGGGCTTCCACCTATTCTCAAAATGTTATATGTACGGAGAAGAATCAGAGAAAATCAACTATCTTTTTTTACACTGCAAGTTAACTGTACAACTTTGTAGGATATTCCTTAATTTAAAAGGAATCATGTAGGTCATGCCAAGAAATACAATTGAAGTGTTGGAATGCTGGAACAAATATAGCAATCACTCAAAACATAAAGAAAGATGGAAAATTGTCCGTACTTGCATTTGGTGGACAGTTTGGAAAGAGAGAAATCAAAAGTGTTTTGAAGACAATTATAGCTCTACCCAAAAACTGAAGATGAAGTGTCTGGCCCTTTTCTATTTTTGGTGTAAACAGGAATATATAAAAGATGTAGGATCTTTGTAAGTAGGTTATAGCTTAGTGCATCTTCCTTTATTCCATTGTAAGTATGAATTACTGTAGTTTTTACGCAGCAAATAGTTATACAAAAAATGTTACCTTCTCAAAAAAAATACCCTGGAGAAGCAGTTGCATCATAATTATATCTTTGACAAAAATCACATTGGTTGGTGAACCTTCTCACATTTGCAGTAAGCGTTTTCCAATAGAAGAGGGATTGTAATCTCCATATAGTAGCATCCATGCCTGACTATCCACATTGTGGAGTACTATGCCACAAGGAAATAAAGTCAATCTTCAACTGTTGATCATCACCTATAACTAACCTTCCTTTTTATTTGAGCTACTCATCACACCAAGTGTATGATTTAAAAGGCTGTGTCTGAACTTGCTGAATAATAACCTGTGCAGGATCCACCTCCCATCTCCCATCAATCTGGAAATGAGTTGGAACGAGTTGATCAAGCAGGTGTTTCAAAGCCTTTTGGTCAGTTCTCACTATAAAATGGTTGTGCAACAAGTAGAGTGACAATTTGGTAGCTGCAAAATGAGAGCATACAATTCTCTGTCATATACAAACATAAAATAATTTGATGTTTAGGAGCTAAGGAGTTGCTTATATAAGCAATAGGGCGTCCTTGTTGCATTAACACAACTCCAATTCTTTTACCACTGGCATCTGTGTCCACAATAAAAGGCTAGGAACAGTTAGACAAGGCTAGCACCGGTGCAGAAACCAATGCCTGTTTTAGTGTATTGAAAGCCTCATAAACTTGCTTAAACCAGTGGAATCCTTCCTTCTTCAACCACTGGAGTTCCTATATTCAATTCTTATGTACTCGTCCTTTCCTCGTGAGTTTCCAGCATGAGATATTTTCTCTAATATTGGCAGGCATTACCCATTCAACTTGAATAGTGTTTCACAACATATATCATAGCTGATATGTAACCAAACAATACAACTCTACTTTTCTTTTGGTATTGGTCTTGTTTAGAGTATCAGTCTAGTCACTCAACTAATCCACTCGTGCAGTGTTAGGTAGAGTAGTAGTTTGGTAGTTGAGACTTCGCCCCTTCTCCTTTGTTAAATCCCAATCAGGATAGATGGGTTTGCCTTGGTGTGGGTCAGCACCTCGGGCTCTCTTTTTTTGCTCTGGCAAGTTTATTCTGAATTTGTGTCCACAGAAGTTCCCCTTCCTGCTCCCTATATATGTGAAGAGCTCCCTATATATGTGAAGAGCTACTGCTTTTTGTTATACTCTATGTGGCAAGGAATGCTTCACATAAGGGGGCATCTCCCCCACCATCTGTCTCCAAAAGCTAATTCTGGTCTCTTGACATGTCTTTGGAAATTCTTTGGTCACATATTTGTAATGCCTCTTTTTAATAAAGTGTGCCTTGGGCCTACGTTACCATTTTGCGAAAAAAAAAAGAAGAAAAAATGGACCTTGGGATTAACTCAACATCAAAAGATAGCTCGTGAACTGAAGATTTAAATTGAATACAAGCTGGTCTTTGAGAAACAGGAATTAGAGACACATAATTTGAGTTGATAGTTGAGCAGAAACCAAAGTTTTCTCACATTATTTCAATAAGGGCAGCCTGGTGCACTGAAGCTCCTGTTTTGCGCAGGGGTCCGAGGAAGGGCCGAACCACAAGGGTTTATTGTATGCAACCTTCCCTGCATTTTTACAAGCAGCTGTTTCCATGACTTGAACTAGTGACCTTTTGGTCATATGCCAACAACTTCACCAATTACGTCAAAAATCCGTTTCACATTATTTTGATCTCTCAAATAAATGAAGAATTGCATGGAAGCAAATGGCATAAGTCCTTAAGCAATGTCAATCAACATTCTTGAATTCCATTTTGGTATATTAAGTGCAACTTTCAAGTGCCATTAATAGATGCTATTTCAAGAACATAATTCATAATGACTTATAACTTCTAATTAAGACCATAAACAAATTTAATATTGTGATTGCCATGACTTTCTAATTTATTTTATTACCAAAAGTATGCTATTTTAACAAACACTAGTATTCAAAAGTTAATGAAGCTTCTTGCTTTCATTAAGTTATGAATGATGATCTACAGAAAAGGAAAGAAAAAAAAAAGAAGCTATGTACATATTTAAGTTTGTTTTTAATCCAAACTTCTCCCCAGATACAAGAATTACAAGGACAACACAAAACACACTTCAAAATCAGTCCACAAGATCAAAGATCTGAGGACCCTTTTGAAGACCACACTCTGATTCAACAAACAACAACAAGAACACAATGTTTTGATGTGTTTATCACCTAATGAAGAACAACAACAATGGAACAAGAACAACAAGTAATGGATTTGAATTACAAGAACACAAAGACACGATTACAACATAAACAAAATGGATAGATAGTTAGACCTTGGTTGGTATAATCTTAAGAATACAAGAATATGGTAATCTTGGACCCTTGATACTACACACAATGGTTAACCTAACTCCTACGTTGACACAAGAAGAACTTTACCTCCTCTAAACACCAACGTCTCAAGCCAACATTGCAATACAAGTGATATCCACACTTGTTGCCCTCATTTCGGTGTGGTGGCTATTCCAAGCCCTACAACTAAAGGTGTTTCATGTTCCAAGTCTTACATCAATGAACAACTAATGAGAAAAAGACTTAAAATGTTCTATTTATATTCTATTACAAGACAAGGCAAAATGACAACAATGCCCTTAAAGGGTGGGGTGGCCATGGAGTGCATTTGGACCCAATGAAGTGACCAAAATACCCTTAATGAAGATGACCAAATCATGACCCATTAAGTGTTGTCCAAAACCGTGAGTCTTCAAGTCTTCGATGCTCCAAGCAATCTTCCACACACGTCCTTGCTTGTGCTCAAAATGAGTCTTCCTTGCATATTCTAGTGCCCTCGGGGTGACCAAGTCTTGAGGCTTTAAATAATGACCTCCAATCATGTCTTCAAAAATTAAGGTGGCCATTTGACTTGTATCATCCTTCCCTTCTTGAAAAGGATTCGACCTCGAATCCAAACCTTGCAAGAACAAAGAGAAGACAAACAAGTACCACATCCTCATGACATGAGGGTTAGAGTTAGTACAATAAACAACATCAACATGCCAAGAAGGTACACACTTGAGATATAACTACACGTCCTTTGTTATAATCATGAGGGACTTAGAAAAAAATTACAAAGGAGTTGGCCAAAGGAATCACCATCAAGAGGTAGTATCCTAATTGAAAGTAAAGTCCACCTAAAATATATAACAATATCACTCAAGTGGACCGACCAACAACTATCCATCCTTCACACCCTAAGAAGTTACCGGGATCAAATGGGAGATGTAACCAAGGGCTTAGGTCTTGGCCACTCTCACTTTCCCTTAGGGTGTTATCCTCGAAATTAAGCAAACCCTCTTTATCACTATTGCAAATATCATGAACTAAAAGAGGGTTAAGAAAGGTGTTCCATAAGTTAACTTCAAATAAAGGGTTCTCATGCATGCACTTACTACTAGTTTCAAAATTTCCACTAGGAACATGCCCACCATAAGAAACACATAAAGACGAAGTAGATGGTATTTCTAAGCACATATCACCTTCTGTTTCACAATAGTTGTCCTCACATATGTACAAACCATCACGGGAAGCCAAAGGACCACAATAAAAATCATCTTCACAAAGACAATCACAACTCGGGTTTTCTAAATATTCAAGCAAATCAAGATCATCTACGCCCGGTTGATCATTTTGCTCACCATCACTAGTTGGCAATTCACATACTAGCATAGACTAACCGTCCTTCAACACGGTCAAGGCTTAGACTGACAACAACATCAAATCAGCCACATTTTGTTCACATTAACAACATCAACAAGTTCAAGTTCAAGCTTAGATTTGAACACTTTTTAGTGTTGGTGAGAAAGAAACCAACACTAGAAACACTCAAAACAACAAATCTAATCACAAAGAAACATGTCTCGTCCAACACAACAACAAGAACATCAACTTTCTCGGCCAAGAACAACAAGAACGGGCATATTACTCCTTTTCTGGATTTTTTTTTTCAATTTTTCAACTCTTTTTATTTTTCAACTCTCAAGCCCAAGATTGATCTTGTTAGAACAAAATCAAAGATGGCTTTGATACCAAATGATACAAGAATTACAAGGACAACACGAAACGCACTTCAAAATCAGTCCACAAGATCAAAGATCGGAGGACACTTTTGAAGACCACATTCGGATTCAACAAACAACAACAAGAACACAATGTATTGATGTGTTTATCACCTAAAAATAGCTAACAACAAACTATGTTAACAAAAAAAAGATGAAGAACAACAACAATGGAACAAGAACAACAAGTCATAGATTTGAATTATAAGAACACAAACAAACGACTACAACATAAACAAAATGGATAGATAGTTAGACCTTGGTTGGTATAATCTTAAGAATACAAGAATATGGTAATATTGAACCCTTAATACTACACACAACGGTTAACCTAACTCCTACATTGACACAAGAAGAACTTGACCTCCTCTAAACACCAACGTCTTAAGCCAACATTGCAACACAAGTGATATCCACACTTGTTGCCCTCATTTCGGTGTGGTGGCTATTCCAAGCCCTGCAGCTAAAGGTGTTTCATGTTTCAAGTCTTACATCAATGAACAACTAATGAGAAAAAGACTTAAAATGTTCTATTTATATTCTATTACAAGACAAGGCAAAATGACAATAATGCCCTTAAAAGGTGGGGTGACCATGGAGTGTATTTGGACCCAATGAAGTGACCAAAATACCCTTAATGAAGATGACCAAATCATGACCCATTAAGTGTTGTCCCAAACCGCGAGTCCTCAATCTTTGATGCTCTAAGCAATCTTCCACACACGGCCTTGCTTGTGCTCAAAACGAGTCTTCCTTGCATATTCTTGTGCCCTCGGAGTGGCCAAGTCTTGAGCCTTTAAATGATGACCTCCTATCATGTCTTCAAAAATTAAGGTGGCCATTTGACTTGTATCATCCCCATACCCCACATGCACTGGGTATGTTGTTGTTGTTGTGTTTTAATCCAAACTTCCAAAGCTTTTCTGTGTTCTTATATCGAATTTTCCTACCACCAACAGAACAACCATTATAGTATAGATTTGGCTGCCATTTTCTCTTATTTTTGTGGTCTATTTGATATGGAGCAGTATGCTTCAGAGAGCTTGGGAAAATGCTCGAGTCTTGGCCTTGTGTAGGCTACTTCAGAATGGACATTGAAGCGTAGCCACATATAGAGCTTGTTGAAATAAAAATTATATTGAGTTGCTTGTTTACTTGAATGCTGCCAATACCTCCACTTGGTTAAATATAGAGGTGCTGTTGATTTTCTCATGTTTCGAACTGCTTTGTAATCTTATACTTGAGCCAAGGCTCTATTGGAGCACAACCTCCTAAGGTAGCACTAAGGTCAGCACACACCACCCTCCCCGAACTTGATTACACTATGTTGTTGCTGCCATGTCAGCCTTTGAAGACAATATATTCAAGCTTTTTGTAGATTAGTACTTTCTCAGATTATGATTATGATGAAGCGATAATGTAATTAAGCTCTTGTAGCTAAGTGATCATCTATCTAAGTTGTGCGGAATCTTCACTTTCGATGTCACATCCATGTCAAATTCTTCAAAAATACATTACTTTTGGAGAATCCGACACACCTATTGACATTTTTGAAGAGTTCGAGCGACATAGTCATCTATAGTTATGATGATAAATTTACGGCATAATACATAAACATGCCTTTTAGCTTGGGCTCGTTTGGCATCTATCTCCAAATTTAAGTGTGCATAAATAGACACTTAAACTATCATAAAGTTGATCAAGTAGACATACCTATCCTACATGAAAAATCTCACACGATTTGACATGCAAGACCCGTGCATGTCATACTATTTTCATGTAAGGGTCACGTGCCTACTTGTTACAACTTTATGCTAGTTTAGGTGCATACCAGTTCAAATCCAAAGTTGGCGGATATAAATATCAGTGAAGTCAAATTGAAAGGCACGTTTAGATATTATAGGCAATATTTGATCTCTAGTAAATAGATACTTCCTCCATCCCAAATTGAGATGACACATTGATTAAAAAATTAATTAATAACATGGCTAGTTTACCATAGTACCCCTATTAAATGATGTTTACATTTTAATTTGAAGAAAAAGTAATTAATGCAAAGGGAAAAACATGGAAAAAATATTTGTCTCTTCTTGATTAATGAAAAAGACAAGTAAAATGAGAAATCAAATTAAGAAATTTGGGACGGGTAATTTGGGACGGAGGGAGTAATAACTTTATAGGTTCTAGGTGGAGTTAAGAGGTGATGCATTCAATGATAAAAAAAATAAAAAAAACATAATTTTCCTTAATATTATGTAGCCTCTCGAAGATTAGTACAAACAAATATTTTCCTACCATTGTGCAAGACTATTAGACATTGCTCTTATACTCATGCAATTAGTAAATCATGCTTTGACACACAATTCACACAACTGAAAAAAGGCACAAGAGTCATGATGACACCTACACGCATCCCTAAGTTGGACATCTGAATCATCACTCAACAGTTTCAAAAATATAGTAAATAAGCAAAATTAAACCATAAATACATTTTAAACCATAGGAATCTTTAATAGAGTTTTAGTGGACAGAGTTATATGGTGTCGGTCGCTGGTGGGTGATGCACTTAAAGGGATTCACGATTGGAAATTGTCAATCTAGGAGCTATGCTCTAAGAAGATGATAGCTAAATCAGGGATTAATCCAAGAAATATAGCTAAAATAGAAATTATAGAGAGAATATAGAAGAGAGAAACTTGAAATATTATTCATGAATGAATGATTACACAAGTGATGCTTGATTTTATAGCTAACAATCCCACTTGACAGCTGTAACTAACTCTCTAACTGTTTAACTAACTATGTGACTTGAGTTACAGTAATAACTGCAATGAATAGTAAAAATAGATTTTTGAATTCTAATACAGTTTAACTACTTCCAACTAATTTACTGATTCTAGTTGTTCTTCAATTCCTTTTCAGTTTTCCAAGTTGTATCAATACCCCTCCCTAAAGAACATCCTTATCCTCAAGGATTAAAGGAAAGAAACCTCAGTCGTAACTCTGAAATATATTCCCATGTAGCCTGTGTTGCATCAATTCCAGTCCATTGCACCAAGACCTGCTCTACAACCTTGTATCCCCTTTTTAACAATCTCTTATCTAACACCATCTCTGGAGTAGGGCAATAAGGAATAGAGAGATGTATGACAGGAGGATTAGTGAAACTCAGAGGTAAGGCATGACACCTCTTTAGTTGAGAGACATGGAAGGTTGGGTGAATGAGAACATCACTAGGCAGTAAGAGCTTATAAGCAACAACTCCTATTATGTCTTCAACCATATAGGGGCCATAATATATAGCAACAATTTTGTTAAAAGGTTTGGAAGTTACTGAAACTTGTCTTTGAGGTTGCAATTTTAGATAAACCCAGTCACCTACTTCAAAGAACCTATCTGATCTATGCTTGTTGACAATGTCTTGCATTCTTTGTTGAACCCTGATAATATGAAACTTTAGCAATTGAATAACAACCTCTCTAGCTTCCAAGTTTCTATCTACCATCTCCACAACACTTTCACCGACTAAGTAAGGTAGATGAATGCGAGGTTTTTTACCATATAAAGCTTCATAAGGTTTGCACTTAATAGTGGTGTGATAGGTAGTATTGTACCACCACTCAAGCCAGGAAAAAATGATTAGCATATTCTCTTGGATAGTCAGAGCAAAAGTTTCTCAAGTAGGTCTCTAAGGTTCTGTTGACCACCTCAGTTTGGACATCAGTCTAAGGGTGGTATGCAATAGATCTCTAAAGTTGTACACCTAGCAAGGTGAATAATTCTTGCCAAAAAGCACTTAAGAAGACTGGATCTGTGTCACTAGTCATGGTCATGGTAATAGGTAATCCATGTAGCTTAAGGATGTTATCCATGAAGCATTTAGCAACTGACTGAGCTGTGTAGGGTGTGTAGGGGTGCTGCAGACTTAAGAAGTAACTGTATTTGGTGAGCCTGTGTACCACCACCAAGATGACATCTTTACCCTGGGATTTAGATAGACCTTCAATGAAATCTAAGCAAATATCAGTCCACACACCTTCAGGAATTGGTAGAAATTGCAAATGCCATGGAGAAGCAGTTGCAACATACTTATGTCTTTGACAAACATCACATTGGTTGATGAATCTTCTCATATCTATAGTATGTTTTTTCCAATAGAAGAGGGGTTATAATCTCTATATAGTAGCATCCATGCCTGAGTGTCCACCTTGTGGAGTACTATTCCACAAGGAAATAAAGTCAATCTTCAACCGTTGATCATCATCTATAACTACCCTTCCTTTTCATTTGAGCTGATCATCGCACCAAGTGTAAGATTTAAAAGGCCGTGTCAGAACTTTCTGAATAATAACCTGTGCAGGATCCACCTCCCAAGATGCCTTAATCTTCATGTACAACTCATCACGTGCAATGAGTAATGAGATGGCTAATAATTCAGCATCAAGCATTCTTGACAATGCATCAACAACACTATTCTCAGAGCCTTTTGTGTACTCAATACTAAAATCAAAAGCCATTAGTTTCGATGTACCAGCAATCTGGAAATCAGTGTGAATTGGTTGATCAAGCAGGTTTTTCAAAGACTTTTGATCAGTTCTTACTATAAAATGGTTGTTAACAAAAGTGACCATTTGGTCACAGAAAAAATGAGAGCAACCAATTATCTATCATATACAAACGTAACTTGATGTTTAGGAGCTAAGGACTTGCTTATATAAGCAATAGGGTGTCCTTGTTGCATTAACTCCACTCCAATTTCTTACCAATAACATCTATCTCCACAATAAAAGGCAAGGAATAATTAGACAAGTGCTAAGGCTAGCACTGGTTCAGAAACCAGTGCCTGTTTTAGTGTATTGAAAGCCTCATAATCTTGCTTAAACCAGTGGAACCTTTCCTTCTGCAATATTTCATGAAGGGGTCTACATATAATTCCAAAACCATGTATAAACCCCATGTGGTAGCCTACAAGGCCTAAAAATCCTCTTAGTTGTTTAAGATTAGCAAGCACAGGCCAATTTTGAACAGTTCTAATCTTTCTAAGATCAGTTGAGACGACCCCCTCTGCACTGATGAAATGGCCTAAATACTCCACCTTAGTCACTCTAAAGGCATACTTAGACATCTTAGCATACAACTGGTACTATTTCATTATTTCAAACACAACTTGAACATGAACTAAGTGATCAACCAAGGATTTACTGTAGATTAAGATGACATCGAAAAACACCAATACTGACTTTCTTAATAAAGGTTTGACAATTAGACTCATAAGTCCTTGGAAGAAAGATGGAGCATTAGTAAAACCAAAAGGCATAACAAAAAACTCATAATGGCCTTCATGAGTTTTGAAAGTTGTCTTATGAGTGTCTTCTTCAACCATTCTCAACTGATGATACCCTGCTCTAAGATCAATCTTTTAGAATATAACAACACCTCCTAATTCATTCAACAAGTCTTCAATCATAGGAATTGGAAATTTGTCTTTAATAGTCAACTGGTTGAGACTTCTGTAATCAATACAAAGTCTCCAAGACTCATCTTTTTTTCCCACTAACACCACAGGACAAGCATATGGGATAGAACTATTTTGAATAACCCCTTGATCAATCATCTCCTGTACCAATTTCTCAATAATATCCTTCTTAAATGCAGGATATCTGGAAGGTCTCTTACTAACAGGAATTTCTGATTCCATCAATGGAATTTTATGATCAAATACACCTCTATGAGGTGGTAAGGTGCTAGGCAGCTCAATAATACAAGCAAACTATTCCAATAAGGGCTTCATTTCAGGTAACAAATTAGTACCTGGAGTGACTTGAATACTATAACAATTTACTTCATCTACTATAGGGTTGGTTACTGTCATCATGAACATTTGAGCTTCTTGGCCTTACTGCTTGATCAGGGAGTAATTCGAGAAATCTAGCTATAAAAAGAAGTCATAGAGAGAATATAGAAGAGAGAAACTTGAGATATTATTCATGAATGAATGATTACACCAGTGGTTCTTGGTTTTATAGCCAACAATCCCACTTGACAGCTGTAACTAACTCTCTAACCGTTTAACTATGTGACTTGAGCTACAGTAATAACTGCAATGAACAGTAAAAACATATTTTTGAATTCTAATACAATTTAATGACTAGAGCTAGGTCTCATATGAAACTCGTATGGTTCATATACTCATTCAAATGAATGTATATACATGATTGTTATGATTAAACTTTGGTGAATCATAAATCATGTAAAACCTCTAATTAAGTCATAATTCATTCATCATCCTTCAAATCTAGTGAAAACTCAAAGTCCATCTTTCAATTTCAAATGTTGACTTTGATTATACTTTTAAGTTTCAAACATCCTAACTAAATAAATTTTGATCAAAACACATCTAATCATCTCAACAATTATGATACCAATTCCCGCAAGTTACAAACGGTTAACAGAAGGGTCAAATAAAGTAAAGAGGCAGAAGAAAAACAGCCATGAGGGTCATTACACAAACAATGATCAAATGGACTACCGTGTTGAATTCCTTCGTTAATCGGAGCTAAATCAACATAAATTCATCACCAATAGTGATGTCAAAACTTCTCAATATAATGATATCTTAATATCTAGATACACAATATATAACAATTAAATTACTTTTAGAAATGTTATATATGTCAAGGTAGAGTAATTTCAAGGAGATTTTTATTGATTGAAGCATGGGGTAATATAATATTATTGGCCAGTGCATATGCATTTGCATTTCAATTCATTTCATTCTCATTACATTACATATTGATTCTAAGTTATGAAGAGATGAGTGATTTTGAAAGTGACTTGTTTTCCTCCTTATTTAGTTGGGATGATTGATACAATCGGTGTGCTATTATTGAGGCAAATTGTAAATTATCGTTTATCCTCCCTATTGATTCTAGATATTATTTTATCTTGATTATTGTCTTTATGAATTTAAAGAGTTGTTATGCTAATCTTGTAGCAATATGTGAGTAGTTTCTCTAATTTGTTGGAACTCAGATGTTTGTTTTACTTTGATTTTATTTGTTATTGACTACTATAAACTATTTAATTAAATTCTTATATGATTATATATCTATCAAAATATGGAGGATAGCAATGTTAGGACGAACCCTTGCTATCTCTTCTAAGAAAGGCTCGATTGTCCATATTTGTTGGGTACACGTGTTTCACTTACTCACTTCATACTTTTTGCACCTTTTATGTGCAGGATAGTTGTATATTCATGTGGTGATTGAGTCATCATTGGACTTGTATTGACTTGTCGGAGTTTATAGTAAGCCGCTTTGATTCGACAATATTGCATTCGAACTCCATTTTAGATTTGATGTCTTTATTCATTTTAGAAAACTTTGTAGTATTTAGACCTATATCGTCGAATCTTAATCGCTCCTATATTTTTTTTTTATTTTTTTTTATTTTTTTTTCGCTCCTATATTTGTGATATTAGTTTTTGGGGGTTGTACTAATTATTATTTCACACTTGAGTTATGACTTCAGACATCAATGAGATGTTTATCTTTTATGTGAAGAAAAAAATTTAATGTATACACAATCAGTATCATTCTTCTAGATTTATGCGTTGAAGTAGAGTATTCGGTGTGCTAAACTAAACTAGATTTTAAAAAATGGATAGAAACATAATATGATAAAAATGTGATCCAATAGATAATCAAAATTTACACATCTAATTAGGTTTTCTATAACTACTAAAATAAAATACTAACTTTCAAATATTCAACAGATCTAGGATTTGAACTTAATAGGTTTAATCATTATGATCTTATCACTGAATCTATTATACTTTTTAAGTTATGATTTTAGTAAGTTGAAAAATATTACGCAACCAAGTAAATATGGAAATTCTATGAAATACAACATGCAAAAGTATTAGTACCTATGGGTTATTTAGCAATCGTTACACGCTGAATTTTATCGTTAATTCCTTTTCATTCTTAGTGACAAGAGGAGAAAAACCATGAGATTTTTAGTTCAAATCTCAGGGAAGCGAGAAAATATTAGATGATTCTTCTCATGTTCCTAAAATTTGGTGGACGGAGTTATCCTATACCTAAGTAGTGGATAGTAGCGACTACCCAACTTAATAATAAGGGGCAAAAATTTACTTGACCAAAACCTCGTCTGAAAAAAATCAAAACTTCACCGGGGTAATGCTTCTTACACCCTTGAACATGAATTAACTCAAAAACCAACACTTCGAGGTCGGAAAGACCAATTTAAAAAACTTCGAAGTTAAGAGGCCTTAGAAATGACTAAGTCCCCAACACTTAGTGAAATTTTCAGACCTTAAACCCCTTATGCATGCAACTAGAAGTTGAACTGGGCTAAGAATAATACGGGGTATTACAACTACTTATATTGTAAATTATAAATAAATGTTTATTTAGGCCAAACATATATACAACATCTTAAACTTGCACGAAAATTTCATTTATACTCTTAAGTTTAGCTTAAATTTAGCTTTGTTTCAATTGAATATAATATTATATACAATTTAATTCATGTCAGACACAACAAAACGAAAATGCATTCAATAAATATAGGTAGAATGCATAAGCAGTGCCCTGAACTTGTCGATTTTTTCGTATTGACAATTTAGTTACGCAATGTTCCTATTGAACATCTAAACCTATCATAAAGTGTGTCTATTAAGTAGACTAGTCCGATTTGGCATATATCTTTTGAAGATGAGCGTTCCTGATTAGCCAACACTCTATTCCACACGACAAGGTTAGCCTAATCACCAATCTATAAAATTTACTTTTAAACCTTAACGATATAGTGTTATCATATAATACCTCATATGTGAGTCTCCATTTCACTGAAGACATACAATGTGCGACAACATCATCAGTCTCTCCATCTACTTAAATTATAGGCGCACGATACTTGAAACTCCCTCCCTTAGGTACGATTTATGTATCAATATTACTTACACCTCCACTTGATACATTGTCGCAAAATCAACAGATACTTTATTTTAGTTCTACTTCACTTAGAACCTTTATACTCCCAAGTCTATTTCCAACCTACAGTTAATTTTAGTAAAATTTACATAAATTTCAATACTTTAAGATATAAGTTACTCGCTATTCCTACTTTTAACTAAATTACAATAAATTTTAATTTTTTTCAACCCAGATACATAACTAAAACAGCTGATACATCACTATCGCCGATACCTTATTAACCAATTAGGGAAGATAAAAATGAAAACAAAAAATAACGAAAAGTTGTTCAATTATGAAGGAAATCACTGCCCACAACTCCAACTTCGTCCAAATACACCATTTTTCTCCATTAACACACTCTAGCAGAACACTTCCTTAGTTTCAAAAATCACACAAGCCGACACCGGTCCGAACTTCATCTTCGGCAAACTTGTGTCAAAGGAGCAACCAGAACAACTCCAAACCACTGCGAGCTCTAATCTGTTAAATCATTCATTGCCGATCACTATTCCGAATGAATTCCATATCCTAAAATCAATAATTTCCTCTTCTCTGTCGAAAAGCACATAATCGTCAGTCCCTTACCACCACCGTCGTTCCAACCAAGCAATAGGTGAAACACCACCATCCATCCAAATTCGCATATTAGTCCACCAAAAAATCATTATAATCGATACATAATTCTTATATTAGTAGACATATCTCATTTCGATACATAAGTCTTATGTATCATTAACACAAAAAATATTTTGATACATAATGTTCGATATATTTTCAACTAGATTCCTCATTACAATGTATCTCTTTGAATAAACCTCAGGTATCTCAATGTCGTTATCGTTATCATTATCTATAGATCTGGCAACAGTGAATGCCTCCTCCTCAATCAACCATGCAGCATCAAAAGCTGGATCAATTTTTGCCATTGATGGTGGTATTGGTGATTGGGGTTTGGGTATTTTAGATGTTTCTTTTGTTGATAGTGAGAAATTGGATAAATAGAAAACGGAAAAGGAGGAAATATATAGTAAAAGTTAGAAAACAGGAAAAAATAAATGCATGGAGGAGTTTGTTTTCTGAAAAATTGTTGAAGAGGAGGAGTTTAGACGTTAATGGATATTAAATTGATACTAACATATTCAAATTTTTAGGGTGACCCAAAAATTTAATGGAAAAGGACATGAACTAGCCTTTTTTCAAAATAATTGGCTCATGTTTGAGTTATTGGACATTTATGTCTAGTCGGCTCAAACAAATTTCATATTATGGTCATTTCGTAATTTAGATCGTTTTGCCACGGATAATTCATATACAAATTATATATCATATTAGTACAATCAATATACCATGCTGATATGGTTCGTAAAAAAAAGTAGAGCAACAAATTTATGAATAAAATTGTATCATTATTATATAGAATATGCATTTTTTTAATATAACGTGCATAAATCTCTCTCTCTCTACACACACACACATATATATATAAAAGATGCATATAGAAATTATATCTTTATTGTATAAAATACATATTTGTATACGATACATATTAAATTTGTATTAGTATTGTATAAAACTGTCAACAAATGGTTAGAAAATGAAATTAAAATTCTATAATCATTTTCAAGTTTATAGTTTCATTCGAAGTGTTATTTATGTCCTTTCTCCAAAATTTAAAGAGAGAATGTAAATATGAGATTTTAATAATTAATCAAAATAGTAAAATTTTTAAATCTATATTTCTATTATATAGAAAAGGTGGAGGTGGTTTCAACCACCTCTTATGCAATTACCAAAAAACTCCTCTACTCCCACTTAATTACATATCATATCTCAATATATAATAATTTCATTGTTTCATTATAATGATTTAAATATTTAATATATTTTTAATTTATATTAATTAACTATAACTACATATTAAAAGTAAAATTTTTTTATTTATTTAATTGACTATCATGTTCAAAACTAATTTGTTACCACAAATCACAATAATTAATAACATAAAATATTTAAAAGACATATAGAAATTTTACCACATAAATTGAGATAAAAGAAAAAGTACCGCAAATCATAATAATTAATAACTTAAAATATTTAAAAGATATATAAAAAATTTAGTTGACTCTCAAAATTGTATCGAAGCCACATAAATTGAGACACAAGGAGTAAATATATTATTTGATAATTACGTAAAAATTATTATAAATCACAATAATTAACAAGTTAAAATACTTTTTTTTAAAAAAAAAAAAGGTCTATTCAACTCTCAAAATTTTATCGGTGCAGCATAAATCATGACAAAATAAAAAATTATCTTAATTAATTGCAACTAAATATTTAAATTAAATCAATTTTATTATTTTAATTGACTTTTATTTAGTAAATTAATCTTTTTATTTATTTATTTATTTTAGTAAATTTAAATTTAATTTTTTTTTATATAGAAATACTAATATTTAAACTTAACTTTAAATTTTTAAAGTACAAAATTAATAAATTTAATTTAATAAAATAAATTTCTAATAAATATTTTCTTAGAATTTGTGTTGTGTCAATATGTATCAAGTTAAAATGAAATAAAGAAAAATATATAGTCAAATTTTATTATTGTGAAAGATAAATATAATGCACTATCCAATAATGTTTAATAATATCATATTTTGCATATGCAAATATAGCATCTCGTATTTAATTAATATACTATTCTGGTGAATTATCGATGATTACTATTGAATATGCTAAAATTATATTAATTTTTATAGTAATAACATAATCAATCGCTCTTAATTAATTATTATGTGTCATTTAGGTATTAAGAAAATAAATAATATTTAATAAAAAATAAAATAGATATAAAATGCGAAATTAACTCTTAATGTTTTAAATTTAATTTTCGTCTTTTGGAAAAATGATTTTACTATATCACTCCTTATTATAAGTATTTATGTTTTAGAAAAACAAGAATAACAAAACGATATGTCAACATAAAATATTTGATTGACTATCAAAATTATATTAGTATCACATAAATTGGGACAGAACATAAGAAGATATAAAGCAACATATATTATTTGAAAATGAAATAAAAAGTACTGTAAATAACAATATTAACAAAAGTCAATTTAAAAATTGACTGATTTCTGTTTCAACTACTTCAATCGTGATTTTAATGTCCAGTGATGTTTAAAGAGCGTAAAATGGCATAATGGGATTTAAAGAGGATAAAATATATATGTAGTAAAGTGTGAGTAGAATAAAGCATAAGTAAATTTATTACTATATTTTTAAGAAATTAAAGAAAAGAAGTATGAAGATTATTTGCAAAAGATTTTTACAAACTAATTTAAATATAAATAAAGTAAATTTAGGTACAAAAAATGTGTATCTATCACAAATTTGCTACCAAACACTTCGCACTTTCTTAACATTAACAAATTTTCTATCAAATATGTGTAGTCATCTTTCTCAACTTTTTACAGCTCCTCAATATTAATTAACATTTCTCTGTTTTAAAAATAAAATAAAGAAAAGAAAACTCAACTCTTCATTCTCTATTAAAAAACAACACTCTTTTCTTGTGTTAAAAATAATAATTAAACAAAATAATAGCGAATCTAAGTTGTGTATTCTTTTTATCGGGTAAATTTATATGATTCTTAATTTTTGCGATATTGAAAATCAATAATCTGCTGGATATTTGATTTAAGCTATTTCATTAGATTTACACCTTTTTTTTTTATATTTCTGGTTGCAAAATTCAATAAGGAGGTTAAAAAAAGGTTTCAATTGTGATCCCCTCAACTCAATCATACTAATGAAAATATTATACTGCTCAAACTTTCTATTCCAAGATAAATCCTAAGACTTAAAAATTGCAATCCACATGTTCTACTGTTTTAGGCCCGTGCTGACACGGGTCTTGCATTTCTAGTATATACTATAAAGGAGACTTATAGGCATGCTTATGTGACATGCCTCATAGGCCAAGAAAAATATTTATCTTTTTTCTCCTTTTTTTTAAAAAAAAAATTCCTTCATTCTTTTATTAATTTATTAATTAATTAATTTGTTTACTAATTAAAAAACTATATCATATTTACTACACCTAATTATAGCTCATTAGTTATAAAAAAACCTCTATCTATTTGTATTCTCACTTAATAACATGTCCTTTTAATTTTTTTCTATCTATTCTTAGGACTTGATCAATCTATAAATGACAATAATATATAGAGTTGTTGGATGTTCATTTCCATTTCTCTTTCTTCATTTTCTATTAGTATATATCTTTTTCTCCTTTTCAATTTTTTTCACATTATTTTCATCAATCATGTGTTCAATTATTTTCGCAAAATCAACAGATACTTTATTTTAGTTCTACTTCACTTAGAACCTTTATACTCCCAAGTCTATTTCCAACCTACAGTTAATTTTAGTAAAATTTACATAAATTTCAATACTTTAAGATATAATTTACTCGCTATTCCTACTTTTAACTAAATTACAATAAATTTTAATTTTTTTCAACCCAAATACATAACTAAAACAGCTGATACATCACTATCGCCGATACCTTATTAACCAATTAGGGAAGATAAAAATGAAAACAAAAAATAACGAAAAGTTGTTCAATTATGAAGGAAATCACTGCCCACAACTCCAACTTCGTCCAAATACACCATTTTTCTCCATTAACACACTCTAGCAGAACACCTCCTTAGTTTCAAAAATCACACGAGCCGACACCGGTCCGAACTTCATCTTCGGCAACCTTGTGTCAAAGGAGCAACCAGAACAACTCCAAACCACTGCGAACTCTAATCTGTTAAATCATTCATTGCCGATCACTATTCCGGATGAATTCCATATCCTAAAATCAATAATTTCCTCTTCTCTGTCGAAAAGCACCTAATCGTCAGTCCCTTACCATCGCTCCAACCAAGCAATAGGTGAAACACCACCATCCATCCAAATTCGCATATTAGTCCACCAAAAAATCATTATAATCGATACATAATTCTTATATATTAGTAGCACATATCTCATTTCGATACATAAGTCTTATGTATCATTAACACAAAAAATATTTTGATACATAATTTTCGATATATTTTCAACTAGATTCCTCATTACAATGTATCTCTTTGAATAAACCTCAAGTATCTCAATGTCGTTATCGTTATCATTATCTGGAGATATGGCAACAGTGAATGCCTCCTCCTCAATCAACCATGCAGCATCAGAAGCTGGATCAATTTTTGCCATTGATGGTGGTATTGGTGATTGGGGTTTGGGTATTTTATATGTTTCTATTGTTGATAGTGAGAAATTGGATAAATAGAAAATGGAAAAGGAGAAAATATAAAGTAAAAGTTAGAAAACAGGAAAAAAGAAATACATGGAAGAGTTTGTTTTCTGAAAAATTGTTGAAGAAGAGGAGTTTAGACGTTAATGGATATTAATTTGATACTAAAATATTCAAATTTTTAGGGTGACCCAAAAATTTAACCGAAAAGGACGTGAGCTAGCCTTTTTCAAAATAATTGGCTCATCTTTGAGTTAAAGGAACAAGATCAATTGAAAACGACATATATAAATGAGTTCTATTAGATCAATCTGATAATGAACGTGCTTACGTATTTGTATATTATTTTATTATTATTTCACACAGGGAAAGATTTCATACATATCCACAAAAAAAGTACACCAGAATATATATTGTAGTGTCAACAAAATCTTTTGTCAGATGCCCGCTTAGAGTAATAATAATAAAACAAAATTGTTATTAGACCCCACTCCTATTAGTATGAAACTTTGAGCATACTAATAATATGAATTATCATTTTATACTAATATTATAGTATTAGTAGGTATACCTGAACTATGAATTATTATTAGTAGGTCAAAGTTTATTTTATATATATATACCTGAACTTTGAGCATACTAATAATATGAATTACTATTTTAATTTCTATCAGTATTGTATGAATTATCATTTTTTTTGCGAGTTTTATATATCACGATTCATTATTTTATTTATCTATGTAAAATACTATTTTTTGCAAGTTTCATACTTTATCACTCTTTTTATATTAAAATACAACGTTAGGATAATTAAATTAAGAAATAATAACATAGTTGAACAATAGAGCGAACTTGAAATTCATCAAAAAATCAAATTGCTTCCAACAATAGAGCAAACTTGAAATTCATCAAAAAATCAAATTGCTTCCAACACAAGTAGTTTAATGCTCGCGCGAAGCGAGACTCGGTTCTCTAGTATACTATAAAGGAGACTTATAAGCATGCTTATGTGGCATGCCTCATAGGCCAAGAAAAATATTTATCCTTTTTCTCCTTTTTTTGAATTTTTTTCCTTCATTATTTTATTAACATATTTACTACACCTAATTATAGCTCACGAGTTATAAAAAAAACTTCTATCTATTTGTATTCTCACTTAATAACATGTCTGTTCATTTTTTTTTCTATTTATTCTTAGGACTTGATCAATCAATATGTATATATAAAGCTGAAACATAGACACGCTGATGTGGCGCTCTCTATGATCAGCAATTCTATTTATCTATATTCTCAATTTTTTGAACTTATTTCACTATTTTATATTTAAAAAAATTTCAGAAAATTGATTACTTTTACAGTTTCTCTTTCTTCATTATTGTTGCAATTTATTTCTTTTTTCAAAACTCTTTCTTTGCCTTCTTTATCTTTCGTTCCCTTTTTGTAAAATTAATACACATTTAATTAAATGAAAAATAAAAAAACCAAAAAACCTTTCATTTTTCAAAACTATTAAATCTTTAGCATATAAACTGAGATGATGGTGTAGTAACTGTTAACTCCGACAATACGGGTACGTAGAATCTGTATAATAGAATAACAACTTCAACTCTTGAGAACAAGAACACAAAGAAGTTGAACAAATACCCTCAACACAAGATCAAAATGATCTTTCAAAGAGGTGTATTTTTTCTTTTCTTTTTTCAGAAAGTAGTTGAAACAGAAAGTTGTTAAGGCCAAGTCGTCCGAATTCACAGACTTTCCTTAAGGAAATAATTCCCCTCACTGTACCCGAGGTTGTGGAATCTTCCTCCCAGGATAAAATGGCCTTCAATCCGACTATAGCGGTACCTCAAATAGGCGGATTCTTCGAACACACTCACGGTTAGAATGATCACACTTAGAGTATTTTTAAGACAAGAAGAGAAACTTGTTATCTAAAAAATGATGTTTAAAACCTGTGGGTGAAACCAGGTTTTTATAGCCATACCATATCTTTTCAGAAAGGTGGCATTGGTTCAATTCAAAGGTATGTGCCTTTTCCTAAAAATGCATGTCTGTTTACTTAAACCATTGCAGTAATTTTTCTGAAACATTATACCATTTCGTGAAACAGTGCATCACTTTGAATTGAAGAGTTGCATCAGTTCAGTTGAACCAGTGCAACTGTTCACTCGTAACAGTGCACCAGTTCACTGTTACTGCATGCATAATAAATTAATGGAGCATTACTGTTTCGGATTGATTTTCAGTCTGGATTTCTTTTCGTCAAATAAACTTTGTCCAAAAAGAAAGATCTCATCGATCGATCATTTGACCAAATCCAAATCCGAAGCCGAGCCGAGCGAGCGACGACGACGACGGCACGAGGCATCTCTATTTCCTTGCCTCACTTACCATGTGAAGTAAGTGTTTCACTTTATAAACACTTTAAAGTTCTCTTCCTCCACCAATGTAGGAGAAGAGTAAGCTTTCCAATTCAAAGAGTACACTTTCCAATTTGGGTGTCTCCTTCCCTTCACTTGATTTCTCCATTTTCCATTCAACACACTATGAACCCAACAATCCCCCACATGAATGGGGAATTTCTATTTTTCATAAAACGTTTACAGACAGTATGTGATCATCAAGCAAAGACTGATTGCATCTGGATAAGTGGGTTTCCCTTTGAACTTTCCATAGTGAACATGTATCGGATGCACTCGGTCAATCGGTAGATTTAATATCTTTGAACCGTCGAGCTTTAATGTACACCTAGACAACACATGTCACACAACCAGCCTTTTACCATTTATGGTTCTTACAGTTTTGTTCTTTTCAGCCATGAACACGTCCCGGTTTTCATGAGAGCTTAGAGAATAGGCCTTTACTAACATTCTCTTTGAAGCGGCTTCCACTTCGCCCTCACATAGGTGATTTCTAAACGTTTCAATCCTTTAGATTGAACTATTTGGTCAAATCTGCCAAATTTAGATAATCGTTAAAAGACTTTTCATCTTAAGTCTTATCCTTATTTACTATACATTGTCTATATCATGATAATGGATTGGGTAAATGACAATGTTGAACCTGTCAGACATAACTTTGTTTGATCTCCTTGAACCTAGCTCTTGGGATCTCCAGTCTGCTAGGTAGAGTTACCGCCAAGCTGACTTGTCCTAGGCCTTAAACCCATTCCCTTGGATGTCCTTTCTACTCCTTCTCTAGATAGGCCTTTTGTAAGTGGATCCGACACATTATCCTTTGACATTACATAGTTTATAGTGATAATTCCACTAGAGAGAAGTTATCTAACGGTATTATGTCTTCGACGTATGTGACGAGACTTACCGTTGTACATCATGCTCCCTGACCTACCTATTGTCGCTTGGCTATCACAGTGTATACATACTGGTGCCACTGGCTTGGGCCAATAAGGAATATCTTCTAAGAAATTCCGGAGCCATTCTGCTTCTTCACCGTCTTTATCTAATGCGATAAATTCAGATTCCATTGTAGAGCGAGCGATACAAGTCTGTTTCGATAATTTTCAAAAAACTGCTCCTCCACCGATAGTAAATACATATCCACTTGTGGATTTTACTTCGTTCGATCCGGTGATCCAATTTGCATCACTATATCCTTCAAGTACCGCGGGATATTTATTATAATGTAAAGCATAGTCTTGAGTGTATTTAAGATAACCCAAAACTCTTTTCATTACCATCCAGTGAGTTTTGTTGGGATTACTCATGTACCGACTCAATTTACTAATAGTGCATGCTATGTCTAGTCGTGTACAGTTCATTATATACATTAAACATCCCAATACTCTTGCGTACTCCAATTGAGAATCACTTTCATCTTCATTTTTCTGAAGTGCAAAGTTCGCATCCAATGGAGTCTTGGCAATATCGAATTCCATATACTTGAACTTGTCAAGTACTTTTTCGATATAATGAGACTGTGACAGTGCTAACCCTTGTGAAGTTCGATGGATTCTTATACCTAACATCATATCTACAACTCTGAGGTCTTTCATATCAAACTTGCTCTCAAGCATTCGTTTGGTTGCATTTATGTCACTAATGTCTATGCTGATGATCAACATATCATCCACATATAAACATACAATGACTTGGTGATTTTCTGTGTCCTTAATATATACACATTTATCACATTCATTTATCTTGAATCCGTTTGTCAACATGGTTTGGTCAAACTTTGCATGCCATTGCTTAGGTGCTTGTTTTAGTCCATAAAGTGACTTAACAAGTTTACACACCTTATTTTCTTTTCCTGGAACCACAAAACCCTCAGGTTGTTCCATGTAGATTTCTTCCTCCAATTCTCCGTTTAGGAATGCGGTTTTCACATCCATTTGATGGATTTGAAGATCATATACTGCCGCCAAGGCAATTAACATTCGAATTGAGGTTATCCTTGTCACTGGCGAGTATGTATCAAAGTAATCAAGACCTTCTCTTTGGTTGAAGCCTTTTACTACAAGTCTTGCTTTGTATTTATCAATAGTACCATCCGTTTTTATTCTCCTTTTGAAGATCCATTTAGAACCTAAAGGTTTATTTCCTGGAGGAAGATCAACCAATTCCCACGTATGGTTACTTAAGATTGAATCAATCTCACTATTGACTACCTCTTTCCAAAAGGATGAGTCTGATGACGACATCGCTTCTTTAAACGTTCGAGGCTCATTTTCTAAGAGAAATGTTACAAAATCCGATCCAAACGAAGTTGACGTTCTTTGACGTGTACTACGTCTTGGATTTTCTTCATTATATACATTCTCACTTGGTTCATTTCAGGGTTGTTTAGATCCTCCACTAGACTGTTCATGTCTAGTTTTATACGGATAAATGTTTTCAATGAATTCAGCATTATCTGATTCAATTACCGTATTTTCATTTATATCCGAATGTTCGGATTTTATGAACCAAAAATCAACATGCTTTACTGCTTTTAGCATATCCTATGAACACGCAGTCCACCGTTTTAGGTCCTATCTTAACCCTTTTAGGTATAGGAACTTGAACCTTCGCTAGACACCCCCACACTTTGAAATATTTCAAGTTGGGTTTCCTTCCTTTCCATTTTTCGTAAGGAATTGATTGTGTCTTACTATGGGGAACTCTATTGAGTATACGATTGGCCGTAAGGATAGCCTCCCCCCATAAGTTTTGCGGTAAACCAGAACTTATTAGTAAGGCATTCATCATTTCCTTCAAAGTTCGGTTTTTCCTTTCCGCAATTCCATTAGATTGAGGTGAATACGGGGCCGTAGTTTGATGGATTATTCCATTCTCTACACATATTTGCGCAAAGGGAGATTCATATTCTCCGCCCCTATCACTTCTTATCATTTTGATCCTTTTGTCTAACTGATTTTCAACTTCAGTTTTATATTGCCTAAACGCATCTATTGCTTCATCCTTACTATTTAGCTAGTAGACATAACAATATCTAGTGCAATCGTCAATAAAAGTTATGAAATACTTTTTTCCACCACCTGATGGTGTTGACTTCATATCACAAATGTCAGTGTGTATTAAGTCTAAGGGATTGGAATTCCTTTCAACAGACTTATAAGGATGCTTAGCATACTTTGATTCTACACACGTTTGACACTTAGATTTATTGCACTCAAAATTTGGCAAAACTTCTAAGTTAATCAGTTTTTGTAACGTTTTGTAATTAACATGGCCTAAACGTTCATGCCATAAATTATAAGACTCAAGCACATAAGAAGAATTTGAATGTTTATTCATTTCAACAGTCATTACATTCATCTTATAAAGGCCCTCCTCGAGATAGCCTTTTCCTACATACATTTCTCCTTTGCTAACTACTATTTTTCCAGAAACGGTTACACATTTGAAACCGTTTTTATCTAGGAGTGAAACAGAAATTAAGTTCCTACGTAACTCCGGAACATATAACACATTATTCAGTTTCAAAACCTTTCCGGATGTCATCTTTAGGCAAACTTTTCCTATTCCCTACACCTTAGCAGTCGCGGAGTTGGCCCTGTAAATTATTTCTTCCGCTTGAGCCGGAGCATATGTCGAGAACAAATCTTTGCTTGCGCAGACATGGCGTATGGCCCCTGAATCCATCCACCAAGCGCGTGGATTGCCGACCATGTTGCATTCTGTGAACATAGCACACAGCTCGTCATAATCCTTGTTGGACTCAATCAGATTCGCTTGGTCCTTTTTCTTCCCTTTTTTTGGGGCTCGATAGTCTGTTGATTTGTGGAAAACTTTGCCACAGTTGAAGCACTTTCCCTTAAACTTTTTCTTGGGATGATTGCGTCCATGTTCAACATTCTTTCTTTTCTTCGAGTTGTTTTGGCCATCTTCTACAATATGTGCTCCACTCATTGTAGAATTTCCCTTTGACCTTCTTTCGACAGCTTTATTGTCTTCTTCAATACGAAGTCGGACAATAAGATCTTCAACGGTCATCTCCTTGCGCTTATGCTTTAAGTAGTTTTTGAAGTCTTTCCACAAAGGTGGTAGCTTCTCAACTATTGCTGCTACTTGGAAAGCATCATTCACAATTAAACCTACAAAACAGTTTATGTGAGTATTATGAACATTTTTAATTTGTTCAACTAAGGTATTTTTCAAAATTATACCTTCTGCTAGGAGATCATGTATGATGACTTGCAACTCCTGTACTTGAGAGACAACAGATTTGCTATCAATCATTTTGAAGTCCAGGAATCGTGCAACAAGGAATTTCTTAATTCCCGCATCTTTCATTTTATATTTCCGTTCAAGTGCCTCCCACAATTCTTTTGATGTCTTGGTTCCACTATAGACATTATAGAGGTTATCTTGGAGACCACTCAGAATATAGTTCCTGCAAAGGAAATCTGAATGTTTCCAAGCTTCTACAATAACGAAGCGGTCCTTGTCCGAGGTTCCCTCGGGTACCTCGGGAGCGTCTTCGCTAGTGAACCGTTGTAGACATAACGTGGTGAGGTAAAAGAACATCTTTTGTTGCCAGCGCTTGAAGTCGATGCCAAAAAATTTTCCGGGCTTCTCCGCCGGGGCCATCGTTGGCGGAGCATTTGTACGACTTGATGTGGCAATATTAGTTGCCCCCATAGACGTTGTTGCATCCATCATTTGACTTTCAGATGTCATTCTGTCACCACAAGACAGAAAATTAGTATTTTTCAGAATACTATTAATAAAGTTAAATAACTTTACAACTTTTCCTTCTTGTTTCTAATTAACGACGAAGTTTTTATAACTTCAAATCGTCAATCAAGTGAACTTCAACTTTTGATGAAGATTTTATGTCTTCTAATCACAAGTTAAATTCAAACGGAGTAGAAAGCATAAGCTTTAATCTCCAAAAACAAGTTATACAGATTTTGTAAGTTTATTTCCTTAAGATTGTTAACTCTGACAATACGGGTACGTAGAATTTGTATAATAGAATAACAACTTCAACTCTTGAGAACAAGAACACAAAGAAGTTGAACAAATACCCTCAACACAAGATCAAAATGATCTTTCAAAGAGGTGTATTTTTTCTTTTCTTTTTCAGAAAGTAGATGAAACAGAAAGTTGTTAAGGCCAAGTCGTCCGAATTCATGGACTTTCCTTAAGGAAATAATTCCCCTCACTGTACCCGAGGTTGTGGAATCTTCCTCCCAGGATAAAATGGCCTTCAATCCGACTATAGTGGTACCTCAAATAGGCGGATTCTTCGAACACACTCACGGTTAGAATGATCACACTTAGAGTATTTTTAAGACAAGAAGAGAAGCTTGTTATCTAAAAAATGATGTTTAAAACCTTTGGGTGAAACCAGGTTTTTATAGCCATACCATACCTTTTCAGAAATGTGGCATTGGTTCAATTCAAAGGTGTGTGCCTTTTCCTAAAAATGCATGTCTGTTTACTTAAACCATTGCAGTAATTTTTCTGAAACATTATACCATTTTGTGAAACAGTGCATCACTTCGAATTGAAGAGTTGCATCAGTTCAGTCGAACCAGTGCAACTGTTCACTCGTAACAGTGCACCAGTTCACTGTTACTGCATGCATAATAAATTAATGGAGCATTACTGTTTCGAATTGATTTTCAGTCTGGATTTCTTTTCGTCAAATAAACTTTGTCCAAAAAGAAAGATCTCATCGATTGATCATTTGACCAAATCCAAATCCAAAGCCGAGCCGAGCGAGCGACGACGACGACGGGGTGAGGCATCTCTATTTCCTTGCCTCACTTACCATGTGAAGTAAGTGTTTTACTTTATAAATACTTTAAAGTTCTCTTCTTCCACCAATGTGGGAGAAGAGTAAACTTTCCAATTCAAAGAGTACACTTTCCAATTTAGGTGTCTCCTTCCCTTCACTTGATTTCTCCATTTTCCATTCAACACACTATGAACCCAACAGTAACAACCATGGTGTCGCCAAAAACACCAAGATTCTCGTAAAGACGATGAAGATGGAAGTGAGGCTTAGCTATAGGTTGAGTCAGGTTTGGTCAAAAATGTTTTGTACTGAATTATTTATTCTATACAAATATATATAATACTCCCTACTAAACATAGCTTTGTGGCTGCCAAAAAAAGAAAAAAATGATTAGAGTATTTTGCTCCTCTTGTGATTTCGTTTAAAAAAAAAATTCTACCACCGACATATCTGTTTCATTCTCTCCTTTCCATTAACCTAAACTCACCTTCAGTTTCTCTTCTTATAGCACTCTCTTTTATCTCCGGGCATATCTCAGAGGCTGGTCCATTATCAAGGGTTTGATGCCGAGAAATTGAAATTGAGTTTTTCATACCAGAATCAAATGTGTGACCAGGTTTGCTGGTCTTAGGTTCTTCCTTGATCTCTATGAATTCTCTTGAAGGACTTCTCTTATCAAACTGTCCTTCTTCAGGAATCTCCTTGAAGTGATCCAATTCTTGAGATACTGAACTGAACAGCTGCATCGAATGATAGCACATGGTTGTCTTCATGGCACACGGGATTCAACTCTCTGTCATACATTGGCTGCTTGACATCTTTGAAGGCTTCGGAGAGAGCTTTTTATTATTCTTACTGCCAGCAAACCAATATATATATATATATATATATGTAATACTCCCTACTAAACATAGCTTAGTGGCTGCCAGAAAAAAGAAAAAAAATGATTCGAGTATTTTGCTCCTCTTGTGATGTCGTTAAAAAATAGAAAGAGATACTATTTTATGATCCTAAAAATCTTGTGTATGATGAAAAAGATTGTAATCATTAAAGGATGTGGTGTAGTAGATAGATTTCAATTTAAGATCTGGATAATTTGATAGTGAGCACTATCATCGAACGACCCACATCCAACACGGATTTGGACTAATCAGGCGCCGATGCAGGTACTGAAGAATTTCTGAAAATAAATGAAAAAATTATGTGACAAATATTTCTCTCAAGATAAATTTTTTTTGAACAATATGTTGCAATATAATTCCTCCGATGAGATGTTGTATATTGAGATTTTTTTTTTACTTTGATTGAGGAATTTATAGGAAGAGTAATGAAAGTTTCAAAAGGTAAGAGGAATTATTTGATGAAAGAATCAATCTATTTATTCTTAAAATTCATATCAAATTAAGAAAAGAATAAGTAAAAATCGATTTTATGAATTGAAAGGAGATATTATTCCATAAAATTAGGAAAAAATGAATATCAATCAAGTAAGAGTAAAACAGTAATAATAATAATAATAAATGAAAAAAATTGAGAAGTTATCAGAATAGCATAACAAACCTAACAAGAAGAGCGAAATTAGTGTTGACATTATTTTTTTTCCAACTTCTTTACTTTTCCTTTCACTCTTTTATATGTTCTTTAAAATGTTTTGTTACATTTTTTCTTTTGTTTTTTTTTCTGTCAAAGTTAATCTTCCCAATTTGAAGTTTAGAATGTTAAAATGATCTAAAATTTTCACAAGTGCCTTCAACATGAAGTCTACATTTATACTACCTCTTAATTCTTAATAAAATTATGATAATGAATATTTTCAATTTTATGTTTCTTCATATTCCTCGATTAATATGAAAAATATAATTTACGTATTTGTTATTGATTTGACTTGAGAAATATTGATTTGACTTGAGAAATTCAAAGGAGATCATCGGCCACAGGATAATATAGAAGCAATTATGAGATGCAAATGATCAATTGAAGCAAACGGTATTAAAAATTTTGACTTCAAAATTTCAAATGAGTCATAATGTTAGATAAATGTAAATATTCAACTTATATTATCAATATTCGATTTTACTTTTTTCAGAATGTACTTGTAAAATTACACTGAATATGTTACTTTAATTTTGTAGTTTAATATCTATCCTATTTTATTTTTGTTGTTTAATATCTGTCTTTATTTTGTATCATGTAATTATTAGAGTTGAGGATTGTAAAATTTGTTTTATATGTGATTAAGCAAAACATATAATAATGTATTATGATTTTAAATAAAATGAAAAAAAAATTATCTTTTGAGGTTCATAGTGCAAACAATATATGAGTGCTTACCTTATTAGTATCGTAACTATTTCGTTAGCTAAGATTTAATGAAATTTATTTAGGGCAATTTTAATCGATATATTATTACAGTTTTTAGTTATTCACGCACAAGTCAATCGAAACGATTTCTCTCCACATTGAATGCAAATGATAACCCTTATGTATATATATATATATATATATATATATATATATATATATATATATATATATATATATTATATATATATGTATGTATGTATGTATGTATATATATATGTATGTATGTATGTATGTATGTATGTATATAATTAAAATAAGAAAATTAGTCAAACGTTAGTCTCATCATTATCATCTTTTGTTAAAAGATAGATAATTTTCTATCATTCAATTAGTAACCTTCTATGAATCGAACTGAAAGCATATAAGTACATTAGAATTTGTGCGCAGTACAAAGTTTAAAGCTTAAATAATTATTACACCTTCAAAAATATATCTCAATCGAGATTAATTATAAAGATTTTTCAAACATCAAAGTCACATCAATACAAAAAACATATATGTGAAAAAGATATAACTTATATATAAAAAATAGTTAGCATATGGATGTACCTAAAAATTTTAATCTATTCTATTTCTATTAAATTTGAAGTTATTAATATGGTTAAAAACCGTGCGAAGCACAACCTATTTTACTAGTCTATAAATAACAATAATCTATAGAGTTGTTGGATGTTCATTTCCATTTCTCCTTCTTCATTTTCTATTAGTATATATATCTTTTTCTCCTTTTCAATTTTTTTCACCTTTTTTTCATCAACATAATCATGTGTTTAACAACTAAAAGAGGGAACATTGAAAATGTAATTTGCAATATGGCTACTATGATGAAGAGCATAGACATATTATTCAAAATTTCTTCTTGTGTCATAAGAACCAAACACAAGTTCACCAAGATGAAGAAGGAAGCTTGATGGCGGCACAAGATTCATCAAAGAGAAAATGGCCAAATTAGTTTCGTATAATTAAGTTCATCGTCAAAACGAAGATGAATCTATAATGCATCAAGAGAGATGGTCCTATTAGTTTAGAAAAGTAAAAATTTTGAATGATTTATTAATAAATATAGATGGTCTTATTATTGCTTATTTTAGTATTTTTAATTAACTATGCCACCAAAAACAAGATATGTACTCTCCAATGACAAGATTTGATTACAACATTTTACACTTTGTGTATACTATTATTTTATTGCTAAAAAAAAACTTAATTATTATATTATCTTTAAATATACAATCTCTATTTATATATAATTGTGGTATTAGAAGATGATGTATAGAGTTCTTTGATTAAAAATTCTTTTTTTTTTGTTCTTTTCCTTCTTTTCTATTTTTTTTTTAAATTGTCTTATGAAATTTTATTCTATTTAATTTGTGTTTCATTACAAATTTCAAAAACTACTTTATTAATCCTCTTAATTACCCCTCATCTTTTCCTCTTCTTTTTATTAGTCTCTTTAATAATAATTTTCTATGATCATAATAATCATCATCTTAACAATAAGTTTCTATCATCATATATTTAAGATTAAAAAAAAAAAAAGAAAGAGGGAAGAAAAATTCCTACCAATTATGAATTTGTGACAAACAAGTTCAATATTGTACTTTTTTTTTTGTTTTGTTTTGTTTTAAAATATTTTTTAGATTTAGATTTTAAATAAAATAAAAGTTGTAAAAGTATTAACAAATTAAAGTTTAATGTTTATAAATATCTATAAATAAGGTGATGTAGCATTTTTTTATCACCTAAAAAAATCATATATTTAATTTACGGCACATCTTTTATTATGTATACTGCGATTTTCCAGTGATGCAAACAATTCCAATAATATTATTTCTTGCACTAGTTAGGTGGGACTCTTAAATCTTAATAAGTTTAAAGTTCCCAAATTACTTGAAGATTACTCCAAATTGAGATGGCATATTGATTAAGAAGAAGAACTAACAACATGACTAATTTACGATAGTACCCCTATTAAATAAGGTTTACATTTTAATTGGAAGAAAAAGTAATTAATGCAAAGGGTAAAACATGAAAAAAAATTATTTCTTCTTGATTAATGAAAAAAGACAAGTAAAATAGAAAATCAAATTAGAAAATTTGGAACAGATAATTTGGGACGGAGGGAGTAATAATATAATAATCTACTAACTAATTGAATTAAAAAATACATCATCTTAATACATTTAATTAAGTAAAAAGTATTGTAATCATTGTGACTTGTGATAATTCAGCTAATGAAAATTTAGATTACAACAATAACTGTTGTGATAACTCAACTAATAAAAACATAAGTACAACTCTAGAATATAAAAAAATAGTAATGGTTCATCAAAGTTGCAAATGTTGAATTAAGTTACAATTCTTTTGATTTTCTTTTTTGGTTATTCGCTCACTGCTTTGATTGAGATTATTATCAAATTTCAATCTCAATTATGACATTCAACAAAACTGTATTCATTGAATCTTTGTTATTGCTAAAGAAATTTGAATATTCAAAATCTAATTTCACTATTAAAGATATATGTTCATTTTATCTTATGAAAGAAAATTTAAAAAGATTTTGAATGTCACAAAAAAATAAATTTAATGAGTATGCGGTTTTTCCTTCTCTCTCATATCTATGGTAACTTCTTCCTTGAATTAATATTGTAATGGTTAAAAGTTAAGGCATATCAATTATTGTATGTATTTAAGTACCCAAAAGAGATTAAAATATATTACATGAAAGCACCTTAATATTTTCATGTCAAAAAAAGACCTTAAATGTGTTTAACTTATAAATTTAATTAAGTACTAAAAAAATTAAGTCATAAATTTAACGAATCTTTTATGACCGTATGAGGCAGGACAATATGCTTGAGAGGCCTCTAATGCTATTTATCTTTTTTGTGATTTTGTTTGGCTATTTTTATCAAATTTCTTTCATTTATATGCTATATAAAATGCCTCCAAAAAAAAAACACACAATAAATTCTCTTTAATTTTACTAACTTTCTTAAACATTACATAATTACAAATTAGTTATTATCTGTTCAGCTTTTCGTCTCTTTTTATATTCCCATAACGTTTTTATTTTTTTAATAATTTCTCATTTATTTAAAAAAAAATGAATCAACCAATATCTATATATATAAAGAAAGATTGTAAGAATGATGATGTAGCACCTCTCAATTGCCTCCAATTATATTTATCTTTTTTGTTATTTTTAATTTATTTTTCACATTTTAAAATTAATAATGTATTGCATGATAAGTACTTTAAAAGCCTAATCCTCTTAATTACACATTTTATTTACCTACTTAATATTCGTATTTAAATTGTATATAATTAATGATCTTGAACCTAAGGAAGATCAAGAGTCACTAAAAATAGTAATGCTTAATAATGAGGGCTACACAAATATTCATTATCCTCAAGTTAATAGCAAAACAATAATTATATAGAAGATTAAATGTCACCAAAATAATATTTTGTATTTAGGGATATAGTACAATATGATTCATGATTAATCAAAAAAGGACATGGGGCAAAGCAGCATCAACATCAACAGCTTAAAATTCAACTTCATCATGATTTTTCTAATAAACTTTGAATAGGTACATTTTTTTTCTATTCATGTGTTTCATGGAATACGATAATACTCAATCTTATTTCTTATAGAGACATTTGACAATTGAATTCAATTTTAACCATTATTTTCATATGAGTAATAGTGCGAAAAAAAGGCCCGGCTTCAAGTTGTTCAAGAATAATGGCATTTAATTTCTTGACCTTTGTTTAGAATTAGTCAGTTCTATTCTCGATGAGATGGGGAATGGATATTATACACTTTACCAAAGACATTTTTTCAATCAATTATTATATTTTGACAATTTGTATATTGATTTAAATTAGATTTATCATATCAATTTTTGTGTGTTTGTTGGGGTGGAAGGGGAAGAGAGGGAGGGGGGAGGGGGATATAATTTCCTATGTTTATACACAAATATAGACGAATCAGATAATAAATTAAAAATATGAAATACTTCGTCTAAATATTTTCTCCTTATAAACATATCGTGCAATTTTTTCATTTAGCTTTTATGATAAGTTACAGTATCTTTTCATTGAGAAGACATTACAACTTAAGTGTCATTACATTCATATTTTGTTAGCCTTGTGTTATTATACTCTAAAGAAAGTGACCGAGTAATGACATCTTTTAGTGCTTTCATAATACATCGTTATGGGTATTTCTTTTTACTTACTTATATATGTAATGCTTTATTTTTTTCTGCATTTGATTATTCTCTACGCATTGGTGGTTGCAGGGAAGAGTTGAGAGTAACAAAAAAGGATCATCTAAGTAGTATTTTGGGTCTATTTAGTTAAGTACCATTATTATTTTGTCAATAGTATTTTGGGTCTATTTAGTCAAGTACCATTATTATTTTGCCCGTCGTTATTTTGTCTGAGTCTTTTAAATTATCTATTTTTATTTTTGGTATGTTAGATTATAAATTTGCTCTTGATAAAGTTTCATCTAATTACAATTTATTTAGTCTTCTTTTAAAAATAAAATAAAAATGAGATCCGTAGACCTCATATATTAAAACGAAAAAGGTAGAGTAAGAATAAACAAGTGGATTGTCCAAAAGAAAATAAGATTCAAAAATAAATTTCATGTGCACATTTGAATTATTTTGCATTTTTTCTCTTCTTTCCCTTTATTTACTATATTGAATAACTCACTCTTTCCTTTTAATGGTAACTGAGATGTACGTACATGTTTTTTCCTCAACAAAAATATAATTTTTTTTCTGTTAATACTAATTTTATTTATTTAGGATTTACGAGACTTAAAAGTAATTTCTTAATTGTAGAATTTAAAGGAATTTAGCCCAATTAAATCTTGAACTTCACTAATTCACTATGTATACTACAACAAACAGGGGCAGACCTATATTGAATTTTGGGGTGCTCTGGCACCTACGAAACTTGAAGCAGAATAGATAATTACATAGAAAATATATAAAAATATGTACAAAACATATAAAAGCATCCACTATATCAAAAAGTTGGTTGGGTGCATGACATTTAGGTTGATCTTCAGGGCCTTCATTGGAAAGGCTGACCTTGGTTCGAACCTCATTGAGGTGATTTTTAATTTCTTTCAGTTTTTAAATTTGTAATGCACCCACGATCCTTAAATCTTGGGTCTGCCATGGCTGGCAAATCAAATGACTAGCTATCTTTTGTGTACTAAAATTGTGAGTGTGCTTATATCTATTTCCTATAAAAGTAATGCAATGAGTTGCATGTGTTTCTTAACTCCTATTACATTTTATCTTAGAGAATTTTAGTAGCCGTTTGGCCATGAAAATTAAAATTTTTTGAATTTGAAGTTGGAGTTGTCTTTGGCCATGTCTTTTTGAAAGATTTTTTTAGACTTTTGAATTTTTTTTTTTAAATATGATTTTATGCCCCCAACTTCTAAAAATTATCAAAAATCACCCAACTACTAATTTACCTACTAACATACAATTAAATGTGATTCTTATATATAGACACTTCCATTACTCGAATTAAGTTTTCATTAACGAAGAAAATACCACTCAAGAACACAGATTGACAACTAATGACTCTCTTAACAAGCATTAGAACTACACGAAATAGAATGATTGATGATTTGGATCAGTTGTTTAGATGCATTATTAGATGCATCATTTGTTTTATGATTTGGATCTTCACTAGGTCCTCACTTGTTCTCAAATAACTTTCCAGTTTTCCCAATTGCAAGAATTAAGTCAAGCTGTTGAAACAAAATTGAAGAAAGATAATGCAAAAATGTTCAATCAGCCGAAATGCAAAAATTACAGAAAGATAAAGCAAGAATTGAAGAAAAATAGAGTTGAAACAAAATTGAAGAAAGATAATGCAAAAATGTTCAATCAGCCGAAATGCAAAAATTACAGAAAGATAAAGCAAGAATTGAAGAAAAATAGAGTTGAAACAAAATTGAAGAAAGATAATGCAAAAATGTCTTAGATGCAATCTCAATCGAAAGATGGTGATATTTTTGTATTAATCACTGTTCAATTAGCAATTATGAAAAAAAAAACATTATTAATTGCATCAGTGACTAAACACTTAAAAACTTTTAAACATTAAGAGGGTTGTGTAAAAATTTTAAAAATTAGGGTTATATGTAATAATAATAAAAGTTTAAATTAGAGTTGAAAAATAATGAAAACAACAAAAATATGTTTTCACTTTCAGAAAATAATTTTGGAAATTTTCATGGCCAAACACCACAACTTTTATAAAGTAAAAAAAATTTCAGAGAGAAGGAAATATTTTTTATGGCCAAACGGCCTCTTAGTCTTTGGTCTGATTCTACTATAAGATTTGAAAAATGATTGCATCGATCGCCATCTCCTCAAAGAAAATTTTATTTGTTTTCTTTTTTCAAAGATCAATCTTTTAAATATTTATTGTTAGAGTATTATAAGAAAATTATTTTTTATACAATAAATAAGAAAAGTTTATTATCGCGCGAAGCGTGGTTAAAATTACTAGTAATATAGATAAAATAAGTTATGATATAAGGTAAGTTTTCTTGATCTTACCACATATCTAAAACGTGAATTTGCATAAATCATCATTTTTTCCCGAATAATCAAATATTTCATTTGTTCGCTTTTACTTATCACAACTTTTTGAATTGAATTTCTACTTTTATTTGATATGACAACTTCTTTTTTTCATATTTTATTTTTAATATTAATTATTTTTTAAAAATTATTTTTAAGATATAATATAATTATTATTTAATAAGGATATATTATTAATTATTTTTTTAATAAATACGTTAACTCAAAATGTGATAAGTAAAATCAATCGGATTGGGAGTACAGAACTTATGCTTGGCCAATTTTTTTTTTTTTTTAATATTTTAGCCTAAATTTGCACTTTCATGTTATAATATATTTAAGACAAGCTAATTCTCTTATTTTTTTTCCCAGTTTGCACTTTCATCGCTACCAAAATACCCTGCACATACAATTTTGCGACGGCGGCAGAGGCACCTCTACATCGGCCTTAGGCGAAATCCAGTTGTAAGCAAAACAAAATTTCCTCAATAATTTTGAACATTTACTTATTTTTTTATGAGTATAATTTTGTTCACTTAATTATTTGGGTAGCAATTTTCCATTCAATCGCTTTCATTTTTGAGGATGAATTTCCTACCTTTTTTTTATGTGTGTGGTTTTTTATCTCAGTTAGCGGTCGTTTGGTAGAGTGTATAAAAATAGTGCTGAATAGAATGTATTAGCAATGCTGAGATTATTTTTTATTTGTGGTTTGTTTTGGTGTTATCAATGTATTAATATCCCTTAGAATTAATAGGTATAATACATAAATGTTCCTTTTAACTTGGCCTCGACTGACATTTATGTAACTTAGGCGTGCACAAGTAGGCACTTAAACTATCATAAAGTTGAACAAGTAGACACACTTGTCTTATGTGGCGTATCAGGCGAATTGGCCATGCGTCTACTTATTAAGCTTTATACAAGTTTAAGGACCTACTTGAGCACACACAAAGTGGAAGAGATGCGAGCCGAGGGCACGCTTATGTATTATATCTTACACTAATACCATGGTTTAGTAATCATTTTCTATACATTTCATGATACTAAATAGAGTGTACTAGTAATGCTAAGATTAATAATGCCGAAATTATCTTTTCTCCACCATTTGTTTTGGTGTGTTAATTATTTTGTGGGAGTATTGTTCTGTTACTATATGTTGTTGCGTTACTCCTATTGTCTCTTGTACCTCTATCGCGTCGTTTTTCTAGATTTTTTTTTTTCGTCTTGGTCTGAGGTCTATCAGAAACAACATCTCTACATCATATATGAGTTAGTGGTAGTGGACTGCGTATACTCTACCCTTTCCAAACCCACTTTGTAAGTATACACCGGATACGTTACTGTTCTTGTTGTTGTCGCCGTCGTGCCATTATCATTTGATTTGGTGTTTTTAGTGTAATTATGTTTTAACTATGCTTATCAATTATCAATTATTAGTACCTTGTATTACTAATACCATGATTTGTTATGTGTTGGTTATGCATTCTATAATCTTGAATAGGATTTATAAGTTATACAAAGACTAAAAATTTTACCAAATAAAGAATTAAATAATACGATATCTAATAAATGTATTAGATTTTCTAATACTTCCTACCAAACGGCTCCTTGTTGTCTTAGTTTTAGTATTGCATAATGAATGGCATTGTCCAAAGCTATCGTTCATGTTGTAGAGTTGTTTTATTTTCGCGTAATATATGAACAAAAACTTAAACTCAACTAGTAACTAAGTACTCCAATCTTAAAAGTGCACATCTAGATGCCTTAACTTGGTATCAACTGACAACTAAAGACTTCAACTCATCCCCACTATGTCTCGTAGACACCCAGTGCTGATGAGACACATAAATTTTGGAGTTGTCTAGATGATTATTTTGTAAGTTTAAGTGTTCAACTGTTTGGATTTCCTACTGATTTTTTTGTTGGGGGGGGGGGGGGGTTGATTCCATGTAATGTCTTAGTCGTCGATGTATTGAATAATGAATGACATTATTTTGTAAGTTGGAGTGGTCAACTGACACATTGGAAACGAGCTGAGGTGTTTAGATTTGCATACTCAAAATTGGAGTGTTTAGTTGCCAGTTGAGTCCAAGTTAAAGTGTCTATCTATGTATTATGCCTTTTATTTCCTCCTAAACTGTTAGGGGCCGTGTGGTACACCGGGTGGGGAAAATAATCGCAGGATAAAGTTTGAGTTTGGTATCAACTTGATTCCAGGTTTGGTATGAGTTATTTACTAATCCGAGAACTATTTTATCCTACTATTTATACTAAAATGATGGAATTACTATCCATATGAAGGGCGGGATAAAATAATCACATAACATATTTTTACTTATCTCATATGGTGTATCGAAAGACCCCTTATTACTCTAGGCCAGTCTCTCACTTTTTCTCTCTCCTCTCCTCTTTTTGCTTTCTCATTCCTTCCCCTTCGCTGGTAGATTTTTCGTCTTGTTTTATTTTCTTTTCACTTCTTATTTTGTGTTTGGGGGGATATTGTGAAATTACTGTGTTGTTGACTAATTGAATTGTAATTTTGTTTCACTGAACTATAATTCCCTGAAAATGAGAGGGTAATTCAGTCACCAAATTGTTGCAAGGTACCCAGTGTATTTCCACAGAGTATCATTGAATTGTAATTATTTCCACAGTGTTGTTGACTAATTGAATTGTAATTATTTCCACTGAACTCTTCTTTAGTATACAATAATAACAACATACCCAGTGTATTTCCACAGAGTGGGGTGGGTAAAGTGTACGTAGTTCATACCACTACCTCAGTTGAAGTAGAGAGGCTGTTTCTGATAGACCCCAGACTCACGACAGATAACAAATATAACGGACCAAAAACTTAAAAGCAACTAACAACAAGGGATATCACACCGCTAGGTACCAAAGGAAACAAAACACCCACAAAGTACTAGTATAAACTAGCTATGCAAAATCATAAACACCACTAAAACACCACAAACAAGCGGCTACAAGAAACTACAAACACTGATACAAACACAGCATTCTTACCTACTAGTACAAACGTATCCTTACCTACCACTACTCTGCCCTAATCTGCATCTTCTACACCTTCCTATCAAGGGTCATGTCCTCCGTAAGCTGTAACTATCCCATGTCCTGCCTAATCATTTCCCTTAAATATTTCTTTAGCCTATCTCTACGCCGCCTAAAACCATCTATAACCAGCCTCTCACACCTTCCAATTGGAGCATCCATGTCCCTCCTCATCATATGCCCGAACCAACGCAACCTCACTTCTCGCATCTTGTCCTCTACCGAAACCACTCCACCTTTTCCCGAATAGTCTCATTTCTAACCCTATTCATCCCGGTAAGTCCACACATCCTTCGCAACATCCTCATCACCACCTTCAACTTTTGGATGTGGGAGTTCTTCAGTATGATTTTGAAAATTTGGTTATGAGTTATTTATTTTGTTAAAACTTAGTGTTTCGTGAATTCAAAGAGGAGGGGATCAAGTCATGGAAATTTTGTTGCTACCATAGTTAACAGAGAGTCCTCCTAAACTTTGATTTTCACTATTTAGTTACATTAGGTAAAATGCAATATTTTAGTTGGGGTGCCTCATTGATTTGTGATGAGGTATGGTGGTTGACGGATTTTATGATTTTGGTGCAACTCTTTTGTTTTGATATTTTTTAATTTTATTTATGATGTTTATATTAGTATGCTTTGTTTTTAATTTTTAGCTTTGTTATTATTTATATTAGCAATTAGCAATATCCTTGTTTTTTCTTTGTGTCATGGTTTTTTTCTAAGGATGTTAATTTTCTTTTGAACCGGATGTATTAGTGAGATTCGTAGTGACTTTTCCCAATGATGGATAGCATGTCAACTGTCTTAAGGGAATTAGTCTCCATTGGGTGTAGTTTTAGTTGGTGTAGTAATTAAAGTAGTGTTTACTTGTGATTTTTTTTCCTTTGGCCCATGTCTGGCTTGCTTGGTACTAAAATTTATAAACTTTCTTTGATTCTAGATCAAAGCTCAGGCAATAACTGATTTTTAGCTGTTCCTTTAATCCATACCAACAAAGAACGCAACGGCGAGGCAAGAGTTTTGGGTGGCAAGAGACTTTAGGTTTTACCCACTTTATAAGAGTCCATAAGGTCATAAAGTGACCTTCGAAATAAGATTTCTATAGTTATGTGCCTTATCAATAATTAAGAAGGAAGACCAACATTTAAATCATGGCATATGAGTTTTGATCTTTGAAGAAAAAAAGAATTGAAGTAAGCATTTTTTGTGTGACTCTTAAACTCAACGTTTGGCTCTTTAGTAAGGTCATAAAGTGACCTTCGAAATAAGATTTCTATAGTTATGTGCCTTATCAATAATTAAGAAGGAAGACCAACATTTAAATCATGGCATATGAGTTTTGATCTTTGAAGAAAAAAAGAATTGAAGTAAGCATTTTTTGTGTGACTCTTAAACTCAACGTTTGGCTCTTTAGTTCACTAAGCTGTATCTTTAGGATATGAGTGACTTTCTTTGCATTCAATTATTTTAATTGGATCTTGGAGACATATTCTACTCGAATTTGCATGTGCCATGTATGGTGTGGTTTATTTGTGAGTTTTGTGGCATATTTTGTGGTCTAGAACTTGCTAGAAATGTGTTTCAAGTTGAAATCCTAGGCTACGCTTGGTTTTAAAAATGATGTTAGGCCTTCCTTGGATCTCTAGTCTAAGTTGCTTGGACTTAGGTGGCGGTATCTGAGGCGGATAGGGATCTGAGAGTCGGATTCATTAAAAGTTAAATTTGAAGATGTGGAGGGTGCGAATTCGAGTATAGATACGGGCCTGGGGATTCAGCTAAAGAATCAAATATTATAAATATAGAGTATAAAAATATTTCAATAATCCACTATTGATTCTTTTTATATTCTAAAAAATTAAAAAAGATAAGTACATAAAACAACCACATCGATCTCTTAGGACGAGATATGTGAGATTTCTGTTTCTTCCCGAAGCACATCGATAAGTTGTAATTACTCCTCTTGTTCAGTTGTGAAGCCGCCGGTCGAAATTTTTCCAGGTAAGTCGCCGGTCTATTATCCAATGTTTCCCCTGATTTTGGTCAACAAATCCAAAATCTTTTGACTGAATCTGAGACTGCGGAAGCACCCGCACCCGCGCCAGTCTCTTGTCGAGATGGGTTGCCGCAGAGTCCGAGCAAGTCTTAGTTGCTTTTTTGGATGTTTGACGAATTTTTCCCCTTGAATGCTGCCAATACCTCTTATTTTGGTTAAATATTCAGCAGCTCTTGATTTGCTCCTTTTTCGAACCGCTTTGTAATGCTTTTACTTGAGCCGAGGGTCTATTGTTAACCACCTCTCTACCTCCCCAGGTAAGGTAGCACTAAGGTCTGCATGCCCACTACCCTCCCCACACTCCACTTGTGGGATTAGACGGATTATGTTGTTGTTGCTGCTAAGTCAGCCTTTGACATCTCTGTTCATGTACTATTTATCTTTTTCTAATTTTTGGAAAGTAGACTTCTTTAGAGGTAGAGGTATGGACTGCGTACATCTTACCCCCCCAGGCCCCACCAGGTGGGAATACACTGGGTTTGTTGTTGTTGTTGTTGTAGTTATGGCTTTGGTCATTGAACCAAAATTTATTGGATTATCAGGTTATTTTATAAATGGAAGGGTTTTGAACAAAGTCTGCGAAATTTTGATTCGATTATTTTCTATCAGCAGGTATTTAACATCTAAAATCTCACGGGTCACACTTCTATGTTTTCTTCTACTACAGAGTATTCTAATATTTGACAGTCTTGGTGAAGTATCCATGAGTTCTCAGACCGTTAATACAGTTGATGACATTTTTGACTCGCATTGAATCTAGTGGACACTCATTACAAAGAAGGATACTCGGAAGGCTATACGGATGGTCTAAATTCTGGTAAAGATGAAGGCAACCAGGTAGGGCTCAAAACGGGGTTTGAAGTAGTCGAAGAATTAGTTTTTTTACAGAGGTTGTATTGAAGTCTGGAATGGTGCAATCCTAGTAGAACCAACCTGTTTCTCATCCCGAGTGCAGAAAAGCATCAAACAGATGGATGAATTGCTCCGTAAATAGAACGAGTCCACCACTGATACTATTGACTCCTTGAGATTGAAATTTAGAACTATTTGTGCAACTCTGAATATTAGACTGGAGTATGATGGGTACCCCAAAGCCTCTGGGATCGATAAGTCCGGATTCTAATTGGTCTCATCATCAATGGTCTGATCAGGTACTTTCCTTGTAGACAATATAAACTCTAGTAGATGAGTGATGTCTATAAGCATTAATTATCTATGATTTGCGTAAGCATTAGACTGAAGAAATATCATTTCCTGAGAAGCACATTTTACTTTTTAGTAATCCTTTTTAGAAATCGAATGGATTTGGTCTTATACATACGCAAGGAAGGTACTTTAAATAAGAGTAAACTTATTGCATGTGATTTTATTATCTAAGTTAGATTTATTGGCTGCAGCACCTCCAGTGAAATAAACATATCTAGATGTATATATAGAAAACAGGATTATACATCTTAAAATTATTTATATTAAGTGATTCTCTGGCTTTAAGATTAGATTAGGAAACTATAAGTCTAGCTTCCTGGTAAAAGCAAAATTATGATTAGGAAATTATGTATTGAACTCTAGTAGATCAATGTAGATGTGTGATTATTTAAGTTAAATTTAGGTTATGAAGACAATTCATTCAAGCTTCTTGAGGATTAGTTCTTTCTCAGATTAGGACCATGCTGAAGAGAGAGTGTAAAGCATCATCTATTGTTATGATGATAAATTTACGGCATGATACATAATCGTGCCTTTTAATTTGGCATCAACTTACATTATGCTTCCAGCTTTGGTGTGCTCAAGTAGGGATTTAAACTTTCATAAGAGTTGAACAAGTAGGCACATGTTTCTTACATAGCAAATCTCACGCGATTTGACATGTATATCACGTTAATCTCACACGGATTTCTAGGTTAAGAGACAATCTTTAGGACTAAGAGTTGATTTCAGACGTCTCCGTATCATTCCACTAGACTCTACTTGACAATGCTCTTGTATTCATGAGACTGGTGAAACATGCTTTAGCACCAAATTCACACGACTGAAAAATGCATAAGAGTCATGATGGCACCTACCCTCTCCTCAAAGTAGGATATCTAGATCACCGCTAAACAGTTTCGAAAGTAAAGTAATTTCATTGAAAAAAAGTAAAGCTAAGTAAGCAAAAGTAAACCATCAACACATTTAAAACCATAGGAATCTTTAATAGAATTAAAATGCAAAGTTTAACAAAATACAACTCCAAAACTCAGTGTCATGTGTACACGAACATCTAAGATTTCAGTAATAAATTTAGTATCTGATACATTATTTGAAGGAGGAAAAGACAGAAAACAAGGAATAGAAAGAGTAGCACTGCAAATCAATCAGAAAGCTCACCATGAACCTCCAGAAATAATAGCCTTGTACTAAATCAATCATCATGGCCCACTAGTGATTCAAACACTCCATCAAATAAGCCATAGAAAACACATGTTGAGGTTGAACTTGAATACCAAATTTCAAATAACTATTCTTTGATGACTTTTCTTATACTTTCACTACAATTCTATCACATATGTGTTACCTCTTTAATCTAAGGCATGGTAAGGCTGCGTACAATACACCCTCGTGGTGGGCCCTTCCCCGGACCCTACGCATAGCGGGAGCTTTAGTGCACCGGGCTGCCCTTGTATTAGTACCCACCAAAAAGACTTCTTTTTGTGCCGAAAACGAGCACTTCCTTTTAGAAAGTGTGATTGAGTATTTGTTGGTCTCTCTCCCTCTTCTCTCCCTACCTTCTCCCCCCCCCCGGTTCCCAGCCTAGTCGCCGTCGCCGACCTTCGGCGCCGACCTCCGTCGCCGCCGCCGACTTGTCGACGCCTCCGTCGCCGACAAACTCCGGCGAGTCCCCCCCAACAGTCGTCTCCAGCTTCCCCCCCCTTTTCGGCCGCCAGATCCAGCGCATCCCCCACCTGCCGACTGCCGACCGCCGACCGCCGGCCCCGGTTCGGCGCCTCTGTCGCCGACAAGCCCCGGTGAGATCCCTCCCCCAACAACCGGCTCCGGCTCCGGCTCCAGATCCAGCAGCCGGCTCCAGCTCCAGCTCTAACAGCCGGCTCTATCTCCGGCGCATCCTCCACCCGCCGGCCGCCGGCACCGGCGAGATCCAGCTCCCAGTCTCCAGATCTGGCGAGACCTCCATCCTCCGGCTCCGGCGGGATCCAGCAGCCGCCGACCGACCCCCGGTGACGCCGTCGATCGGCCACCCGGTGACTTCTAACCTTTGTTATTTTATTTTATTTCATTCTACTTTATTTTACTTTATTTCAGTCTTTGTATTATGCTATTATTATCCCCTGTATCTTGATTTGCGTGTGACTTGTTGATATTGTCTGTTGCCTGTTGTTGCTGTGGTCGTTTCTTGCACTGTTTTGGATTGGGTTATTAGCTTGGGTTCGTTTCTTGATTATTTCTTTGATTTTATGTGAATTGTATTTCTGGCTGCTGCTTTGCTACTACCTTCGGGTATATTTTTATATTTGCATATATGTTCTCGTCGTAGTGGCTGTGGGCGGTAATGGTTGGATAGGGTCATGTTCGAGGGGGTTGGGGAGTGGGGTTGCTGTGGGGGCAGGGGATGAGGATAGGGCGGGAGTAGGAAGGAGGCCAAGGTTGGGCCGCGGGGGTGGTACAGGAAGGTGTGTGGATAGTGATGGTAGGCTGAGGGTTGGGTCTTGGAATATAGGGACTCTTCAGGGTAAGTCCATAGAACTTGTGAAGATCCTTAGGAAGAGGAGGATCAATATAACGTGTGTCCAAGAGACCAAGTGAGTAGGGACTAAGGCTAGGGATGTGGATGGTTACAAGCTGTGGTACTCTGGGAGTGAAAGGCGTAGGAATGGAGTTGGCATCTTAGTAGATGAAGAGCTTAGAGGTCAGGTTGTAGAGGTGAAGAGGATCAACGATAGGTTGATGACTATTAAGTTGGTCATCCAGGGGTTCACTCTGAACGTGTGTAGTGCTTATGCGCCGCAAGTGGGCTCGGAGAGGGAGGAGAAGGTGCGGTTTTGGGAGGCTTTGGAGGAGGTGGTGAGAGGCGTACCTTGCTCGGAGAAGATTGTTGTAGCAGGAGATTTCAACGGGCACATCGGGGCGTTACCGGGAGGCTTTGGGGATGTGCATGGTGGTTTTGGTTTTGGGGATAGAAATGAAGAGGGGACTACTCTATTGGAGTTTGCGAGGTCCTTTGGGCTGGTGGTGGTGAACTCGGGCTTCCCGAAGAAGGTCGATCACCTGATCACCTTTCGAAGCGCGATAGCCAGGACCCAGATTGACTTTTTGTTGCTTCGGAAAGGGGATAGGGTGTTGTGTAAGGACTGTAAGGTCATCCCGAGTGGGAATCTTTCGACCCAGCATAGGCTCTTGGTTATGGATTTGGGCATAAAGAAGAATAGAAAGAGGAGGAGTAAGGAGGGTAGACCTAGAATTAAGTGGGGCGGCCTGACTCCAGTAAAGGCGTGGGAGATAGGGGAGAAGTTGGCGGGAATGGGGGTGTGGGAGTGTAGGGGGGACGTGGATTGTATGTGGGATAAGGCAGCTACGTGCATCAGGGAGACTGCAAGCGAGGTGTTGGGTGTTTCTAGGGGCCGAGCCGGGCACCATCGTGGGGATTGGTGGTGGAATGAAGAGGTGGAGAAGAAAGTGGGGACCAAGAAAGGGGCGTATGCTAAGTTGGTTGAGAGTAAGGATGAAGAAGAGAAGTGGGTGAACAGGAAAGAGTACAAGCTAGCTAGGAAGGAGGCTAAGTCAGCTGTCACGGCAGCTAAGACGACCGCTTTTGAGAGCTTGTATGCAGGGTTACAGGGGAAAGGAGGGGAGAAAAAGTTGTTTAGACTCGCTAAGGCGAGGGAGAGGAAGGGGCGTGACCTCGACCAGGTGAGGTGCATTAAGGGGGAGGACGGTAGAGTGTTGGTGGAGGACGGCCACGTTAAGGATAGATGGCAGTCGTACTTTCATAAGCTCTTGAATGACGAAGGGGATAGAGCTATTGAGTTAGGGGAACTGGAGCACTCTGTGAAGGGTCGGGACTTTAGTTATTGTAGACGTTTTAAGGTAGCAGAGGTTAGAGAGGCCGTTCGCAGGATGCGAAGGGGTAGGGCGACGGGGCCGGATGAGATACCGGCGGAGTTTTGGAAGTTCGTTGGAGAGGCTGGTGTAAGGTGGTTGACTGGATTGTTCAACGAAATCTTCAAGACGGCAAAGATGCCCGAGGCTTGGAGGTGGAGTACCATCATCCCTCTCTATAAGAATAAGGGGGACATCCAGAGTTGCAATAACTATAGGGAGATTAAGTTATTGAGTCACTCTATAAAGATCTGGGAGAGAGTGGTCGAGGTGAGGCTGAGAAGGATAGTGTCTATTTCGGAAAACCAGTTTGGGTTCATGTCTGGCCGCTCGACGACGGAGGCAATTCACCTGGTACGGAGGCTGGTGGAACAGTATAGGGAAAGGAAGAAGGACCTGCATATGGTGTTTATTGACCTGGAGAAGGCATACGAAAAAGTCCCCAGGGAGGTGCTTTGGAGGTGCTTGGAGGTGAGTGGAGTCCCGCAGGCATATATCAGAGCAATTAAGGATATGTATGAGGGAGCGAAAACTCAGGTGAGGACGGCGGGAGGCGACTCAGAGCATTTCACCGTCTTGCATGGATTGCACTAGAGATCTACTCTTAGTCCCTTTTTGTTTGCTATGGTGATGGATGTATTGATGCGGCGTATTCAAGGGGAGGTGCCGTGGTGTATGCTTTTTGCAGACGATATAGTTCTGATTGATGAGACTCGAGGGGGTGTGAATGACAAATTAGAGGTGTGGAGACAAACTCTTGAGTCTAAAGGGTTCAGGTTGAGCAGAGGCAAGACAGAGTATTTGGAATGCAAGTTTAATGACGTGAGGCTGGAGGACGAGGTGGTAGTGAAGCTGGAATCACAGGTGGTATGTAAAAGGGATAGTTTCAAGTACCTCGGGTCCGTGATCCAGGGGAATGGTGACATTGACGAGGATGTCTCGCACCGTATTGGGGCGGGATGGATGAAGTGGAAGCTCGCATCGGGGGTGTTGTGTGATAAGAAGGTGCCGCCCAAGCTTAAAGGCAAATTTTACAGGGTGGTAGTCCGTCCGGCCATGTTGTATGGAGCAGAGTGTTGGCCAGCTAAGAATTCCCACATCCAAAGAATGAAGGTGGCAGAGATGCGGATGTTGCGCTGGATGTGTGGGCTGACTAGGGGGGATAGAGTTCGGAATGAGACTATCAGGGAGAAGGTGGGTGTGACTCCAGTGGACTGCACGATGCGGGAAGTCCGATTGAGCTGGTTCGGACACGTGAAGAGGAGGGGCATGGATGCCCCGGTTCGTAGGTGTGAGTGGCTAGCGTTGGATGGTTTTAGGCGGGGTAGGGGTAGGCCGAAGAAGTACTGGGGTGAGGTGATTAGGCGGGACATGGAGCAGTTACAGCTCACCGAGGACATGACCCTAGATAGGAAGGTCTGGAGGACGCGAATTAGGGCAGAAGACTAGGGCCAGTTTTGGTCGCTAGTGTAGCGATTTACTTGTTGGGGGTAGTATTCTTGTCCTGATTCCGTGCTCCTTGTTTTTAGTACGAGTCTGGGTGTTTTCCTCCGTTTTCTTCTATTTATGGTTGCCGTATTTATGTTATGTAATCTTGTAACTTTGTTCGGTGCTTTACTATGTATTTGTGTGGTATCTTGTGGTATCTTGTGTCTTGAGCCGGGGATCTATCGGAAACAACCTTTCTACTTCTTTAGAGGTAGAGGTATGGACTGCGTACATCTTACCCCACCAGACCCCACCAGGTAGGAATACACTGGGTTTGTTGTTGTAGTATCTAGAGGAGAATTATAGGTTTTTAAGTTCAAATCCCTGAGAAGTGACAAAACACTGCTAGATGATTTCTTCCCAATTCCCCTATACATAAACCTTGGTGGACAAAGTTATCACTTCTACAACGGATTGTAGCGGTTACCCAATTTAATAGTAAGGGGTAAGCACTTATCTGCTCCAGGTGTATACACCAAACTCAGTCATTTCACCCCAAATTTGTCCTCACAACTTACTTTAGCACTTTAACCTGACACATTTATTTACCCACTTAATAAGTTTAAAGTGAATTAGTATCACCCCTAATGCTGACGTAGAGTTTTTTTTTTCAAAAAAAGAAAAAAATGCGTCTTTCATTAAAAAAATGAGATGACCCCACTTTTACTTTAATATATATATATATATATATATATATATATATATATTTAAAAAATCACCCTTTTTTCTTCAATGCCCCCCCCCCCCCATACACACACACACCCTTTCTTCTGATTTTTTTCTTACACCCCCACCCAACCTCGCACCCCATTTCTCTGTTTTTTTCTTACACCCGCATCTCCACCCCTACCCCAATCCCCATTCTCCTTCTAACCCTCCATCTCCACATGTATTATACTTCATCAATTTCTTCAAGAAAGAAACACATGTATATGAAAAAATTGTGAATTTTAACAATTCATTATTGAGAAAAAGAAGAAGAAATTTATAATCAATTCAATTTTTTACATAGCAAAAATTGAATGGCGATGATGGTTTTTGCCTTTGAACCACTTATCATCAATGAGATTTCTTTTAATTTTACTTTTGACTTTTTTGCTAATAAGACAAATTTTGAGTAGTAAAACAAATGAAAAAAATGTTTGACTTGGTAGGGGGTATTTTTTCTGTTTGCAGAGGTGAGGGTGGGGGCTAGAAAGGGAGAAAGAAAGGGGTGGGGGTTGGGTGGTCTGAAGACGAAAGAAAATGGGGTGGGGGGCATTTTTTGTGTTTGCAGGGGTGGGGGCTGGAAGAGGAGAAAGAAAGAGAGGGGGTGGTCTGAAGAAGAAAGGAAATGGGGGTGGGGGGCATTTTTTTAAAATTGGGGAAGAGGGGGGGGGCATTTTTTGTGTCTGCAGGGGTGTGGTATGGAAGTGGAGAAAGAATGAGTAGGGTGGTGGTGGTGGTGGTCTGAAGAAGAAAAAAAATGGGGGCCGGGGGCGGGGGCACTTTTCTTATTTTTTTCTATATATATATGTGTACACACACATATATATATATACAAATTTGACTAATGTTAATCTCCCTCCTAAGGACAAATATTGACTCTTCCATCTTACCAATCTCCTATCACATCTCTCTAGCACTTCTCCCCAGACCTCCATCTCTTTGTTTTTTGCACCTAGGGGCATCCCTAGATGCTTTGTGTGCAACTACCTGACATCCAAGATTACTTGCTAATATCTCCATATTATCAACTTTGTTATGTGGGTAAAGACAACTCTTTTGCCAATTAACTTGAAGACCAGAAATGCTTTCAAAAATAGTGAGGATAGCCTTAACATGTCTCACCTGTGATATTTCAGCTTCATAAAATATCATCTCTACGTCTCTGTAACTGAGCTTGGAAGCCCTTTTATGAACTATTTGCCCTTGTCCTCGTGATCATGTGGTCGATCCCCTCTATCGCTAAGATAAATAACAAAGGTGACAAAGGATCCCCTTGCCACTACCCCCTCTTAGACGAAAAGAAACCTTTTTTATTGTCGTTTATAATCAGAGAGAAGTTTCCATTACAGATGCAGAAACGTATCCAATTGACCCATTTTCTACTAAAGCCCATGTCTTTCAGCACCTCCACTAGAAACTTCCAGTTGACATGGTCATATGCCTTCTCTAGTTCAAGTTTGCATAAGATTCAGGGAGCTTTTTGTTTCACTCTGGAACCTACTAATTCATTGGCTAAGAGAGCAACATTTGTGATTTGTCTGCTTTTTAGAAAAGCCATTTGGTGTTCATTTACTAGTTTTCCCATAACTGGCTTCGATCTGTCAGTAATTAGCTTGGAAAGTTATCTTGTAGACACTTTCTACCAGATTGATAGGTTGAAAATCCTTAGGTTTCTCATCTCCAACTTTCTGCAGTATTTAGGCTATGAAGGTGGTATTGAAAGACTTTTCAAATAACTCTTTCTGATGGAAATTATGAACAGTTTCCAATAGATCCACCTTCACAGTGTCCCAACACACCTTGAAGAAACTCATTGTCAATCCATTTGGGCCTGGAGCTTTGTCTCCATCACATTGCTTGATTATATTCAACATCTCTTCTTCAGAGAAAGGTCTTTGAAGGGAATCTTGTTCCTCCCGTGATATTGTTGGGCAATCTATCATGTCAAGACCTGGCCTCCAACTTTCTTGCTCTGAGTAAACACTTTTATTAAACTCAACCATTTGTAGTCTTAATTTCATCAGTATCTACAATTTCTTCTGCTCTAACCACTAATCTGTCAATAGTGTTAAATCTTCTGTGAGCAGTTGCCATTCTTTCAAAGAACTTTGTGTTATTGTCACCCTGCTTCAACCACGACACTTTGGATTTCTGTCTCCATTTTCCTCAATTTTAGCTATATCTTCCAATTCAACTGCAATGGTAACTTTTACATCATTTCTTTCTTAGATAGGTCTCTACTTTCCATTATCAGTTCTTTCTGCCAGTTCCTCTAGTAAACTGTTCTTTTTTTGGGTCATTTCCCAAATGTGGTTCTGCTCCAATGTCTCAGCTTTTGTTTGTTCATTTTAAACATTTAGCTTGTATATGAGATGCAGAGCAAATTTCAGAAATAGTGTCACATATCTGTAATTATCAAAAGTATCACTATAATGCTAAAGAGGTGTTTGAATTGACTTATTTTTAAGTGATTTTGACTTTTAAATGCTTTTAATTTGTGGTGTTTGAAAGATGTTGGGATTTTTAGTAATTAATGATAAACATGTCTTGTTTAAAAATGGCTGAGCCCATTTATTAGCAGTCATAACTACCAAAACAAAAAGCCCAATAGATGTCCCTGTACTAAATAAGTAGGCATAAAATACAATAGGGTTTTAGCATTGCAGCCGTCTTTGTGTTCCTCTGTCTTACCATCATCACAACTCAGAAGCTCGACCATGGCCGTCGGGTATACACACACTCTCTCTCTGTCTTTCTAACTCTAAAATCACATTTTCATATGCTTTATCTCTAACCTATTTTTGCAAATTTTGTTGTATTATAGTAAGAACAAGAGAATTTCCAAAGGCAAGAAAGGAGGAAAGAAGAAAGCGTAAGATCTTCTTCTTTTTTTTCCCTTTAGGATTTTTCTTTTAAAAGTAAAGTTTGAATCTTTTTTGTCTTTTGTAATCTGGGTATTTATTAAAAAATGGTTTGAAATGTTCTTTTTGTTGTCTTCTTTTGAAGAATTTACTCGAATGGTTGCCACAAGGTGTATAATCCATGTATATAACAACGTATAATTAGTGTGTGGGTTTGTAGCTAGCTAGTAATGAAACAACTTATCCTGTGTATCAATTTTTGTATAAATTGTACAATGTGTGGTAGCTGGGCAGGAAGTAAGTTATTACGTATAACATTGATAGTACATGTACAAGTTACAAAGGAATCGGTGTGTTAGCTTATGTAGGGGTAAAAGATGGAAAAGCTAATATGGTTTGCAATTTAGGAACCCGCATAACTAATGCATGTACAAGTTACAAAGGAATCAGTGTGTTAGCTTATGCAGGGGTAAAATATGGAAAAGATAATACCTGCATAACTAGTACCTACATAAGTAATACCTGCATGATTCTAACTAGCTGTATAATCTTTGTCTGCATAATTCTAACTAGGTAACAAACAACCACTTAGTGTATAATCTATGTGTACTGGCTAGGAAAAGTAAACAGTGAATCCAACCAGCTATTTGTGTAAAGATCCCTTTTCTTTTGGTTATTTGTTGGATCTTCCCTTTTTCTTAGTTCTAATGCCAAAGTTTCAATCTTTTTGTATGTTGTGTTCTGGTTATTTTGTTAAAATATGTATGAAATGTTTAATTTTTTGATTTGATTCTTTTTGGTGGATCCAGAGGTGATCCATATGCTAAAAAGGATTGGTATGATATCAAGGCTCCATCAGTATTTGCTGTCCGCAATGTTGGGAAGACCCTTGTTACCCGTACACAGGGTACAAAGGTGATTATTTGCTTAATTTTGGTTTTAAGAATATTTATCACTACATTATGACATTCCAGTATATATTAGTTTGGATATGTTAAAGATGGATAGGCATCTTAGGGGTTTGCTTATGTGATTTTGAATATTAGTTGAGTAATTAAAGTTATTGACTAACTGTTGTTTGTAATCAATAAATGATGTTTACTGGCTTAGAAACATCTTTTAGTCGGATCTGATGTGTCATTGTGCTAAATGTGTGTGCTTTGTATAGTGGGATTAGTGTATATGGTGTAACTGAGAAATCTGCAAGTATTCCTTAAGGCTTTAAACATGGTTAAGAATGTTGACTATAGTCATTAACACCCAATTGAAAAATATAGATGAAGCTTGGCATCTGGGCAAGTCGCCGCGTGAAAATGCCATCTATATTAAATGAAAGTGAACTTGCTGAAGCAGAAATAGTGCTGTCTGCCAGAATAGAGAAGGAACGATTGATTTTTGACATAAATTTGGTTACAACAACAACAACAACAAACCCAGTGTATTCCCACCTGGTGGGGTCTGGGGGGGTAAGATGTACGCAGTCCATACCTCTACCTCTAAAGAAGTAGAAAGGTTGTTTCCGATAGACCTCCGGCTCAAGACACAAGATACCAGGCAAATACATATTAAAGCACCGAACAAGGTTACAAGACAACATAACATAAATAACATAACATAAATAACATAAATACGGCAGCCATAAATAGAAAGAAACAGAGGAAAGCACCCAACCTCTTACTAAAACAAGGAGCACGGAATCATAACAAGAATACTACCCCCAACAAGTAAAACCCTACACTAGCGACCCAAACTGGCCCTAGTCTTCTGCCCTAATTCGCGTCCTCCAGACCTTCCTATCTAGGGTCATGTCCTCGGTGAGCTGCAACTGCTCCATATCCCGCCTAATCACCTCACCCCAATACTTCTTCGGCCTACCCCTACCCCGCCTAAAACCATCCAACGTTAGTCTCTCACACCTACGAACTGGGGCATCCATGCCCCTCCTCTTCACGTGTCCGAACCAGCGCAATCGGACTTCCCGCATCTTGCACTCCACTGGAGTCACACCAACCTTCTCCCTGATAGTCTTATTCCGAACTCTATCCCCCCTAGTCAGCCCACACATCCAGCGCAACATCCGCATCTCTGCCACCTTCATTTTTTGGATGTGGGAAGTCTTAACTGGCCAACACTCCGCTCCATACAACATGGCCGGACGGACTACCACCTTGTAAAATTTGCCTTTAAGCTTGGGCGGCACCTTCTTATCACACAACACCCCCGACGCTAGCTTCCACTTCATCCATCCCACCCCAATACGGTGCGAGACATCCTCGTCAATGTCACCGTTCCCCTGAATCACAGACCCGAGATACTTGAAACTATCCCTTTTACATACCACCTGTGATTCCAGCTTCACGACCACCTCGTCCTCCAGCCTTACGTCATTAAACTTGCATTCCAAATACTCTGTCTTGCCTCTGCTCAACCTGAACCCTTTAGACTCAAGAGTTTGTCTCCACACCTCTAATTTGTCATTCACACCCCCTCGAGTCTCATCAATCAGAACTATATCGTCTGCAAAAAGCATACACCACGGCACCTCCCCTTGAATACGCCGCGTCAACACGTCCATCACCATAGCAAACAAAAAGGGGCTAAGAGTAGATCCCTGATGCAATCCCTGCAAGACGGTGAAATGCTCTGAGTCTCCTCCCGCCGTCCTCACCTGAGTTTTCGCTCCCTCATACATATCCTTAATTGCTCTGATATATGCCTGCGGGACTCCACTCACCTCCAAGCACCTCCAAAGCACCTCCCTGGGGACTTTGTCGTATGCCTTCTCCAGGTCGATAAACACCATGTGCAGGTCCTTCTTCCTTTCCCTATATTGTTCCACCAGCCTCCGTACCAGGTGAATTGCCTCCGTCGTCGAGCGGCCAGGCATAAACCCAAACTAGTTTTCCGAAATAGACACTATCCGTCTCAACCTCACCTCGACCACTCTCTCCCAGATCTTCATAGAGTGACTTAATAGCTTAATCCCCCTATAGTTATTGCAACTCTGGATGTCCCCCTTATTCTTATAGAGAGGGATGATGGTACTCCACCTCCAAGCCTCGGGCATCTTTGTCGTCTTGAAGATTTCGTTGAACAATCCAGTCAACCACCTTACGCCAGCCTCTCCAATGAACTTCCAAAATTCCACCGGTATCTCATCCGGCCCCGTCGCCCTACCCCTTCGCATCCTGCGAACAGCCTCTCTAACCTCTGCTACCTTAAAACATCTACAATAACTAAAGTCCCGGCCCTTCTCTGAGAGCTCCAGTTCCCCTAACTCGATAGCTCTATCCCCTTCGTCATTCAAGAGCCTATGGAAGTACGACTGCCATCTATCCTTAATGGAAGTACGACTACCCTTTGACATAAATTTGGTTAAATATTGGAAACCTCTTCTGAGTTTGCGTCAAATTGGGCTAAATTATGGGCATAGTATTGCTAGCTTCTTGATTCACAATTGTTAGGAAAGCGAAAAAAAAAGAGACTGGATTCACCCTTTTTTCTAGCCATAGTAGTTTATATGACTCTGTGAACTATATCAAAGAAAGACAATTCAACAGATTATAACGTTATTTGTTCATTCCAGATTGCTTCAGAAGGCCTGAAGCATCGTGTGTTCGAAGTGTCATTGGCTGATCTTTAGAATGACGAAGATAACTCCTTCAGGAAGATTCGTCTGAGAGCTGAAGATGTCCAAGGAAGAAATATCCTGACAAACTTTTATGGTATGGACTTCACCACAGATAAGTTGAGGTCACTGGTAAAGAAATGGCAATCATTGATTGAGGCTCATGTTGATGTTAAGACAACTGATAGTTACACCTTGAGAATGTTCTGCATTGGCTTTACCAAAAAGCGCCCAAACCAACAAAAAAGAACTTGCTACGCACAGTCAAGCCAGACTCGCCAGGTAAATGCTAATGCTTTCTTCAAATCTGAATAAGGGTGGCAACGGAACCGGAACTTTCCGTTCCGTTCCGGTAGTTCCGGTTCCGGTAACAAACCGGTCCGGTTGGTTCCGGTTTACCGGTACCAAATGTTCCGGATAACGAAACCGGACCGGACCTTCGAAAATTTCCGGTATTTCCGGTACCGGTTTTCGGTCCGGAATAACGGTCAGAATTTGGATTTAAAATTAGTTTTTTTTTTTTTTTAATAAAACAGGTTTGCAACGGCTGTTAGCCGTTGCATTGTAGCCGTTACTCCCCCCCCCCCCCCCCCTTCCAATTACCCCCCACCCTTTAAAATTTTTACTATAAATATACTTCATTTCAATTATTTTTTTCACACAAATATTATCAATTTTCATACTCTCTCTTAATATTCTCTCAAATTCTCTCTAAGTATTTCTAGTTTTATTATATTAGTTGAACACTTGAAGTTGAGGATTCATTCAATTCCGACATTTGTTATACGTCTGCTTTTACGCAGACGTTCGGTATATTCGTTCCAACTTTAATCTCTTTTTATTTACGTTAATTATCTATATTTTTTTTTTTACGAACATCAATTTGTATTTGTATTGCTTGTTTTAATATTTTATTTTGAAATATGGATTTTGAAAAAAATAGTAGTGGTAAAAAATCAAATTTTGGTAAGGTCTTTCGTAGAAATAAAAAAAGTAAGGCTAGTACTAGTTCATTACCGGGTAGATTTAATGAAACTTCATTATCACAACCTAATGGTTTTGATGTTGGTATCGGTATGGAATTAGATAATGAGACCCTGAATAGGCGTTATAATAATTTTGAGGAAGACTTACCAGAGGAAGATGATATAGAAGAACAAGAATTAGGTGATAGCCCTACCCCTACTAGTCCGGTTACGGAATTACCGGAACACGGTGAAGAACTGTCCCTTTTACCGGAATTTACTAGGGCCAAAGGTACCGAACGTACTAAAAGGTCTTTAGTTTGGAAATTTATGGAGCATGATAGGGTAAAAAATACTGCTACTTGCAATAAATGCAAGAATGTTTTTAAACATTTGACTGGGGGGAAAAATGGCGGGACAGGATTGCTAACTTCGCAAGAGTTAAAAACTAGATTATGTTTAATGTATAAAGATCATTTTCATGTTAGATGTTCCGCACATATTTTAAATTTGATAGTACATGATGGTATTCATTTGTTTGGAAATGGTTGTGTTAAAGTGAGAATTGCTTGTAGTTCTATGTTTAAAAATAAAAAAAAGGCTGTAATGGATGATTTTAAACGTAAATGTGAACAATGTGGCCTTCCATATAGAAAAATTCCAAAAGAAATTCCTACTAGATGGAATTCTTTGTTTCAAATGTTTGAAGTTGCTGTTATATATCGTAAACCTATACTAGTTTATAATTCTTATAATGAGGATGTTAATTTAATGCTAGATGAAGATGATTGGACTGAAGTAGAAGAACTTTGTAAATTTTTGAAAGCTTTTTATCAAGCTAAGAACACAGTATCTGCTCAATATACTCCAACTATTTCTTCTGTTTTAGTAACTATTACTGCTATTTCTAAAGTACTTGTTGAATATAAAAAAATATATCCTAACAAAGAGGCAATTGAAGCTATGATTGAAAAATTTTAAAAATATTATTTTCCAATTCCACAAATTATTTTAACAACTAATTTATTAAACCCATTTTATAAAGAACATGGTACAGTGATGTTGGTTAGAAAATTATACAACAATTTAGAAATTGGACTTCATGAAAAGCCATCAGTTGAAACTTGTTGTGCCAGCATAGTACCTACAGCTAGGAATTTATATAACTTGTATCAAGTTATGGAACAAAATATTGGGCCGATTGAACCTCCTAGTTCTAGACGTAGATATGATGATTTAGATGACGAGATGGGCGAAGAACTTGGTCTTCAATGTTGTAGGAGTAATGATTTTGATTCGTATCTTTCGCAGGACCGGGAAAATATTAGAGATGAAACTGGAAAACAACAACTTTTATCGTGGTGGAAGACCAGGATCAGTCAATTTCCAAAACTTTCAAGGATGGTTCGAGATTTGTTATCAGCTCAAGCTTCTTCAGTTGCTTCGGAGCAAGCTTTCAGCGCAGGAAGATTTATAATAAGAGATCATCGGTATTCGTTAGCAAGGGATAGTTTGGAGATTTCGGTATTATTTAGAGATTGGATCAATGCCGAACGAAGAAATTTTGGGTTCCCCAAACTACCGCCCCATATTGAAGAGGAAATAGATGAAATTTTTGTCGAAAATAGTGATGATGGAATGGAAGCAATGGAGCAACAAGGAAATAGACCAATTCCGGAGGATTTATCCGTCGAAGAATTAGAAAAATTACGCCAAAAAAATTATAGACAATATAGATATTAATAAGATTGTACAATAGAAATCTAATTCACACAGAACCCTTCCTAGAAGGTGGCTGCGTAGATTAGATTTACATTTAATATCTTTGTAATAAATGTTTGCCTAATTTTGTTTTAAATTTTCTCATTTGTTTGTTGCAATTATGAAAAAAAAAATATTATATTAAGTATTTAACTTTATAAAGTTAGAAAAAATTTTAACTTCTTAAACTTACTAAAAATATTATATTAACTTAACATATACAACAACAACAACAAACCCAGTGTATTCCCACCTATATTAACTTAACATATATTTACAATAATTAAAATTTAAACTTATTATAAAAAAAGTTAATAAACTATATAAACTATTTAAGTTAAAAATATATATATTTAACTTATAAATTAATCTCAATTAAGTTACAATTTAAATTAAAAGTTAAAAAAAAAAAAAAAAAAAAAAAACTGGTAGCCGACGAAGTTTCCGGTAACGTTCCGGTATCGGACCGGTCCGTTCTGGTTCCACACCGGTACCTACCGGACCGGTCCGAACAGGGTATATGTTCCGGTATTCCGGTTCCGGTAACTCCGGTTCCGGCGACATAAACCGGTAACGAGGTTCCGGTAACGTTCCGGATCCGGTAAAACCGGTCCGGCGTTTCCGGTTCCGGTCCGTTGCCACCCTTAAATCTGAACAAGTATTGTTCTAGTTGTGATATAGCAATGTTAGTTCCATGATAAATGGAAATGCTTTGTTTAAATTTTCTCAAGTATTCGTTTTGATGTGCACAAGTCATTAAGCAATAGAAATAATGTAGGGATGATTACTAGTGCTTACACTTCCCCTTCTTGTATCATGGTTTTTAGATCCGTCGCAAGATGCGTGAGATCATGGTTAACCAGGCACAATCGTGTGATTTGAAAGACTTGGTCCTGAAGTTCATTCCTGAATCAATTGGCAGAGAGATTGAGAAGGCAACATCAAGCATCTACCCATTGCAGAATGTGTTCATTCGCAAGGTCAAGATCTTGAAGGCTCCAAAGTTTGACCTTGGCAGGCTGATGGAGGTAATTCTATTGTTCCCATCTCCAGTAATGTTAATTTCCATTTGTTTGTCACTATCATATCACCAAACTCTTTACTTTTCCATCTGAAGTGTACTAATGCTTCAACATCTAATGCTGTTTGTGACGGAGTAGGAAAACTTGAATGTGATTAATATTGTTTCTTGGTTGTGGTAGGTTCACGGTGATTACTCAGAAGATATCGGTGTGAAGGTGGATAGACCAGCAGAGGACGTTGTAGCTGAGCCAACTGAAGTTGTTGGAGCTTAACTATGTTATGATTTTCATAATCTGTTTTATGAACTTGTTCTCGGTTTTCATTGTTTTTTTTTTTCATTAAATGAGTCAGTAGATTACCTTCATGTCTTGAGAGTTTAGCAACAAATTTTAGAAGCAATTATATACTACATTATGATATTTCTCACTCCTTGAAATATGTTTACCATTTTTCAGTAAATGGCCCTGCAATTCTGGCCTTCAATGCTTTTAAAGTTGACTATTATCATCTGTGCATTGTGTAATATTTTATTCCTTCATGATTGTCATTGAGTTGTGACAATGAAGTTGTAAAGTTTGAACCAGTAGGTGGAGTGACTAATATAGAGTGATGTGATCAATTGGTCAATTGAAATTCTTCCATCACTGAATTTGATTCTGAATGTTCCATGGACTAGAACATTGTTATAGTCTATAATGGTGTATTAGAATAATGTTAGTTGTTGAGGTGAAGATGCTATAGTCTAAATGTTCATGGACTAGAACAATGTTATAGTCTTAATGTCCATCTCTGAACTTTGAGAGTTTGAAAGTATTACACTTCTTAGTCTTGATTCTTCTTATTGATGTTGAAGTCGAAGCAATCAGCTTTTTGCATAAAAATTGAATTAGATTCTTTTATCCTGTGAGATTGTAGAAGTTACAACAATGTATCCAGTGTAGAGTGTATCGTGCTCCTCCCTCGAAGGTACAAAGATTGAGAGGTTGTTTTCAATAGAACCTTGATCGAGATTCTTTTTAACCTTTCACTAAAACACTATAAACTTACCTGTCCTTGAAAGTTTGAAAGTATTCACTTCTTAGTCTTGATTTTCCTTAATGATCATGAAGTCGAAACAATCAGTTTTTTTGCATAAAAATTGAATCAAGTCGAAACAATGTATGCAATGTGGAGTGTATCGTACTCCTACCTCAGAGGTAGAGAGGCTGTTTTTGAGAAATCCTCGACCGAGATTGTAAAAGTTACCAAAGTTTTTTTCGATAATATCTATGAATAAATTATTTCCAACTCTAACTACTGGAGTCTCTTCTACATTATTGTAACTATTCTAATATAAGCCGGGAGACTTGTGGAAGATAAAATAGACCAGTTTTGCACATCTTGTGTTTTTCAGTTTTGCCAATATCAAGACTAAAACAACATGCAAGTGTAATTCCATAAAACGGGGTTGAGGTACGCAGACCTCACCCCTACCTTAGAGGTAAAGAGGCTATTTTCGATAAATCATCGACTCAAAAAACGACGACAAATGATAATCGAAGTACAAGAATCAACAAATAGTAACCAAAACAGTATGACAGTCAAAGTACAAGTACAAGAAACAACATATAGTAACAAAAATGAAGGACAAGAAACTAGAAGATTAATACTACGACTATCAATATGGACGAAAAACAAGACAAAGCACTCCTACCTACTAACCTTCTACCCTAATACCCTAATACGTGTTCCACAACCTTCTGAGGTCATTTAAAATCTATTTGTTTCTAGTTTGCCTGTACTTCAGAAACCATGACAGAAGGAATTTTGGTATGCTATATAGAGAAGCTGGCTTTTGCAGAAATCTACATGATACCAATAACTGATTAACACCTTAGAGAGTTTCAGAAAGATTAAAATTACAAAACACAAAGCATTGCTAAAATTCTTTAGGCAGTTAAAAAGTCTAAATGATCGAAAACAGTAGCCATGAGCAAGCTTATTTGGATCGGATCCAATCTAACTCTTTCACAGTTCAACTAAAACTAAACAAGGATAGAGGTACCCTTATGAAATCACAAAGAAAAGGTTAGAACCATTAGACACGATATCTGATGCTGCTGCTATGGCTGCCGCTGCTGCTGCTGGAAGGTCTAAAGCAACACATATGACCCTTCTTTTTCTTCTCATTGTTCCTCCTTTCGATATGAATGAAGTTCTTCAGTATGATGCCCGTGCTGCTCCTGGAAAATTTGCTCCTGACTTTGCTTTTCTTATCGTCGTCCAGTTTCAGCAAAATGTACTGAATTTTCTGAATCTCTAGTTGCAACCGCCTAATCTTCTCAGACCCCTTTCTTGCCTATTCTGAAACTCTCCTTTGACGGATATTCATGACCTCTTTCGAGTCTGCTGAACCACTGCTTGGAGAATATGATGTACTTTCCTCTGTACTCTTCATCAATTGGCTATTCAAATTCACCAGCTGCACGACTGTTTCCTCGACTTCTTGTAGCTGGCCCTTAACCGTCTCAAAATAAAAAAATTTGGGTTTTTTTGCCTTTTTGTTTGCCTCCAATTTTCTTCTCAGCTTATCGACAGTCATCTGAAGACATCAACTTCTCTGCATCAGAAGCAAGTCGCTGGAGAATCTTCTTGTTCGTTTCTTGATTTGCCTCGAACGAGTTCATTGATAACTCTTTGTCCACACCCAACTCCTTCTCCACTTCTGATTCCGTAGGTGGATGTTTGCCCCTCCACTCCAAATTCTTAAATTGGTTGTGCATGATAGGCCCCACGGTTGGATGATTTGCCCGTTTCTTCAAATCATTCACGCTACGACTGAGGCTGCTGCCATCTGCAGTTTCCCAGATCTCAAGCATCTGATCATCTACTCTCGCCGCAGCAGAATGAGCTCTTTTAATTCTTTCCGGTGAGCTATCAGAGACATGATCAAGTGGTATATCTTTCATCAGCGTCCCAATTTTGACTTCAGGCGACTAGGGTTTTGTCTTTCGTCGGTTACGGTCATCTTCATGCTCCTTCTGGTGACGACTCCTTCCTGCAACCTCATGCTTCTCTCGATCCAAACTGGGCCGAGATTTTATTAACTCAATTTCACTCGCAGAACTATTTCGACCAGGCTTAATGTGATGTAAAGGCTGATGCAAAACAGGCTTGTTAATGTCTTCCACTACTTTCTCAACTGCTTTAATCCTTGTCCTCAGCTCCTGCAAATCAAGAACGCCTTTTGGCATGATAGATTGACCATCCGTCAGCTTGTTGGAGCTAATTTGATCTGACAGAACCTCAATTTCAACATACTGCAAATACATGAAGCAAGAACAAATTTCAGTAAAAAATTGGAGATAATTGCTACATCCTCAGCTTAACGCTGAAGAACACAGGAAGTAAACAAGAATAACACTTAGGAATGTTGATGCTCCTGTGATATAAGTTCTTGAGCACTTGATTAAATTTCCAAATAGGTTTCAATATACCCACAAGTCAACTCCGCAATACAATATCATTGTTAAAGTAATGTTTGTTCAACTAGATATCCATTGACAATCTATTGCACGTTATGACTTTCAGCAAATATGGCGGAAACTTTAAAGCAATCAAATAACTTATTGATTTGTAAAGCAATGGGAATTTACAGAAAGACCAGAGTTCCATTCAAATCCGAATATAGAGAAAAAGTAAATAACCAACACTGCTTACACATGAGAAAGTACATTACCTTTGATTCCTGAGAACGAGCTAGATTAAGTTTCACGAGGAGCAGAGCATTTTCCTCAAGTGAAACAATGTCATCCCTTAGAGAAGCAATTACAGGAGCATATGAATGTAACTGCGACTTCAGTTCTCCAACTTCACCTTCCATCGAAATCATTTGTCCTTTCATCTGTTGAATCTCCAAATCTTTGGAAGCATTTTTATCCTCGAGTCTTTCACACACCTCAGTCAACTCATTCATTTTGTTTTCCAGTAGTACTTCACGAATGGAGGAGATCTGGAGATCAAAATAAAAGGTTGCTGCCTCTGCCTCCCATAATTCAAATTCATAGTTTTTCTCTTGGAGCTCCGAACTCAAGATCTCGCATTCGTTGCTCTTCAATTTCTTCATGCAACTTACCCAGCTCAGTTACCAAGTTCATATTCACTTCCCGAAGGACTTCAATTTCTTGGTTTTGAGCAGTATTTGTACTTGTTACTTCACTTATCTTCTTTTCTAGAATTTCATTTGTCTGCATGGATTCTTGCCGATCAGTTTTTAGCACATCCAACATCCTACACAATTCTGAGTTCAAATTTTCAGATGCTATAAGCTTCTGCTTGGCTTCCAAGAGTCCTGCTTCCTGCTTATCAATCAATTCTTTTCCATTGGAAAGTTCCAACTTCAAATGAACATTAGATTCCCTGACTTCATGTAGCTCCACTTCCAGTCTTTGAACTGATTCCTTCAGGAGTAAGTTTTCAGTTTCCTTTATCTCCAGCTTCTCCTTCAATATGCCCATTTCCTTGTCGAAGTCACTGACTACACCATGAAGATTGTGCATATCTTCACATATTGACTTCAGCTCAGCAGATTTCTCACTACCAAAACTCATCCAAATTGTAGAGAGATTGCTAAGAGCAAGTGTATCGAGTAAAAGGGTATCATTTTCCTGCCCCACCATCCATTTCTCCTCCTTGATCTCTGTGACGTTTTGCAACAAAGTTCTATTCTCCTCAAGAACTTGGGAGTATTTCTTTTTTAATTCAACATAAGCTGTCTGCAACTGATCATGCTAGACAGAGAGACTCCCAACCTCTGCATCAAGTACAGCGGTTAGTTGACTGCCTTTGCTCACTTCCAGTCCCAATTTCTTATTCATCTCTAGAAGTTCGTGATTGTCTTTCTGCACTGTGCCAAGCTTCTGTGCCATGGTGTTGAACTCCTTCTCTACAGATTTCTTCACTGACTCAAGTTCAAGGGCCTCCGATTTCAGCTGTGCAAGTAAAGTTATAAGAACAGAGTTTTCAATCTCCTCTTCAAATTCTTTCTTCCTCCACTTGCTTTCTTCTTGTAGGAGATGAATATGGTTCTCCATACTAAGTAATAGGGTCTCCCTGTGATGAGTAAGTTTGGCCCTTTCTTGTTTCTCTATTCCAACTGCAACTCTCAGTTCTTCTACTTCTAAACTACTTGCTTTTTTGTCCTTTTCCAGGCAAGTATATTTTTCCTCCAATCCTGTAAATCTTGATTCCAGGTATTCTAGTTTCCGTTCAGTATTTTCCAACTGAAGCGCTAGGCTACCTCTTTCAGCAAGAAGATTGGACTTCTCATTCTTCAGCAATTGGCAGATCTCCTCTAACCCCTTGGACTTTTCCCTCAGACCTTCTTCAAGTTCAACTTTTGCACCAAAAAGAGAGCATTTTTCTCTATGAATTTCTGCATGCTATCAGTTATAATTTGCAACTGAGACAGCAAAGAACCTTTCTCAGCAACAAGTGTCAATTTACCTTTCTCAGCAACAAGTGTCAATTTTTCTCCATTGAGAATTTGACAAGACTCTTGAAGCGCTCTCACCTTCTCCTGCGATCGCTGCAACTCGCCATTCACATCTGAGAGCGAACTCTCCAAAACAGCTTTCTTTCTCAGAAGTTCATCCATGTCCTCCAGCTTTTTATTTAGGAGTTCTTTCTCCTTTTTGTCCTTCTCAGAGATTACTCGCAGCTCGGAGCTTTCTTCCTGCAAGATCTTTATTGAAGACTCAATACACTCAGGGTTTAAACCTGCACCCTTCACTTGCTCTACCAAAGCCTGATAGCTCCTGTTTAGGTCCTTGATTTCTTCCTTCAAACGTGAAATGTCTTTCTGAAGGTTGTTATTAAGTTCCACTTGTTCAGCAACCTCTTCTTGAAGTCTCATTTTCATCTTCCTCAGGCTAAGGATTTCATTTTCCAGATTCTCCTGTGAGAATGTCGAGGACAATTTCAGTTCACTCAGGCTTTGATTTTCATCCTTCATTCTCCGAAGTTCATCCTCCAAACTATTTTTGCTTGTTTCCATGTCCTTCAAAAGCTGAAGGCCATTTTTGAGCTCCAATGCCAGCGCTTTCTGCTCCTCTTGAGATTGAGAGTGCAAGTTTTGCAAAGCCAAAAGCGAGGCTTCAATTTGTGCATGCCTTAAGTGCTCATTTTGCAAATCACTTTGAAGTTTCTCCAGCTCCCTTTGCTTTTGAGAAAGCTCTTGATCTTTCACAGTTATCTTCTTTGCCAGGTTATCTGCCTCAGAGTGCAATGACTGATTTGATGTCTCCAGCATAACACACTTCTCTTCAGCATTTCTAAGCCTAGCAGCACCCACTGAAAGCTCACTGTTGAGACGTTTTACATCCTCTTGTGCACAGGATAGTTCATTCTCAAGTTTGGATATTTTCTCCAGACAGCTTTTATACTCGCGGACTGAGGCTTCTTTATTCTCTTTTAGCTCCATAACAAGCTCTTTCAGTTTCTTTATCTCACTTTCAGCTCTATCAGCTTTCTCATTTAGAAGTTTGGATTCTTCCTCTGACAGTAAGAGTTTTTTCTCCAGTTCAGACATCTTTTCCACGCATTGTTTGTACTGATGAAAGTAACAATCCTTTTCAGACTCTAATTTATAGATCTCATTCCTCAGATGCTGAGCTTCACTTTCTGCCTTAATTGCTCGCTCATTTACTCCTTTTGTGTCTTCATGTGCTTGAGAAGCCTTATCCTCCAAGCTGGATATCCGTTCCAAATACTCCTTGTGTTTGCTCAAAGCAGCATCTCTTTCAGCCTCCAGTTTGATAAGTGATTCTTTCAACTTCTGAGCTTCATTTCCCGCTTCACTGGCCCGTTCATTGAACTTAAGGGAGTCCCTGTGTGCAGCACTGAGATCCCTCTCTACAGCAGACAACTTTTCCAGGCATTGCTGATATTGAAGGAATGTAGTTTCGTTTTCCGCCTCCACGCCAGCTAGGGCTTCTTTCAGCATTTGAACTTCACCTTCAGCTTGACCTGCACGCTCTGACTCCGCCAGAACTTTGGACTTGAGGTTTTCATTCTCAATTGATAATTCAGATACTTGAGAATTCAAACTTTGTTCTTTATCCTCTGTATTGCTGTGCAATCCTTTCTTTAACGTTCCCTCACGGAACTTCGAGTTCTTTAGAATTTCTTCTCCAGCTCCAAGCATCTCCTGCAATTGTTTTAGACCCCCCGCACTTGTTCCCTTATCATCACCACTATAAGATCCACTCCTTTGTACAGCATGCCTTCTTGACAGCAATAACCCAACAGCATGTAGACGCAAGTCACCCATATCAGGCGAAGCATGAGCTCCATGCAACACATCTGGACACTGTGGCTCTGCCCCCTGTGCGGAAGATTTCACTGCCGAATCTTCAAGAAGAAAGGGTATTTGGTCGGAAAATGCCTCTGACATGGTTTTCTGGGCCTTCTTAAGCTCCCCTGATACATGGTCATATCTTTCAGCTAACGCCCGGTATGCCCTGTAGAACTCCTCAACTAATTTCATTAGCTCAGGCCTTTTCTTGTAGTACATTTCAGCCCTTCTTGCAAATGAATCAGCGTCTTCTTCAATGAGTTTGATCATTCCCTTCACTTTAGAATCCATTTCTGTGAAAATAAGAAATAAAAACAGGTTAATTACGTCAGTTTGGATGAGACAAACCATGACAAAGAATTAATACAATCTTTTCCAGTAAAACAAGCAGAGTTCCAGCAACTTCTGCAACAATTTAGAGCATACCTTTCGATGTTCTAACCAGATACCTAGTATGACATTCTAGGGCCAAATTGGTGGTACGAACTTGATATGTTTCATTTCAAAAGGTCAATCTTAACTTGCATTTAGTCTCTTAAGCCACCGTAATATATACACATATGGTAGGATATCTAATCTAGGTGGTTAATAAATGGACGCAGTGAATGTGCGAGGCTGAATGAAAACAGGAGTTAGTTGAGGTTAACAAACATGGATCCAATAAGTGTTTGCATAAATTGTGCAAGAGTTGGGCACTAATAAATACTTCGATTACATGAAACAGTTTTTATAAGGAAATAATAGGCAAGGTTCTCTATCACATGCACTACGCAGGTAGGGAAAACAGTAAGCGTCAAGTTATAGGGAAACAGAAGAGACAAATTTTGCAGACTTTTTTGGGGAGGTAAAACTAATTCTTAAAGATACTTTAAATTAACTCTATTTTGACAAAATGAAAATACTTAGAATGTGAATCAAATGTTGAGTGAAATTGGTCCTTTTTCTTTCACTGCTACTAAGGACCTATAGGTATGCATACCTACTTATCAAAGATCATCAGAATGTGTTATCCATCAAAAAGGCAAATACGCTCTCATCTGAGTTCTCCTCCTCAATCCACTCTAAGAAAAAGGCAAGTACAGCTACTCTACTTCTGAGTAGATCCAGCTTCCCTCCACCGAAGACTGGAGCTTCGTAACATGTTGACGAAGGCCCCCGAACTGAGGGCTCCGTCAGTAGAAGGTACGACTTTGTCTCCCCGGAAGAAGAATAGCCCCGCTCTCTAGCCGACTGATCCCGTTGAGCATGTGTTCTTGGTTAATAAAAACACAAGTATAGGCTGGAGGACAGATACTATAAGTAGGACAAAGGCCTTCAAAGAGAAATGAAAGGATTTTTGGAGCATTTTTCACAAGACTTTGCTATTATAGCTTTAGTTTGTGAAGGGCAGCCCAAAACATCATTCGCAGAAAATCTGCCTCAGGAGGGGGGTTAATGTAAACACTAGCTAGAACACATTGATGCAAGGCAAAGCCCTGGAATGGTAGTCTTGCTTTTGGGAAGAAAGATAAGTTATGTAGGCATTCCAACTATTTCGTGCAAATATAAAGAAGGCAAATAGAACAATGATACACACATTAAATACTCAGGTGGAAAACCTCTCGTCTAGAAAAAAAGGCAGCCCAGTGCAAGAAGCATCCCCCTTCATGCAGGCCGGAGGAATAGCTGCACACCAAAGGGGTGTGATCTAGGCAACCTACCCTGATGCAAGGGTCAGTGGCTGCTTCTGTCCATGACCTATAGGTCACATGAAACTTCACCGTTACTCTCTGAAAACCCCCAAAATTGTAGGTAACCCAATTCCCAAGCAAATCATATACATATGCCCCACAATGACTACATTGTTTGAATACAGAATCTTATGGTAAAGGCATAAAGCGAGACAAATTTGAGCAAGTACAATCTGAGTGTAAATGAAAAAAATTTTGAGAACGAAAAGGGATGCACTGAGCGAGCATGAAATCTTTCAATACAATATAGTAAAAAACATAGCAAGCACTAGGTGGCAAATGTATTTGTTTCTCTTAGATGCTTTCATGAATGCATGAAGCAGATGGTATCAGTCCGACTATCATAGTTTAATTAGAGCTATTGCCGAGAAATCCATATCTATGATTCAGTAAGAAAAAAACAAACATCAAATGGACAACATAGAAGACACAATCAAGAACACTAGAGATCTAGTTCGCTTGAAAAAAATGAGTGCATAAAAATGTATCAAAAAAATAAGCAACTTCTGCAGGGCAAGGAGAAAAAAAACAAGAGGAACCAAGTAGAGAGATACTCACCAGTAAGATTATCTTGAAGCCATTTTGAGTTCTTAGGGCTATGACTATCCCACCACCACGAGTACTTGCGCCTGGAGTCGGAATGCGGCAAGGCTGCCATGACTCCAGCAAAGAACAAAAAAACAACTGGATTTATCTTTGCAAATTACTGGCCACCAAACCCCTGCAAGAAAAAGAAAAAGAACAACAAATTAAGAAGAAGGAAGACATTTAATTTCGGGGTACAGGATCAAAGCCTAGGGATGAAAACTATGTGAAATGAGTTTGAAGCTAATACATCATTTCAAAGTACCTTCTTTGTGCCTCTGTAGATATGCCAAAGCACAAACAACAGCTGCAACTACAGTTACTTTTCAACTTAAAGTTGCAATGCCAGTGGACCAAAGACAACCTGAACAGGTGAAGAAAGGACTGACTGAGAATCAACTCTCATACTTTACAAACTGTTAATTAGAAGTTATGAACTTCTTAAAAGTACAACAACATCAATCAAGTATAATCCCACAACTGGGGCCCGGCGAAGTAGAGTGTACCCCTAACTCAGAGATAGAGAGGCTGTTAGATAAGCATATCTAGTAAAAATTCAATTGATGTGCACATCATAATTTAACAGAATTTTCCAAGAATTCAACAATTGACAAGATTTACCAAGTATATACAAGAAAGAGGGGAACTTCTAATAATGATCAAGGCATCATAAACAGACTTATCAAGTGGCAAAATGAGAATGGACAAATTTTCATCAACTCTTAATTAACCAAGACCCTTTTTTCCTAATTATCAAGATTTACAAAACCCCAACATGAAAGCTAAGGATTTTGATCAAATGGGCAAGATTAAAACAACAAAAAAATCAATCTTTTGTATGAATTAAATCAAAACACCCCAGAAAAACAAAATCTTGAAGCCAAACAACTGATTAAAAAAGTGCAGCTTCTGAGCAAATGGGCAAGACTAAACTACAAAAAATCAAATCTTTTTCATGAATTGAATTAAAAAACCCATAAAAACAAAATCTTGAAGCAAAAAAATGATTAAACAAGTGAAGATTCTGAGCAGATGGGCAAGACTAAAACCACAAAAAAAATAGTTAAATCAAAAAAACATCAGAATAACAAAATTTTGAAGCAAAAAGAACTGATTAAAGAAGTTACATTGATACACACAACCTTAAAAACAGAAAAAAAAAAAAAACAATCCACATCAAGAACTTAGAACAAATGATCTCAAGAAACAACAACAACATCATACCAAGTGAAATTCCACAAGTGATCCTCAAGAAACAAGCAAACATAAAATAAAGTGCAACTCGATGTACTAAACTTTCGTTATGTGAGAGATTTGAAAAATAATCTAACCACAGTATAAAGATTTATCGTACACAACTTAAATAGGGAATGTAATTTTATTAATTTTCTTCTTAAGATCCTTTTTAAAACTTTACAAACTTATTTGTACTTTAAAAAAGAATTAATTGTAAGTTAAAATGAAAATAAGTTTTAGTTAATTTTATTTTTATTTTATAAATTAATAAATATATGTGGTATAATTATTTAGTAATGTGGACAACTAATATACGAGGGAGAGATTTCTGAAAATATATATATATATTATATTTGTTGAGATTTTGTCGGGGCTTTATTGGGTAATACAACTCTTGTATACTCCTGACCAACAATGGGATGCTTCATTTTTTGGATTAATATATCCCTTACTTGGGATCTCAAAAATATTCTTTCTTGGGTCTTATTCCATTTTTTTATATTTTTTTAATAATTATTTTTTGGAAAAAAAATCATTAATTTACTTGGAGTTATATTTTTAATGAGATTATGAGAACATTTTTTTATGTGGCAGAAGCAAATCAAGATCTTCTTTTTATTCTTTGCATTTTTATAAATGATACTCCATATATTTCTTTTTAGTTTTTAACATAAGAATAAAAGATTTTATCATATGATAATTATTCTTTGTTTAGGTGAATCAATTTGGGACCTTGATTTTTGGAGAATTTTAGAATTTGTTTGAGTGATCGTAGATACAAAGAAATTGCCAATATATGATTTTTACAATTAAATATGATACTAATTTTTATGAGATTCAGCAATTAAAACTATTGCATGTTAACATAAGAAAAATAATGGAGTGAAATTTTGATGATTAATTTTTTAAAAAATAAAAATAAAAGAGCATTAAATAGATTTTGAAGAAGAAATTCTAGTCAAATAAAAGCTTGTTTTAGATTTTGTAAATCAGCAATATATAACACATAATTTTATCCAATTAAGGTAGGTTCATCTTCTAACGTTCTATTTTTGGTATCTGTGCAATTATATATTAAATGTAACTTTTTATTTTTGGAAAAGCTACCAAAACTGAAAAGCATAGTTTTAGCAAACATGTTAATGCCATTAATTAATTGATTTTAAATTTGAAAAGCTGCTAAAAGTGAAAAGTAAAAGAAGGAAGGCCTTTGCAGTACTAAACCACTCACCCCACACAATACTTTTTTTTTTTAAGGAAAATCTGATCTTTGGTCCACAATTTCTTGTAATATTCCATTGATTTTATATTTATTGTACATAATTTTGACATTAATTTTATCATTTTTATTTTACTCTACTCATGTTGACTTGACACTCTAAAAATATATATTAGAAATTTATTTTTCTAAATCAATATTATTAATTATATTTTATAACTCCGAATTTAACTGCTAATAGTTTACACTTAATCTGAATCAAATGACAAAGAAGAAAAAACTTAATAAGATTTTCTTGCTTTTTTTTTTCTTTTTTAAAGCTTAAAGCATATAAATGCGTGGAAGCTTCGTTTTGCTTATGAAATACTTAAAGCAAAAGTAGATATATATGACGTTAACTTCTCTTCTTTCCACCAAGTAAAAATAATCATGATTAAGCAAATACATGTTATTAGTGTTACCATATTTTAAATATTTTTTCCAATCAAATTACATGTTCAAGTAATTTCATTTGGTCACAACTCACAATTTTTTAAAACTATATATCGTCAAAAAGTTAGAGACAATAGTTTAACATTTTGAAAAATATTAAACTCTATTTAATTTGAGTTAGAACTTGTTATATACTAATAAATTTACTCGCATTCAGTGTTTATGCCACATAATATTAATTATCAAGAATATAAGTGATAAATTAAAGTGTACATGGAAGTAAATACATGTGTTAAATAAATTATTAGCTTGACGTAAACATCAAAATGCGTGTAAAATCATACAAAAAATTATTTGAGATTTCAACTAGTACCACATATCTTGCTTATAGTTTAGAAAATTACACAACCTTAATTTTATCATAAATTAAGTGGCAAAACTATATATGGATGACTAATTGAGTAGTTGTGTCAGCTTTTAATTTGATCAGCAATACATTATATTTTAAATTTTCACCTTTAGATTTATAATAGTAAAAAGAAAGATTGGAAAAAATTGTATAAGAAATCAATTTTTGTTTCTCCAACGTGATAATTAATTTCATACTACTTGTGTATGTCGACTAAATTTGCCACATAGTTGATCAATTTATCATATAGTTGAAAACATTGTCCCTCCATTTATTTGTGATTGAATATTTGGCCTAGCTACATTTGGAGGGAAAAAAAGCGTTGTAGCGTTTAATTAGCAATAAATTGAATCAAGCACATTTCATTATGGCTAATGCCTAGTTTAATGACCTTTAAGGATACTAGTTTCAGTACTTCCTCATGATCAGCAAAATATATTGTCATTACATTAAAACGTGAAAATCACAAAACACAATCAGGAAAAAAATCAAATATTATATATATGCAGAGAAATAATGTCTTGCTACTTAGTAGCGAGGGAGCGCTTCTCCTTTAAAAACACCCTAATGCAACACAATCATTACTAGAAAAGTGCTACCACTACTATTTAATTATATTTTTTTAAAAAAAACATGAACTATATATAGTGAAAAATCCACATAAATAATTTCTTGCGGATTTTCTTGCCAAAAAATTATTAATTGAGGATTATTAATTCCCCTTGGAAAATCCACAAGTGAACCTACCAAAATTTTCTTGCTTACATACGAATTAATAATCCTCAATTAACCATGCAGATGGGTAATGAAAAATTTTACAAACATATATTTATTAATTTTATTGACATTATTGTTGTTCTTTTATGTTACAATATTTTGTTACTGCTATTCTCCTTATTTCTAACATTCCTTTTCGTATTTATATTTGTATATGTTTATTTAAGCCAGGGATTTATCGAAAAATAACCTCTCTATCATTACAAAGTAGAGATATGGTTTGCATATATTATACCCCTCATATACTACTTGCGGGACTACACTGTACGATATTGTTGTTGTTGTTGTCAACATGCATGCATGGACTAAAAAGTTGTAATCAGACTTTTAAGTTATAATGGCAAAGTGAAAATCATAAAAGTGGTCAAATAAACAGTTTTAGTGCATGATCTTGAAAGAATGGGGATACACAAATTATTGGAGCTAGATATAAAGATTTTGGATTACATTTAAAAAAAGAAAACTTTTTAAATGTGGACCAAGAAATATGGCATCACTTTGGCTTCTTATCGTCACTTCTTTTTAACCAAACCTATATATAAATGTTAACAAAATTAATATTTGAAAAGAAAGCATAAGCATAAGCATTTTTGTTCTTTTCATTAAATTTTACAATAAGAAATTAAAATCCCATTCCTATTATGGGTCAAAAAGAAAATTATAAAGTAGAATTTGGCTTATCAATTTGGAAGAAATTGGGATGGGGTTAAGTGGGGACTTAGTGAATTGTGATGTTGATGGAATTGACCTTTCTTCTTATTCATAATGTTAAAAGCTTTTACCAACTTTTTCCAACAATAATAATTAGCTTTTCAAGAATCATATAATTAGTTGGGAAAGAGGTATACATATACATTGCAAAGAAATGAAAAAAATACTATTTATTTTTCCTACCAACTTTTTCCTTATCAAGAACGGCACATGTATATCAAGTATATATTAATTGTTCAACATTCATTTAAATTTGGAATTAATGGTATTTATATTTTTGTGAGTTTCCATCTCAGCTATTAGTTATTCCTTTTTTTTTTTTGTCTGAAATTATCACCATCTATGTATTAAAACTGTTTATCATAAATAATTTGGTATAATTGAATTTTTATGTTAGTGAAGAACACATGCACTATGATGTAACCTCATTTTAGATCCAATTTGTTTGGCAATATGATTACTAGGCGATAATGAAAGTAAGCGAAATGTGATGTAAATAAAATAAACAAAGTAAAAAATAAAAGATAAATCTAAGTGAGCCTGAACTGAATAAGGCTGTTCCTAAGATCAACTCTCAACTATCCAAGCTATTACCAAAGCAAGGCATAATGTAAAACAAGAGAAAAACTTAAAGACCAAGAAATCAATTGTATTTGGTAAGAGAATGGAAGTCAAGATGTCTTTACAAGTGAGGAGAACGATTATTTATAATTTATAATATTAGGTCTTGGTCAATCGAAATGTGTCACTAGAGCACTATATAATACCTAGACATATGTCCTTGCGCCACACGCTTTTTTCGTTGGAGGTGGTGCCAGTTAATATTCATGCATTGCTCATTCCCTATAAACTTTTTCGCGCTCTTGAGCAGTCTAACAAACTTGTCTCTTATTTGTCCCTTTGTGACATGCCATCGTGGGTGACAAACCCTCTAAGTCCTTCCCTATAAGAGAGGGCGTTCTCTATCATTGTCGTCTCGGAGGGGTCTCCCGAGGCTTCTCTTACCTTGTAGCGACAACACCTTATATATGTTGGCTTCTTTAGCGGTGGCACTTGTCTCTAGACCGATTTTATTCCATACAAAAACACACCTAGTTGAGTAACTGGTACATGATAATAGTTCCAGCTAAGAAAAGAGAATAACTAATAGTTCGCCTAGTCAACTTCGAGGTGTGTCTTAATATATAAATGGTGATAGTTCAGATAGAAAAAGCAAAGAATTGATAATTAGGGTGTGAAACTCGCCAAACAAATTATTCAAATATATTTTTGATCATTATCTCTTTGAATTATGCACTGAAATAATACTTATTACATACATAGTTTATTGAAGATTAAGTTATTTCTCTTTCGAAAGGGCATGTAGGGCCTTTTACTTTAGATCAGTAACAGGATTTTGTATATTAGATCGATACATTATAGGAAACACTACGGGAAAGTTTAAGATATTTAATTTAATAATATATAGTCAAACTTTTCTATAATAACATCATTGAATTCAAAATTTATTGGCAAACTATTGCGATTACATTTGACATTTAAATAATGTTTGACTATTATAGACAAAAATAAAGATGCATAAAATCTAATTTTTCATTTTTAATGATGTGGGAACTTTAATGTCAAATCTTACACTTAATCAACCTTTGCATAAAGGAAAATCTTTTAATGATGGAATATATATTTATATAAAATTTTTGGCATATAGAGTATTAATGTATCAAAATATTTGGTCAAAATCTCCAGAATATATTATTGATAAACTTAATCTTAATTATTATATTACCAAAAAGAATGTTAATTATAAAAAGGTAATTTTATAGAAAAAGTGTTTTTATAAAATGGTTGTTGACTACTTGTTGAGATAAAATCTAATACGGAAAATCCCATTCAATCAAATCTCTAGCCAAGTAAGTAAGTAATTAAGAACAAGAAAGAAAGATGATTGCAAACTAATATGATAGAAAATTATACCTAAAGTGATTAGTGGCAAATAACCAACAGAGATTCTTGGTTAGTAACTCTCATTTCTGTTGAGATAGTAATTAGTGTTTGATTAATGACACGTGCAGGTACTCATCACCTTCTAACACTAATCCAACTTGTTTATAAACTGAGAGATCGTTTGGCTGGAAATAAATTATCTCGGATTGGTTACCTCACATTTAAGATATATAGGACAAAATAATACTATAATTTTGAAATGAATTATTCCATATATTATATCCCAATCAAACATGAATTAACCGATCCTTAAATTAATTCTAAAATTGTTTATTATCGCTATTCCTCTTACTAAACGAATCCTAAGGAATCGTTTGGTAGAATGTATAAGATAATATTGAATGTGTTGTATTAGTAATGTTGGGATTAGTAGTGTAGAGATAGTAATACTGGAATTAGTAATACTGAGATTATTTTTTATGCAGTGTTTGGTTTGATGTATTGAAAACAATATATATTGTTATATTTAAAAAGATTATTGTTTGTTTACAAAAATACCCTCGACATATTATAACTTTGTGTATTCTCTTTGCAAAACTTTATTATTCAATTATAAAAATAAAAAAAAATTAACAATATAACTAATTGTTTACTTTAGAATATTAAGATTTAACCATTCACTTGCAAAAAAAAAATAAAAAAATTCTTGTTATATTTTCTTTATTTGTTCATCATTTGCTTGTTGTTTTCACTTTGTGATTTCTTAAGTTGGAGGTAGATAAGCGTAACTTTTGAATAAGACAATAAAATCATTATTAACATAAATTTGTGTTCGGTAGAGTGTTAAAGATAAATAGAAAAATTATTTTTATTTATGAATATCCTATTTACAAAATTAAACCCTGTACGCAATCATGTAATTTATTTTTGAATTTTGACCAATAAATATAATTTAAGTTAATGGAGTAGTTTTTTTATGACTAAAATTATTTAAAGAAATATTATTATATTGATAAATTAAAAAGAATTAACTCACATTGAATACTTTGAAAAAGATTTAGAAAAAAATTTAAGGGCATTTTTATCTTTATATATATTTATCCATAAATTTCAATTCATGAATTACTAATCCTATTAGATTGAGTATATTAATTATACGCCCTATATATTATGTAAAATATATAATTAATTTATATATTAGTAATATATTACTCCAAATTTACTATTCAAATAATATATTAAATAATTTCATCATTTAATTGATGAATTATGAAAATAATCCGCCCTATCAATAGCTCCGAAATGTTTGGCATATATTATTGCATGTGAAAGGTGAAATATGAGCTTTTGTCACGTTTGTATTGTTAATTTTTAAAACAATACATAATGAATATGATAAACACGAGTGGCTAATACTAGGCAAAGGATACATCAACAACTCATTCAAATTTAATAATAAGTTTTATTTAAATACCTAAAATTGATTTATTTCAATTGATCGACCATCTAAATATATAATAAAATATTTTTATTATATATTTATGATTTAAATTTGTGAAAAATCTTTTATACGTGTTTTCAAGCATCCATCACTTAGATAAATTAACCACTTAAAATATTTCACCTCCTTTAGTTATATGTATTAGCCTTAAATAAGCGGTAAAACTTCAGGTTTGTTCCAATCGATGTTGGGTATAATAAAAAATGAAGTGTCCTATTTTATGTTGTTAACATATCTACGTAATGAGCACTTAAAAACAAGCGTAGAAACATTTTCAAAAAAATATTTTATCATATATTTAGACATATTTAATAAATTACCGATATATCCCGCCTGAATATTATTTTGCACCAACTACCTTTAAGAGTTTTAAGCCTCATTCGAAATATAGCATGGTTTGTATATATGTTTTAGGTACGTATAAACTATAATTTTTAATATGAATTTAAGTAATATATAAACAAAAAGTACTATAAAAGATCTCTATATAAATAGATTATATATCTATTGTGGCTGATAATTCATCTTATTTTCAAAATTATAAACCTTATATATTTTAAAAAGACTATCCGATACTTTAATATCATTTAGATGATATGATAGTGCAAGAAAATTTACACTAACATGCATACTTTAAACAGTTGCAATAAATGTAATAATATGTGTTTGGTACTCATAGAATGCCTTGAAGAATCTGCCAAAAGTGGACCAAAAAAGTAGTTGATCATTCATCTGCGGGGCCGGAATTTTCAATAAGAAGTTCAAAATATAAAAAAATAAACATATAAATTAGGCGTAGGGGGCGGCGTATACTATATATGCATAAAAATAATTTCAATTAAGTATAAATAGTATAATTTTTCCATCAAAAAGGTTCGAATGAATCCATTCTCTTTGTTTCAGTTTATATAGACGTAATTTTAATAGACTTTCCTATCTAAGTCTATATCAGAAAGAAGCCTCTCACAAATATAAGTGATATTTAGATTATATATTTTCAAAAACTTTCTTAATTTTTTACTAAGTCTAAGTGTATCACACAAGTTGGACCAAAAAAATAATACTACAAGTAGTATATTATAGTTTTAGAACACCCCATGACTTCGATGTATTTTTCGCCGAATTAATATTCATCTTTGGTTTTTCAAAAAAGAAATTTTTTTTGAATCGAGATTTATTTAAAATAGTCTTTCTACCTTGCAAAAGATAAGAATATGATTTGAATACATTCCAATTTCTCCAAATTTCACTTGTGAATCACACTAAATATGTCATCGTTGTACTTATTAGTAACTAGTTTGATCGTACGTGCTTCGCACGTGTAACCTTTGATTATTTAACATTAAATGATTTTGTCTATTGTAAAGATTTTTAATGAATTCTTCACATTTTAATATAATAATGTAAACATAACCTATATTTTATTGTAAGCATATATATATTTTATCGCCAGAAGTTTCAAGTGGTTTGTGGACCGCCACTTTGAATTTGTCATGCAGTACCGCTTTTTCTTCTTGCTAGAGGCTAAGAGGTACGCATCGATTTGAACTAATATCTATGTATTCTTTTCTAATCTTAGAAAAATAATTTAAATTTTTTGTCCTTCATTAGAAAAACTCCACAATAGACAAAGCCTTTTTACTATTTTCATCAAATTATTATTAGAAAAACTCTAAATTAAAAACTCTCAACTCTTTATTTAGGTTTAACTCACTTTTCCAAAATTGTCATAGAAGTAGATTAGGTTTAGAACTTTTTAATCAATTAAATATTGATACAATCTATGATTAAAGAGATAAATTTTAAAAATTCCTAAATCTATACAAAGAAAAATTACATCACATACATATTACACAAATACTAGTTCGAGACAACTTTTCAATAATCAGATTTGAGTTGGTATAAAAGTCTTTAGTTTTATGAGAATAATTAAATAATAACTATTTAAGTAAAAGTAATAAAAAGACATCTTATCATAGGTCTTTTAATGGCTTAGATTGAAATTCCCGTTTCATTCATTTTCAATTTAGAAAACTTATCTCAAATCACAAGCAAACAATCTTTATAGGTTGGTTCTTCTTTGAGGAAATAGAAAGACAATGAATAATGCATGAACAAATAAATACATGCACTTTGACCCTATTTTGTAGATCATTTCAATTTTCATATGCACAAAGTAAATGATCGATAGTCTAATTTTGTAGCTCTTCAATTTTCATATGGACAATGCAATTGATCGATAGTTTAATACTACCTATATACATAATCGTATGATAATATACATTGCATACAGACAAATAAAACATATACAAGAGTTTCTTGTACAATAAAAATCGATAAAGAAGACAAACAATTAAAAAATAAATATGAAATATAATAAATATTCAAAGTTTGTGAACTTTATGACATCGAATTTACTCGAAACAAATAAAATAAGTCATGTGGAATACTAATTTTCATTAATGTCATTGTTTTTAATTTGAACGTATCTCTTAAAAAATTATTCATTCAAAAAAATAAAAGAAATTTTTATAAATTAATTATCTTTAGTTATTTTCTCCGTTCATATTTACTTGTTGATGTTTGACTTGACATATTTTTTAGGAAATAATAAATATAAGAATAATTTTACTATATCACCTTATAATTATAAGTCATTAAAATATTATTAATAAATAAATAGTGTGTAGTAGCAAGTACAAAATAAATATAAACTGAAAAATTATCTTCAAACTTTTCAAATTAACAACTTTAACAAAAACAAAAAGTGTTGTGATAAAACAAATTGATATCGGTTGTTTTGCCACAACGTCCAATAGGACTTTCTCATAGTTGGCCGACACATCTTTATATCCTGTAATTAGCAATACGTATGAAATAATGAGCTCGTCAAATTATATTTAAATAGATTGAAATAATTAAGTTAATGAATAGATTGATTCATCAACTATCAAAGCTTGTTCGCCAGCTTCTCAATATTGTTAAGTGAAAGAATTTGTTGTGCTTGCTTGGATAAAGCCAAATATACAACCCTATGAATCTTTCTTCCCCATATTACTCAGTCATATCTATTGTTCTTCTTTTGAATATGGAACTTCACCGAGCATAATTAAATCGGAAAAGACATATCAAATATTAATAAAAAATTGTGGTGGAATAAAGAAAATTCTTTCATTCTTAAAATATCATATTTTTTCAAGTAAAATAAATGAACTGAATAAAGATGTTGTGATTATAAATATTTTTTGTGACGTCACCTTTTCACCTAGTTCAATAAAACATATTTATCAAGTTTCTTTGCACTTACATTGAGTTAATCAAAATGCATGACAACAGAGTCTTTTGAATTTCTAATCAGCAAAGTTATAAATTAGCCAAGAATAGTGGTATATATCCAATAAAATAATAACTTATATGTAGATGAAATTTTTAAAACTTATAAAGTTCAAGAAAAAAATATTTGAGGTCATTGGAGAGGGAGGGTATGCTGCTAGCTGGAGAGCGATGGGAAAAAAAACTGAGAGGTCAAGCAAGTTAAATAGTTAGGTGTAATTTTAAATAATTTATCTAAAGTTCTAAATATAAAAGGAAACAATGACTATTTTTAAATAGAGTTTTAATTTATGTAAAGTCCTAAATACAAGGAAAATAATTATAGGACAATTTAATTAAAATATAGCAAATGACATTAATTGATTTAGAAGAGTCCAATAAGAATAGGAGTTGAACTGTTAGTAGAATTTTCTTTGTATTTTTTAAACGTTCTTTGCCTAATATTTTGTACTAAGTAAAAAGAATTTTGTGTACTTTTTTTGGACTACCCAACACGCCAAAAAATAAAAAAAAAACCCAAAAATAAATTAGCATAAACGTAAGAATTTAATCATAATAAGAAAAGGAAAGATTTATATTAAATTTTTTTGGACGGTGGAAAAAGTATCCTATTTTTATTAGAAAAAGTTTTTATTTTTACTTATTATACTATATTTAATATCATTGAAAATAATACGAAAATAGTGAAAAGACGACTTTGTCTAAAGAGGACACTTTTAATAAAGGATAAAATATTCAAATCATTTTTTTAAGGATCTTCACACTTTTAATATATTATAGATATAGATAATAGATTATAAATATAGATTATAGATTATAGATTTTGATTTTCGTATTGCTTGTGAGACTTGATGTATATGACCATGATAAGTCTACTTTCAGTTTTGCCTCATTTTACATTGTCACACCCCTTTTTGCACGTACTCCAAAAACATGGATGTATTTTTAGTTCAAAAGGGTTTTATTATTTAAGTGACAAGAAAATAAAAATTTGTTTCGAAAAAGGATTATTTGCATTTTTTATTCAGAGTCGCCACTTGGCATAATCTGGTGTGCCAAGTCACCTTTTGAAAATCCTTTTCGAAAACCATTTGACTCTTAAACCGGTTTGCGAACAGAGATTCCGGCTAAGGAATTCTGTTGACCGAGGGGAAGGTGTTAGGCACCCCTCGATCCCGTGGTTCGACCACGGTCGCTTGGTGGATTGTATCGACTATTTTGGGCATTATGAAATGTATAAATCACACAAAAGAACACGAAATAATAAGACAGTCCAAAAACGTAAGATTCCAGTCCAATTATACAGTAAATAAAAAATACGAAAATATAAATTCTAGTCTAAAACTAAATCTAAGCTCCAATGCCCTACCCGACGCCGCGGGCCTTCATCACGATCATTTTTATCAACATGATACGTCGGGGCATTCCCCGGTAAATAAATACAAGTGATCTCGGGGCATTCCCCGGCTAAATAAATACATCTAAATTAGATACGACAAACTAGGAAGAAACATTCACGTGCACATTCCAACATTCAACAAAACACTTATTCCTAAATTTTTGCCTACCCGAACCTACGATTGCCTACCCGTTTGACTTATCATGATACTATCACGAAATTGATAATTACACGTGAAAGTAACAATAACGACGAATCAAAAACAACAACATATCAAAATTAATCCTAATTCACTTTAATGATTTTTTTTTATTATTATTTTTTCGCTCCCCAAATTCCATTTAAACTACATAATTAGTGCATGCTTCGATTTTCTAATCACATCTCATAATCCGAAACCAACATCAAACACAATACAAATAACAAGGACTCACACGACAAATAAATCATTCACACCCACAACATCAATAAAAGTCAACATAAATTAAAGATTCGGTTAAAAGAAATGGACCTCGATGGAATTAATCCTTGTCGATAATAGAGAAATCCGAAGACCAAAATACTCGACGGGAGAACCTCAATTCTCCAAATTAGAAGAACTTTCTTCCTAGTTGTTTCTCTTCCAATTTTGTTTTTGCTTCTTTCTCCTTCTTTTTCCACTAAGACCTTTTATTTCTTTCTCCTTTCTCCTCTCTTTGTTGGTGTCCTTAAGTGAGCTAAAATTGCCTCTATTTATAGGCAAGAAATACCCTCTATTGATGTCATTCATGACATCAAATCCCAACAAATGAATACACTTTCTTGAAAGGCCAAAGGCCAAATTGCCAAAGGCTAATTGACAAAGTAATGACACTTTCTTGAAAGGCCAAAGGTCAAATTGCCAAAGGCTAATTGACAAAGTAATGACACTTTCTTGAAAGGCCAAAGGTCAAATTGCCAAAGGCTAATTGACAAAGTAATAGTTAGGTATGCACAAAATCTTGAGTAGAAATTAATACTTGGGCGGACAAAATTACGTGTCTACAACATGCCCCCTTTGAATGTAAACACGCAGTGTTTTCAGACAAAGAAGTAGACAATGAGACAGAATTTTGTCCCGACCATTATTCAAAGAAGAAACAGAAGAAAGAAGGACTATCGGGTTTTGAATTAGGACAACCTACCCACCCAAGTTATGAGGAAATCAAGTCACGGGTATTTCAAAAGTTTGGAAGAGGAGTGGACTATACCGAGTTGGAGAGTCGAGGGAGGTTCCGTCGAGGTTCCGGTCCGCAGCTCTGTTATTACATCAAAAATGAAAATTAAAGCCAAAACATAAAGGAAATTACAAAAATCCTATCTATACAGCTTTTGTTGGCTCTTGACTCGACTTTTATCACCCTATTCTTCAGGCGGGCTCCTGACTTGCAATTTCTTCCAACTTGTTGCTTGACTTTCGTTTCTTCACCCTGTTCTTCAGGCGGGCTCCTGGATTTATAATTCTTTACCCTGTTCTTCAGGCGGGCTCCTGACTTGCAACTTCTTCACCCTGTTCTTCAGGCAGGCTCCTGGACTTTTTTTTTTCTTTCACCCTGTTCTTCAGGCGGGCTCCTGAACTTTCTTTTTCTTCGCCCTGTTCTTCAGGCGGGCTCCTGACTTGCTATTTCATCATCCTGTTGCTATGCTTTCAACTTCTTCACCCTGTTTTGCAGGCGGGCTCCAATGCCGCTTGAATTGCTCAAATAAGGAGGGTCCTGAACATAAAAATAAAATCCCATTCTTCAGGAGGGTCCTGAACATAAAAATAAAATCCCATTCTTCAGGAGGGTCCTGAACATAAAAATAAAATCCCATTCTTCAGGAGGGTCCTGAACATAAAAATAAAGTCCCATTCTTCAGGAGGGTCCTGAACATAAAAATAAAATCCCATTCTTCAGGAGGGTCCTGAACATAAAAATAAAATCCCATTCTTCAGGAGGGTCCTGAACATAAAAATAAAGTCCCATTCTTCAGGAGGGTCCTGAACATAAAAATAAAATCCCATTCTTCAGGACCCCATAAAATAAAATCCCATTCTTCAGGAGGGTCCTGAACATAAAAATAAAATCCCATTCTTCAGGAGGGTCCTGAACATAAAATAAAATCCCATTCTTCAGGAGGGTCTTGAACATAAAAATAAAATCCCATTCTTCAGGAGGGTCCTGAACATAAAAATAAAATCCCATTCTTCAGGAGGGTCCTGAACATAAAATAAAATCCCATTCTTCAGGAGGGTCCTGAACATAAAATAAAATCCCATTCTTCAGGAGGGTCCTGAACATAAAAATAAAGTCCCATTCTTCAGGAGGGTCCTGAACATAAAATAAAATCCCATTCTTCAGGAGGGTCCTGAACATAAAAATAAAGTCCCATGGATGTGCATTTCCAATGGTAGCTGAATCAAGTGAAATGAATTTGCCCCTGTTTCAACAAAGAAAATTTGTCAGTTAAAAACTTAGTAGTGGCTTGCAGTCCTTGGCTTTTCAGGTATCTGCCCTAGCACTTGTTCTTTTCATCCTTGCTTCCAAATCACTGACACCTGCCCTGTCTTGCCGCATCATTGACCCGGATCCAGATTGAGGGGAAGTGAGTTCTGACTCGAACAATGGGTTTTTATTTTACCATGCCCCTGAGGTGCACTCTTTTCCCACATCTGAATATTTTTTACGAATCCAGTATCCTGTCGGCAGATATACTTCCTTTGCTTGCTGAATTACGATCCTATTTCTCCCTACGCTGTTCCTTGGAATTTTCTCACATAATTGGATAGACTGGTAGTAAATTTTGAAATTCTTTCTCACTTGCTTCGACACAGACTTGACTTAAAATGTAAAGAAAAGTGGTGACTTTTATTTTTGATAAATGACATAAAAAGACAAAAAGCATGAATAGATAAATGAAAGAAAAGGGCAATATCCGATAAAAAGAAAACTTATCTGAATACGACAACCAACTCCAGTGAGCATGACACGCATTTTGGATTGAGCTGCCTGATCTTCCTATCCAAACTCCCCATTTGTTGTTGAGTTCGTACCTTTGCCTCTGAGCCGCTTCTTCAAATCCATCGGACTCATACATCACATTCGATCGACGACCTTTCAAAGACTTTTGCCAACAAATCTCTTTCTTTTTACTTTTCCTTTGTTTTGAACTCTCCATCACCTTACGGTGCCCGTGAGGGTTTTCACCAATAAGACTCTCTCATTTTTGTTTCTCTGAACTCACCATTGCCTTATGGTGCCCGTAAGGGTTTTCACCAATAAGACTCTCTCATTTTTATTTTCTTTTCCTGATTTCTCATGCCGAGGGAGACAAATGGTACTTCACAATATATCATGATATGCATTGCACGCTTAGCCTTATCATTATCAAAAATTGATCTGAAGGGCTTTCCTCGGTTGTAACTTGGCTTTGGTTGAGGTTAGAAAAATGGTAAGAGGCTCAAACGACACTTGAGGTGGGGGTAGGACTTACAACTTTTGGAATCGACTCACAACACAATAACTCATGCACCAGTTTTGTTTATTGGGTGAATCATAAAATTTATTTGGTTGGACCGAGCCCGAAATAGGGCAGCCTACGTATCTCACTCCCGAGAGAGAAGAATCAGGTCGCACGTAGTTCCATCAGCTTGCTCTTTGTTTGTTTTTTTTTATTTGGTTTTTTTTTTTTTTTTTTTTTTGAACTCTTTCTTTTGTTCTTATTTTCTATACATTTATCTTTGACTCTATTTTGATTCCAAAAGAGGGGTATGAGAAAAAATAACACAAAGCTCAAATGGGTAAGCAAGGGATGACACAATGTTTGGATAGAAGAATAAAATGCCTTCATCATATCAATCTTCAAAAATGCTAGTATTAAACATGCAATAAAATCAACAAAGGATCCAATATCATACATAGTATCTTTTGACCGCATCAGCATTGATAGCCATTTCTGCCATTTTGCCTTCAACATCCGTCAAATATAGGGCTCCATTTGGTAGCACCTTCTTCACAATAAAGGGGCCTTGCCAGTTAGGGGAGAACTTACCTTTCGCTTTGACCTGGTGAGGAAGGAGGCGTCTCAACACCAACTGACCAACTTCAAAATTCCTAGGACGAACCTTTTTGTTGTACGCTCGAGCCATCCTCCTCTGATACAACTAGCCATGACATACAGACGTTAGCCTCTTTTCCTCAATCAAACTCAATTGTTCCAGCCGGGTTTTTACCCATTCGTCATCATCAATCTATGCTTCTACAATGACTCGGAGAGAGGGAATTTCAACTTCTGCAGGGATGACCGCTTCTGTTCCATACACCAATAAATATGGAGTTGCCCCTGTTGAAGTACGAACAGTGGTGCGATAACCCAGCAATGCAAATGGCAACTTTTCATGCCACTGTCTAGACCCTTGTACCATTTTTCGCAGTATCTTCTTTATATTCTTATTAGCACTTCTACAGCACCATTGGCCTTTGGGCGATATGGGGTAGAATTTCGATGTGCGATCTTAAACTGTTGACATACCTCTTGCATCAAATGACTATTGAGATTGGCGGCATTGTCTGTAATGATCATCTTAGGAATCCCAAATCTGCAAATGATATTGGCATGAACAAAATCTACCACAGCCTTCTTTGTCACTGACTTGAAAGTCACTGCTTCTACCCACTTTGTGAAGTAATCAATGGCTACCAAAATGAATCTATGCCCGTTTGATGCCTTCGGCTCAATCGGTCCAATTACATCCATTCCCCAAGCTACGAATGGCCATAGAGCGGCCATTGCATGCAACTCTACAGGAGGAGAACGTATCAGATCACCATGTACCTGACATTGATGACACTTCCGAACAAATTGGATAGAATCCCTTTCCATAGTAAGCCAGTAATAACCCGCTCGAAGAATCTTCTTTGACAAGACATGACCATTCATATGCGACCCTGGAGTGTATTTCAACCATGATTGTCGAGGCTTCTTTTGCATCTACACACCTCAAAAGTCCGAGATCTGGGGTTCTCTTATACAAGATTCCCCCACTTAAGAAAAATCCACTAGCCAAACGCCTAATGGCCCTCTTTTGGTCGTTGGTGGCATATGTTGGGTATTCTCCTGACTGAATGTACCGCTTGATATCCAAAAACCAAGGTTCTCCATCGAGCTCTTCTTCAACCACATTACAATAAGCATGCCGTTCACGACTCTGTATATGCACTGGATCGATGTAGGCTTTGTCAGGATGTTGGAGCATTGAAGACAAAGTGGCTAAAGCGTCAGCAATTTCGTTACGAATCCTGGGGATATGCCTGAATTTTACCAACACAAACCGTTGACATAGCTCCTGCAAGCATTGTCGATACGGAATGAGCTTCAAATCTCGTGTCTCCCAATCGCCTTGAATTTGATGGACGAGCAAATCCGAATCTCCTAACACCAATAATTCCTGGACTCCCATATCAACAGCTAACCTCAAGCCAAGAATGCAGGCTTCATATTCTGCCATATTGTTCGTACAAAAGAATCAAAGTTGTGCTGTTACCGGGAAATGTTGTCCCGATTCAGAAATAAGAACCGCACCTATTCCGACTCCTTTCATATTGACAGCTCCATCGAAAAATAACCTCCAACCTGGATCAGCATTTATAACGACTTCATCGACGCACGACACTTCTTCGTCAGGAAAATATGTCTTTAATGGCTCGTACTCTTCATCGATGGGATTTTCAGCAAGATGATCTGCCAGAGCTTGGGCTTTCATGGCGGTTCGAGTCACATATACAATGTCAAACTCGGTAAGTAATATTTGCCACTTTGCCAAGCGACCCGTTGGCATAGGCTTCTGAAAGATATACTTCAAAGGATCCATGCGGGAGATGAGATAAGTAGTGTATGAAGAGAGATAATGCTTCAACTTCTGTGCTACCCAAGTTAGGGCACAACACGTCCTTTCAAGAAGAGTATACCTGGCCTCATATGCGGTGAACTTCTTGCTAAGATAATAAATAGCCTGCTCCTTTTTGCCTGTGATATTATGTTGACCCAGGACACAACCGAAAGAATTGTCTATGACTGATAAATATAAGATCAAAGGCCTACCAGGCTCTGGCGGAACAAACACGGGTGGATTTGACAGATATCCCTTGATTCGATCGAATGCTTCCTGACATTCTTCAGTCCATTTTACCGCCGCACTCTTTTTCAACAACTTGAATATGGGCTCACAAATGGTTGTGAGTTGAGCAATAAACCTGCTAATGTAGTTCAGTCTGCCAAGCAAACTCATCACCTCCGTTCTATTCTTGGGCGGGGGCAAATCCTGAATGGCTTTGATTTTTGAAGGATCCAATTCAATCCCCCGACGACTGACTACAAACCCCAACAGCTTTCCAGATGGAACTCCAAATGCACATTTTGCTGGGTGGAGTTTGAGATTATACCTGCGAAGCCTTTCAAAGAACTTTCTTAAATCTTTTACATGGTCGGCCTGACTTTTTGACTTAATAATAACATCATCCACGTAGACCTCAATCTCCTTATGCATCATGTCATGAAACATAGTGGTCATTGCTCTCATATATGTTGCTCCGGCATTCTTCAAACCGAACGGCATCACTCGATAACAATAGGTTCCCCATGGTGTGATAAAAGATGTCTTCTCCGCGTCTTCATCATCCATAATGATCTGGTGGTATCTGGCATAGCAATCCACAAAAGAGGCAACTTCGTGTTTAGCACAGTTGTCTAACAAAATATGGATGTTGGGCAGCGGAAAATCATCTTTTGGACTTGCCTTGTTTAAATCGCGGTAATCAACACACACTCAAATTTTGCCATCTTTCTTTGGTACGGGAACAATATTGGATAGCCACATTGGATAACGAGCCACTCGAATTACTCTAGCTTCAAGTTGTTTCCTGATTTCCTCCTTGATTTTAATACTTACATCTGTTTTAAACTTCCTCAACTTCTGTTTGACAAGAGGGAATGCGGGATCCGTTGGCAATTTGTGAGACACTAATTCAGTGCTTAAGCCAGGCATATCATCATAAGACCATGCAAAAACATCCTTATACTCCACTAACGCTTGAATCATTTCATCTTTTAGTTGGGGCAAAACATGTACACTGATTTTAGTTTCCCTAATATCTTTTTGATCCCCTAGATTTATTGGCTCAGTCTCATTCAAATTAGGATTTGGTTTGTCTTCAAATTGTTCCAAATCTTTGCTTATTTCTTCTAGTGCTTCTTTTTCATCATATTCCTCATCCTTCTCCATTACATCCGAATTATTTTGGATTTTAAAATCAGGCTGAAAATTCTGCATGCATGTCATGTCATTAGAATCAGCATAAAGAGAACTGTGTAAGAAAGAAAACAAAATATATTAGATACGAGATAAAAGGGACCTTACATTTCATTAAATGAAAGATATAAGGGTTTGAACATAGACACCATTATAACATAAACAAACTAGAATTTGAATTACAACCCTGAAATAACTCAAATAAACAGAAAGAAAAACAAAATAAACTACCAAAACTCCCTCCTGACGGGGAGAGGAGTGACTTCCCAATTATTAAGCTGGACAGTTGGACCTATGAATTGCACATCTGCCTTACTGGTGCCTTCTCCTGCTTCAACCATATCAACTTCAATAAAAAGGTTCTGGAGGTGATCAACCAATTCAAATTCAGATCCCACATGCTCCACAATATCGCCTTTAACAAATGACTCACTGAGTAGTGGCATTGGGCGAGGAAGTGACCATATTTCCTTCTTTCTTCCCCTGACTTTCTTCATATCTTCAGCTGTAGGCTCAAATCCCAGACCAAACGTGCCCACATTTTCCTTTGGACATACAGGATGAATTATACCATGGAGAGATGCTCCCAAACCTTTTCCTGGCTCAAATCCGTATTTCCACAGTTCACTCACCATCATGATGGAAGCAGAAGACAATTGCGATCCCGGTATAGCTTGCCATTCAGGGATACGACTCACTGGCACTGTATCAAAGATTTGATAGACAAATGTCTCCTCTACATTATTTGCTTCAATAAGGGACAAGGGAGAATCTGCGTAGGCGGATAAATCTCCTTCACCATGAATAACTATTTCCTGCCTGTCATGCTCAAACTTAATCATTTGGTGCAGCGTAGATGCAACCGCCTTGGCCTTGTGGATCCACGGCCTTCCTAACAATAGATTGTAAGAGGATTTTACATTCAACACTTGAAACTCTATGGCAAACTCAACAGGTCCTATTGTCAGCAACAGTTCTATTTCGCCGATGGAATTTGACTTGGCACCATCGAAAGCCCTAAAAAATACATTGTTGGGCTTGATCCTATCAACACCAATATTCAGCTTTTGCAAAGTAGAAATAGGGCAAATATTTGCACCTGAGCCCCCATCGATCATGACATGAGTGACGTAGAAATCCTCACACTTTACTGTAATATAAAGGCCCCGATTATGCCCCGTACCTTCAACAGGCAATTCATCATCAGAAAAGCTGATCCGATTGACCTCAAAGATTTTTCCCACCATTTTCTCAACCTGGTTGATTGTAATCTCCCTTGGAACATATGCTTCATTCAATACCTTCAGCAAAACATCACGATGCTCCTTGGAGTGCAACAGCAAAGATAACAGAGAAATTTGAGCAGGGGTTTTCTTCAGCTGGTCTAATACTGAATACTCTGGCGATTTCATCTTTTTCAAGAATTCTTCGGCTTCCTCTTCAGTGATAGGCTTTTTGATGGACGATGGTCCACTCACCGTTGGCTTGGGCTTTCTTAAGCTTTCAGGTACGAAGCATCTTCCTGACCTGGTCAAACCTCCTACCTCATCTACCTCTTCCACAACTTCTTTCCCGTGATAGGTCATCACAGTCCGCCCATAATTCCAGGGAATCCTCTTCATATCAATTATTGGAGGTTGGGTCACTAGTTTGAGGACAATAGGCGCTGTCAGTGCTCCTTTCACCGTCAAGATAGGCTGACTTAGAGCTCCCACCACGGTCAACTTGGGTTTCTCCTGATTTGAATCAACGTGCCTTCTGGCGCCTTGTACTATGATCAGGGGTTTCTTCGTGCTTTCTTGGGCTTTATCTTCTTTCATTCCTTCCTGATTCAATGACATTGCTTTCAGAGACTCCGCTACATTTACTGATTTCTCTTCAGTGGTCTGTATCTTGACAATGGGCTTATAACCCCTTGAAGACTCTTTCCCGTCATATATCAATTCTAGCATATTGGTCTCAGCATGGGTTGGAAGCGGATTCTGATTAATATTTGGACCTTCCGGAGCCTGGACCAACATCTGATTTGTGTCAATTAAATCCTGGACAGCTTTCTTTAAATACCAGCATTTCTCGGTATCATGTCCTGGCATATCAGAACAGTACGCACACCTTAAAGAATAATCGATATTCCTCGGCGGTGGGTTTGAAAGCCTTACTTGAATTGGGCTTAAGACCTTCAACTTCCTCAACCTATCAAACAAACTAGCATATGACTCCCCAAGAGGGGTGAATTGATTTTTGACCGCCTTCTCCTTCTTATACTCGGTCTTAGACTGGAAATTGGGTCTGGAGGTGTTTTGGTAATTTGGTGGAGCGAATGGGCGATTTTGTGAAGCTTGCGTACGCCATTGCGGGTGAGAAGGGGTTTGGGCATATGGCTGTGCGTTGTATACTGGGTATGGTGGTGGTGGAATGGAATACCAAGGGCTTTTTGGAGGGTAGTAATGGTGGGAAGGAATATGTGGAGCTTGGGCATGGACTTGGGCCTGGGATTGTGGATAGGGGCGAGGGGGTCTTTTGGGATAGGAATGGGTTCCAGCCACGACAGTCGCCACATCCTCTTTCTTCTTTCTACCTTCGAATGCACCCGATCCACCTTGAATTGCTTGTGTGGTGGCTTTTAATGCGGCAAAACTAACTATTCGGCCAGTCTTAATTCCATCCTCTATCATCTCCCCCATTTTGAGGACTTCCATGAAAGATTTTCCCATTGCTGGAAGTAAATGCTGAAAATAGGTCTCGTCTTGTGCCTGAATGAAAACCTCTACCAATTTACTTTCTTTCATTGGAGGCTTTACCCTGGCAGCCTGTTCACGCCACCTTATCGCGTACTCCCTAAAGCCTTCAGTGCTCTTTTTCTTCATGTTGACCAAGGACTTTTCGTCCGGAATCAGGTCAATATTATACTGAAAATGCTGGACAAACTCAGAAGCCAAATCATCCCAACTGTTCCATTTATCGATATCTCAATCGATAAACCATTCTGAGGCCAAATCTGAAAGACTCTCGCCAAAGAAGGCCATGAGCAATTCTTCTTTTCCTCCTGCAGCCCGCAACTGATTACAGTATCGTCTCAAATGTGCGACGGGATCGCCGTGTCCTGTATACTTTTTGAACTTAGGCATCTTAAAACCGGGGGGAAGATTGATGTCGGGGAACATGCACAGATCTTTATAAGAAACACTCCTGAAATCTCCGATCCCTTGCAGATTTCTCATAGCCTGCTCTAAACTCTTTAGTTTCCGAGCTATGACCTCCTGTTCCTCCGTTGCGACAGGTTTCTCCGTATCAAATGGAACCGCAGGCGGTTGAGTGTACCCATATGGTTCATTCATTTGTACGGTGGGCTCCGGAGCATAATACTGACCATCTGAAACCTTCAGTACTGGCTCACTGGAAGACCTAGGAAGCCTCAATGTGGGATGCACAGCATATATGGGAGTTTCCTGGGGTGGCGGAGCCACGAATATCGGTGTGATCGGCGGCGCTGGCTGAGCAGCGGGTCTCGGCTGAGGAGCTGCCAAGGGCACACTAGAACTGCCAGGATAATAGTGTCGTGGAGTGAATCCTGGTGCGTGGTCGGGCGACTCAGTAGGAACAGAGAATTACGCCTGAGAGAGCGGTGGGCAACTAGAGATATTTCCAAGACCTTCAGGGAATGGAGGGGGAGGCATTCCACTGGCCCATGCCCGATGCAAATCTACCAGTTGTTGCCTGAGCCTTACCACCTCATCGTTGTGTTCAGTACTTTCTTCCCTATGCTCCTGATCTGGGTCAATGAGCAAATTTTCCATTTCTCTATTAGCCATGGCGAACCTTGCTTTGGACCTGGTGAAGTATGGGTGACTAGCCAGAGCGCTGCAAACCTACCACTGTTATCTGAAAGAACATGCTCATCAAAGACGACATCCGTTAGAATTAGGCACACAACAGGCATGGGAATCACATTGGTAAAATTGCCCTAAATTCATGCTTATTTTTACCAACTTTTGAGGGTAGCGAGGTCATTTAACATCATCCTGATTTTTTGTCCACACTTATTTTTTATCTTCTACGCTTATTATTTTCTTCCCCTCGTTATCTACCTTTATTTTATCATTCTTTATGGCTTTTGCTTTCTTTAAAAGAGGGACAGCAGAAATAGTTAGATCGAACCCAAAAGTAGGTTGCCTACGCATCATGCTGTACATGAATCAGATCTTGTGTAGCTCAATTTTTTTTTTTTTTTTTTTTTTTGAAATTTCAAGAAGAAAAGAAAAATAATCTTCATATCCTTGGGAAGAAAGAGAGAAACAAAACGTATAGAAGTTTGTGACCACTGTAAAACTAAAACAAAACGAATGTGAAACAACATTATAGACCACTAAGACGACACAGGTGAGATTACTAATAAAGACTCTAATACCAAAAACAACTTGACCTCGACTTAAAACAAACACCACCCTACAATGACAGACACATAAAAAGACTCCAACTGAAATAAAGATAAGAAGTGCTCTTTCAGACTGGTGCTCTGCGCGATGACCCTGGCTGATATGGACCCGTCTCTGAAGTTCTCTTTTTCCCATTCAAACCTCGTAGCATATCTTGTAAAGATACCCTGATACCGGGGAAGAAGCTTCGGGCCCGTATTCCTGCTTCATGAGGAGTGCATTTGGAAAGATTATTCTGACACCTTTCTACCATCTTAAATAAATCTGCTAACTGAACCCTCAGCGTTTCCACTTTGGACTCTACACTTTCATCCTGATAATCATTCGCTATACATTCTTCCTGTATTCTCCCTCTAAGCTGTGTTGGTAAGGGTTGACTGGTACCCCAAGGGACAGATTGGAGCCAGACCTCATATCCCCGAGTGTGGCCCGGATTATCCAAACCTTCTTTGAGTGTGTCCACACTTAGCTTTGTTGCATGCTTCCAAAACTGCTCATACCTGCTCTTACCTAAGGCTTGATCCCTGAAGTACTCAACATCCTTCAGAAAATCTACTGCTGGTGGCACATCCTGTAGCCTACCTAACTGGCGCATTACCCTAGAAGGATTGTATGGTCTAGTGCAATTGAGCCCTAACATAACTAAAGGGAACTGTGTCTGACAACCCACCAATACTACCTTTGGTCGAAGCCACAAATAAGTCCACAAAATGTCATCCCTGGTTCTTGATTCAAGAAATTCAATCCAAGCCTTGACTCCTACAGGTAGCGCGAATTTGTCCAAACGCAACCTGGAATCCATGGCTTTCACTCGATTGGGAATACAACGATCTAACACATCTGATCTAATTAAAGAAGGTGCATGCAAGTGCTCCATCATCCATAACTGCAATATCAAGTTACTGCCCTCGAAAAATCTCCTTCCCAATTTTACTTCGGTTAAAGCCTTATATATTTCTGTTAAGATCATGGGTATGAGAGTGAACCTGCCCTTTTTATTAATGCCCTTATCGTTTTGATCTTTATGAAATAGGGCCATCACCACAGATTGCAAGCGGGTATTAATATGTCTTTCTTCTAGTGGAAACACTAAAGTTCCTAGCAAAGCGAGGGTGAAGACTTCAAGGCGCTTTTTCTCCCACTTCTCCTTAGTCACATGAAATTCTTCCCAAAAGCAATCAAAACCTTCCGAGTGCCCGAATCTATCGAACAAAAAATCTAGGGAAACCCACGAGTCACTTAAACAACCCAAATGGATACCCTTACTTTTTAGACCACAGGCCTGCAAAAATCTCACGCCAGTATGATTTCGTGCTCGGATCATATCCTTTTCGATATAGGGCAAATGTAACAAACCGGATATTTCTGCCAAAGTGGGGGTCATTTCACATTCCCCAAACCTGAACACCAAACTACTCGGGTCCCAAAAGGTTAACAAGGCTTCTAATAGATCTGGACGAGGGGTAACATGCAGAAGTTCCGTGAGCTCACCTAATATTTTAACCAGTTCATGCTGGTCAACATAATTAAACATTTCCCACCATCTGATTAACTTTTTGGGCACTTTGACAACCATTAGAACTCTAGACTTGGTGGACAGCTTCATCCTGTAATAACACACAAGACGTTAACTCAGAAATTCGACAGGAGTAGAAGATTCCCAACCCTTGGGATTTTTACGCCAACATCTGTCGATGGGACAGACTTCGTTCATGACTCCAATTTGCCGAACAACAGTATTGAGCGAAATCAATCTACTTGGCAAACGGTCGAGAGACCTAAACTAATACTAAGACAAAGACCGACCAAGGAGATTACCGGACCCACCGAGGGTCGCCTACGTATCCCAACTCGAGGGAAGGGAATCAGGTGTAGTTTATTCAAATTGAACAATTGACGAATTAACTAACCAATTAACCCCAACTTAAGAGACACAATCTAAAACAAACGAATAGATCTCTTAAACCCAACGCTCAACGAAGACTGTCACCACTGATTATACAGTTTTTTTTTTTTTTTTTTTTTTTTTAATAAACGAATTTACAAATGAAGTAATTTTCTAAAATGAGGGTAAATAAAGAAAAAGGATCGAAAAGGCTCAAACTGTATTTTAACCTCTCCCAAAACAAAAGAATAAGAAGAATTTTTAGTCCTCAATTTATCGCAAAAATTAAATCCCAAGAGAAAGAATAAAAAGAAAAGAAAATTTTGGGTAAAAGTATTATTTTTTTTTTTTTTGTTTTTTTTTTGTTTTTTTTTTTTTTGAATTTCGGGATTGTGAAAAACAAAAGCCATAACGAATTCTAAAATAAACTCCAACTTTTTTTTCGACTCACCTTTTTTTTTTCTTTTTCACTTTTGCCTACACACCTTACTCTTAACAAATTAATTATTTATTTATTATTATTATTATTATTTTTTTTAATCAATCCGTCAAATGACCACGTTACCCTTAAAAATGCAACAGTTAGCACATAGAGATGCTTTAAAGGTGAGTCTCCTAGAAAGGACACAAGTGGGCCCCACTAGGTCTCAATATGATGCACATAAGTATGACCTAAAGGCTGACCTACGTTGTGGTTTTACTAACAAAGCTGTTCGGGGGAGCGTATGGTCGATAGTGGCTGCTTTGCTTTCCACCTACTCCATAACACCGACGGCTCCCCCCCTAAAATAAGGGTGACTCAACTAGAGATTGTGTACAACACGTGTACTACAGACTTGTTGCAGAAAGAAGGCCGGGGGGCAGACTCATGATGACAGATATAAAAGCAGTAACACATGGGATAAATACTATAAACAAAGAGCACGAAAAACACACAAAAGTGAAAATAACATCAACAATAATCACAAACAATGTTTATACACTCATAATGCCAAACAAAGCCGATACGACTCCAAAATAGCTCGAATTCTGAAAAACTTGTTTTTTTTTTTTTACTCCCCAGCAGAGTCGCCAGAAGATGTCACACCCCTTTTTGCACGTACTCCAAAAACATGGATGTATTTTTAGTTCAAAAGGGTTTTATTATTTAAGTGACAAGAAAATAAAAATTTGTTTCGAAAAAGGATTATTTGCATTTTTTATTCAGAGTCGCCACTTGGCATAATCTGGTGTGCCAAGTCACCTTTTGAAAATCCTTTTCGAAAACCATTTGACTCTTAAACCGGTTTGCGAACAGAGATTCCGGCTAAGGAATTCTGTTGACCGAGGGGAAGGTGTTAGGCACCCCTCGATCCCGTGGTTCGACCACGGTCGCTTGGTGGATTGTATCGACTATTTTGGGCATTATGAAATGTATAAATCACACAAAAGAACACGAAATAATAAGACAGTCCAAAAATGTAAGATTCCAGTCCAATTATACAGTAAATAAAAAATACGAAAATATAAATTCTAGTCTAAAACTAAATCTAAGCTCCAATGCCCTACCCGACGCCGCGGGCCTTCATCACGATCATTTTTATCAACATGATACGTCGGGGCATTCCCCGGTAAATAAATACAAGTGATCTCGGGGCATTCCCCGGCTAAATAAATACATCTAAATTAGATACGACAAACTAGGAAGAAACATTCACGTGCACATTCCAACATTCAACAAAACACTTATTCCTAAATTTTTGCCTACCCGAACCTACGATTGCCTACCCGTTTGACTTATCATGATACTATCACGAAATTGATAATTACACGTGAAAGTAACAATAACGACGAATCAAAAACAACAACATATCAAAATTAATCCTAATTCACTTTAATGATTTTTTTTTATTATTATTTTTTCGCTCCCCAAATTCCATTTAAACTACATAATTAGTGCATGCTTCGATTTTCTAATCACATCTCATAATCCGAAACCAACATCAAACACAATACAAATAACAAGGACTCACACGACAAATAAATCATTCACACCCACAACATCAATAAAAGTCAACATAAATTAAAGATTCGGTTAAAAGAAATGGACCTCGATGGAATTAATCCTTGTCGATAATAGAGAAATCCGAAGACCAAAATACTCGACGGGAGAACCTCAATTCTCCAAATTAGAAGAACTTTCTTCCTAGTTGTTTCTCTTCCAATTTTGTTTTTGCTTCTTTCTCCTTCTTTTTCCACTAAGACCTTTTATTTCTTTCTCCTTTCTCCTCTCTTTGTTGGTGTCCTTAAGTGAGCTAAAATTGCCTCTATTTATAGGCAAGAAATACCCTCTATTGATGTCATTCATGACATCAAATCCCAACAAATGAATACACTTTCTTGAAAGGCCAAAGGCCAAATTGCCAAAGGCTAATTGACAAAGTAATGACACTTTCTTGAAAGGCCAAAGGTCAAATTGCCAAAGGCTAATTGACAAAGTAATGACACTTTCTTGAAAGGCCAAAGGTCAAATTGCCAAAGGCTAATTGACAAAGTAATAGTTAGGTATGCACAAAATCTTGAGTAGAAATTAATACTTGGGCGGACAAAATTACGTGTCTACATACATGGTGCTCAAAATCTGGAAATAAAAAAAATTGTGTTATTGTTGTTCTATTTATGAGGTTACCATATCAAGTTACTATGATGAGTTACATTATTGTATGTTAAAGTAAAGATATATACATTGTTAAACCTTTTTTTATGTACTAGTCTATCGATATGTGCGTTGCACGTGTATTTCGAGCCATGTATTATAAAATGATGTCAATATACTGCCTGTTGATGCACGTTGGTATTCGTTCTTGCCTATAATTTGTTGCAGATATAGCATAACTGAGGATTATATATTAGCTAATTGATCATTGTTTTTTATTTTTGAAGAGACATTTATAACGATGAATCCAGAATAGAAAATTATTTTTTAAAAATTATTAGATGGTTCTTTAGTCAAGATAAGGTTGTATCATAGAATTGGTTCGATTCTTCCCAAATACGTAAATCGGGAAAGCTTGATGACTCCTTTTCTTTAGTTTTTTTTTTTTTAATTGGATTGTTTTAGATACTCTTTAAATAGAAGATTTGAATGAATAACCACATGCATATATATAATCCAACCAAAAAAAAAAATTAAAGGAGGAAAATCAGTTATCCGTTAATGAAAAATTCAAAACCTTATAAATTTAATTGAAAAAAAAAAAGCAAATTAGTTTCAGGCTTACATGTTTATCAAGAAAGAATAGAAGAAATTTATCAGAACTCAAGAGGTATTTCCGTTCGTCCGTCTTCAAGCTTTTGAGTAATTGTATCTCGCCAATCAAGATGATATGTATTTCGGAGAGCGTATCCATAGACGCTCTGCATGTACTCATCATAACCAATGGATAATTTTTTGTTATTTCCTTTTTTTTGCGTTGCTATTTTTGATATATAATTAAAGGATAATCAGACAACACGTGTGAACACCAAAAACAGATCAATGTCTGATGAATGTCAACAAACCCTATATAATTTCATAAGTTGGGCTTGAAAAGAATAGTATATACATAGACCTTACCTCTACTTTGAAAAGACAGAGAAATCGTTTCCAATAGACCCTACTCACAAAACTAACTTTATGAATATAACCAACCAAAATTTCGAATAAGTAATGACAATCACCAATGACATTCAAAGTCACTAATAAGAGACAGTGGCATAACTATACTGAGTGAAAATTATCAAAAGAGACTCAGGTTAAATTTTCAAAACCTTTGTATATACAAAATTGTTATACTTAAAATTATTCAAAATATTTTTAAATAATTAATAAAAGAAAAATTAGAACCCTGGGTATGGAGTAAAAGATACACAATGTGGACAAATTAAAACAGAAAAAAGAAAAAGAAGGATCACAATATTTATCTAGAACATTTGGATTTAAATTAGTAGTGGATGTCAATATTTTTCAACAAGCTATAAAGATACCCAGAGACCATATATGAATTTTTCGTATATTCAAGATACCTCAAATCATATATGAACAATATTCATTAATTAATATTCGACTCAATAGATTTTTCACTAATAATCCATTTAGTCAAAGATAAACTATAGACTTACTTTTGTCTACAATGTTTTTGAAGAACAATAACAATTCGTCTAGTTTGTCGTACCCACAAAATTAAAACCTGGTCAAGCATAAGTGACATAAATCTATTAGATTAAAGAAAGAAAATATTCAATACAAAATTTGATACAAAAATAATGAAAAACTATGCAAACTAATATAGGTTACATGTTTAGTATATTAGTTTTAAATTAAAAAGAAAATTAAGAAAAATAATTTAAACAAAAACAAATTGAAAGAAAAACATACTAATAACAATTTAAGAAAGGTAACAATTTATCTAACCTAAAAGATTGTATTTTTCTGAAAGAAGTTGTACGTGAGGGTAGATTTAAAGCCATTAGGATTTAAATAAGAAAACATTTGATGATCAAAATTTAAATTTGTATGAAAATTCTACAATTTTTACATAACTAAAATAAGGAAAGATACATATTCTCAAAATTAGAAGTTTAATACTGATAAATTTCTTATTTTTATTATCATATTAATTTTTTTCCTTTTTATTTTAACCTACACTAATTTTAAAACGTTTTATCCCTTTTTACGTCCAAATCACGTTTCATTTTCTTTTTTTTTTCCACCGTGTTGTTCATACCTATACCAATTGTAATGATTATTAACCTTTAGCCAAACATAAGGACTTTATTATATCTATTTCTAGATTTTTAAATTTCTTAAAATTAAATTTAGTTAATTTAGAATTCTAAAATCAATGGATTAGTATTTGGTTGTCATTAATTCCGATACCTTCTAATCAGGAAAGATTTTATCATAAGTATATTAATTAATTTTTGACTCTTAAATATTAGAAAAATAGTAAAAAGGCGATTTTGTCTAAAGGAAAGTCTTTTAATGAAGGGTATAAAGTTCAAATCACTTTTCTAAATGTCTTACACTTTTAATATACTAGTTTAGGTGTATGTGTTTTGCACGTGTATATAGTTAATTAACAATAAATGAATATCAAAAGAATAAATCATTGTGTGTACATTATATTATTAAGTTAAAACTTTTAAAAAATCAACATTAATTTGAAGACAAAAAATGTACATGAAGTAGAACATGATAATTCATCATACATTTTCTAATGTCTCTTTTAACTATTATAGACACGTGAAACTATTATAGACACGTGAAATATATTAAAATATACTTTAATCTTGTAATTTTAAATATGTTGTATGAAAATTTAGAAATAGAGTATTTAAAAAAAAATATGAATTTATTGTTGCATCTATTCCTATTTTTTCTCATATTATATTTTTGATATTTTCTCCAAGTTACCTAATAAAGATATAGTTCTTGATCATAATATAAGTTGCTATTACCTTATTGTATTACGATTCAATTTCTTGACAACCTTAGATTTGGACAATAAGTTCCAAGTCACCATTAATAGAGAGTACTTAACCTCTAATACGAAACTTTTTTATGTGAATTCGGATTCAGTCAAGCTCAAATGCAGATACTGAACACTTTAAATTGTAATATAAATAAATAAATAAATAAATAAATAAATAAATAAATAAAGAGAAGATATATATACAAATTTACATCAAACTAAAAAAAAATTCTCAGTTTACCTCAAATCAAAAAGAGCAATTCTCGAAATTGTTGATGGTCTCTTCGTACCTACAATCAGTGATTAAAAAAAAATTAATGATAAGCCAAACAACAAATAAATAAAAATCAAATCTCCTAAAAACCTAATCCCATGAATAATCCTCCAAATATAGTACACGTAGTATTTTTAACCAGAAGCATAGATAAAAAAAATCTTAAATTAGTTAATAAGATAACTAATTTAGCTTAATAAGTCAATCTTAAATCTATTGACTGATTTAGCTGTCTTTCATATAAATACCAATAGGTTTGTAGGCACTATACCTAGATCTTTTTCAAAGCTTCGAATTCTGTATGAACTTGACGTGAGTAACAATCTTTTCTGTGGCCAATTTCCTATGGTGGTTCTATCTCTTCCTTCATTGAAGTTTCTTGATATTAGGTATAACCAATTCGAAGGAAAGGTCCCTTCAAGTCTTTGGGATAGAACACTTGATGCCCTTTTTTTTCATAAACAACAACAAATTTCAATTCTCATGGCCTAGAAACTTAGGAAAATCGCCGGTTTCTGCTTTGGTCATGGCAAATATTAGAGTGACAGGATGTATACCATTAACTATAGCCAATATGTCGAAAACCCTAAATGAGATTATCCTCATGAATGCTAGTTTAAGTGGATGTTTGCCACAAGAATTAGGGTTACTGAAAAATGTTAAGGCATTTGATGTGAGTTTTAACAATCTTGTTGGAGAATTGCCAGAATCAATTGGTGGTATGAAGAAATTGGAACAACTTAACGTGGCACATAACAAGTTTTCCGGTGAGGTTCCGGCGAGTATTTGCTCGTTGCCAAAGTTGGAGAACTTCACATACTCTTATAATTACTTTTGTGGTGAACCAAAGATTTGTCTCAAGTTGAAGGACAAAAATGATAAGAAGAATTGCATACCATATCGACCATCACAACGTTCAGCCACTGAATATAAGGTCCAGTTGACTGCACTTCATTTGGTTGTAGATCAAGAAGACCTCCACCACCATCGCCTCCTCCACCACCACCTCCGAAGTCACATTATTACCATTATCCTTGATGGATCAGTTGTGTTTCTCTTTGACTTTTGTTTGCTTTTACGTGATTGGATATATAGGTTTTGTATTGAATGGAAAAAAAAGGAAATAAAAAAATATTGATCATTGAATAAACTATACATGTAAGAAAGTTGAAGACTTTTTTCTTTCTTTTTTTGTTGTTTGTTAAAGCTTTTTTTTCTTCTTCTTCTTCTATTATTGGATATATTTCATTGACTTTGATTAAGTTGTCTGCTATGGGATTAGACTTTGTATTTTACTTCCTCATTTTTTTTTTTTTTTGTGCGAATAATATGTACCATGTGATGTTATCGTTAAACAAATAATGTGTATTGATCTATAGCCTTAAACACCTAATTGGCTAATTCAAGTAGCAAAAAATGCAAAAATTAATAGCATATTTTAAAATTTCTAGACAACACAATATGACAACGACTATATATTATATGCTAGATTATATTAGTCATGTATATGTAGTGGATTAAAAATCTCACAAAATAGGGTCTGATATATGCTAATAGTGCATAGAAGAAAAAATAATCGACTTTATGTAAAAAAATAATCGACTTTATGTACTATTTTTATACGAGTAAGGATGAATTTATAACATAAATTTCATATGTATTCTAAGCATAATATCCAATTCTTTGAAACCCTCCACTTTTAACCACCAATTTTTAAACTTAAAGTTTGATATTTTCTGTTCCCAATCTCCACATTCTAAAGCAACAGGACAGTGATCGGAGAATGCTCTAGGCATTGGCTTTTGTCTAATGGTCTTAAAGCTTTCCTCTCACTCCATAGAGAACAAGAATATGTTGAGTCTGGCTGCACTAGGATGAGTGACTACCCGGAACCATGTGAATTTTCCTCCACTCATGTGAGGATCATGCAGTTCTATTTTGTAAAGTCAGTCATTACATTAGTGATTCTATTGCACCGTCTTCTTTCCCCATACTTCTGATTGTGTTGAAATCACCACATGCCACCCAAGGTCCCTTGCATACTTCTTTAATTGCAGATATCTCTTCCCAGTAAACTAATTTCTCTTCTCTGATGTGTGGAGAAGTACCAGGTGAAAGAGTTTTGAGTTGAGACAAATTCATACGTTATGAAATGCTGGCCCATCTCGATCCGAGTCCCCTTAGAGTTCGTACTATCCTGCATGAGCAAGATTCCCCTTTTTCTACCTTCTGTCTCCATATACCCACATTTTATCCATCTGCATGATTAGAGCTCTTTGGCTATGTTTTTTTTCTCCCATACGAACTTTTCTTTCTTGCAAACAATAGATGTCAGCCTTCCACTTCTGAAATAAACTTTTGATCATTACTCTGCTGCTTCGTCAATTGAGCTCCCTCACATTCCAAGTGATTAATTTGACTTTATTTTAAGTCGAAGATAAATTTTCCCCCGTTCCTGACCCCGTCTACCTCTTCATTCAGGCTCGATTTCAGATTTTTTGACTCATTCTTTCCCCTTCCTCTACTTTTTGGGGTTGTAGTTGTTTTCTCTTGACACTTTTTATCTAAAGCAACTTTCCTTTCATCAATTCTCTTAAGAAGGTCTTGTGTTTCTTTCTCAAAACCTACAAAAGCTACCCCGTAGGTGTTGCTCAACTCTAAGATGTGGGAGTTTACCCTTCTTGGATGTTGGGTGATTGAATATTCACAGGTCCTGCGTCGATTACCGGTTGAATTTGTAGATCCCTTTATGCTTCTTGTAAATCACAAACCCCTATATTATCAACTCTCTCTTTTGTGGATAATTTATTTCCGATCTCTAGAGTTAGGTCGGCTACTGCCTCTGTTTGCATGTTTGAATCTCCACTTCTGATAACTTTCTCCGACGTGCGGGAGGTATCAAAGTTGGTGTACTCTATTTTCCCAATCGCTGAATGACTTGGGGAAATCAGAAGTCTTTAAAAGGACTCACATGCTCACGTGTCCATTTTTCCATTTCACTAGAATTTTCTTTAAATAAAATTGGGCTTCTAGTTTCATAAGAGATTGGGCTAGTTTTATTTTCAGCCAGAACCGACCCACTTGTGCCTTTGAGAAATTTTGAAATCCACTTGCACTGACAAAATTAGAAGAACGTGACTTCAGTCTGTCAATTGCAGATTCCCCCTTATTATCCTTAGGGACAAGAAACTACTATTATGGATGAATAACAAGACAATTTGCTACTACCTACTAACCTATTACCCTAGAATGTGTTTTTCACAACTTCCTAGCTAAGAGAGCACCAATCCATTCATATCCAATATCTCATACCTTCAAATGGGGGCATCCTATCATGACTCGATTTCTCACGTTGTGATGGCTTCTAGCTTAACCCACAAGTAGGCAAGCCAAGCCATAGCCTGAAATAATAGGTAACGGGTCCTCTGTCTTCTTCGTAATGGAACCTCACCGGTATTTCAGTCCACAACTGTAAGATTAAAGTCTTTCTGGCACTTTTTATGGACACCTCCTTAGGGATTTTCGAACCATCTCCTTGCACATGAATTTTTGCCTATTAAGATGGTTCCAAAGCTTCGTCTCCTCTTCTGTTTCAATCCAACCTCCACAAAGGTTTTCGATGGCCGTAAAAACAGTATCCGACCAGAGATGCAGAGGAAGACCCACAAACCGAGTCCAGGTTGGAGTGGGCCCATCTCTCTCTTCCACTGTGCCTAATGTCGGACTCCACCATTCTAGCTGGAGAAAAATCTCGTTTTGAGTCCAATCTCCAGCTATCACATCTTCTGTTGTATTCCTGCTTGCAAATTCAAAGGGGAATCTTACTTTCCTCATTCCATAAATGTTTAATCCATGATTGATTTTCCAGACCTTGCTTGTCCATCTCCGTATTTCTGACAAAGTAGGGTAAATTTCATCTCTCAAAATTCAAAGAAACCCGCCAAACTCCTTTTCAATACCTCAGTTATTGTGCTGGTGTTGTCATCGATGTGAATGGGACCCTTCACCATCAATGTTGGTTCTACATTAACTTCACTAGTACTCCTATTTATCCATTTGCTATGAGGGCTTCTGTGTAAGGGGATTTTTTCGTATACTAGTCTATGTTTAAAATTGTTCTCCTCCACCTTCTGAAATCTACCCATCTTCTCTGCTATGATCTTCTCTGCTATGAACTCCCAACCAGAGTTAAAATTTAGTTCTGGGATAATTATGACTGACCTTCTTCTTCCCCTTACATTTGTCAAGCTAATATATCTCCCAGACTTGTTGAAATTTAAAATTTCTAGCTCAGAAGATCTCCAAAAGGTTCTTTGTTTTCCTCCACCTTTTGACCCCATTCCCTTTCGTCTTAGATGTCTCCCTTAGTACTTGGATGATCCAGATCATCTTAGATGCCTCCCTTAGTTCTTGGATGATCCAGATCATCTTTTTTTTGGGATGATCCAAGTCATCGATCTCTTGCTGAAGGAAGTCCTAGTGATAGCATTTCTGCTGCTTTTTGTCCATTCATACCACTCCCCTGCTGTCCCCGCAATTCGGTTGATGTCAAACGACTTAAAGCCAACTGTAAAATAAATACAATCTTCCATTTCTAGAACAAGGTTTGAGATAAAAATAAAACAGTGATGATTTCCGATGACTGTAAGGATCACTGGAGGGAAAAGTGGTTTATGACATATATAACAACTTAATGTTTACAAAATATATTTCATTAATTTACATTTAAACTTGGATTAAAGTACTCATTATACGAAATAAAATTGAATTTTATAATATAAAAAGAAATAGAACGCGATTGAAATGTAATTTAATAGATTCACAAATATTATTCATATATCTAGAATGACTGAATGACACTAGTACATTTCTTTCTACTAACATAGCAAAACATTCATTTAGTATTAAAACAACACGAACAAATAAACGATGTGCGACAATATAAAAATAGAGGATATTATTTCAAAAACAACATGATTGAAAAAAAACTATGGAAAGAAGTATGACCAGTCATCATGTCCTTTTATTGGTCCACAGCTAAAACCACTTTAATCCACCAAACTTTTTGATGCGCTCCCAACATGAAAATCACTACTTTGACCTACTACTATTGGCTCAAAATTAGGGGGAAGTAGTGGAAGTTGAGAAGTGTCACACCCTTTTTTGACCAACAAAAGATATATATTTTAAGTTCGAAAGGGTTTTATTATTAAGGTGACAAAAATGAAAAAAAATTATTTCAAAAAAAAAAGGATTATTTACATTATTTTTTCTTATTCAGAGTCGTCACTTGGCATAATCCGGTGTGCCAAGTCACCTTTGAAAAATCCTTTTCGAAACGGTTTGACTCTAAAAACTGATCCACGAACAGAGATTCCGGCTAAGGAATTCTATTGATCGAGGGGAAGGTGTTAGGCACCCCTCGATCCCGTGGTTCGACCACGGTCGCTTGGTGGAGCGTATCGGCTAATTTGACATTACAAATGTACAAACCACATAAACACGCAAAACAAGCAAACAAACAAATCACACAAAATTCAAAACAAACTAAAATAATGTTCAGTCCAAATTATACAATCCAAAATAAAAGAGGTGCTGAAATATAAAACCTATTCTATTCTAAACTAATCCTAAACTAAACTCCACTCGACGTTCTGGGCCTTGATCATGAGCCTCCTTTTCATACATGCTACTTTGGGGCATTCCCCGGATAAATCAATACAAATTCTTTGGGGCATTTCCCGGCCAAATGAGTACAATTTAAACTTTTCGTGCAATAAAGTAGAAAGTACCATTCACGCATATATTCAAACACTCCAACAAATCGTTATTCCTAAATTTGCCTACCCGGCCTACGTTTGCCTACCAAGTTCAATGTATCACAATTCTATCAAGTTCAACATTATCAATACATCAAAATTAATCAATATTCATTTTCCTCCATTTTTAATTCCCACCCTAATTCATTCTCAACCACGTGATTAACCTATTTCAATACACAATCCACCAATCGAGAATAACAAAAATTCACCAATCATGCTTAGCACATCACACACCCAAATGTCACCAACAGTTCATATCAACAAACAAACCACGACATCGAATAAGCAATCACAATCACATAAGAATTATATGAAAGAGAAGAAATAATTGGACCTTAAACTTGAAGCTTTCAAACTCAATGTTATTCGAATAAAGAGAGTCCGCACCTGGAAACCTCGAGACGAACCTTAACACCAACAATCCAACTCGATAAATAATGACCCATTCACCGTTACTGTCACACCCCATTTTTTTCACCGCATCAGACCCCCGCTAGGGATTTGGTTTTTTGAGAAAATGAGTTTTTCCAATTAAAGTGACGTTTTAAAAAGGGATTATTTTATTTACAGAGTCGCCACTTGGAATTGAGTTTGGGTGTTCCAAGTCACCTTATTGAATCCCTATTCAAAAGGAAATGACTCTTTAATTTTTTTTTTTTTTTTTGGTCTGCGAACTAGAAATCCGGATAAGGAATTCTGTTGACCGAGGGGAAGGTGTTAGGCACCCCTCGAGTCCCGTGGTTCTAGCACGGTCGCTTTAATGACTTACGTCTGGCTTAAATTTTTTTTTTTTTTGTTTTGGATTCACAATATTTGTTAACCTAAAAGTTTTTTGCCTCCCGCTTTTAATTTATTTTGAAATTATTTATTAATAAACACGTCCTAAACACCCAATAGGAAAGTCAATTTATTACAGCTTAAACAAATAGTTGTAAAGATACTGAATATTTAGAACTCATTTTCTTTAACTTTCATTAAAATAACAAGAAAGGTTTTATCACCTTTAGACAAAATTCAAACTTTTCAAATATATATGATTAACTAAAATTAATTAATATAAATACGATAATATAGTCATGAAGATCCAATAACCAAAACTAAAATTTCAGTTATGAACTAAATGTTACTTTGCAAATATGTGATAAATAATATATCATATATAACACCAATTGATTTTTTTTTAATTTCTTGTTTTGCTATTTCATTGTTTTTTTTTTTTTAAGTCTTATGTATGTATTCCCCTTTTCTATTCCTAAAGCATGCATGGTGTATGTGTGTGCATGTATTTATTTCATTTTTTTTTTTACATGCATGAATCATATCTTATATCAAATCTCATTCCAAATTTAATCATGACAAAGAGTTGAATGCTTTAATATCATAATAACAAATTCTAAATAAGAGCATCTCCACATCATAATATTGAAATTGAATTTCACATTATTGCGATATTACATTATTCAAAGAAAGATAGAGGGTTACCTCTTGCGGGAATAATTCTTAACAACAACAAGAAGAAGCCTCGAACTTAAACCGTGACCAAAACTCAAAGTCTTTTGATGTGAGGAATTTTTGGTTTTTATTTTTTTCTCTATGTTCCTTTATGTGTGCATGTGTGTGGATCTTTTCTCAAATTAATCCATATGTCCTCCTTTAGTGTTTTATGTGTGTGTTTATATAGGGAGTGTGTGTTCTTGAGTGAGAATGGGAGTTGAGGGAATAATGGGGAAAAGATGTAGTGGAGGTAATGGGAAGTAGGGTAGTTTTTAGTTTTTAATGGGAAAGTTAGGGGAATGTTGGAGGTAATGGGAAGTAGGGTAGTTTTTTTTTTTAGTTTTAATGGAAAAGTTAGGGGAATGTTGGAGGTAATGGGAAGTAGGGTAGTTTTTTTTTTTTTTAGTTTTAATGGGAAAATTAGGGGAATGTTGGAGGTAATGGGAAATAGGGTAGTTTTTTTTTTAGTTTTAATGAGAAAGTTAGGGGAATGTTGGAGGTAATGGGAAGTAGGGTAGCTTTTTTTTTAGTTTTAATGAGAAAGTTAGGGGAATGTTGAAGGTAATGGGAAGTAGGGTAGTTTTTTAGTTTTTCTTTCTTTTTTTTTAGTTTTTTTTTTAATTATTATATTTTTTTCAATAATAAAATCTATTTAAAATTAATAAAAAAAAATATAAATAAACTAAATGGCTAGTCTTAGAAATATGATTAAGAAATATTAATATCACTAGATTCTTTATTAAAAGTTAAAAGAGGAAAATAACATAATTTAATTAGTTTTTATTTATTTATTTATTTATTTATTTTAAATAAATAAATAAATAATAATAAAAACTTATCTAAAATGTGATTCTATTTTTGTATTTTTTTTTCAAAAATATTAAACGAACCTCAAAATAAGATAAATTTAAAATGCCTAAAAATAAAAATAAAATAAAAATTAATTGAACATTAAAATGGTATAAAAATATTAGATTTGGGTAAAAAATTAGGTGTTTACAGTTACTTTTCACGCTTTTACTGTTCACTGGCGCCCTTGTTTTTTTTATTATTGTTGTTCTTGTGAGGAAGATTATTTTGTGATTGTTGTCATTGTGGAGAAGATGATGATCAAAGAATGAACCTCCTTTTTCCCTCTTAGAATTTTTCTTTTATAATGGGCATGGATTTGTTATGATGTGAGAATTTTGGTGGGTCCCCCACATATTCTTTCTTTGTGTACAAGAAAAAAGAGGGGGGATCACATGGGTAGTTAGGGTGGTGATGGTGATGTGTCATTTTTAATAGAGAGGAATTGTTAGAATAAGATCAAATTAGTTAGGAATTGTTATTTTTGACTTTTTGTGAAGGGGTTACACACAGGTGAGGGCACACACTAAGACGAGGGTAAAATGGTAAGAATGCTTTCGGGGAGGAACAAAATTATGTGTCTACATCATGCCCCTCTTTGTAGGTAAACACAAAGTGTTTTCATACAAAGAAGTAGACAACGAGACAGAATTTGGACCCGACCATTATTCACAGGGAAGAAATAAAGGAAGAAGGACGATCGAGTTGGAGAGTCTAGTGAGGTCCCGTCGAGGCTCCGGTCCACGGCTCTGTCATTACATCAAAAATGAAAATTGTAAGTTAAAACATAAATGAAATTACAAATATCCTAACTATACAACTTCTGTTGGACTCCTGACTTAGGTTTCATCACCCTATTCTTTAGGCAGGCTCCTGACTTGCAATTTCTTCAACTTGTTACTTGGTTTTCCAATGCTTCACCTCATTGATTAACTTTCAATTTCTTCACCCTATTTTTCAGGCGGGCTCCTGACTTGCTATTTTTCAATCTGTTAACTTTTATCTTTTCACCTTGTTGCTTTGTTTTCAAATTCTTCAGCTTGTTGCATAACTTTTCATTTATTCGCCCTGTTATTCAGGAGGGCGCCTGAAATCATATCAAAACTAAAATAAAATTATCCCAAACAAGAATTATTATAAAGAGAAATTTCGTTTCCCAGAAAAGTAAAGTTCAATAAAAAGAATTAAATTTTTGCCCCAGTTTATTATCAGAAGACTTTTGGGAAAGTCACATCATACCTACTTGCATGTTGTAATGATGAATCAAGACTCTGACCAAGAAATGCATCTCTTGAGATTAAAATTGAATAACCAAGCCTGGGAAGTGTGTCTCCTAAGAATTCAAGTGAGAGATTCTAACTAGAAAGTGCGTCTTCTACAGATGCAAGTTTTAGTTAAAAAATGTGTCACCTAACAAACGACAACTAACAAGAAAGTGCATCTCCAAAGGATTAAGTGCAATAACTTGACTAGAAAGTGCATTTTCTAGAAATCAAGGGACTGCTAGGAAGTGCATTACCCAAAAGCAAAGTTCGAATTAGCCAATCAAAGAAATGTATCTCTTTACCAATGTTGCTTGAGTTATCAAAACAAGGAAGTGCATCTCCTTACCAATGCCTCTTGAATTACCAAACCAAGGAAGTGCGTCTCCTTACCAATGCCGATTGAATTACTCAAATAAGGAAGTGCATCTCATCACAAATGTTTCTTGAATTAACCAAACAAGGAAGTGCATCTCCTTACAAATGTTGCTTGAATTGCCCAAGCAAGGAAGTGCGTCTCCAATGTTGCTTGAATTACCAAAACAAGAAAGTATGTCTCCTTATGATAGCGCTTAATTACCAAAATAAGAAAGTGTGTCTCCTTACAAATGTTGCATGAATTGTCCAAACAAGGAAGTGCGTTCCCTTACAAATGTTTCTAGAATTACCCAAAAAAGGAAGTACGTCTCCTTACAAATGTTGCTGGAATTACCCGAACAAGGAAGTGCGTCTCCTTACAAATGCCAATCAAATTACCAAATAAGGAAGTGCATCTCCTTACAAATGTTGCTTGAATTATCAAACAAGGAAGTGCATCTTCTTACAAATGTTGCTTGAATTTCCCACACAAGGAAGTGCGTCTCCTTACAAATGTTGCTGGAATTACCCGAACAAGGAAGTGTGTCTCTTTACAAATGCCAATCGAATTACTAAACAGGGAAGTGTGTCTCCTTTGGAAGTGCGTCTCCTTATGATAATGCTTGAATTACCAAAATAAGGAAGTCTTTCTCCTTTAGGGCTGCATATCGGTCGGTTCGGTTCGGTTTTGAAAATTATTGGTTTCACTTATTCATTATTGGTTTGTATATATGCTAAACCGTTAAAGAACCGTTAAGATATTGGTTAATCGGTTACGGTTTATCGATTTTTCATTGTTATCGGTTCGGTTATCGGGTTAACCATTAACATTAAACATTAAAACTCTAAGTCACAAATTAATTTAAAACTGCTAGTACAACTTCTTCACATTAAAACTTCTTTAGTATATTCTGATCTGTACTTTCTCCTAAATTTAACATTAAACTCACCAAAAGACTCAGTTTTTTCATTAATATTTGCCTTAAACCCGATCACACCTTGCATATTTAGTAAAACAGAAGGTTCAACAGAATCAAGAAGACTTGCCATATTGTCTGAAATAATCCATACATAATCTTTCTCCATCATTCCCATTTCTGTAGCCAATGCACCAGCGTGATTAAAACGAGTGCCCCTTTCATTGGGACGAAATGATTCATTTATGATAAAGCTTCAAGAATATCAATAAGAGCCAGATTTTCCTCTAGTTTTCCTATCAAGTTACGCGTGCTTAGATCACGTGAAACTTATCAGTGCCTCTTAAGGGCGTTGAGACCATAGCTTATTACTACATGACAGCACCGTTTTCTCTATAGTGTTGTCACACAACTGCCTGCCTAAAGAGCGACTCGCTCGGTATTTTCAGACAAGATAAGCTTACAAGCAGACTAAAATAAACTGCCAGTGACACTAGCAAGAAGCCCCCCAAAAATCGAATATGAAATGGAAGCATAACTTTTTGCATAAATGACACAGCAAATAATACTTGAGGGAGATTAAGCTACCAAAACTTTAGACTTTTTGAAGTTTAAATGATTTGTACAAATCTAAAGTTAGTATTATTCCTGAAATATAGAAAGCCGAATAGCCGATCGTTGAGAATCTGCTATTTGTACACGTAAAATATCAAGAAAAATACATTAGATGATCTCGACCACACACTTCAATATCTTCATACAAGAATAAAAAACTCACTTTCCACCCTTGGCATAGTTATCGCGCAGGGTGACAGTCCGATTAAAGACCAGCTTTTCAGAAGTTGAATCCTTGCAAATGTCATCAGTCGAAACAACTCAAAGCGTTAGCCTCTTTCATTTTCTTTCAGAAATGAAGAAATTTGAAAGGTGAAAAATGAAAAAACAAAACTCAGTGACTACATCTTTGACGTTTTGTTTTCAGATTCGGTCAGTTTAAAATTGATATCATTAAAACAAATCAAAAACCATAACGATCTATTAAGAGTAACTTAGGAAAGGCGTCAAAAAACAGGAAACAACGCATACATACATACAGCTGGAAGTGTGTATCAACTTAGAGAAGCCCAATCTGGATGTGGGCATTCATATATATCCAGTCAGGTCCTGAATATTTTACACAATGCAGCCATAGACCCTCTTCATTCCCTTCATACCTGCATTTTGAAATAAAAAGGAGCATCAAACGAGACATGAGAAAGGCTTCCAAAACCAAGAACAATATTCTTTTCTTACCTTTGTTCAAGTTGCTATATGTCATCAATGCTAGGTTCTTTTCCAACTTTAGCCAAATCTAAATAAATTAAAAGAACAAGTCAAGACTCAAGCATAAAAAATATTAAATAAATAATTCACCAAATACAAGATTTTTTTTTACCTTGATCAAGTTGCTCAAGAGAATCTAAATCCTCCTCGATACTTATAGGTTGTGATTCACTTCGAAGCCAATCCTGTAGACACACTAGAGCTTCTACCAATTTAGAAGTTAATGAACTCCTAAATGAATCAAGAACACGCCCCCCGGTATTGAAAGCACATTCCGATGCTACACTAGAAATAGGAATAGCTAAAATATCCCGAGCCATCTCAGAAAGAAAGGGAAATCTAGCCGAGTTATACTTCCACCAAAGTAATACATTAAAATCGGACGTTCCAAATTCAGTATCTTCTACAAGATATTTATCCAACTCCGACTTAGAATTCCCGGCTCCACTCCTAGATGTGTGTCTACTCAACTCCTTATAAAAGTCTCCAATATCAACCATAGAACTTGAACTAGAAGCCTCCACTTCTGAAGATAGTTTACCACATTTGTCTTTTGAAGCAGACGATGAATACTCATTAAACAATTATTTCATGTACTCTTGCACATCTTTTCTATAGTTGCTCCATTATCCCCTAACATCTTCTTAAGTGCAAAACTATGAGTGGTAAACTTGTGACGAGGATCCAAAACACAAGGTATAAAAAGCATCTTATTCATTTTTGTTGGATCACCCCAATATTTTTCAAATTTCTTCTTCATGTTTGTTGCCATTTGAGCCAACACAATATGATCACTTGATATCAAATTTGACAAACAAAAACCAACTTGACAAATTTCAAGAAAATGAATATTTGATGTAATATATAATGATCCAGAAACCTTCAAAGTGAGCTTAAAAAACAATTCAAGAAATTTTGCAATCCTTTTAACGCTATCCCAATCACTACACAAAAGTGAACCTACAGGTTGTTCTTCATCCACAATATCACTATCACCATCACACACACAGATATGGCCAAACTCTAGATAATGTGCCAACCCAATATCACGATCAACATAAGTCAAAATTGCACCCTCATATTCAATAGCCCTATTCAACATCAAGTAGGTGGAATTCCACCTTGTAGGAACATCTAAGCATAAAGATTTTTTTTGCAAGATTTTCATCGACACAACATTCCTGAAAGTTCTTCCATCTAGCAGGAGATTGCCTAATGTATCTCACTGCTTGCCTAATTCGTTCAATTGGAATATTTGCTTATTTTATGCCATCTTGAATGACAAGGTTTATTATATGCGTCATACACCTAACATGAAGATGCTTACCACCTAAAAGATTGGTCCCCCACTTAGTCAATTGCTTGGACAACTCAGCCACACACACATTATTTAAACTAGCATTATCAACAGTTACCGTGAAAATCCGATGCAATCCCCACTCATGCAAACACTTAACAATGCCCTTTGCTAAATCTTCACCTCTATGGCTAGAAATTGGACAAAAATTGATAACTCTTTTATGCAAAGTCCAATTTTTATCAATCCAATGAGCAGTGATACACATATAATTAATTCTTTGCACAGAAGTCCAAGTATCAGTCGTTATACACACTCTTTGTTGAGTTTCCTTAAAAATGATCCTCATTTTATTTTTCTCTTCATCAAAGAGATCAAAACAATCACGAGTAACAGTTGTACGCGAAAGAATTTGAAACAAAGGTTTTACCACTTTCATAAATTGTTTAAAGCCTTCTTTTTCAACAAATCTAAAAGGAAGCTCATCAAGAATTATCATACGACACAATGCTTTTCTACACTCTTCTTGATCAAATTTCCATGAAACAATTGATACATCACCCTTGTTACCCCCCGTAACCGGTTAAAATGCTATCTTTGATTGCCTAGTATCAACATTACAAGGTATTTTTTTGCATTTTCGTATATGACCAAGCATTGCCGTCGTACCATGTTCTTTTGTATCAGCTAAATACTCTTTCTTACAATAATTACACACACCTTTCTTAATTCCTTCCGAATCAACTGTACTAGTAAAATGATCCCATGCAACAGATCTTTTTCTCCTTTCTTTCTTTGCTTTAGACTCAACTATTGAATTTTGATTCACTCCATTCGAATCAGAAGCTACACTCTCAGCAATCACTTTATCAACTCTAGTATCTTGTGACATGTTGTATGAATGTGACTATAATTTTAAAATAAAAATAGTCAAACAACAAGCCAACAACAAAATTACAACATAACATGACCAAATCACCAAAACTTGACAATGTGCAGTTGTGCAAAAGAAGAACTGAAATTTCTAATCTACTGCTAAGCCATTAATACAATAAAATGAAGATGAAGTAGAATACTATCAACAACAACAAAAAATTAAACATGCAAATGAGATGGAGAAAAAGGGTTACCTGATATTTTTGACCTTCAATTTTAGATCGGAGATGTGAGTAGCGAATAGACTCTAAGTCGAATTTTTGGCTCAATTCATTCAACCACACACACCTGCAGGAGCACTACCAATACCAACATCATATTCACAATACTGCAAGACACAGAGAGTACATGGATAGAAATTGAAGATGGAGAAGAAAACTTCTAACAATAAGATCGAGGCTTCGAGCAAAGGAAAAAACTCAATTTGTTTACAAAAAATGAACAAAATGAAGTAATTATCAATACCCATTAACCTAAACTATCAGACACTTGAGAAAACCCCATAATTCACACACCAGCAAACAAATCAACAAAAAATCCTAAACCGTAAAAATTCAATTATGATAACTTCAATTCACAAAACCCCAAATTAATCACCACAAAAAAAAGTCAACACTTTCACTCCAAAATACTTCAAAAAAAAAAATAACTAACATAGACATACACCAAAAACTATAACAGAAAATGAAGAAACAAAAAAAAAATGAAAGAATCTTCTGCTTCTATTTACTCTGTACTTGCTACATCATTTTCTAACGTGCTTCCATTTACAATCTGAATGAGAGTACAAGCTCGACAGTCGACAAAACATTAATATCCTTAACATAATATATCGAAAATTGGACAGAAATCAAAGATGGAGAAAAAGACTTCTAAGAATGAGATCGAGGCTTCGAGCAAACACAAAAATTCTTACCTGTTGAGAGCAAAAGCAAAAAATCTTCTTTGGTCTCTACAAAATATCAGCAAAATTTGAGCATCAATACTGAGATTTTAGCAAAAATTGAGCAAAAATTCTGAATATTGAGACTTGAGAGAGAAGCGCTAAAACCGAGTGTCGACTGTTGAGTGAGGCAGCGTGAAAATTGAAAGATTTTGGTCTCCACTCTCTGTTCTCTAACCCTAATCAGAAAGGAGTAATGGGTCATGGGTGGAACAGGAAGTGTAATGGGTGGGAATTTGGGCTTGGGAAATTTTGGGCCCTAGTGGAACGGGACATGGCCCATATGTGTATTAATTTTTATCGGGTTATCGGGTGGCTCGATAAAAAATTTAGCTCACCCGAGCCCCGAACCGACAACCCGATAATTGTTTTTTTAAAAACCGACACCCGAACCGTTAACAAAAAAACCGACCCGTTAATCCGATAATCAAATTATCGGTTCGGGATAACGGTTTGAACCGAAATCTGCACAGCCCTAGTCTCCTTACAAATGTTGCTTGAATTATCCAAACAAGGAAGTGCGTCTCCTTACAAATGCCAATCGAATTACCCAAACAAGGAAGTGCGTCTCTTTACAAATGTTGCTGGAATTACCCAAATAAGGAAGTGCGTCTCCTTACAAATGCCAATCGAATTACCAAACAAGGAAGTGCATCTCCTTGCAAATATTGCTTGAATTATCAAACAAGGAAGTGCATCTCTTTACAAATGTTGCTTGATTTTCCCACACAAGGAAGTGCATCTCCTTACAAATACCGCTTGAATTACCAAACAAGAAAGTGTGTTTCCTCACAAATGTTGCTGGATCTACCAAATAAGGAAGTGCGTTTCCTTACAAATATTTCTGGAATTAACCAAACAAGGAAGTGCGTCTCTTTACAAATGTTGCTAGAATTACCAAAACAAGGAAGTGCGTCTCCGTACAAATGCCGCTTGAGTTACCCTGGGTTTGAATACCAAATATGTGCAGCAACATTGCCTCTTGCATTTGTAGAAGTGAGAATACTACGACCCTTGATGTTTAGGCTTTGAAATCCTTGATTCGAAGGTAGTATGTGTTCCTATTTCATACAAAGAAAACTTGCTAGTTTAAAAACATGGTGGTTGGTTTGTGGCTTAGCTTTCACGGAAATCGTTTTTGCCCCCGTCATATTTAACCTTGCTTCCAACCATTAACATAGGTCGTTGACTTGCTGCATCATTGACCCAAACTCAGATTATTAAGTGTGACTCTAAAACAAACACAGTATCTCTGCTTTGCCATGCTCCTCAAATAAACCCTTTGAACCTTGATATTTTCATGAATTCTCAGACTTGTTTGTTGACAAAATTTGTATGCCTTATTTCGGCTAACAATCATGTCTCTTTTATGTGCTGACTTTTTTCTTGCTTTATTCAATTGGAGAAGCTGGTAGCAGTTTTGAGACTTGACTCAAAGACAAGAAAAAAAATGACAGTGATTTTTATTTGGACAACTGGCCCAAGAAAAATAAAAATAAAAATATAAAGAAGAAAGAAAAGACAATGAATGTCCCCATTTGAAGCAAAGAAACGAAAAAATTATCTAAAAATGACTGTTAACTCTAATGATTATGCCATGCATTTTGGATTAATCTGCCTAATCTTTCCATCCACACCTTCCACCAGTTGTTGTTGGGTTAATGGCCTTGAAACTCAGTTGCTTTCTTGGGCCAATTACATTCGGAGACCTCATTCGGCTAGTGGCACCTTGATGGATTTTCACCTACAAACCTCTCTTATTTTTCTCTCAGCTCACCATTGTCTTATGGTGTCTGTGAGGGTTTTTACTAATGAGACTCTCTTATTATCATTTCTCCCAACTCACAATTGTCTCACGGTGCCCGTGAGGGTTTTCACCAATAAGACTCTCTCATTTTTATCTCTCTCAACTTACTATCGCCTTACGGTGCCTGAGAGGGTTTTCACCAATAAGACTCTCTCATATTTTATTTCTCTCTTGATTCCTTATGCTGAGGAAGACAAGTAGTTCCCAAAATGCATCATCATATCCATTGCATGCTTAGCCTTAACATTCTCAAAGATTGATCTGAAGGTCTTTATTTGGTTGTAACTTGGATTTTGGATAGGGTTAGAAAGAAAGGATGGCATGAGGCCCAAACGACACTTGAAGTGGGTTAGAACTTACAACTTTTGGAATCGACTCAAACAAATGAGGATTAACTCATGCCCCAGTTTCTTTTGACCGGATGATTCTAAATTATTTATTTGGTTGGACCAAGCCCTTAGTAGTGCAGCCTACGTAGCTCACCCCCGAGAGAGGAGAATCAGGTCATGCGTAGTTCTGGCAGCTTGTCCTTTTGATTTGATCTGATTTTTCTTTTTTTTTTCTTTTATTCGCTCTTTTCACTTTGAGATTCTTGTTTTTTAACTCTATTTTTCTTGACACTCTTTTTTTGGAAACATTTTTCTCTTTTTTGTAAATTTTTGACTTTATCTTTTTACTCGACACTATTCTTTGAACTTTGCTTACTTTATCTTGATTCCAAAAGAGGGGTATGAAAGAAAATAACACTAAGGCTCAAATGGGGTAAACAAAGGATGACACAATGTTTGGATAACAGAATAAAATGCCTTCATCATATCAATCCTTGAGAATGCAAGTACATAACATGCAATTGGAAGTGAGAGATGAAGATCATTTGCGATATCTTTTTAAGCAGATTGAGTCTGTGCGTCACTACTTCTTCTGTAAACTCCACCTTTGTTTTACATTACTCACATCAAATGACTCATGCTTTCGTGGAGCTGCTTATCTTCTTGTTTATCTTGATATAGCGATCACCCATCCACTATTTGACCTAATTGGGATTTGCCTTTCGATTGATGACCAAGTTATTCTTGTGATTCTCAAAATAATTTCCTTAACTTGTCACCAAATGTCTCAGCACTCTATATCTCATATGCTCTCTCTTTCTAACTTTAACCCTCTGATTCAATATTCATGCTTAAACTGGATTTTAAGATCTGGCTGAAAATTTTATTAGCATGTCATATCACTAGAGTTAACACAAAATGTACTATCTAAAGAAAACAAACAAACAACACATATTTAAAACACAAAGAAAAATGAGACACTTCATTTAGTCAAAATAAAAGATAGAAGGGTTTGAACATAAACAAAAAAAGGACAAAACAAGACAGATCCCAAACTACAACCCTGAAATAATTTGGAGAACAGAAAATAAAACAAAACAAGCTACCAAACCCCATCCTACTAAGGAGAGGGGTGACTTCTCAATTGTTCAGCCTGAAATCTTAGCCACTGGTTTGTACTCTTAATTCTCAAATCACTTGCGACTTTGTTATATCAGGATAATTGGTGCATGCTAATTAAGTTAACAATTCAAACACAAGTTTAGTGAAGGTTCTTTATTTATCATCAAGAATTTCAAAGTTATTGAGAGTAGTGGTGGATATAGCTTTACCAAAAACTCAATAAAAATTATTTTCATTGTCTCAACCGCATTCAAGAGTTTATCCGAAGATATTGTTGATATTTCTGTAAATGAATTTCTATTTACTAAGCCAAAATAAATTGAGCCAAGGGTGAACAAAAACACTATCTTATCTGGTACATCCTTATCAACTTTGTTGATCAACCATTTAACTATCTAATGTTGATATATTGGGATGCCTTTCATCCAACTATTCTATGTCATGTATGTTAATTTTATTTTTCTTAGTTTTACCTTCATCTGATTTTTGCCTTTTTGGTCTTATAACCAATTGATAAATTGAGCAACCAATTACTTCCTTAATTTTCTCACCTTTCAATTTATTTGACTTGGGTATCAGTTTAATTCACTTTTCATCTTCATAAATGTTTGTGACTTGCAGGAAGTAATTAATGAGCTTGTACTCTCCTTTAGTAAGTTCGTATAGTGCTTCAAGTAGTTGAGTCCATTTTTGAACTGTTGTCAAGCTATAGCTTTTATATATATGTAGTTATCCTCTCACGATTAGTTATTCTCTTATTCCTCATACCAAATGAGGTTTGTCTTATATCTCCTTTTGAGGTGTTCGTGTGGGTGTGCGGATGTATGAATGATTTAGTGGATACATGAAATTAGTTCGGATAATTGTCAAGATAACTTATTAATGATAACTTTTTTTACTTCTCTATACAATTAACAAAATATTTATCTTTGGATACAAGTGTAACTGAAGAACATAACAAATGAATGTGGTGTATGCAAAAATCATAGGAAAGCAAATTGCATATTTGAAAAAGGAACAAGATCAATTGAAAAACGACATATATAAATGAGTTCTATTAGATCAATCTGATAATGAATGTGCTTACGTATTTGTATATTATTATTTCACATAGCGAAAGATTTCATACATATCCACAAAAAAAATACACCAAAATATATCTTATAGTGTCAACAAAATCTTTTGTCAGATGCCCGCTTAGCGTAATAATAATAAAACAAAATTGTTATTAGACCCCACTCCTATTAGTATGAAACTTTGAGCATACTAATAATATGAATTATCATTTTATACTAATATTATAGTATTAGTAGGTATACCTGAACTATGAATTATTATTAGTAGGTCAAAGTTCATTTTATATATATACCTCAACTTTGAGCATACTAATAATATGAATTATTATTTTAATTTCTATCAGTATTGTATGAATTATCATTTTTTTGCGAGTTTCATATATCACGATTCATTATTTTATTTATCTATTTAAAATATTATTTTTTGCGAGTTTCATACTTTATCACTCCTTTCATATTAAAATACAACGTTACGATAATTAAATTAAGAAATAATAACATAGTTGAACAATAGAGCGAACTTGAAATTCATCAAAAAATCAAATTGCTTTGAACAATAGAGCGAACTTGAAATTCATCAAAAAATCAAATTGCTTCCAACACAAGTAGTTTAATGCTCGCGCGAAGCGCGACTCAGTTCTCTAGTATACTATAAAGGAGACTTATAAGCATGCTTAAGTGGCATGCCTCATAGGCCAAGAAAAATATTTATTCTTTTTCTCCTTTTTTTTGAATTTTTTTCCTTCATTATTTTATTAACATATTTACTACACCTAATTATAGCTCATGAATTATAAAAAAACTTTTATCTATTTGTATTCTCACTTAATAACATGTCTTTTCATTTTTTTTCTATCTATTCTTAGGACTTGATCAATCAATATATATATATATATAAAGCTGAAACATAGACACGCTGATGTGGATCAACAGTTCTATTTCTCTATTTTCTCAATTTTTTGAACTTATTTCACTAATTTATGTTTAAAAAAATTCCAGAAAATTAATTACTTTTACAGTTTCTCTTTCCTCATTATTGTTGCAATTTATTTCTTTTTTCAAAACTCTTTCTTTGCCTTCTTTATCTTCTGTTTCCTTTTTGTAAAATTAATACACATTTAATTAAATGAAAAATGAAAAGACCAAAAAACCTTTCATTTTTCAAAACTATTAAATCTTTAGCATATAAACTGAGATGATGGTGTAGTAACAACCATGGTGTCACCAAAAACACCAAGATTCTCGTAAAGACGGTGAAGATGGAAGCGAGGCTTAGCTACAGGTTGAGTCAGGTTTGGTCTAAAATGTTTTGTACTGAATTATTTATTTTATACAAATATATATAATACTCCCTACTAAACATAGCTTAGTGGCTGCCAAAAAAAGAAAAAAAATGATTAGAGTATTTTGCTCCTCTTGTGATTTCGTTAAAAAAAAAAATCTACCACCGGCATATCTGTTTCATTCTCTCCTTTCCATTAACCTAAACTCACCTTCAGTTTCTCTTCTTATAGCACTCTCTTTTATCTTTGGGCATATCTCAGAGGGTGATCCATTATTAAGGGTTTGATGCTGAGAAATTGAAATTGAGTTGCCCATACCAGAATCAAATGTGTGACCAGGTTTGCTAGTTTCAGGTTCTTCCTCGATCTCTCTGAATTCTCTTGAAGGACTTCTCTCATCAAACTGGTCTTCTTCAGGAATCTCCTTGAAGTGATCCAATTCTTGAGATACTGAACCAAATAGCTGCATCGAATGATAGCACATGGGTGTCTTCATGGCACGCGGGATTCAACTCTCTGTCATGCATTGGGCTGCTTGACATCTTTGAAGGCTTCGGAGAGAGATTTTTATTATTTTTACTGCCAGCAAACCAATATATATATATGTAATACTCCCTACTAAACATAGCTTAGTGGCTGTCAAAAAAAAGAAAAAAATGATTCGAGTATTTTGCTCCTCTTGTGATGTCGTTAAAAAATAGAAAGAGATACTATTTTATGATCCTAAAAATCTTGTGCGGAATGAAAAAGATTGTAATCATTAAAGGATGTGGTGTAGTAGATAGATATCTGGATAATTTGATAGTGAGCACTATCATCGAACGGCCCACATCCAACACGAATTTGGACTTATCAGGCTCCGATGTATGTACTGAACAATTGCTGAAAATAAATGAAAAAATTATGTGACAAATACTTCTCTCAAGATAATTTTTTTTTTGAACAATATGTTGCAATATAATTCCTCCGATGAGATGTTGTATATTGAGAATTTTTTTTTTACTTTGATTGAGGAATTTATAGGAAGAGTAATGAAAGTTTCAAAAGGTAAGAGGAATTATTTGAAGAAAGAATCAATCTATTTATTCTTAAAATTCATATCAAATTAAGAAAAGAATAAGTAAAAATCGATTTTATGAATTAAAAGGAGATATTATTTCATAAAATTAGGAAAAAACGAATATCAATCAAGTAAGAGTAAAACAGTAAAAATAATTTAAAAAAAGGAAAAAAATTAAGAAGTTATCAAATTATGAGTGTGTTTATATCTATTTCCTATAAAAGTAATGCAATGAGTTGCATGTGTTTCTTAACTCCTATTACATTTTATCTTAGAGAATTTTAGTAGTCCTTTGGCCATGAAAACTAAAATTTTTTGAATTTGGAGTTGGAGTTGTCTTTGGCCATGTCTTTTTGAAAGATTTTTTTAGACTTTTGAAAAATCTTTTTTAAATATGATTTTATGCCCCCAACTTTTAAAAATTATCAAAAATCACCCAACTACTAATTTACCTACTAACATACAATCAAATGTGATTCTTATATATCGACACTTCCATTACTCGAATCAAGTTTGCATTAACGAAGAAAATATCACTCGAGAACACAGATTGACAACTAATGTATCTCTTAACAAGCATCAGAACTACACGAAATAGAATGATTGATGATTTGGATCATTTGTTTAGACGCATTATTAGATGCATTATTTGTTTTTTGATTTGGATCTTCACTAGGTCCTCACTTGTTCTCAAATAAATTTCCAGTTTTCCCAATTGCAAGAATTAACTCAAGCTGTTGAACAAAATTGAAGAAAGATAATGCAAAAATGTTCAATCAGCCGAAATGCAAAAATTACAGAAAGATAAAGCAAGAATTGAAGAAAAATAGAGTTGAAGCAAAATTGAAGAAAGATGATGCAAAAATGTCTTAGATGCAATCTCAACCGAAAGATAGTGATATTTTTGTATTAATCACTGTTCAATCACCAATTATGAAAAAAATCATTATTAATTGCATCAGTGACTAAACACTTAAAAACTTTTAAACATTAAGAGGGCTGTGTAAAAATTTTAAAAATTAGGGTTATATGTAATAATAATAAAAGTTGAAAGTAGAGTTGAAAAATAATGAAAACAACAAAAATCTGTTTTCACTTTTCAGAAAATAATTTTTGAAATTTTCATGGCCAAACACCACAACTTTAATAAAGTAAAAAATATTTCAAAGAAAAGGAAATATTTTTTATGGCCAAATGACCTCTTAGTCTTTGGTCTGATTCTACTATAAGATTTGAAAAATGATTGCATCGATCGCCATCTCCTCAAAGAAAATTTAATTTGTTTTCTTTTTTCAAAGATCAATCTTTTAAATATTTATTGTTAGAGTATTATAAGAAAATTATTTTTTATACAATAAATAAGAAACGTTTATTATTGATCGAAGCGTGGTTAAAATTACTAGTAATATAGATAAAATAAGTTATGATATTAGGTAAACATATCTAAAACGTAAATTTGCATAAATCATCATTTTTTCCAAATAATCAAATGTTTCATCTGTTCGCTTTTACTTATCACAACTTTTTGAATTGAATTTCTACTTTTATTTGATATGACAACTTCTTTTTTCATATTTTATTTTTAATATTAATTATTTTTAAGATATAATATAATTATTATTTATTAGGGATATATTATTAATTATTTTTTTAATGAATATGTCAACTCAAAATGTGATAAGTAAAATCAATCGGATTGGGAGTACAGGACTTATGCTTGGCCTAATTTTTTTTTTTTCTTTTTTAAATATTTGAGCCTAAATTTGCACTTTCATGTTATAATATATTTAAGACAAGCTAATTCTCTTTTTTTTTTCCCAGTCTGCACTTTCATCGCTACCAAAATACCCTGAACTTATTTCTGCACATACAATTTTGCGACGGCGGCAGAGGCACCTCTACATCGGCCTTAGGCAAAATCCAGTTGTAAGCAAAACAAAAATTCCTCAATAATTTTGAAAATTTACTTATTTTTTTATGAGTATAATTTTGTTCACTTAATTATTTGGGTAGCAATTTTCCATTCAATCGCTTTCATTTTTGAGGATGAATTTCCTACCTTTTTTTTTGTGTGTGGTTTTTTATCTCAGTTAGGGGTCGTTTGGTAGAGTGTATAAAAATAGTGCTGAGTACAATGTATTAACAATGCTGAGATTATTTTTTATTTGTGGTTTGTTTTGGTGTTATCAATGTATTAATAACCCTTAGAATTAATAGGTATAATACATAAATGTTCCTTTTAACTTGGCCTCGACTGACATTTATGTAACTTAGGCGTGCACAAGTAGGCACTTAAACTATCATAAAGTTGAACAAGTAGACACACTTGTCTTATGAGGCGTATGAGGCGAATTGTCCATGCGTCTACTTATTCAGCTTTATACAAGTTTAAGGACCTATTTGTGCACACTCAAAGTGGGAGAGATGCGAGCCGAGGGCACGCTTATGTATTATATCTTACACTAATACCCTAGGTTTAGTAATCATTTTCTATACATTTCATTGTACTAAATAGAGTGTACTAGTAATGTTGAGATTAATAATGCCGAAATTATCTTTTCTCCACCATTTGTTTTGGTGTGTTAATATTTTGTGGGAGTATTGTTCTATTACTATATGTTGTTGTGTTACTCCTATTGTCTCTTGTACCTCTATCTCGTTTTTTCCCGTCTTGGTCTGAGGTCTATCAGAAACAACATCTCTACATCATATATGAGTTAGTGGTATAGACTGCGTATACTCTACCCTTTCCAAACCCACTTTGTAAGTATACACCGGATATGTTACTGTTCTTGTTGTCGTCGCCGTCGTGCCATCATCATTTGATTTGGTGTTTTTAGTGTAATTATGTTTTAACTATGCTTATCAGTTATCAATTATTAGTACCTTCTATTACTAATACCATGATTTGTTATGTGTTGGTTATGCATTCTATAATCTTGAATAGGATTTGTAAGTTATACAAAGACTAAAGATTCTACCAAATAAAGAATTAAATAATACGATATCTAATAAATGTATTAGATTTTCTAATACTTCCTACCAAACGGCTCCTTGTTGTCTTAGTTTTAGTATTGCATAATGAATGGCATTGTCCAAAGCTATCGTTCATGTTGTAGAGTTGTTTTATTTTGCATGACACATAAATTTTGGAGTTGTCTAGATGATTATTTTGTAAGTTTGAGTGTTCGACTGTTTGGATTTCCTACTGATTTTTTTTTGTGGTGGTGGTGGTGGGGGGGTGGGGGGTGGGGGGGTTTTATTCCATGTAATGTCTTAGTCGTCGATGTATTGAATAATGAATGACATTATTTTGTAAGTTGGAGTGGTCAACTGACACATCGGAAACGAGTTGAGGTGTTTAGATTTGCATACTCAAAATTGGAGTGTTTAGTTGTCAGTTGAGTCCAAGTTAAAGTGTCTATCTATGTATTATGCCTTTTATTTCCTCCTAAACTCTTAGGGGCCGTTTGGTACACCGGGTGGGGAAAATAATCGCAGGATAAAGTTTGAGTTTGGTATTAACTTGATTCCAGGTTTGGTATGAGTTATTTACTAATCCGAGGACTATTTTATCCTACTATTTATACTAACATGATGGAATTACTATCCATATGAAGGGTGGGATAAAATAATTACATAAAATATTTTTACTTATCTCATCTGGTGTATCCTTATTACTCCAGGCCAGTCTCTCACTTTTTCTCTCTCCTCTCCTCTTTTTGCTTTCTCATTCCTTCCACTTCACTGGTAGATTTTTCGTCTTGTTTTATTTTCTTTTCACTTCTTATTTTGCGTTTGGGGGGATATTGTGAAATTACTGTGTTGTTGACTAATTGAATTGTAATTTTGTTTCACTGAACTATAATTCCCTGAAAATGAGAGGGTAATTCAATCACCAAATTGGTGCAAGAAGTATGTTTAAGGTTATGCCTGCAATGTGTTCGAGAAATTGTCTTAGAGTCGATTTCATTCACTAGTGAAGTCCGAGTAATTGTTGGAATAATTTGAAGTTTGAACTATTACATGAATCACATACAATATGAGTTTATGCATTCAATTTTCAGCTATGAGTTACCAGTCTGTCTGAAATGGGTTTTTTGATTTAAATCATTTTTATGGACTGTTCTGAAGTGCTTTCTCTAACAATGGAGCTGGGTGATTTGATTTATGTTAGAGGCTGTTGCTTAAAAAAGTATTGTGTGTTAGAAGTATTTGAAGAATTTTTGGGCTCCTCTTTAGTATGCACTTACTTTTGGCTTGTGTGACTCTTTTGAGCATGTTATTGTCAAATTTTTGCAATTTTCCTTAGTAGATTTGAAGCATGTGGCAGCGTTAGAACTCTTCTTTAGTATACAACAACAACATACCCAGTGTATTCCCACTGAGTGGAGTCTGGGGAGGGTAAAGTGTACGCAGTTCATACTACTACCTTTGCTGAAGTAGAGAGACTGTTTCTGATAGACCCCCGACTTACGACAGATAACAAATATAACGGACCAAAAACTTAAAAGCAACTGACTAAAAGGGATATCACACCGCTAGGTAGCAAAGGAAACAAAACACCCACAAAGTACTAGTATAAACTAGCTATGCAAAATCATAGACACCATTAAAACACCACAAACAAGCGGCTACAAGACACTACAAGCACTGATACAAAAAGAGCATTCTTACCTACTAGTACAAACGTACCCCTACCTACCACTACTCTACCCTAATCTACGTCCTCTACACCTTCCTATCGAGGGTCATGTCCTCCGTAAGCTGTAACTATCCCATGTCCTGCCTAATCATTTTCCTCCAATATTTCTTTGGCCTATCTCTACGCCACCTAAAATCATCTATAGCCAGCCTCTCACACCTCCCAATTGGAGCATCCGTGTCTCTCCTCATCACATGCCCGAACCAACGCAACCTCACTTCTCGCATCTTGTCCTCTTCCAAAGCCACTCCACCTTCTCCCGAATAGTCTCATTTCTAACCCTATCAATCCTGGTAAGTCCACACATCCTTTGCAACATCCTCGTCTCCACCACCTTCAACTTTTGGATGTGGGGGTTCTTTAGTATGATTTTGAAAATTTGGTTTTGAGTTATTTATTTTGTTAAAACTTAGTGTTTCGTGAAGATTCAAGGAGGAGGGGATCAAGTCAGGGAAGACAAAAATTTTGTTGCTACCATAGTTAACAGAGAGTCCTCCTAACTTTGATTTTCACTATTTAGTTACATTAGGGAAAATGCAATATTTTAGTTGGGGTGGCTCATTTATTTGTGATGATGTATGGTGGTTAACGGATTTTATGATTTTGGTGTTACTCTTTTGTTTTGATATTTTTTAATTTTATTTATGACGTTTATATTAGTATGCTTTATTTTGAATGTTTAGCTTAGTTATTAGTTATATTAGCAATTAGCAATATCCTTGTTTTTTCTTTGTGCCACGGTTCTTTTTCTAAGGATGTTAATTTTCTTTTGAACCGGATGTATTAGTGAGATTTGTAGTGACTTTTCCCAATGATGGATAGCATGACAACTGTCTTAAGGGAATTAGTCTCCTTTGGGTGTAGTTTTAGTTAGTGTAGTAATTAAAGTAGTGTTTGCTTGTGATTTTTTTCCCTTAGCCCATGTCTGGCTTGCTTGGTACTAAAATTTATAAACTTTCTTTGATTCTAGATCAATGCTCAGGCAATAACTGATTTTTAGCTGTTCCTTTAATTCATACCAACAAAGAACGCGATGGCGAGGCAAGAGTTTTGGGTGGCAAGAGACTTTAGGTTTTACCCACTTTAAAAGAGTCCATAAGGTCATAAAGTGTCCTTCGAAATAAGATTTCTATAGTTATGTGCCTTATCAATAATTAATAAGGAAGACCAACATTTAAATCATGGCAAATGAATTTTGATCGTTGAAGAAAAAAAGAATTGAAGTAAGCATTTTTTGTGTTACTCTTAAAATCAACGTTTGGCTCTTTAGTTCACTAAGCTGTCTCTTTAGGATATGAGTGACTTTCTTTGCATTCAATTATTTTAATTGGATCTTGGAGACATATTCTTCTCGAATTTGCATGTGCCATGTATGGTGTTGTTTATTTGTGAGTTCTGTGGCATATTTTGTGGTCTATAACTTGCTAGAAATGTGTTTCAAGTTGAAATCCTAGGCTACGCTTGGTTTGAAAAATGATGTTAGGCCTTTCTTGGATCTCTAATCTAAGTTGCTTGGACTTAGGTGGGGGTATCTGAGACGGATGCGGATCCGAGTGTCGGATTCATTAAAATTTAAATTTTAAGATGCGGAGGGTGAGAATTCGAGTATAGATATGGGCCTGGGGATTCAGCTAAAAAATCAAATATTATAAATATAGAGTATAAAAATATTTCAAAAATCCACTATTGATTCTTTTTATATTCTAAAAAATTTAAAAAGATAAATACATAAAACAACCTAATCGATCTCTTAGGACGAGATACGTGAGATCTCTGGTTCTTCCTGAAGCACATTGATAAGTTGTAATTACTCCTCTTGTTCAGTTGTGAAGCCGCCGGTCGGAATTTTCAACTTTACAGTAGCCGGTGGAGTCGCCGGTCGGATTTTTTCCAGGTAAGTCGCCGGTCTATTATCCAATGTTTCCCCTGATTTTGGTCAACGAATCCAAAATCATTTGACTGAATCTGAGACTATGGAAGCACCCGCGTCAGTCTCTTATCGAGACGGGTTGCCGCGGAGTCCGAGCAAGTCTTAGTTGCTTTTTTGGATGTTTGACGAATTTTTCCCCTTGAATGCTGCCAATACCTCTTATTTTAGTTAAATATTGAGCAGCTCTTGATTTGCTCCTTTTTCGAACTGCTTTGTAATGCTTTTACTTGAGCCGAGGATCTATTGGAAACCACCTCTCTACCTCCCCAGGTAAGGTAGCAATAAGGTCTGCATGCCCACTACCCTCCCCAGACCCCACTCATGGGATTAGACGGGTTATGTTGTTATTGCTGCTAAGTCAGCCTTTGACTTCTCTGTTCATTTACTATTCATCTTTTTCTAATTTTTGGAAAGTAGTTATGGCTTTGGTCATTGAACCAAAATTTATTGGATTATCAGGTTATTTTATAAATGGAAGGGTTTTGAACAAAGTCTTGCCAAATTTTGATTTGTCAGCAAGTATTTAACATCTAAAATCTCACGGGTCACACTTCTATGTTTTCTTCTACTACAGAGTATTCTAATATTTGACAGTCTTGGGGAAGTATCCACGAGTTCTCTGACCGTTAATACAGTTGACGACATTTTTGACTCAGCATTGAATCTAGAGGACACTCATTACAAAGAAGGATACTCGGAAGGCTATACGGATGGTCTAAATTCTGGTAAAGATGAAGGCAACCAGGTAGGGCTCAAAACGGGGTTCGAAGTAGTCGAAGAATTAGGTTTTTACAGAGGTTTTATTGAAGTCTGGAATGCTGCAATCCTAGTAGAACCAACCTGTTTCTCATCCCGAGTGCAGAAAAGCATCAAACAGATGGATGAATTGCTCCGTAAATACCCCTTCTCTGATCCAGAGAACGAGTCCGCCACTGATACTATTGACTCTTTGAGATTGAAATTTAGAACTATTTGTGCAACTCTGAATATTAGACTGGAGTATGATATTGGTCTAATCATCAATGGTCTGATCAGCTACTTTCCTTGTAGACAATATAAACTCTAGTAGATGAGTGATGTCTATAAGCACTAATGATCTATGATTTGTGTAAGCATTAGACTGAAGAAAGAAACATATCTAGATGTATATATAGAAAACAGGATTATACATCTTAAAATTATTTATAATAAGTGATTCTCTAGCTTTAAGATTAGATTAGGAAACTATAAGTCTAGCTTCCTGGTAAAAGCAAAATTATGATTAGGAAATTATGTATTGAACTCTAGTAGATCACTGTAGATGTGTGATTATTTAAGTTAAAATTAGGTTATGAAGACAATTCATTCAAGCTTCTTGAGGATTAGTTCTTTCTCAGATTAGGACCATGCTGAAGAGAGAGTGTACTTAAGCATCATCTATTGTTATGATGATAAATTTACGGCATGATACATAATCGTGCCTTTTAATTTGGCATCAACTTATAGTATGCTTCCAGCTTTGGTGTGCTCAACTAGGGATTTAAACTTTCATAAGAGTTGAACAAGTAGGCACACGTTTCTTACATAGCAAATCTCACACGATTTGACATGTATAATGCGTTCATCTCACACGAATTTCTAGGTTAAGAGACAATCTTTAGGATTAAGAGTTGATAACAGACGTCTCTGTATCATTCTACTAGACTCTACTTGACAATTCTCTTGTACTCATGAGACTGGTGAAACATTCTTTAGCACCAAATTCACACGACTGAAAAATGCATAAGAGTCATGATGGCACCTACCCTCTCCTCAAAGAAAAATGTTAGCAAAGTGTGAACCTTTTTTGGGATTTTAAAGATCGTACTTTTTATCATTGAGCTACAAACTAATTTTCATATACATTTATAAAAAAAAAGGGACAGTCCGGTGCACTAAAGTTATCGGCTATGGGCGGTGTCCGGGGAAGGGCCCCACCACAAGGGTGTATTGTACGCTGCCTTACCTTGTATTTTTGCCAGAGACTGTTTCCAAGTCTTGAACCCGTGACTTTTTGGTCACATGACAGCAACTTTACTTCATATACATTTATTTAACTCAAATATTTTGTTTATAATATAATACAAGTTGCTATTAAAGGATGATAATTCTTTTTTTGAGGAAAAGATAACTGTATATTCACAAAATTTCATCATCCAAACAATGATGAAAATGAGCACTTACATCCCATAGGGCAAAAACCAGTAATCTATAGAGCTTTATAGTTTCCCCATAAAATCAACAAAAAGTAATATGTCCCCTACCATGTCCTCCTTACACCAAAAATATTGAAGACTAAGGCAGTTTATTTTGATTTTTTGAATATTGTTGCTTTTACCTTCAAAGCATCTTGTAATTCTCTCTTTCCACAATGTCCACCAGATGCTTGCAGGAATCAATTCCCACCCATCCTCTTTTGATTCTCTTCTTCCAATCACTTTCCAGCAGTCCATCATACTCTTAGTAGTTTTGGGAACCACCCAACTTATGCCAAGTATACACAAGAACATGTACCACAGATTTGCAGCTGTTTTACGGTGCAAAAACAGATGACTTTATTTAAGCATCCTGGTCACACATAAAACATCTTGAGAAAATATGTCTACCTCTTCTCTGTAGTACTTCATGAGTCAAACAAGCTTTCCTGCAAACTAACCACACAAAACAAGAATTTTTCGGGGGGGACTTTGGCTTTCCAGTTCAGCTTCCAAGCCCAAGTCCTAATCTGTAGCTGACCAGTATTCCTCCCCCAATAGCATGACTTCACAGTGCAAACACCATTGCTATGAAATTTCCTAGGGTATCTTTAGTGATCCAGTGACTTTGAAGTCCATATTTCTGAATGATGATTCTTTTCCATAAAGGCATATCCTCAGTACAGAACCTCCATAACCATATTTGCAAGAGACAAGAGTTTTGGAGACTAAAAAAAATAACCTAATCCCCCCTGCTTCTTAGTGTCACGGCTTCCCATTTTACAAGGTTGTAACCTTTCAGCTTGTTGTTTCCATTCCACAAAAAAGGTCTTCTGAGGGAATTTATTCTCTTCTCAATACTCTTCGGTATAGGAAGCACTCATCATATACGCAGATGTAGGAAGGGAATCCAACACAAATTTGACTAATGTTAATGACAAATATTGACTCTTCCATCCTGCCAATATCCTATCACATCTCTCTAGCACTTCTTCCCAGACCTCCATCTCTTTGTTTTTTACACCTAGAGGCATCCCTAGATACTCTTTGTGCAACTACCTGACATCCAAGATTACTTGCTAATATCTCCATATTATCAACTTTGTTCAGTGGATAAAGACAACTCTTTTGCCAATTAACTTGAAGACCAGAAATGCTTTCAAAAATAGTGAGGATTGCCTTAACATGTCTCACCTGTGATATTTCAGCTTCATTAAATATCATCTCTACGTCTCTGCAACTGAGCTTGGAAGCCCTTTTATGAACCATTTACCCTTGTCTTCTTGATTATGTGGTTGAGCCCCTCTATCGCTAAGATAAACAACAAAGGTGACAAAGGATCCCCCTGCCGCTACCCCCTCTTAGATGAAAAGAAACCTTTATTATTGCCGTTTATAATCAGAGAGAAGTTTACATTACAGATGCAGAAACGTATCCAATTGACCCATTTTCTACCAAAGCCTATGTCTTTCAGAACCTCCACTAGAAACTTCCAGTTTACTTGGTCATATGCCTTCTCTAGGTCAAGTTTGCATAAGATTCAGGGAGCTTTTTGTTTCACTCTGGAACCCACTAATTCATTGGCTAAGAGAGCAACATCTGTGATTTGTCTGCCTTTTAGAAAAGCCATTTGGTGTTCATTTACTAGTTCCCTCATAACTGGCTTCAATCTTTCAGTAATTATCTTGGAAAGTAATTTTGTAGACACTTTCTACCAGATTGATAGGTCGGAAATCCTTAGGCTTCTCATCTCCAGTTTTCTGCAGTATTAAGGCTATGAAGGTGGCATTGAAAGACTTTTCAAATAACTCTTTCTGATGGAAATTATGAACAGTTTCCAATAGATTCACCTTCACAGTGTCCCAACAAACCTTGAAGAAACTCATTGTCAATCCATTTGGGCCCGGAGCTTTGTCTCCATCACATTGCTTGATTACATTCAACACCTCTTCTTCAGAGAAAGGTCTTTGAAGCCAATCTTGTTCCTCCCGTGATATGGTTGGGCAATCTATCATGTCAAGGGCTGGCCTCCAACTTTCTGGCTTTGAGTAAACTGTTTTATTAAACTCAACCATTGTAGTCTTAATTTCATCAGTTTCTACAATTTCTTCTCCTCTAACCACTAATCTGTCAATAGTGTTAAATCTTCTGTGAGCAGTTGCCATTCTTTCAAAGAACTTTGTGTTATTGTCACCCTGCTTCAACCACAACACTTTGGATTTCTGTCTCCATTTTGCCACCTCAGTTTTAGCCATATCTTCCAATTCAACTACAATGGTAACGCTTACCATTATTTCTTTCTTAGATAAGTCTCTACTTTCCATTATCAGTTCTTTCTGCCAGTTCCTCTAGTAAACTATTTTTTGGGGTCATTTCCCCAAAGGTGGTTCTGCTCCAATGTTTCATCTTTTGTTTGTTCATTTTAGACATTTAGCTTGTAGTCTGGACAACCTTCCACCGAGAACTCATTCCACCGTGACTGCATTAATTCTTTGAACCCCTCCACTTTTAATCACCAATTTTTAAACTTAAAGTTTGATATTTTCTGTTCCCAATCTCCACATTCTAAAGCAACAAGACAGTGATCGTACAATGCTCTAGGCATCGACTTTTGTCTAATGGTCTTAAAGCTTTCCTCTCACTCCATAGAGAACAAGAATATGTTGAGTTTGGCTGCACTAGGATGAGTGACTCCCCGAAACCATGTGAATTTTCCTCCACTCATGTGAGGATCATGCAGTTCCATTTCTTCAATCTACTTTGTAAAATCAGTCATTACATTAGTGATTCTATTGCACCCTCTTCTTTCCTCATACTTCTTGTGTTGAAATCACCACATGCCACCCAAGGTCCCTCGCATACTTCTTTAATTGCAGATATCTCTTCCCAGTAAACTAATTTCTCTTCTCTGATGTGTGGAGAAGTACCAGGTGAAAGAGTTGTGAGTTGAGACAAATTCATACGTTATGAAATGCTGGCCCATCTCGATTCGAGTCCCCTTAGAGTTCCTACTATCCCGCATGATCAAGATTCCCCCTTTGCTACCTTCTGTCTCCATATACCCACGTTTCATCCATCTGATCAGAGTTCTTTGGCTATGTTTTTTTCTCCCATACGAACTTTTCTTTCTTGCAAGCAATAGATGTCAGCCTTCCACTTCTGAATATTCACAGGTTCTATGTCGATTATCGGTTCAATTTGTAGATCCCTTTCTGCTTCTTGTAAATCACGAACCCCTATATCATCAGCTCTCTCTTCTGTGGATAGTTTATTTCCGACCTCTAGAGTTAGGTCGGCTACTGCCTCTATTTGCATGTTTGAATCTCCCCTCTGATAACCTTCTCCAACATGCGGGAGGTGTCAAAGTTGGTGTACTCTATTTTCCCAGTCACTGAATGACTTGAGGAAATCAGAAGTCTTTAAAAGGGCTCACATGCTCCTCACGTGTCCACTTTTCCTTTTTACTAGAATTTTCTTTAAATGAAATTGGGCTTCTAGTTTCATAAAAGATTGGGCCAGTTTTAGTTTTATTTTCATCCAGAACCCGACCCACTTGTGTCTTTGAGAAATTTTGAAATCCACTTGCACTAGCAAAATTAGAAGAACGTGACTTCAGTTTGTCAATTGCAGATTCCCCTTATTATCCTTAGAGACAAGAAACTAATAGAGAAATACTATGACTACTATTATGAATGAATAACAAGACAATTTGCTACTACCTACTAACCTATTACCCTAGAATGTGTTTTTCACAACTTCCTAGCAATGATAGCACCGATCCATTCATATCCAATATCTCATACCTTCTAATGGGGGCGTCTTGTCACAACCCGATTTCTCAAGTCGTGATGGCGTCTACCTTAATCCACCAATAGGAAAGCGAAGCCATATCCCGGAATAATAGGTAACGGGCTGCTGGACCAAAGGATTGGGTCCTCTGTCTTCTTCATAGTGAAACCTCACCGGCATTTCAGCCCACAATTGTAAGATAAAAGTCTTTCTGGCACTTTTGATAGACACCTCCTTAGGGATTTTCGAACCATCTCCTTGCGCACGAATTTTTTCTTATTAAGATGGTTCCGAAGCTTCGTCTCATCCTCTATTTCAATCCAACCTCCACAAAGGTTTTCGATGGCCATAAAAATAGTATCCGACCAGAGATGCAGAGGAAGACCCACAATCCGAGTCCAGGTTGTAGTGGGCCCATCTCTCTCTACCACTGTGCCTGATGTCGGACTCCACCATTCTTGCTAGAGAAAAATCTCGTTTCGAGTCCAATCTCTAGATATCACATCTTCTGTTGTATTCCTGCTCGCAAATTCAAAGGGGAATCTTCCTTCCCTCATTCCATAATGTTTAATCCATGATTGATTTTCTAGACCCTGCTTGTCCATCTCTGGATTTCTGACAAAGTAGGGTAAATTTCATACCTCAAAATTCAAAGAAACCCACCAAACTCCTTTTCAATACCTCAGTTATTGTCCTGGTGTTATCATCGATGTGAATGGGACCCTCCACCGTTAATGTTGGTTCTACATTAACTTCACTAGCACTCCTATTTATCCATTTGCTTCTTCTGAGGGCTTCTGAGTAAGGGGATATTTTCGTCTACTAGTCTCTGTTTAAACCTGTTCTCCTCCACCTTCTGAAATCTACCCATCTTCTCTGCTATGAACTCCCAACCCGAGTTAAAATTCAGTTCTGGGATGATTATGACTGACCTTCTTCTTCCCTTTACATTTGTCAAGCTAATATATCTCCCAGACTTGTTAAAATTTCTAGCTCAGAAGATCTCAAAGAGATTCTCTGTTTTCTTCCACCTTTTGACCAAAATAATCTTCTACTGTTGGCTCAAAATTAGTGGGAAGTAGTGGAGGTAGAGAAATCTGAGATTGTTGGTTGAGTTATTTCTTCTTTTCATTAAGTTTAGCCCGTGTAAGAGCAGATAAGTTTAACAATTCTTTGATTTCTCTAGCATCACTATCTCGAATAATTGATTGGACTTAATTTCCCTTATCTTCTCCTTGTTTTTTTGCTCAATTTTTTTAATTTTTCTTTTTTTTTTCTCCTCCAATTTTCTTGAAAGGTACCTTTCGTGCTCATCTAACTTTTTTGACCTTTCATCCTCAGAATAACTTACATACCTTGTGAGTGCATTTGAACATCAATTTGTTTTAGCCACATAATCGGAATGGTTTCTCCTAGACACATAATAATAAGAGAAACTACTACATTGCATAAAATTGATAATTCTTTTGCCGTTTGTATTAAACTAGCTATTTTTTCACTCAAACCCATGGTGATGTTATGAATATATGAGAAGTTTGTACCAAACATCACCATGGGTTTGAGTGAAAAAACAACTAGTTTAATAAAAACGGCAAAAGAATTATCAATTTTATGCAAGGTAGTAGTTGCTCTTATTATTATGTGTCCAGGAGAAACCATTCCAATTGTGTGGCCAAAACAAATTGATGTTCAGAATGCACTCACAAGGGTGTGGCCTAGTGGTTCAAAGAAGTTGGGATGAGCACCATGAGGTCTCAGGATCAATTCCCATCAGAGACGAACAATAGGTGTTTTCTTCTCATCTGTTCTAGCCTTGGTGGACAGAGTTACTGCTGGGAGGTCGCAGGTATCCCATGGATTTAGTCGGGGTGCGCGCAAGCTGGTCCAGGCACCACAATTGTAAAAAAAAAAAAATTCTTTGGGAGCAAAATATATTAGCGAATACTTAATTGTGAAGACAGAAGAAGAGCATTGAAATAAATTTATAGATGCATAGTGGGTCTTGTTATTACCATATAGCAAGATGATTTTAGATAAATCTAAATTATTTGTTTTGAGTTTGGTAATAAATTTATCAAACTATCATAAAGCTGATCAAGTAGACATACCTGTCCTATATAAAAAATCTCACATGATTTGACATGCAAGACCATGCATCTCGTACTATTTTCATGTAAGGATCCCGTGCCTACTTGTTACAACTTTATGCTAGTTTAAGTGCATACCAGTACAAATCCAAAGTTGGTGGATATAAATATTAGTGAAGTCAAATTAAAAGGCACGTTTATATATTATGGGCAATATTTGATCTCTAGTAAGTAGATAATAAATTTCTAGGACCTAGGTGGGGGTTAAGAGGTGATGCATTCAATCTCTTGTAAATAAATGATTTTCTAGGTCAGGAGACAACTAGGCTTGATGTAAGTGGAGATACTCTCCAAAAGTAATTTTCTCATAAAATATGCATGATATTAAGGAGTCAGGCTGAACAAAAAATGCATGATAAAAAAAATCAAAAAATAGAATTTTCCTAAATATTATGTAGCCTCTCGAAGATTAGTACAAACAAACGTCTTCATATCATTGTGCAAGACTATTAGACATTGCTCATATACTCATGCGACTGGTAACTAATGCTTTAACAAAATTCACACAACAGAAAAAAGACGAGTCATGATGACACCTACACGCATCCCAAAGTAGGACATCGAAATCACCGCTCAATAAATATAGCAAATAAGTGAAATTAAACCATAAATACATTTAAAACCATAGGAATCTTTAATAGAGTTTTAGTGGATAGAGTTATATGGTGTCTTCGTTGGTGGGTGATGCACTTAAGGGAATTCGCGACTAGAAATTGTTAATCTAGGAGCTATGCTCGAAGAAATGATAGCTAAATCAGGGATTAATCCGAGAAATATAGATAAAAAAAGAAATTACAGAGAGAATATAGAGAGAATATAGAAGAGATACACTTGAAATATTATTCATAAATGAATGATTACACCAGTGATGCTTGGTTTTATAGCTAACAATCCCACTTGATAGTTGTAACTAACTCTCTAACCGTTTAACTAACTATGTGACTTGATCTACATTAGTAACTGCAATGAACAGTAAAAATAAATTTTTGAATTCTAATATAGTTTAACTACTTTCAACTAATTTACTGATTTCAGCTGTGCTCCAATTCCTCTTCAGTTTCCCAACTTGTATCAATACCCCTCCCTAAAGAACATCCTTGTCCTCAAGGATTAAAGGAAGGAAACATCAGCAGTAACTCTGAAATATATTCCCATGTAGCCTGTGTTTCATCAATTCCAATCCATTGCACCAGGACCTACTCTACAACCTTTTTCCCCCTTTTTCCTAATCTCTTAGCTAACACCATCTTTGGAATAGGGCAATAAGGGCTGGAAAGATGTATGACAAGAGGATTAGTAAAACTCAGAGGTAAGGCATGGCACCTCTTTTGTTAAGAGACATGGAGGGTAGGGCGAATGAGAACGTCACTAGGCAGTAAGAGCTTATAAGCAGTAACTCCTATCTTGTCTTAAACCATATAGGGGCCATAATACATAGCAACAATTTTCTTAAAAGGCTTGGAAGCTACTAAAACTTGTCTGTAAGGTTGCAATTTTAGACAAACCTAATCACCTACATCAAAGGACCTATCTGATCTATACTTGTTAATAATGTCTTGCATTCTTTGTTGAACCCTGATAATATGAAACTTTAGCAATTGAATAACAACCTCTCTAGCTTCCAAGCTTCTATCTACCATCTCCACAACACTTTCACCTACTAAGTAAAGTAGATGAATGCGGGGTTTTTGATCATATAAAGCTTCCTAAGGTGTGCACTTAATAGTGGTGTGATAGTAGTATTGCACCATCACTCAGCCAGAAAAAATGATTAGCCCATTCTCTTGGACAGTCAGAGCAAAAGTATCTCAAATAAGTTCCTAAGGTCCTATTGACCACCTCAGTTTGGCCATTAGAGGGTGGTATGTAGGAGATCTCTGAAGTTGTACACCTTGCAAGGTGAATAATTTTTGCTAAAAAGAACTTAAGAAGACTGGATCTATGTCACTAGTCATGGTCATGGTACTAGGTAATCCATGTAGCTTAAAGATATTAGCCATGAAACATTTAGCAACTAACTGAGCTGTGTAAGGTGTGTTGGGGTGCTGCAGACTTAAGAAGTGATTGTATTTGGTGAGTCTATCTACCACCACCAAGATGACATCATTACCCTGGGAGACAGATGTATATTGTTTCCAGGAAACCAAAGTTGAAGGAGATATTAGTGTTTTAGTTAGAGACCTTTGTGCCAACAGATAGGTCGATCACATTCAATTGAAGGGTTGTAGTGCCAGAGGAGGAATTCTTCTAATGTGGGATAAAAGAATTTGGGATGGAGAGTGAAGTAGTCTGGGCAATCAAGGTTGTCACTCCATCACATGTAAATTCACAGGCAAGATGCAGGATCTCACTTGGCACTTAACAGGAGTATATGCACCCAATGATAGAAAAACTAGAGAGGAAGTTGGAGCTGCTAGAGGTCTATTTTCAGGTCCATGGGTATTATGCAGAGATTTCAACCCACAGTTAGATTCCCCTCAGAAAAGAAAAATTACAATAAAATCAACAAATCAATGACTGATTTTTCTGATTTCATTTAAGATATGGGCTTGGTAGATTTGCAACTGACAGGTGGGAAATTTACTTGAAAAAAAAGTGACAGATACGATGTTGCTGCAAGGTTGGATAGATTTTTGATCTCTGATGAGTGGGATGAAAGATTCAGGAATATCAAACAATTAATTCCTGATAGAATGGCCTCTGACCACTCACCTATATTACTACAGTACAGGGAACCATCCAAATCATATTTCAAATTCAAAAATTGGTGGTTGCAAACGGAAGGGTTCAAAGAAAAAGCTAAGGATTGGTGGGACTCTTTCAATTGTGTTTGCAAACCTGACTTTGTTTTGGCTTACAAGTTGAAAGCTTTTAAACCCAAACTTAGAGACTGAAGCAAAACATTACAAGGAAACTTGGAGATGTAGAAGCTTAACATGCTAAGTCAATTATCAAAACTTGAAGAAATCCAAGATCTCGAGGAGGAAATAAGAAACAAAATCGCCTTAACTATGGACTTTAAGGAGATAAGAAAAAAGGAGGAGATGGCTTAGAGACAGAGATCAAAAGCATTATGGTTGAAACAAGGTGACAACAACACCAAGTTCTTTCATAAAACAGCTCACACACACAGAAGATTCAACAATACTGACTTGTTAGAAATTGATGGTGAGACCGTAAGGAACCATACTAATATAAAAAAGGAGATCATCTCTTTTTATCTGAACCTTTATTCAGAGACAGTTTTGGAGACCCCACTTTAACATGAGAATTTTTCTCACTGTCTCTTCAGAAGATAATTTGATAATACAGAGACCGTTTAAAGCACAAGAAATATGGGCCCAGTGTCCAAGCGTGTTTTTTGCCGCGGACAAAGTACCTGGCCTAAATGGTTTCTCAATGGCCTTTTTCAAACACTGTTGGGAAGTAGTGAACACTGAAGTCATTGCCACTATTCAAAACTTCCATGAAAGAGGCATATTTGAAAGAAGCTTCAATGTTACATATGTATCCTTGATTCCCAAGAAGGTGGGAGCCAAAGAATTGAAAATTTTCAGGACTATTAGTCTTATAGGCAGTATTTACAAGATCATCTCAAAGTTGTTGACTGAGAGACTCAAAAAAGTGATGTACAAGCTGGTGGATGATAAACAAATGGCCTTTATAAAGGGGAGGCAAATAATGGATGCCATTATTATAGCCAATAAATGTGTTGATTCAAGAACGAAAGACAAAGAACCCGGTATCCTTTGCAAACTAGATATACAAAAGGCTTTTGACCACCTAAACTGGAATTTCCTACTCAGAACTTTGATGAAAATGGTTTTTGGAGAAAAATGGGTTAGCTGGATCCACTACTGAATCAGCACCATCACCCAATCCTAGTCAACGGCTCACCTGCTGGATTCGTTTCTTCTAAAAAAGGACTAAGGCAAGGGGATCCATTATCCCTTTTTTTCGTTCATCATTGCCATGGAGAGTTTAAATGATAGGATGAAAACTGCTCAATCAAACAGCTGGATAATGGGTTTTGGAGTAGATTCAAGGGCTATCAGTAACCTTGAAATCACTCATTTACAATATGTTGATGATACATTAGTTTTTTGCGGAGCTGACAGAGGTCAAATAATATTTTTGAGGGTGATTTTCATTCTTTTGAGGCTATATCTGGGCTCCTCATTAGCTGGAACAAGAGCTTCTTATATCCTATTAATGAGTTTCCTGACATTCATAACTTGGCTAACCTTTTTGGTGGCAAGACAGGCGACCTTCTAACTATATACCTGGAAATGTCTCTCGGTGTCAAAAGCAATTCTAAAGATATATGAAGGGGGTCCTAGAGTAGTGTGAGAAAAAGTTGATAAACTGGAAGAGTCAATACTTATCGTTGGGTGGTAGACTAACTCTGATAAACAGTGTGTTAGAAGCATTACCAACTTATATGATTCTATTTTTCATGATTCAACAAATATGGTGGACAGAATAGATGCTCTTAGAAGGAACTTCCTTTGGCAAGGAAACTGTGATACCAAGAAAATACATTTTGTCAAATGGAAGTCAGTGATTATCAGCAAGAAGATGCGCGGTAAGGGAATCAAGAACCTGACAGCTCAGAACTATTGTCTTTTGATGAAATGGCTATAGAGGTTCGCCTCAAATGAACAATCTCTCTCGAAGAAGGTAATCATTTAAAAGTATGATATAGATGGGTAATGGATAACTAAGGCAGCTACTAAACCTTACGGAGTAAGTTTATAGAGGTCAATCAGAAATTTGGGGGCAAAATTCATGAGTAAGTGTAGTCATCATGTGGGTAACGACTTGAAAACATCTTTATGGTCAGACAGATAGTTAGGCCAACATCCACTAAAATAACTCTTCCCACTTATCTTCAGTCTGAACAATTAACAAGATGCCACATTAGCGCATGGCTGAAACTTGAACTTCAGAAGGCATCTTAATGATTGGGAGATAGATAACTTGGTAGAATTCTATGACACCTTCAACCTTTTCAAGGGTCCCTCCTCTTAGGAAGACAAACTTACATGGCAAGTGGATAAACAAGGGAGATTTTTAATCAGGTCAGCTTACAAGGAATTTAATTATTCTAACAACCAGATTAGTTGTTGGCCTTAGAAACTAATTTGGAAAGTTAAAATTCCTCATAAAGTGGCCTGTTTCTCTTGGATCGTGGCTAGGAAAGTAGTTCTAACTCATGAAGTACTTAAGAAAAGGGGCTTCCACCTATTCTCAAAATGTTATATGTACGGAGAAGAATCAGAGAAAATCAACTATCTTTTTTTACACTGCAAGTTAACTGTACAACTTTGTAGGATATTCCTTAATTTAAAAGGAATCATGTAGGTCATGCCAAGAAATACAATTGAAGTGCTGGAATGCTGGAACAAATATAGCAATCACTCAGAACATAAAGAAAGATGGAAAATTGTCCGTACTTGCATTTGGTGGACAGTTTGGAAAGAGAGAAATCAAAAGTGTTTTGAAAACAATTATAGCTCTACCCAAAAACTGAAGATGAAGTGTCTGGCCCTTTTCTATTTTTGGTGTAAACAGGAATATATAAAAGATGTAGGATCTTTGTAAGTAGGTTATAGCTTAGTGCATCTTCCTTTATTCCATTGTAAGTATGAATTACTGTAGTTTTTACGCAGCAAATAGTTATACAAAAAATGTTACCTTCTCAAAAAAAATACCCTGGAGAAGCAGTTGCATCATAATTATATCTTTGACAAAAATCACATTGGTTGGTGAACCTTCTCACATTTGCAGTAAGCGTTTTCCAATAAAAGAGGGATTGTAATCTCCATATAGTAGCATCCATGCCTGACTATCCACATTGTGGAGTACTATGCCACAAGGAAATAAAGTCAATCTTCAACTGTTGATCATCACCTATAACTAACCTTCCTTTTTATTTGAGCTACTCATCACACCAAGTGTAAGATTTAAAAGGCTGTGTCTGAACTTGCTGAATAATAACCTGTGCAGGATCCACCTCCCATCTCCCATCAATCTGGAAATGAGTTGGAACGAGTTGATCAAGCAGGTGTTTCAAAGCCTTTTGGCCAGTTCTCACTATAAAATGGTTGTGCAACAAGTAGAGTGACAATTTGGTAGCTGCAAAATGAGAGCATACAATTCTCTGTCATATACAAACATAACATAATTTGATGTTTAAGAGCTAAGGAGTTGCTTATATAAGCAATAGGGCGTCCTTGTTGCATTAACACAACTCCAATTCTTTTACCACTGGCATCTGTGTCCACAATAAAAGGCTAGGAATAGTTAGACAAGGCTAGCACTGGTACAGAAACCAATGCCTGTTTTAGTGTATTGAAAGCCTCATAAACTTGCTTAAACCAGTGGAATCCTTCCTTCTTCAACCACTGGAGTTCCTATATTCAATTCTTATGTACTCGTCCTTTCCTCGTGAGTTTCCAGCATGAGATATTTTCTCTAATATTGGCAGGCATTACCCATTCAACTTGAATAGTGTTTCACAACATATATCATAGCTGATATGTAACCAAACAATACAACTCTACTTTTCTTTTGGTATTGGTCTTGTTTAGAGTATCAGTTTAGTCACTCAACTAATCCACTCGTGGAGTGTTAGGTAGAGTAGTAGTTTGGTAGTTGAGACTTCGCCCCTTCTCCTTTGTTAAATCCCAATCAGGATAGATGGGTTTGCCTTGGTGTGGGTCAGCACCTCGGGCTCTCTTTTTTTGCTCTGGCAAGTTTATTCTGAATTTGTGTCCACAGAAGTTCCCCTTCCTGCTCCCTATATATGTGAAGATCTACTGCTTTTTGTTATACTCTATGTGGCAAGGAATGCTTCACATAAGGGGGCATCTCCCCCACCATCTGTCTCCAATAGCTAATTCTGGTCTCTTGACATGTCTTTGGAAATTCTTTGGTCACATATTTGTAATGCCTCTTTTTAATAAAGTGTGCCTTGGGCCTACGTTACCATTTTGCGAAAAAAAAGGAAGAAAAAATGGACCTTGGGATTAACTCAACATCAAAAGATAGCTCGTGAACTGAAGATTTAAATTGAATACAAGCTGGTCTTTGAGAAACAGGAATTAGAGACACATAATTTGAGTTGATAGTTGAGCAGAAACCAAAGTTTTCTCACATTATTTCAATAAGGGCAGCCTGGTGCACTGAAGCTCCTGTTTTGCGCAGGGGTCCGAGGAAGGGCCGAACCACAAGGGTTTATTGTATGCAACCTTCCCTGCATTTTTACAAGCAGCTGTTTCCATGACTTGAACTAGTGACCTTTTGGTCATATGCCAACAACTTCACCAATTACGTCAAAAATCCGTTTCACATTATTTTGATCTCTCAAATAAATGAAGAATTGCATGGAAGCAAATGGCATAAGTCCTTAAGCAATGTCAATCAACATTCTTGAATTCCATTTTGGTATATTAAGTGCAACTTTCAAGTGCCATTAATAGATGCTATTTCAAGAACATAATTCATAATGACTTATAACTTCTAATTAAGACCATAAATAAAGTTAATATTGTGATTGCCATGACTTTCTAATTTATTTTATTACCAAAAGTATGCTATTTTAACAAACACTAGTATTCAAAAGTTAATGAAGCTTCTTGCTTTCATTAAGTTATGAATGATGATCTACAGAAAAGGAAAGAAAAAAAAAAGAAGCTATGTACATATTTAAGTTTGTTTTTAATCCAAACTTCTCCCGAGATACAAGAATTACAAGGACAACACAAAACACACTTCAAAATCAGTCCACAAGATCAAAGATCTGAGGACCCTTTTGAAGACCACACTCTGATTCAACAAACAACAACAAGAACACAATGTGTTGATGTGTTTATCACCTAATGAAGAACAACAACAATGGAACAAGAACAACAAGTAATGGATTTGAATTACAAGAACACAAAGACACGATTACAACATAAACAAAATGGATAGATAGTTAGACCTTGGTTGGTATAATCTTAAGAATACAAGAATATGGTAATCTTGGACCCTTGATACTACACACAATGGTTAACCGAACTCCTACATTGACACAAGAAGAACTTTACCTCCTCTAAACACCAACGTCTCAAGCCAACATTGCAATACAAGTGATATCCACACTTGTTGCCCTCATTTCAGTGTGGTGGCTATTCCAAGCCCTACAACTAAAGGTGTTTCATGTTCCAAGTCTTACATCAATGAACAACTAATGAGAAAAAGACTTAAAATGTTCTATTTATATTCTATTACAAGACAAGGCAAAATGACAACAATGCCCTTAAAGGGTGGGGTGGCCATGGAGTGCATTTGGACCCAATGAAGTGACCAAAATACCCTTAATGAAGATGACCAAATCATGACCCATTAAGTGTTGTCCAAAACCGTGAGTCTTCAAGTCTTCGATGCTCCAAGCAATCTTTCACACACGTCCTTGCTTCTGCTCAAAATGAGTCTTCCTTGCATATTCTAGTGCCCTCGGGGTGACCAAGTCTTGAGGCTTTAAATAATGACCTCCAATCATGTCTTCAAAAATTAAGGTGGCCATTTGACTTGTATCATCCTTCCCTTATTGAAAAGGATTCTTCCTCGAATCCAAACCTTGCAAGAACAAAGAGAAGACAAACAAGTCCCACATCCTCATGACATGAGGGTTAGAGTTTGTACAATAAACAACATCAACATGCCAAGAAGGTACACACTTGAGATATAACTACACGTCCTTTGTTATAATCATGAGGGACTTAGAAAAAAATTACAAAGGAGTTGGCCAAAGGAATCACCATCAAGAGGTAGTATCCTAATTGAAAGTAAAGTCCACCTAAAATATATAACAATATCACTCAAGTGGACCGGCCAACAACTATCCATCCTTCACACCCTAAGAAGTTACCGGGATCAAATGGGAGATGTAACCAAGGGCTTAGGTCTTGGCCACTCTCACTTTCCCCTAGGGTGTCATCCTCGAAATTAAGCAAACCCTCTTTATCACTATTGCAAATATCATGAACTAAAAGAGGGTTAAGAAAGGTGTTCCATAAGTTAACTTCAAATAAAGGGTTCTCATGCATGCACTTACTACTAGTTTCAAAATTTCCACTAGGAATATGCCCACCATAAGAAACACATAAAGACGAAGTAGATGGTATTTCTAAGCACATATCACCTTCTGTTTCACAATAGTTGTCCTCACATATGTACAAACCATCACAGGAAGCCAAAGGACCACAATAAAAATCATCTTCACAAAGACAATCACAACTCGGGTTTTCTAAATATTCAAGCAAATCAAGATCATCTACGCCCGGTTGATCATTTTGCTCACCATCACTAGTTGGCAATTCACATACTAGCATAGACTAACCGTCCTTCAACACGGTCAAGGCTTAGAATGACAACAACATCAAATCAGCCACATTTTGTTCACATTAACAACATCAACAAGTTCAAGTTCAAGCTTAGATTTGAACACTTTTTAGTGTTGGTGAGAAAGAAACCAACACTAGAAACACTCAAAACAACAAAAGACTACAAGATCTAATCACAAAGAAACATGTCTCGTCCAACACAACAACAAGAACATCAACTTTCTCAGCCAAGAACAACAAGAACGGGCATATTACTCCTTTTCTGGATTTTTTTTTTCAATTTTTCAACTCTTTTTATTTTTCAACTCTCAAGCCCAAGATTGATCTTGTTAGAACAAAATCAAAGATGGCTTTGATACCAAATGATACAAGAATTACAAGGACAACACGAAACGCACTTCAAAATCAGTCCACAAGATCAAAGATCGGAGGACACTTTTGAAGACCACATTCGGATTCAACAAACAACAACAAGAACACAATGTATTGATGTGTTTATCACCTAAAAATAGCTAACAACAAACTATGTTAACAACAAAAAGATGAAGAACAACAACAATGGAACAAGAACAACAAGTCATAGATTTGAATTATAAGAACACAAACAAACGACTACAACATAAACAAAATGGATAGATAATTAGACCTTGGTTGGTATAATCTTAAGAATACAAGAATATGGTAATATTGGACCCTTAATACTACACACAACGGTTAACCTAACTCCTACATTGACACAAGAAGAACTTGACCTCCTCTAAACACCAACGTCTTAAGCCAACATTGCAACACAAGTGATATCCACACTTGTTTCCCTTATTTCGGTGTGGTGGCTATTCCAAGCCCTACAGCTAAAGGTGTTTCATGTTTCAAGTCTTACATCAATGAACAACTAATGAGAAAAAGACTTAAAATGTTCTATTTATATTCTATTACAAGACAAGGCAAAATGACAACAATACCCTTAAAAGGTGGGGTGACCATGGAGTGTATTTGGACCCAATGAAGTGACCAAAATACCCTTAATGAAGATGACCAAATCATGACCCATTAAGTGTTGTCCCAAACCGTGAGTCCTCAATCTTTGATGCTCTAAGCAATCTTCCACACACGGCCTTGCTTGTGCTCAAAACGAGTCTTCCTTGCATATTCTTGTGCCCTCGGAGTGGCCAAGTCTTGAGCCTTTAAATGATGACCTCCTATCATGTCTTCAAAAATTAAGGTGGCCATTTGACTTGTATCATCCCCATACCCCACATGCACTGGGTATGTTGTTGTTGTTGTGTTTTAATCCAAACTTCCAAAGCTTTTCTGTGTTCTTATATCGAATTTTCCTACCACCAACAGAACAACCATTATAGTATAGATTTGGCTGCCATTTTCTCTTATTTTTGTGGTCTATTTGATATGGAGCAGTATGCTTCAGAGAGCTTGGGAAAATGCTCGAGTCTTGGCCTTGTGTAGGCTACTTCAGAATGGACATTGAAGCGTAGCCACATATAGAGCTTGTTGAGATGAAAATTATATTGAGTTGCTTGTTTACTTGAATGCTGCCAATACCTCCACTTGGTTAAATATAGAGGTGCTGTTGATTTTCTCATGTTTCGAACTGCTTTGTAATCTTATACTTGAGCCAAGGGTCTATTGGAGCACAACCTCCTAAGGTAGCACTAAGGTCAGCACACACCACCCTCCCCGAACTTGATTACACTATGTTGTTGCTGCTATGTCAGCCTTTGAAGACAATATATTCAAGCTTTTTGTAGATTAGTACTTTCTCAGATTATGATTATGATGAAGCGATAATGTAATTAAGCTCTTGTAGCTAAGTGATCATCTATCTAAGTTGTGCGGACTCTTCACTTTCGATGTCACATCCATGTCAAATTCTTCAAAAATACATTACTTTTGGAGAATCCGACACACCTATTGACATTTTTGAAGAGTTCGAGCGACATAGTCATCTATAGTTATGATGATAAATTTACGGCATAATACATAAACATGCCTTTTAGCTTGGGCTCGTTTGGCATCTATCTCCAAATTTAAGTGTGCATAAATAGACACTTAAACTATCATAAAGTTGATCAAGTAGACATACCTATCCTACATGAAAAATCTCACACGATTTGACATGCAAGACCCGTGCATGTCATACTATTTTCATGTAAGGGTCACGTGCCTACTTGTTACAACTTTATGCTAGTTTAGGTGCATACCAGTTCAAATCCAAAGTTGGCGGATATAAATATCAGTGAAGTCAAATTGAAAGGCACGTTTAGATATTATAGGCAATATTTGATCTCTAGTAAATAGATACTTCCTCCATCCCAAATTGAGATGACACATTGATTAAAAAATTAATTAATAACATGGCTAGTTTACCATAGTACCCCTATTAAATGATGTTTATATTTTAATTTGAAGAAAAGGTAATTAATGCAAAGGGAAAAACATGGAAAAAATATTTGTCTCTTCTTGATTAATGAAAAAGACAAGTAAAATGAGAAATCAAATTAAGAAATTTGGGACGGGTAATTTGGGACGGAGGGAGTAATAACTTTATAGGTTCTAGGTGGAGTTAAGAGGTGATTCATTCAATGATAAAAAAAATAAAAAAAACATAATTTTCCTTAATATTATGTAGCCTCTCGAAGATTAGTACAAACAAATGTTTTCCTACCATTGTGCAAGACTATTAGACATTGCTCTTATACTCATGCAATTAGTAAATCATGCTTTGACACACAATTCACACAACTGAAAAAAGGCACAAGAGTCATGATGACACCTACACGCATCCCTAAGTTGGACATCTGAATCATCACTCAACAGTTTCAAAAATATAGTAAATAAGCAAAATTAAACCATAAATACATTTTAAACCATAGGAATCTTTAATAGAGTTTTAGTGGACAGAGTTATATGGTGTCGGTCGCTGGTGGGTGATGCACTTAAAGGGATTCACGATTGGAAATTGTCAATCTAGGAGCTATGCTCTAAGAAGATGATAGCTAAATCAGGGATTAATCCAAGAAATATAGCTAAAATAGAAATTATAGAGAGAATATAGAAGAGAGAAACTTGAAATATTATTCATGAATGAATGATTACACAAGTGATGCTTGATTTTATAGCTAACAATCCCATTTGACAGCTGTAACTAACTCTCTAACTGTTTAACTAACTATGTGACTTGAGTTACAGTAATAACTGCAATGAATAGTAAAAATAGACTTTTGAATTCTAATACAGTTTAACTACTTCCAACTAATTTACTGATTCTAGTTGTGCTTCAATTCCTTTTCAGTTTTCCAAGTTGTATCAATACCCCTCCCTAAAGAACATCCTTATCCTCAAGGATTAAAGGAAAGAAACCTCAGTCGTAACTCTGAAATATATTCCCATGTAGCCTGTGTTGCATCAATTCCAGTCCATTGCACCAAGACCTGCTCTACAACCTTGTATCCCCTTTTTAACAATCTCTTATCTAACACCATCTCTGGAGTAGGGCAATAAGGGATAGAGAGATGTATGACAGGAGGATTAGTGAAACTCAGAGGTAAGGCATGACACCTCTTTAGTTGAGAGACATGGAAGGTTGGGTGAATGAGAACATCACTAGGCATTAAGAGCTTATAAGCAACAACTCCTATTATGTCTTCAACCATATAGGGGCCATAATACAAAGCAACAATTTTGTTAAAAGGTTTGGAAGTTACTGAAACTTGTCTTTGAGGTTGCAATTTTAGATAAACCCAGTCACCTACTTCAAAGAACCTATCTGATTTATGCTTGTTGACAATGTCTTGCATTCTCTGTTGAACCCTGATAATATGAAACTTTAGCAATTGAATAACAACCTCTCTAGCTTCCAAGTTTCTATCTACCATCTCCACAACACTTTCACCGACTAAGGTAGATGAATGCGAGGTTTTTTACCATATAAAGCTTCATAAGGTTTGCACTTAATAGTGGTGTGATAGGTAGTATTGTACCACCACTCAAGCCAGGAAAAAATGATTAGCACATTCTCTTGGATAGTCAGAGCAAAAGTTTCTCAAGTAGGTCTCTAAGGTTCTGTTGACCACCTCCGTTTGGCCATCAGTCTAAGGGTGGTATGCAATAGATCTCTAAAGTTTTACACCTAGCAAGGTGAATAATTCTTGCCAAAAAGCACTTAAGAAGACTGGATCTGTGTCACTAGTCATGGTCATGGTAATAGGTAATCCATGTAGCTTAAAGATGTTATCCATGAAGCATTTAGCAACTGACTGAGCTGTGTAGGGTGTGTAGGGGTGCTGCAGACTTAAGAAGTAACTGTATTTGGTGAGCCTGTGTACCACCACCAAGATGACATCTTTATCCTGGGATTTAGATAGACCTTCAATGAAATCTAAGCAAATATCAGTCCACACACCTTCAGGAATTGGTAGAAATTGCAAATGCCATGGAGAAGCAGTTGCAACATACTTATGTCTTTGACAAACATCACATTGGTTGATGAATCTTCTCATATCTACAGTATATTTTTTCCAATAGAAGAGGGGTTATAATCTCTATATAGTAGCATCCATGCCTGAGTGTCCACCTTGTGGAGTACTATTCCACAAGGAAATAAAGTCAATCTTCAACCGTTGATCATCATCTATAACTACCCTTCCTTTTCATTTGAGCTGATCATCGCACCAAGTGTAAGATTTAAAAGGCCGTGTCAAAACTTTCTGAATAATAACCTGTGCAGGATCCACCTCCCAAGATGCCTTAATCTTCATGTACAACTCATCACGTGCGATGAGTAATGAGATGGCTAATAATTCAGCATCAAGCATTCTTGACAATGCATCAACAACACTATTCTCAGAGCCTTTTGTGTACTCAATACTAAAATCAAAAGCCATTAGTTTCGATGTACCAGCAATCTGGAAATCAGTGTGAATTGGTTGAAAGCCTCATAATCTTGCTTAAACCAGTGGAACCTTTCCTTCTGCAATATTTCATGAAGGGGTCTACATATAATTCCAAAACCATGTATGAACCCCATGTGGTAGCCTACAAGGCCTAAAAATCCTCTTAGTTGTTTAAGATTAGCAAGCACAGGCCAATTTTGAACAGTTCTAATCTTTCTAAGATCAGTTGAGACGACCCCCTCTGCACTGATGAAATGGCTTAAATACTCCACCTTAGTCACTCTAAAGGCATACTTAGACATCTTAGCATACAACTGGTACTATTTCATTATTTCAAACACAACTTGAACATGAACTAAGTGATCAACCAAGGATTTACTGTAGATTAAGATGACATCGAAAAACACCAATACTGACTTTCTTAATAAAGGTTTGACAATTAGACTCATAAGTCCTTGGAAGAAAGACGGAGCATTAGTAAAACCAAAAGGCATAACAAAAAACTAATAATGGCCTTCATGAGTTTTGAAAGTTGTCTTATGAGTGTCTTCTTCAACCATTCTCAACTGATGATACCCTGCTCTAAGATCAATCTTTTAGAATATAACAACACCTCCTAATTCATTCAACAAGTCTTCAATCATAGGAATTGGAAATTTGTCTTTAATAGTCAACTAGTTGAGACTTCTGTAATCAATACAAAGTCTCCAAGACTCATCTTTTTTTTCCACTAACACCACAGGAGAAGCATATGGGATAGAACTATTTTGAATAACCCCTTGATCAATCATCTCCTGTACCAATTTCTCAATAATATCCTTCTTAAATGCAGGATATCTGGAAGGTCTCTTACTAACAGGAATTTCTGATTCCATCAATGGAATTTTATGATCAAATACACCTCTATGAGGTGGTAAGGTGCTAGGCAGCTCAATAATACAAGCAAACTATTCCAATAAGGGCTTCATTTCTGGTAACAAATTAGTACCTGGAGTGACTTGAATACTATAACAATTTACTTCATCTACTATAGGGTTGGTTACTGTCATCATGAACATTTGAGCTTCTTGGCCTTACTGCTTGATCGGGGAGTAATTCGAGAAATCTAGCTATAAAAAGAAGTCATAGAGAGAATATAGAAGAGAGAAACTTGAGATATTATTCATGAATGAATGATTACACCAGTGGTTCTTGGTTTTATAGCCAACAATCCCACTTGACAGCTGTAACTAACTCTCTAACCGTTTAACTATGTGACTTGAGCTACAGTAATAACTGCAATGAACAGTAAAAACATATTTTTGAATTCTAATACAATTTAATGACTAGAGCTAGGTCTCATATGAAACTCGTATGGTTCATATACTCATTCAAATGAATGTATATACATGATTGTTATGATTAAACTTAGTGAATCATAAATCATGTAAAACCTCTAATTAAGTTATAATTCATTCATCATCCTTCAAATCTAGTGAAAACTCAAAGTCAATTTCAAATGTTGACTTTGATTATACTTTTAAGTTTCAAACATCCTAACTAAATAAATTTTGATCAAAACACATCTAATCATCTCAACAATTATGATACCAATTCCCGCAAGTTACAAACGGTTAACAGAAGGGTCAAATAAAGTAAAGAGGCAGAAGAAAAACAGCCATGAGGGTCATTACACAAACAATGATCAAATGGACTACCGTGTTGAATTCCTTCGTTATCGGAGCTAAATCAACATAAATTCATCACCAATAGTGATGTCAAAACTTCTCAATATAATGATATCTTAATATCTAGATACACAATATATAACAATTAAATTACTTTTAGAAATGTTATATATGTCAAGGTAGAGTAATTTCAAGGAGATTTTTATTGATTGAAGCATGGGGTAATATAATATTATTGGCCAGTGCATATGCATTTGCATTTCAATTCATTTCATTCTCATTACATTACATATTGATTCTAAGTTATGAAGAGATGAGTGATTTTGAAAGTGACTTGTTTTCCTCCTTATTTAGTTGGGATGGTTGATACAATCGGTGTGCTATTATTGAGGCAAATTGTAAATTATCGTTTATCCTCCCTATTGATTCTAGATATTATTTTATCTTGATTATTGTCTTTATGAATTTAAAGAGTTGTTATGCTAATCTTGTAGCAATATGTGAGTAGTTTCTCTAATTTGTTGGAACTCAGATGTTTGTTTTACTTTGATTTTATTTGTTATTGACTACTATAAACTATTTAATTAAATTCTTATATGATTATATATCTATCAAAATATGGAGGATAGCAATGTTAGGACGAACCCTTGCTATCTCTTCTAAGAAAGGCTCGATTGTCCATATTTGTTGGGTACACGTGTTTCACTTACTCACTTCATACTTTTTGCACCTTTTATGTGCAGGATAGTTGTATATTCATGTGGTGATTGAGTCATCATTGGACTTGTATTGACTTGTCGGAGTTTATAGTAAGCCGCTTTGATTCGACAATATTGCATTCGAACTCCATTTTAGATTTGATGTCTTTATTCATTTTAGAAAACTTTGTAGTATTTAGACCTATATCGTCGAATCTTAATCGCTCCTATATTTTTTTTTTATTTTTTTTTATTTTTTTTTCGCTCCTATATTTGTGATATTAGTTTTTGGGGGTTGTACTAATTATTATTTCACACTTGAGTTATGACTTCAGACATCAATGAGATGTTTATCTTTTATGTGAAGAAAAAAATTTAATGTATACACAATCAGTATCATTCTTCTAGATTTATGCGTTGAAGTAGAGTATTCGGTGTGCTAAACTAAACTAGATTTTAAAAAATGGATAGAAACATAATATGATAAAAATGTGATCCAATAGATAATCAAAATTTACACATCTAATTAGGTTTTCTATAACTACTAAAATAAAATACTAACTTTCAAATATTCAACAGATCTAGGATTTGAACTTAATAGGTTTAATCATTATGATCTTATCACTGAATCTATTATACTTTTTAAGTTATGATTTTAGTAAGTTGAAAAATATTACGCAACCAAGTAAATATGGAAATTCTATGAAATACAACATGCAAAAGTATTAGTACCTATGGGTTATTTAGCAATCGTTACACGCTGAATTTCATCGTTAATTCCTTTTCATTCTTAGTGACAAGAGGAGAAAAACCATGAGATTTTTAGTTCAAATCTCAGGGAAGCGAGAAAATAGTAGATGATTCTTCTCATGTTCCTAAAATTTGGTGGACGGAGTTATCCTATACCTAAGTAGTGGATAGTAGCGACTACCCAACTTAATAATAAGGGGCAAAAATTTACTTGACCAAAACCTCGTCTGAAAAAAATCAAAACTTCACCGGGGTAATGCTTCTTACACCCTTGAACATGAATTAACTCAAAAACCAACACTTCGAGGTCGGAAAGACCAATTTAAAAAACTTCGAAGTTAAGAGGCCTTAGAAATGACTAAGTCCCCAACACTTAGTGAAATTTTCAGACCTTAAACCCCTTATGCATGCAACTAGAAGTTGAACTGGGCTAAGAATAATACGGGGTATTACAACTACTTATATTGTAAATTATAAATAAATGTTTATTTAGGCCAAACATATATACAACATCTTAAACTTGCACGAAAATTTCATTTATACTCTTAAGTTTAGCTTAAATTTAGCTTTGTTTCAATTGAATATAATATTATATACAATTTAATTCATGTCAGACACAACAAAACGAAAATGCATTCAATAAATATAGGTAGAATGCATAAGCAGTGCCCTGAACTTGTCGATTTTTTCGTATTGACAATTTAGTTACGCAATGTTCCTATTGAACATCTAAACCTATCATAAAGTGTGTCTATTAAGTAGACTAGTCCGATTTGGCATATATCTTTTGAAGATGAGCGTTCCTGATTAGCCAACACTCTATTCCACACGACAAGGTTAGCCTAATCACCAATCTATAAAATTTACTTTTAAACCTTAACGATATAGTGTTATCATATAATACCTCATATGTGAGTCTCCATTTCACTGAAGACATACAATGTGCGACAACATCATCAGTCTCTCCATCTACTTAAATTATAGGCGCACGATACTTGAAACTCCCTCCCTTAGGTACGATTTATGTATCAATATTACTTACACCTCCACTTGATACATTGTCGCAAAATCAACAGATACTTTATTTTAGTTCTACTTCACTTAGAACCTTTATACTCCCAAGTCTATTTCCAACCTACAGTTAATTTTAGTAAAATTTACATAAATTTCAATACTTTAAGATATAATTTACTCGCTATTCCTACTTTTAACTAAATTACAATAAATTTTAATTTTTTTCAACCCAGATACATAACTAAAACAGCTGATACATCACTATCGCCGATACCTTATTAACCAATTAGGGAAGATAAAAATGAAAACAAAAAATAACGAAAAGTTGTTCAATTATGAAGGAAATCACTGCCCACAACTCCAACTTCGTCCAAATACACCATTTTTCTCCATTAACACACTCTAGCAGAACACTTCCTTAGTTTCAAAAATCACACAAGCCGACACCGGTCCGAACTTCATCTTCGGCAAACTTGTGTCAAAGGAGCAACCAGAACAACTCCAAACCACTGCGAGCTCTAATCTGTTAAATCATTCATTGCCGATCACTATTCCGAATGAATTCCATATCCTAAAATCAATAATTTCCTCTTCTCTGTCGAAAAGCACATAATCGTCAGTCCCTTACCACCACCGTCGTTCCAACCAAGCAATAGGTGAAACACCACCATCCATCCAAATTCGCATATTAGTCCACCAAAAAATCATTATAATCGATACATAATTCTTATATTAGTAGACATATCTCATTTCGATACATAAGTCTTATGTATCATTAACACAAAAAATATTTTGATACATAATGTTCGATATATTTTCAACTAGATTCCTCATTACAATGTATCTCTTTGAATAAACCTCAGGTATCTCAATGTCGTTATCGTTATCATTATCTATAGATCTGGCAACAGTGAATGCCTCCTCCTCAATCAACCATGCAGCATCAAAAGCTGGATCAATTTTTGCCATTGATGGTGGTATTGGTGATTGGGGTTTGGGTATTTTAGATGTTTCTTTTGTTGATAGTGAGAAATTGGATAAATAGAAAACGGAAAAGGAGGAAATATATAGTAAAAGTTAGAAAACAGGAAAAAATAAATGCATGGAGGAGTTTGTTTTCTGAAAAATTGTTGAAGAGGAGGAGTGTCGACGTTAATGGATATTAAATTGATACTAACATATTCAAATTTTTAGGGTGACCCAAAAATTTAATGGAAAAGGACATGAACTAGCCTTTTTTCAAAATAATTGGCTCATGTTTGAGTTATTGGACATTTATGTCTAGTCGGCTCAAACAAATTTCATATTATGGTCATTTCGTAATTTAGATCGTTTTGCCACGGATAATTCATATACAAATTATATATCATATTAGTACAATCAATATACCATGCTGATATGGTTCGTAAAAAAAAGTAGAGCAACAAATTTATGAATAAAATTGTATCATTATTATATAGAATATGCATTTTTTTAATATGACGTGCATAAATCTCTCTCTCTCTACACACACACACATATATATATAAAAGATGCATATAGAAATTATATCTTTATTGTATAAAATACATATTTGTATACGATACATATTAAATTTGTATTAGTATTGTATAAAACTGTCAACAAATGGTTAGAAAATGAAATTAAAATTCTATAATCATTTTCAAGTTTATAGTTTCATTCGAAGTGTTATTTATGTCCTTTCTCCAAAATTTAAAGAGAGAATGTAAATATGAGATTTTAATAATTAATCAAAATAGTAAAATTTTTAAATCTATATTTCTATTATATAGAAAAGGTGGAGGTGGTTTCAACCACCTCTTATGCAATTACCAAAAAACTCCTCTACTCCCACTTAATTACATATCATATCTCAATATATAATAATTTCATTGTTTCATTATAATGATTTAAATATTTAATATATTTTTAATTTATATTAATTAACTATAACTACATATTAAAAGTAAAATTTTTTTATTTATTTAATTGACTATCATGTTCAAAACTAATTTGTTACCACAAATCACAATAATTAATAACATAAAATATTTAAAAGACATATAGAAATTTTACCACATAAATTGAGATAAAAGAAAAAGTACCGCAAATCATAATAATTAATAACTTAAAATATTTAAAAGATATATAAAAAATTTAGTTGACTCTCAAAATTGTATCGAAGCCACATAAATTGAGACACAAGGAGTAAATATATTATTTGATAATTACGTAAAAATTATTATAAATCACAATAATTAACAAGTTAAAATACTTTTTTTTTAAAAAAAAAAAGGTCTATTCAACTCTCAAAATTTTATCGGTGCAGCATAAATCATGACAAAATAAAAAATTATCTTAATTAATTGCAACTAAATATTTAAATTAAATCAATTTTATTATTTTAATTGACTTTTATTTAGTAAATTAATCTTTTTATTTATTTATTTATTTTAGTAAATTTAAATTTAATTTTTTTTTATATAGAAATACTAATATTTAAACTTAACTTTAAATTTTTAAAGTACAAAATTAATAAATTTAATTTAATAAAATAAATTTCTAATAAATATTTTCTTAGAATTTGTGTTGTGTCAATATGTATCAAGTTAAAATGAAATAAAGAAAAATATATAGTCAAATTTTATTATTGTGAAAGATAAATATAATGCACTATCCAATAATGTTTAATAATATCATATTTTGCATATGCAAATATAGCATCTCGTATTTAATTAATATACTATTCTGGTGAATTATCGATGATTACTATTGAATATGCTAAAATTATATTAATTTTTATAGTAATAACATAATCAATCGCTCTTAATTAATTATTATGTGTCATTTAGGTATTAAGAAAATAAATAATATTTAATAAAAAATAAAATAGATATAAAATGCGAAATTAACTCTTAATGTTTTAAATTTAATTTTCGTCTTTTGGAAAAATGATTTTACTATATCACTCCTTATTATAAGTATTTATGTTTTAGAAAAACAAGAATAACAAAACGATATGTCAACATAAAATATTTGATTGACTATCAAAATTATATTAGTATCACATAAATTGGGACAGAACATAAGAAGATATAAAGCAACATATATTATTTGAAAATGAAATAAAAAGTACTGTAAATAACAATATTAACAAAAGTCAATTTAAAAATTGACTGATTTCTGTTTCAACTACTTCAATCGTGATTTTAATGTCCAGTGATGTTTAAAGAGCGTAAAATGGCATAATGGGATTTAAAGAGGATAAAATATATATGTAGTAAAGTGTGAGTAGAATAAAGCATAAGTAAATTTATTACTATATTTTTAAGAAATTAAAGAAAAGAAGTATGAAGATTATTTGCAAAAGATTTTTACAAACTAATTTAAATATAAATAAAGTAAATTTAGGTACAAAAAATGTGTATCTATCACAAATTTGCTACCAAACACTTCGCACTTTCTTAACATTAACAAATTTTCTATCAAATATGTGTAGTCATCTTTCTCAACTTTTTACAGCTCCTCAATATTAATTAACATTTCTCTGTTTTAAAAATAAAATAAAGAAAAGAAAACTCAACTCTTCATTCTCTATTAAAAAACAACACTCTTTTCTTGTGTTAAAAATAATAATTAAACAAAATAATAGCGAATCTAAGTTGTGTATTCTTTTTATCGGGTAAATTTATATGATTCTTAATTTTTGCGATATTGAAAATCAATAATCTGCTGGATATTTGATTTAAGCTATTTCATTAGATTTACATCTTTTTTTTTTATATTTCTGGTCGCAAAATTCAATAAGGAGGTTAAAAAAAGGTTTCAATTGAGATCCCCTCAACTCAATCATACTAATGAAAATATTATACTGCTCAAACTTTCTATTCCAAGATAAATCCTAAGACTTAAAAATTGCAATCCACATGTTCTACTGTTTTAGGCCCGTGCTGACACGGGTCTTGCATTTCTAGTATATACTATAAAGGAGACTTATAGGCATGCTTATGTGACATGCCTCATAGGCCAAGAAAAATATTTATCTTTTTTCTCCTTTTTTTAAAAAAAAAAATTCCTTCATTCTTTTATTAATTTATTAATTAATTAATTTGTTTACTAATTAAAAAACTATATCATATTTACTACACCTAATTATAGCTCATGAGTTATAAAAAAACCTCTATCTATTTGTATTCTCACTTAATAACATGTCCTTTTAATTTTTTTCTATCTATTCTTAGGACTTGATCAATCTATAAATGACAATAATATATAGAGTTGTTGGATGTTCATTTCCATTTCTCTTTCTTCATTTTCTATTAGTATATATCTTTTTCTCCTTTTCAATTTTTTTCACATTATTTTCATCAATCATGTGTTCAATAACAAAAAGAGGGAACATTGAAAATGTAATTAGCAATATGGCTACTATGATGAAAAGCATAGACATATTATTCAAAATTTCTTCTTGTGTCATAAGAACCAAACACAAGCTCACCAAGATGAAGAAGGAAGCTCGATGGCGGCACAAGATTCATCAAAGAGGAAATGTCCAAATTAGTTTCGTATAATTAAGTTCATCGTTAAGATGAAGATGAACCTATAATGCATCAATAGAGATGGTCATATTAGTTTAGAAAAGTAGAAATTTTTGAATGATTTATTAATAAATATAGATTTCCTTATTATTGCTTATTTTAATATTTTTAATTAACTATGCCACCAAATACAAGATATGTACTCGCCAATAACAAGATTTGATTACAAAATTTTACACTTTGTGTATACTATTATATTTTTGCTAACATAAAACTTAATTATTATATTATCTTTAAATATACAATCTCTATTTATATATAATTGAAGGGGAGTCTTGGAGTAACTGGAAACGTTGCCTCCATGTGACTGGAGGTCACGGGTTCAAGCCTTGAAAATAGTCTCTCGCAGAAATGCAAGGTAAGGTGGTGTACAATACACCCTTGTGGTGGGGCTCTTCCCCGAACACCGCGCATAACGATAGCTTTAGTGCACCGGACTATCCTTTTTATTTATATATAATTGTGGTCTATTAGAAGATGATGTATATAGTTCTTTGATTAAAAATTCATTTTTTTTTTGTTCTTTGCCTTCTTTTCTATTTTTTTTTAAAACTGTCTTATGAAATTTTATTCTATTTAATTTGTGTTTCATTGCAAATTTCAAAAACTACTTTATTAATCCTCTTAATTACTTCTCATCTTTTCCTCTTCTCTTTATTAATCCTTTTAATAATAATTTTCTATGATCATAATAATCATCATCCTAACAATAATTTTTTATCATCATATGTTTAAGATTAAAAAACGAGAAAGAGGGAAGAAAAATTCTTACCAATTATGAATTTGTAACAAACAAGTTCAATATTGTACTTTTCTTCATTTTTTTTTTTGCTTCGTTTTAAAATATTTTTTAGATTTAGATTTTAAATAAAATAAAAGTTATGAAAGTATTAACAAATTAAAGTTAAATGTTTATAAATATCTATAAATAAGGTGATGTAGCATTTTTTTATCACCTAAAAAAATCATATATTTAATTTACGACACATCTTTTATGATGTATATTGCGATTTTCAGTGATGAAAACAATTACAATAATATTATTTCTTTCTCTAATTATGGGGGCCTCTTAAATCTTAAGTTTAAAGTTTCCAAATTACTTGAAGATTACTCCAATAGAATTTCTTGAAACTTATAATCTTTTTTTTCCTTTTTTTCTTTTTGGATGTCTCTCTTCATTTTACTAAATAATAATATAATATTCTACTAACTAATTGAATTAAAAAATACATCATCTTAATACATTTAATTAAGTAAAAAGTATTGCAATCATTGTGACTTGTGATAATTCAGCTGATGAAATTTTAGATTACAACAATAACTGTTGTGATAACTCAACTAATAAAAACATAAGTTACAACTCTAGAATATAAAAAAATAATAATGGTTCATTAAAGTTGCAAATGTTGAATTAAGTTATAATTCTTTTGATTTTCTTTTTGGTTATTAATTCACTGCTTTGATTGAGATTACTATCAAATTTGAATCTCAATTATGACATTCAACAAAACTGTATTCATTGAATTTTTGTTATTGCTAAAGAAATTTGAATATTCAAGATCTATTTTCACTATTAAAGATATATGTTCATTTTATCTTATGAAAGAAAATTTAAAAAGATTTTGAATGTCACAAAAAAATAAATTTAATGAGTATGCGGTTTTTCCTTCTCTCTCTCATATCTATGGTAACTTTTTTCCTTGAATTAATATTGTAACAGTTAAAAGTTAATGCATACCAATTATTGTATGTATTTAACTACCCAAAAGAGATTAAAATATTTTACATGACAGCACCTTAATATTTTCATGTAAAAAAAAAAGACCTTAAATGTGTTTAACTTATAAATTTAATTAAATATTTAAAAAATTAAGTCATAAATTTAACGAATCTTTTATGACCGTATGAGGCAGGATAATTTTATGACAAGCTTGAGAGGCCTCTAATGCTATTTATCTTTTTTTGTGGTTTTTTTTGGCTATTTTTATCTTATTTCTTTCATTTATATGCTATATAAAATGCCTCCAAAAGACACACAATAAATTCTCTTTAATTTGACTAACTTTCTTAAACATCACATAATTACAAATTAGTTATTTTCTCTTCAGCTTTCCGTCTCTTTTCATATTCCCATAAAGTTTTTTTTTTTTTAATAATTTCTCATTTATTTAAAAGAATAATCAATCAACCAATATCTATATATATAAAGAAAGATTGTAAGAATGATGATGTAGCACCTCTCAATTGCCCCCAATTATATTTATCTTTTTTCTTCTTTTTAATTTTTTTTTCACATTTTAGAATTAATAATGTATTGTATGATAAGTACTTTAAAAGCCTAATTCTCTTAATTACACATTTTATTTACCTACTTAATATTCGTATTTAAATTATAGTTACTGATCTTGAACCTAAGGAAGATCAAGAGTCACTAAAAATAGTATCATTCATGATTGATCAACAAAGGACATGAGGCAAAGCAACAACAACATCAACATCAACAACTTAAAATTCAACTTCACCATGATTTTTCTAATAAACTTTGAAGAGCTACATTTTTTTCTATTCATGCGTTTCATGGAATACGATAGTACTCAATCTTATTTCTTATAGGGGCAGTTGACAATTGAATTCAATTTTAACCATTATTTTCATATGTGTAATAGTGCGAAAAAAAGGCCTGGCTTAAAGATGTTCAAGAATCATGGCATTGAATTTCTTGACCTTTATTTAGGATTAGTCAATTCTATTCTCGATGAGATGGGGAATGGATATTATACACTTTGCCAAAGACATTTTTTAACCAATTATCATATTTTGACAATTTGTATATTGATTTAAGTTAGATTTATCAAATCAATTTTTGTGTGTTTGTTGGGGTGGAAGGGGAAGGGGGGAGGAGATATCATTTCCTATGTTTATACACAAATATAGATAGAATCAGATAATAAATTCAAAATATGAGATATGCCACATAAATATTTGCTCCTTATAAACATATCGTGCAATTCTTTTATTTAGCTTTTATGGTAAGTTACAATATCTTTTCATTGGGAATGCATTACAACTTAAGTGTCATTACATTCATATTTTGTTAGCCTTGTGTTATTATAATCTAAAGAAAGTAACTAAGTAATGACATCTTTTAGTGCTTTCATAATACATCGTTATGAGTATTTCTTTTACTTTCTTATATATATAATGCTTTGTTTTTTTCTGCGTTTGATTATTCTCTATGTATTGGAGGTTGCAGGGAAGAGTTGAGAGTAACAAAAAAGGATCAGCTCGGTAGTATTTTTGATCTATTTAGTCAAGTACCATTATTATTTTGTCAATAATATTTTTGGTCTATTTAGTCAAGTACCATTATTATTTTGCCCGTCATTGTTTTGTCTGAGTCTTTTAAATTATCTATTCTTATTTTTGGTATGTTAGATTATAAATTTGCTCCTGATAAAGTCACATCTAATTACATTTTATTTAGTCTTCTTTTAAGAAATAAAATAAAAATGAGATCCATAGACCTCATATATTAAAACAAAAAAAGGTAGAGTAAGAATAAACAAGTGAATCGTCCAAAAGAAAATAAGATTCAAAAATAAATTTCATGTGCACATTTGAATTATTTTGCTTTTTTTCTCTTCTTTCCCTTCATTTACTATATTGAATAACTCACTCTTTCCTTTTAATGGTAATTGAGATGTACGTACATGTTTTTTCCTCAACAAGAATATCATTTTTTTTCCCGTTAATACTAATTTTATTTATTCAAGATTTACGAGACTTAAGAGTAATTTCTTAATTGTAGAATTTAAAGGAATTTAGCCCAATTAAATCTTGAACATCACTAATTCACTATATATACTATGACAAACAGGGGAGGACCTATATTGAATTTTGAGGCACTCTGGAGCCCACTAAACTCGACGTAGAATAGATATAATTACATAAAAAATATATAAAAATAGGTACAAAAAATATAAAAGTACCCACTATAACAAAAAGTTGGTTGGATGCATGGCATTTAGGTTGATCTTAAGGTCCTTCATTAGAAGGGATGCCCTTGGTTCGAACCTCATTGAGGTGATTTTTAATTTCTTCCAGTTTTTAAATTTATAATGCACCCATGATCTTTAAATCCTGGATCTGCCATGGCCGACAAATCAAATGACTAGCTATCTTTTGTGTATTAAAATTGTGAGTGTGTTTATATCTATTTCCTATAAAAGTAATGCAATGAGCTGCATGCGTTTCTTAACTTCTAATACATTTTACCTTAGAGAATTTTAGTAGCCATTTGGCCATGAAAACTAAAAGTTTTTGAAGTTGGAGTTGGAGTAGTGTTTGATCATGTCTTTTTGAAAGATTTTTTTTAGATTTTTGAAAAATCTTTTTTAAATATGATTTTATGTCCCCCAACTTTTAAAAACTATCAAAATCACCCAACTACTAATTTACCTACTAACATACAATCAAATGTGATTCTTATATATAGACACTTCCATTACTTGAATCAAGTTTGCATTAACGAAGAAAATAACACTCGAGAAGAAAGATTGACAACTAATAACTCTCTTAACAAGCGTCAGAACTACAGGAGATCGATAGAATGATTGATGATTTGGATAATTTGCTTAGACGCATTATTAGATGCATCATTTGTTTTTTGATTTGGATCTTCACTAGGTCCTCACTTGTTGTCAAATAACTTTTTAGTTTTCCTAATTGCAAGAATTAACTCAAGTTATTGAAACAAAACTGAAGAACGATAATGCAAAAATGTTCAATCCAGAAAGATAATACAAGAATTGAAGAAAAATAAAGTTGAAATAAAATTGAAGATAGATAATGCAAAAATGTCTTAGATGCAATCTCAACCAAAAGATGGTGATATTTTTGTATTAATCACTGTTCAATCAGCAATTATGAAAAAATAAAATCATCATTAATTGTATCAGTGACTAAACACTTAAAAACTTTTAAACATTATGAGGGTTGTTTTAAAATTTTAAAAATTAGGGTTATATGTAATAATAATAAAAGTTGAAATTGGAGTTGAAAAATAACGAAAACAACAAAAATGTGTTTTCACTTTTCAGAAAATAATTTTAAAATAATTTTTGAAATTTTCATGGCCAAACACCATAACTTTAATAAAGTGCAAAAAAATTTCCAGAGAAAAGGAAATATTTTTTATGGCCAAACGGCCTCTTAGTCTTTGGTCTTATTCTACTATAGGATTTGAAAAACGATTGCATCGATCACCATCTCCTCAAAGAAAATTTATTTTGTTTTCTTTTTTCAAAGATTAATCTTTTGAATATTTATTGTTAGAGTATTACAAGAAAATTATTTTTTATACAATAAATAAGAAAAAATTATTACCGCGCAAAGCGTGGTTAAAATTACTAGTAATATAGATAAAATAAGTTGTGATATTAGGTAAGTTTTCTTGATTTTACCACATATCTAAAACGTGAATTTGCATAAATCACCATTTTTGCCAAATAATGAAATATTTCATGTGTTCCCTTTTTCTTATCACAACTTTTTGAATTGAATTTCTATTTTACTTGTTATGACAACTTCTTTTTTTCATATTTTATTTTTAATATTAATTATTTTTTTAAAATTATTTTTAAGATATAATATAATTATTATTTAATAGGTATATTATTAATAATTTTTTTAATAAATATGTCAACTTAAAATGTGATAAGTAAAATCAATTGGAGGGAGTATAGGACTTATGTTTGGCCTAATTTTTTTTTTTTTTTAAAATATTTGAGCCTAAATTTGCACTTTCATGTTATAATATATTTAAGACAAGCTAACTCTCTTATTTTTTTTCCCAGTCTGCACATTCATCGCTACCAAAATACCCTGAACTTATTTCTGCACATACAATTTTGCGACAGCGGCAGAGGCACCTCTACATCGGCCTTTGGCGAAATCCAGTTGTAAGCAAAACAAAATTTCCTCAATAATTTTGAAAATTTACTTATTTTTTTATGAGTATAATTTTGTTCACTTAATTATTTGGGTAGCAATTTTCAATTCAATCGCTTTCATTTTTTAGGATGAATTTCCTACTTTTTTTTTGTGTGTGTGTGGTTTTTTTTTTTTTATCTCAGTTAGGGTCGTTTGGTAGAGTGTATAAAAATTAGTCTTGAATAGAATGTTTTAGTAATGCTGAGATTATATTTTATTTATGGTTTGTTTTGGTGTTATCAATGTATTAATAACCCTTAGAATTAATAGGCATAATACATAAATGTGCCTTTTAACTTGGCCTTGAGGGACGGACCTACCTTGTATTTTGGGGTGCTCCGGCACTCACTAAACTCGACATGGAATAAGTATAATTACATAAAAAATATATGAAAATAGGTATAAAACATATAAACACACCCACTAAAACAAAAGTTGGTTGAGTGCATAGGCATTTAAGTTGATTTTAAGGTGCTTTATTGGAAGGAAGTTCTGGGTTCGAACCTTATTGAGGTTATTTTTTCACTTTTTTCAATTTTTAAATTTTTTAAGCACCCACTATCCTTAAATCTTGAGTCCGCCACTGCCTCGACTGACATTTATGTAACTTAGGCGTGCACAAGTAGACACTTAAACTATTATAAAATTGAACAAGTAGACACACGTGTCTTATGCGGCGTCTCAACGAATTGCCACATAGGATGCATGCGTCTACTTATTCAACTTTATACAAGTTTAAGGGCTTACTTGTGCACACCCAAAGTGGGAGAGATGCGAGCCGAGGGCACGCTTATGTAGTACACCTTACACTAATACCATGGTTCGCTAATCATTTTCTATACATTCATGGTACTAAATAGAGTGTACTAGTAATGCTGAGATTAATAATGCCGAAAATATCTTTTCTCCACCATTTCATTTGGTGTATTAATTATTTTGTGGGAGTATTGTTCAGTTACTATATGTTGTTGTGTTACTCCTATTGACTCTTGTACCTCTATCGCGTCGTTTTTCTAGATTGTTTTTTTTGGTCCTGGTCTGAGGTCTATCAGAAACAACATCTCTACATCATATATGACGTAGTGGTACTGTTATTGTTGTCGTCGCCGTCGTTCTATCATCGTTTGATTTGGTGTTTTTAGTGCAATTATGTTTTAACTATGCTTATCAGTTATCAATTATTAGTAATCCTTGTATTACTAATACCATGATTTGTTATGTGTTGGTTATGCATTCTATAATCTTGAATAGGATTTGTTAGTTATACAAAGACTAAAAATTCTACCAAACAAAGAATTAAATAATACGATATCTAATAAATGTGTTAGATTCTCTAATACTTCCTACCAAACGGCTCCTTGTTGTCTTAGTTCTAGTATTGCATAATGAATGGCATTGTCCAAAGCTATCGTTCATCTTGTAGAGTTGTTTTATTTTGGCGTAATATATGAACAAAAACTTGAACTCAACTACTGACTAAGTACTCCAATCTTAAAAGTGCACATCTAGATGCCTTAACTTGATATCAACTGACAACTAAACACTTCAACTCATCCCCACTATGTCTCGTGGACACCCAGTGCTGGTGTGACACATAAATTGTGGAGTTGTCTAGATGATTATTTTGTAAGTTTGAGTGTTCGACTGTTTGAATTTCCTACTGATTTTTTTTGTGTGTGGGATTTTTTGATGCCATGTAATGTCTTAGTTGTCGATGTATTAAATAATGAATGACATTATTTTGTAAATTGGAGTGGTCAACTGACACATTGGAAACGAGTTGAGGTGTTTAGATTTGTATACTCAAAATTAGAGTGTTTAGTTGTCAGTTGAGACCAAGTTAAAGTGTCTATCTATGTATTATGCCTTTTATTTCCTCCTAAACTCTTAGGGGCCGTTTGGTACACCGGATGAGAAAAATAATCGCAGGATAAAGTTTGAGTTTGGTATTAACTTGATTCCAGGTTTGGTATGAGTTATTAACTAATCCGAAGACTATTTTATCCTACTATGTGTACTAAAATGATGGAATTACTATCCAGATGAAGGGTGGGATAAAATAATCACATAGATATTCCTACTTATCTCATCTGGTGTATCAAACGACTCCTTATTACTCCAGGTCAGTCTCTCACTTCTGTTCTCTCTCCTCTTTTTGCTTTATCATTCCTTCCCCTTGGTAGATTTTTCGTCTTTTTTTATTTTCTTTTCACTTTTTATTTTGCATTTGGGGGAAAATTGCGAAATTACTGTGTTGTTGACTAAATTGAATTGTAATTGTGTTTCACTGAACTATAATTCCCTGAAAATGAGAGGGTAATTCAGTCACCAAATTGTTGCAAGAAGTATGTTTAAGGTTATGCCTGCAATGTGTTCGAGAAATTGTCTTAGAGCCGATTTCATTCACTAGTGAAGTCCGAGTAATTGTTGGAATCATTTGAAATTTGAACTATTACATGAATCACGTACAATATGAGTTTATGCATTCAATTTTCAGCTATGAGTTACCTGTGTGAAATGTTTTTTTTGTTTTAAATCATTTTTATGAACTGTTTTGAAGTGCTGTTTCTCTGACAAATGGTTTTTGCTTAAAAAAGTATTGTGTGTTAGAAGTGTTTGAAGAGTTTTTGGGCTCCTTTTTAGTATGCACTTACTTTGGGCTTGTGTGACGCTTTTGAGCATGTTACTGTCAAATTTTTGCAATTTTCCTTAGTAGATTTGAAGCATGTGGCAGCGTTAAGAACTCTTCTTTAGTATACAACAATAACAACATACCCAGTGTATTTCCACAGAGTGGGGTGGGTAAAGTGTACGCAGTTCATACCACTACCTCAGTTGAAGTAGAGAGGCTGTTTCTGATAGACCCCAGACTCACGATAGATAACAAATAACGGACCAAAAACTTAAAAGCAACTAACAACAAGGGATATCACACCGCTAGGTAGCAAAGGAAACAAAACACCCACAAAGTACTAGTATAAACTAGCTATGCAAAATCATAGACACCACTAAAACACCACAAACAAGCGGCTACAAGACACTACAAGCACTGATACAAACAGAGCATTCTTACCTACTAGTACAAACGTACCCTTACCTACACTACTCTACCCTAATCTGCATCCTCTACACCTTCCTATCAAGGGTCATGTCCTCCGTAAGCTGTAACTGTCCCATGTCCTGCCTAATCATTTCCCTTAAATATTTCTTTGGCCTATCTCTACGCCATCTATAACCAGCCTCTCACACCTTCCAATTGGAGCATCCGTGTCCCTCCTCATCACATGCCCGAACCAACGCAACCTCACTTCTCGCATCTTGTCCTCTACCGAAACCACTCCACCTTTTCCCGAATAGTCTCATTTCTAACCCTATTCATCCTGGTAAGTCCACACATCCTTCGCAATATCCTCATCTCCACCACCTTCAACTTTTGGATGTGGGAGTTCTTTAGTATGATTTTGAAAATTTGGTTATGAGTTATTTATTTTGTTAAAACTTAGTGTTTCGTGAATTCAAAGAGGAGGGGATCAAGTCATGGAAGACGAAAATTTTGTTGCTACCATAGTTAACGGAGAGTCCTCCTAAACTTTGATTTTCACTATTTAGTTACATTAGGGAAAATGCAATATTTTAGTTGGGGTGGCTCATTGATTTGTGATAAGGTATGGTGGTTGACGGATTTTATGATTTTGGTGCAACTCTTTTGTTTTGATATTTTTTAATTTTATTTATGATGTTTATATTAGTATGCTTTGTTTTTAATTTTTAGCTTTGTTATTATTTATATTAGCAATTAGCAATATCCTTGTTTTTTCTTTGTGCCATGGTTTTTTTTCTAAGGATGTTAATTTTCTTTTGAACCGGATGTATTAGTGAGATTTGTAGTGACTTTTCCCAATGATGGATAGCATGTCAACTGTCTTAAGGGAATTAGTCTCCTTTGGGTGTAGTTTTAGTTGGTGTAGTAATTAAAGTAGTGTTTGCTTGTGATTTTTTTTCCCTTGGCCCATGTCTGGCTTGCTTGGTACTAAAATTTATAAACTTTCTTTGATTCTAGATCAAAGCTCAGGCAATAACTGATTTTTAGCTATTCCTTTAATCCATACCAACAAAGAACGCAACGGCGAGGCAAGAGTTTTGGGTGGCAAGAGACTTTAGGTTTTACCCACTTTATAAGAGTCCATAAGGTGATAAAGTGACCTTCGAAATAAGATTTCTACAGTTATGTGCCTTATCAATAATTAATAAGGAAGACCAACATTTCAATCATGGCATATGAGTTTTGATCTTTGAAGAAAAAAAGAATTGAAGTAAGCATTTTTTGTGTGACTCTTAAACTCAACGTTTGGCTCTTTAGTTCACTAAGCTGTCTCTTTAGGATATGAGTGACTTTCTTTGCATTCAATTATTTTAATTGGATCTTGGAGACATATTCTTCTCGAATTTGCATGTGCCATGTATGGTGTGGTTTATTTGTGAGTTTTGTGGCATATTTTGTGGTCTAGAACTTGCTAGAAATGTGTTTCAAGTTGAAATCCTAGGCTACGCTTGGTTTTAAAAATGATGTTAGGCCTTCCTTGGATCTCTAATCTAAGTTGCTTGGACTTAGGTGGCGGTATTTGAGACGGATGCGGATCCGAGAGTCGGATTCGTTAAAATTTAAATTTGAAGATGCGGAGGGTGCGAATTCGCGTATAGATACGGGCCTGGGGATTCAGCTAAAAAATCAAATATTATAAATATAGAGTATAAAAATATTTCAATAATCCACTATTGATTCTTTTTATATTCTAAAAAATTAAAAAAGATAAGTACATAAAACAACCACATCGATCTCTTAGGACGAGATATGTGAGATTTTTGTTTCTTCCCGAAGCACATCGATAAGTTGTAATTACTCCTCTTGTTCAGTTATGAAGCCGCCGGTCGGAATTTTTTCAGGTAAGTCGCCAGTCTATTATCCAATGTTTCCCCTGATTTTGGTCAACAAATCCAAAATCTTTTGACTGAATCTGAGACTGCGGAAGCACCCGCACCCGCGCCAGTCTCTTGTCGAGACGGGTTGCCGCGGAGTCCGAGCAAGTCTTAGTTGCTTTTTTGGATGTTTGACGAATTTTTCCCCTTGAATGCTGCCAATACCTCTTAGTTTGGTTAAATATTGAGCAGCTCTTTATTTGCTCCTTTTTCGAACCGCTTTGTAATGCTTTTACTTGAGCCGAGGGTCTATTGTTAACCACCTCTCTACCTCCCCAGGTAAGGTAGCCGTAAGGTCTGCATGCCCACTACCCTCCCCAGACTCCACTTGTGGGATTAGACGGGTTATGTTGTTGTTGCTGCTAAGTCAGCCTTTGACATCTCTGTTCATTTACTATTTATCTTTTTCTAATTTTTGGAAAGTAGTTATGGCTTTGGTCATTGAACCAAAATTTATTGGATTATCAGGTTATTTTATAAATGGAAGGGTTTTGAACAAAGTCTTGCGAAATTTTGATTCCATTATTTTCTATCAGCAGGTATTTAACATCTAAAATCTCACGGGTCACACTTCTATGTTTTCTTCTACTACAGAGTATTCTAATATTTGACAGTCTTGGTGAAGTATCCATGAGTTCTCAGACCGTTAATATAGTTGATGACATTTTTGACTCTGCATTGAATCTAGAGGACACTCATTACAAAGAAGGATACTCGGAAGGCTATACGGATGGTCTAAATTCTGGTAAAGATGAAGGCAACCAGGTAGGGCTCAAAACGGGGTTTGAAGTAGGCGAAGAATTAGGTTTTTACAGAGGTTGTATTGAAGTCTGGAATGCTGCAATCCTAGTAGAACCAACCTGTTTCTCATCCCGAGTGCAGAAAAGCATCAAACAGATGGATGAATTGCTCCGTAAATAGAACGAGTCCACCACTGATACTATTGACTCCTTGAGATTGACATTTAGAACTATTTGTGCAACTCTGAATATTAGACTGGAGTATGATGGGTACCCCAAAGCCTCTGGGATCGATAAGTCCGGATTCTAATTGGTCTCATCATCAATGGTCTGATCAGGTACTTTCCTTGTAGATAATATAAACTCTAGTAGATGAGTGATGTCTATAAGCATTAATTATCTACGATTTGTGTAAGCATTAGACTGAAGAAATATCATTTCCTGAGAAGCACATTTTACTTCTTAGTAATCCTTTTTAGAAATCGAATGGATTTGGTCGTATACATACGCAAGGAACGTACTTTAAATAAGAGAAAACTTATTGCATGTGATTTTATTATCTAAGTTAGATTTATTGGCTGCAGCACCTCCAGTGAAATAAACATATCTAGATGTATATATAGAAAACAGGATTATACATCTTAAAATTATTTATATTAAGTGATTCTCTGGCTTTAAGATTAGATTAGGAAACTATAAGTCTAGCTTCCTGGTAAAAGCAAAATTATGATTAGGAAATTATGTATTGAACTCTAGTAGATCACTGTCGATGTGTGATTATTTAAGTTAAATTTAGGTTATGAAGACAATTCATTCAAGCTTCTTGAGGATTAGTTCTTTCTCAGATTAGGACCATGCTGAAGAGAGAGTGTAAAGCATCATCTATTGTTATGATGATAAATTTACGGCATGATACATAATCGTGCCTTTTAATTTGGCATCAACGTACATTATGCTTCCAGCTTTGGTGTGCTCAACTAGGGATTTAAACTTTCATAAGAGTTGAACAAGTAGGCACACGTTTCTTACATAGCAAATCTCACGCGATTTGACATGTATAACACGTTAATCTCACACGGATTTCTAGGTTAAGAGACAATCTTTAGGACTAAGAGTTGATTTCAGACGTCTCCGTATCATTCCACTAGACTCTACTTGACAATGCTCTTGTACTCATGAGACTGGTGAAACATGCTTTAGCACCAAATTCACACGACTGAAAAATGCATAAGAGTCATGATGGCACCTACCCTTTCCTCAAAGTAGGATATCTCGATCACCGCTAAACAGTTTCGAAAGTAAAGTAATTTCATTGAAAAAAAGTAAAGCTAAGTAAGCAAAAGTAAACCATCAACACGTTTAAAACCATAGGAATTTTTAATAGAATTAAAATGAGAAGTTTAACAAAATACAACTCCAAAACTCAGTGTCATGTGTACACGAACATCTAAGATTTCAGTAATATATTTAGTATCTGATACATTATTTGAAGGAGGAAAAGACAGAAAACAAGGAATAGAAAGAGTAGCACTGCAAATCAATCAGAAAGCTCACCATGAACCTCCAAAAATAGTAGCCTTGTACTAAATCAATCATCATGGCCCACTAGTGATTCAAACACTCCATCAAATAAGCCATAGAAAACACATGTTGAGGTTGAACTTGAATACCAAATTTCAAATAACTATTCTTTGATGACTTTTCTTATACTTTCACTACAATTCTATCACATATGTGTTACCTCTTTAATCTGAGGCATGGTAAGGCTGCGTACAATACACCCTCGTGGTGGGGCCCTTCCCTGGACCCTACGCATAGAGGGAGCTTTAGTGCACCGGGCTGCCCTTGTATTAGTACCCACCAAAAAGACTTCTTTTTGTGCCGAAAACGTGCACTTCCTTTTAGAAAGTGTGATTGAGTATTTGTGGGTGTGATTTAGTGGTCAATGTGCACTAAAAAAGATGTAATGATAAACTTCTGGTTCTAAAGAACGAAAATTTACCACTAATTTTATTCAAATGAAAGATTATCTTCAGTGACCAAGCGATGGATTTCATTGCTAATTTCTTTTTACTTTTTAGTATCTAGAGGAGAATTATAGGTTTTTAAGTTCAAATCCCTGAGAAGTGACAAAACACTGCTAGATGATTTCTTCCCAATTCCCCTATACATAAACCTTGGTGGACAAAGTTATCACTTCTACAGCGGATTGTAGCGGTTATCCAATTTAATAGTAAAGGGTAAGCACTTATCTGCTCCAGGTGTATACACCAAACTCAGTCATTTCACCCCAAACTTGTCCTTACAACTTACTTTAGAACTTTAACCTGACATATTTATTTACCCCCTTAATAAGTTTAAAGTGAATTAGTATCACCCCTAATGCTGACGTAGAATTTTTTTTTCAAAAAAGAAAAAAACGCGTCTTTCATTAAAAAAATGAGATGGCCCCACTTTTATTTTAATATATATATATATATATATATATATATATATATATATATTTAAAAAATCACCCTTTCTTCTTCAATGCCCCCTCTCACCTTCCACATACACACACACCCTTTCTTCTGATTTTTTTCTTACACCCCCACCCAACCTCGCACCCCATTTCTCTATTTTTTTCTTACACCCGCATCTCCACCCCTACCCCAATCCCCTTTCTCCTTCTAACCCTCTATCTCCACATGTATTATACTTCATCAATTTCTTCAAGAAAGAAACACATGTATATGAAAAAATTGTGAATTTTAACAATTCATTATTGAGAAAAAGAAGAAGAAATTTATAATCAATTCTATTTTTTACATAGCAAAAATTGAATGGCGATGATGGTTTTTGCCTTTGAACCACTTATCATTAATGAGATTTCTTTTAATTTTTACTTTTGACTTTTTTGCTAATATGACAAATTTTGAGTAGTAAAACAAATGAAAAAATGTTTGACTTGGTAGGGGGTATTTTTTCTGTTTGCAGGGGTGAGGGTGGGGGCTAGAAAGGGAGAAAGAAAGGGGTGGGGGTTGGGTGGTCTGAAGACGAAAGAAAATGGGGTGGGGGGCATTTTTTGTGTTTGCAGGGGTGGGGGCTGGAAGAGGAGAAAGAAAGAGAGGGGGTGGTTTGAAGAAGAAAGAAAATGGGGGTGGGGGGCATTTTTTTAAAATTGGGAAGAGGGGGGGGGGGCATTTTTTGTGTCTGTAGGGGTGTGGGATGGAAGAGGAGAAAGAAAGAGACGGGTAGGGTGGTGGTGGTGGTGGTCTGAAGAAGAAAAAAAATGGGGGCCGGGGGCGGGGGGCACTTTTCTTATTTTTTGTGTGTATATATATATATATGTGTGTGTGTACACACACATATATATACAAATTTGACTAATGTTAATCTCCCTCCTAAGGACAAATATTGACTCTTCCATCTTGCCAATATCCTATCACATCTCTCTAGCACTTCTCTCCAGACCTCCATCTCTTTGTTTTTTGCACCTAGGGGCATCCCTAGATACTTTGTGTGCAACTACCTGACATCCAAGATTACTTGCTAATATCTCCATATTATCAACTTTGTTATGTGGGTAAAGACAACTCTTTTGCCAATTAACTTGAAGACCAGAAATGCTTTCAAAAATAGTGAGGATAGCCTTAACATGTCTCACCTGTGATATTTCAGCTTCATAAAATATCATCTCTACGTCTCTGCAACTGAGCTTGGAAGCCCTTTTATGAACCATTTGCCTTTGTCCTCGTGATCATGTGGTTGAGCCCCTCTATCGCTAAGATAAATAACAAAGGTGACAAAGGATCCCCTTGCCACTAACCCCTCTTAGACGAAAAGAAACCTTTATTATTGTCGTTTATAATCAGAGAGAAGTTTCCATTACAGATGCAGAAACGTATCCAATTGACCCATTTTCTACCAAAGCCCATGTCTTTCAGCACCTCCACTAAAAACTTCCAGTTGACATGGTCATATGCCTTCTCTAGTTCAAGTTTGCATAAGATTCAGGGAGCTTTTTGTTTCACTCTGGAACCTACTAATTCATTGGCTAAGAGAGCAACAGTTGTGATTTGTCTGCTTTTTAGAAAAGCCATTTGGTGTTCATTTACTAGTTTCCCCATAACTGGCTTCAATCTTTCAGTAATTAGCTTGGAAAGTTATCTTGTAGACACTTTCTACCAGATTGATAGGTCGAAAATCCTTAGGTTTCTCATCTCCAACTTTCTGCAGTATTTAGGCTATGAAGGTGGCATTGAAAGACTTTTCAAATAACTCTTTCTGATGGAAATTATGAACAGTTTCCAATAGATCCACCTTCACAGTGTCCCAACAAACCTTGAAGAAACTCATTGTCAATCCATTTGGGCCTGGAGCTTTGTCTCCATCACATTGCTTGATTATATTCAACACCTCTTCTTCAGAGAAAGGTCTTTGAAGCAATCTTGTTCCTCTCGTGATATTGTTGGGCAATCTATCATGTCAAGACCTGGCCTCCAACTTTCTTGCTCTGAGTAAACACTTTTATTAAACTCAACCATTTGTAGTCTTAATTTCATCAGTATCTACAATTTCTTCTGCTCTAACCACTAATCTGTCAATAGTGTTAAATCTTCTGTGAGCAGTTGGCATTCTTTCAAAGAACTTTGTGTTATTGTCACCCTGCTTCAACCACGACACATTGGATTTCTGTCTCCATTTTCCTCAATTTTAGCTATATCTTCCAATTCAACTACAATGGTAACTTTTACATCATTTCTTTCTTAGATAGGTCTCTACTTTCCATTATCAGTTCTTTCTGCCAGTTCCTCTAGTAAACTTTTTTTTTTGGGGGGTCATTTCCCAAATGTGGTTCTGCTCCAATGTTTCAGCTTTTGTTTGTTCATTTTAAAAATTTAGCTTGTAGTCTATAGAACCTTCCACCGATAACTCATTCCACCATAACTGCACCAATTCTTTGAAACCCTCCACTTTTAACCACCAATTTTTAAACTTAAAGTTTGATATTTTCTGTTCCCAATCTCCACATTCTAAAGCAACAGGACAGTGATCGGACAATGCTCTAGGCATTGGCTTTTGTCTAATGGTCTTAAAGCTTTCCTCTCACTCCATAGAGAATAAGAATATGTTGAGTCTGGCTGCACTAGGATGAGTGACTACCCGGAACCATGTGAATTTTCCTCCACTCATGTGAGGATCATGCAGTTCTATTTTGTAAAGTCGGTCATTACATTAGTGATTCTATTGCACCGTCTTCTTTCCCCATACTTCTGATTGTGTTGAAATCACCACATGCCACCCAAGGTCCCTTGCATATTTCTTTAATTGCAGATATCTCTTCCCAGTAAACTAATTTCTCTTCTCTGATGTGTGAAGTACCAGGTGAAAGAGTTTTGAGTTGAGACAAATTCATACGTTATGAAATGTTGGCCCATCTCGATCCGAGTCCCCTTAGAGTTCCTACTATCCTGCATGATCAAGATTCCCCCTTTTCTACCTTCTGCCTCCATATTCCCACATTTTATCCATCTGCATGATTAGAGCTCTTTGGCTATGTTTTTTTCTCCCATATGAACTTTTCTTTCTTGCAAGCAATAGATGTCAGCCTTCCACTTCTGAAATAAACTTTTGAGCATTACTCTGCTGCTTCGTCAATTGAGCTCCCTCACATTCCAAGTGATTAATTTGACTTCATTTTAAGTCGAAGATAAATTTCCCCCCGTTCCCGACCCCGTCTACCTCTTCATTCAGGCTCGATTTCAGATTTTTTGACTCATTCTTTCCCCTTCCTCTACTTTTTGGGGTTGTAGTTGTTTTCTCTTGACACTTTTTATCTAAAGCAACTTTCCTTTCATCAATTCTCTTAAGAAGATCTTTTGTTTCTTTCTCAAAACCTACAAAAGCTACCCCGTAGGTGTTGCTCAACTCTAAGATGTGGGAGTTTACCCTTCTTGGATGTTGGGTGATTGAATATTCACAGGTTCTGCGTCGATTACCGGTTGAATTTGTATATCCCTTTCTGCTTCTTGTAAATCACAAACCCCTATATCATCAACTCTCTCTTTTGTGGATAATTTATTTCCGATCTCTAGAGTTAGGTCTGCTACTGCCTCTGTTTGCATATTTGAATCTCCCCTTCTGATAACCTTCTCCAACGTGCGGGAGGTATCAAAGTTGGTGTACTCTGTTTTCCAGTCGCTGAATGACTTGGGGAAATCAGAAGTCTTTAAAAGGACTCACATGCTCACGTGTCCACTTTTCCTTTTCACTAGAATTTTCTTTAAATAAAATTGGGCTTCTAGTTTCATAAGAGATTGGGCTAGTTTTATTTTCAGCCAGAACCGACCCACTTGTGTCTTTGAGAAATTTTGAAATCCACCTGCACTGACAAAATTAGAAGAACGTGACTTCAGTCTGTCAATTGCAGATTCCCCCTTATTATCCTTAGAGACAAGAAACTACTATTATGGATGAATAACAAGACAATTTGCTACTACCTACTAACCTATTACCCTAGAATGTGTTTTTCACAACTTCCTAGCTAAGAGAGCACCAATCCATTCATATCCAATATATCATACCTTCAAATGGGGGCATCCTATCACAACTCGATTTCTCAAGTCGTAATGGCATCTAGCTTAACCCACAAGTAGGCAAGCCAAGCCATAGCCCGGAATAATAGGTAACGGGTCCTCTGTCTTCTTCGTAGTGGAACCTCACCGGCATTTCAGTCCACAACTGTAAGATAAAAGTCTTTCTGGCACTTTTTATGGACACCTCCTTAGGGATTTTCAAACCATCTCCTTGCACATGAATTTTTGCCTATTAAGATGGTTCCGAAGCTTCGTCTCCTCTTCTGTTTCAATCCAACCTCCACAAAGGTTTTCGATGGCCGTAAAAACAGTATCCAACCATAGATGCAGAGGAAGACCCACAAACCGAGTACAGGTTGGAGTGGGCCCATCTCTCTCTTCCCCTGTGCCTGATGTCGGACTCCACCATTCTAGCTGGAGAAAAATCTCGTTTCGAGTCCAATCTCCAGCTATCACAGCTATCACATCTTCTGCTGTATTCCTGCTTGCAAATTCAAAGGGGAATCTTACTTCCCTCATTCCATAAATGTTTAATCCATGATTGATTTTCCAGACCTTGCTTGTCCATCTCCGGATTTCTGACAAAGTAGGGTAACTTTCTTCTCTCAAAATTCAAAGAAACCCACCAAACTCCTTTTCAATACCTCAGTTATTGTGCCGGTGTTGTCATCGATGTGAATGGGACCCTTCACCATCAATGTTGGTTCTACATTAACTTCACTAGTACTCCTATTTATCCATTTGCTATGAGGGCTTCTGTGTAAGGGGATATTTACGTCTACTAGTCTCTGTTTAAAACTGTTCTCCTCCACCTTCTGAAATCTACCCATCTTCTCTGCTATGATCTTCTCTGCTATGAACTCCCAACCAGAGTTAAAATTTAGTTCTGGGATAATTATGACTGACCTTCTTCTTCCCCTTACATTTGTCAAGCTAATATATCTCCCAGACTTGTTGAAATTTAAAATTTCTAGCTCAGAAGATCTCCAAAAGGTTCTTTGTTTTCTTCCACCTTTTGACCCCATTCCCTTTCGTCATAGATGCCTCCCTTAGTACTTGGATGATCCAGATCGTCTTAGATGCCTCCCTTAGTTCTTGGATGATCCAGATTATCTTTTTTTTTTTGGGATGATCCAAGTCATCGATCTCTTGCTGAAGGAAGTCCTAGTGATAGCATTTCTGCTGCTTTTTGTCCATTCATACCACTCCCCTGCTGTCCCCGCAATTCGGTTGATGTCAAACGACTTAAAGCCAACTGTAAAATAAATACAATCTTCCATTTCTAGAACAAGGTTTGAGAAAAAAATAAAATAGTGATGATTTCCGATGACCGTAAGGATCACCGGAGGGAAAAGTGGTTTATGACATATATAACAACTTAATGTTTACAAAATATATTTCATTAATTTACATTTAAACTTGGATTAAAGTACTCATTATATGAAATAAAATTGAATTTTATAATATAAAAAGAAATAGAACGCGATTGAAATGTGATTTAATAGATTCACAAATATTATTCATATATCTAGAATGACTGAATGACACTAGTACATTTCTTTCTACTAACATAGCAAAACATTCATTTAGTATTACAACATGAACAAATAAACGATGTGCGACAATATAAAAATAGAGGATATTATTTGAAAAACAACATGATTAAAAAAAAAAACTATGGAAAGAAGTATGACCAGTCATCATGACCTTTTATTGGTCCACAGCTAGAACCACCTTATCCACCAAACTTTTTGATACGCTCCCAACATGAAAATCACTACTTTGACCTACTACTATTGGCTTAAAATTAGGGGGAAGTAGTGGAAGTTGAGAAGTGTCACACCCCCTTTTTGACCAACAAAAGATATGTATTTTAAGTTCGAAAGGGTTTTATTATTAAGATGACAAAAATGAAAAAAAATGTTTCGAAAAAAAAGGATTATTTACATTATTTTTTCTTATTCAGAGTCGCCACTTGGCATAATCCGGTGTGCCAAGTCACCTTTGGAAAATCCTTTTCGAAACGGTTTGACTCTAAAAACTGATCCGCGAACAGAGATTCTGGCTAAGGAATTCTATTGACCGAGGGGAAGGTGTTAGGCACCCCTCGATCCCGTGGTTTGACCACGGTCGCTTGGTGGAGCGTATCGGCTAATTTGACATTACAAATGTACAAACCACATAAACACACAAAACAAGCAAACAAACAAATCACACAAAATTCAAAACAAACTAAAATAATGTTCAGTCCAAATCATACAATTCAAAATAAAAGAGGTGTTGAAATATAAAACCTATTCTATTCTAAACTAATCCTAAACTAAACTCCACTCGACGTTCTGGGCCTTGATCACGAGCCTCCTTTGTGTACATGCTACTTCGGGGCATTCCCCGGATAAATCAATACAAATCCTTTGGGGCATTCCCCGGCCAAATGAGTACAATTTAAAATTTTCGTGCAATAAAGTAGAAAGTACCATTCACGCACATATTCAGACACTCCAACAAATCGTTATTCCTAAATTTGCCTACCCGGCCTACGTTTGCCTACCAAGTTCAACGTATCACAATTCTATCATGTTCAACATTATCAATACATCAAAATTAATCAATATTCATTTTCCTCCATTTTTAATCCCCACCCTAATTCATTCTCAACCATGTGATTAACCCATTTCAATACACAATCCACCAATCGAGAATAACGAAAATTCATGAATCATGCTTAGCACATCACACACCCAAATGTCACCAACAGTTCATATCAACAAACAAACCACGGCATCAAATCACACGCAATCACAATCACATAAGAATTAAATGAAAGAGAAGAAAGAATTGGACCTTAAACTTGAAGCTTTCAAACTCAATGTTATTCGAATAAACAGAGTTCGCACCCGGAAACCTCGAGACGAACCTTAACACCAACAATCCAACTCGACAAATAATGACCCGTTCACCGTCACTTTTCATGCCTTTACTGTTCACCGATACTGTTCACCGGTTACTGTTCACCGGCGCCCTTTTTTTTTGTTGTTCTTGTGAGGAAGATTATTTTGTGATTGTTTTTATTGTGGAGAAGATGATGATCAAGGAATGAACCTCCTTTTTCCCTCTTAGAATTTTTCTTTTATAATGGGCATGGATTTGTTATGATGTGAGAATTTTGGTGGGTCCCCCATATATTCTTTCTTTGTGGACAAGAAAAAGGAGGGAGATCACATGGGTAGTTAGGGTGGTGATGGTGATGTGTCATTTTTAATAGGGAGGGGTTGTTAGAATAAGATCAAATTAGTTAGGAATTGTTATTTTTGTCTTTTTGTGTTTTTGTGAAGGGGTTACACACAGGTGAGGACACACACTAAGACGAGGGTAAAATGGTAAGAATGCTTTCGGGGAGGGACAAAATTATGTGTCTACATCATGCCCCTCTTTGCAGGTAAACACAAAGTGTTTTCATACAAAGAAGTAGACAACGAGATAGAATTTTGACCCGATCATTATTCACAGGGAAGAAACAAAAGGAAGAAGGACGATCTAGTTGGAGAGTCTAGTGAGGTCTCGTCGAGGCTCCGGTCCACGGTTCTGTCATTACATCAAAAATAAAAATTGTAAGTTAAAACATAAATGAAATTACAAAAATCCTATCTATACAATTTCTGTTGGACTCCTGACTTAAGTTTCATCACCCTATTCTTCAGGCGGGCTCCTGACTTGCAATTTCTTCAACTTGTTGCTTGGTTTTCCAATGCTTCACCTCATTGCTTAACTTTCAATTTCTTCACCCTGTTATTCAGACGGGCTCCTAACTTGCTATTTTTCAATCTGTTAACTTTCATCTTTTCACCTTGTTGCTTTGTTTTCAAATTCTTCAGCTTTTTTCTTGACTTTTCATTTATTCGCCCTGTTCTTTAGGCGGACGCCTGAAATCATATCAAAACTAGAAGAAAATTATCCCAAACAAGAATTATTATAAAGAGAAATTTCGTTTTCCAGAAAAGTAAAGTTCAAAAAAAAGAATTAAATTTTTGCCTCAGTTTATTATCAGAAGACATTTGGGAAAGTCACATCATACCTACTTGCATGTTGTAATGATGAATCAAGACTCTGACCAAGAAATGCATCTCTTGAGATTAAAATTGAATAACCAAGCCTAGGAAGTGCGTCTCCTAAGAATTCAAGTGAGGGATTCTAACTAGAAAGTGTGTCTTCTAGAGATGCAAATTTTAGTTAAAAAGTGTATCACCTAACAAATGAAAGCTAACAATAAAGTGCATCTCCAAAGGATTAAGTGCAATAACTTGACTAGAAAGTGCATTTTCTAGAAATCAAGGGGACTGCTAGGAAGTGCATTACCCAAAAGCAAAGTTCGAATTAGCCAATCAAAGAAATGTATCTCCTTATCAATGTTGCTTGAATTATCAAAACAAGGAAGTGCATCTCCTTACCAATGCCGCTTGAATTACCAAACCAAGGAAGTGCGTCTCCTTACCAATGCCGATTGAATTACTCAAACAAGGAAGTGCATCTCCTCATAAATGCTTCTTGAATTAACCAAAAAAGGAAGTGCATCTTCTTACAAATGTTGCTTGAATTGCCCAAGCAAGGAAGTGCGTCTCCAATGTTGCTTGAATTACCAAAACAAGAAAGTGTGTCTCCTTATGATAGCGCTTAATTACCAAAATAAGGAAGTGTGTCTCCTTACAAATGTTGCATGAATTATCCAAACAAGGAAGTGCGTTCCCTTACAAATGTTGCTAGAATTACCCAAACAAGGAAGTGCGTCTCCTTACAAATGTTGCTGGAATTACCCGAACAAGGAAGTGCGTCTCCTTACAAATGCCAATCGAATTACCAAACAAGGAAGTGCATCTCCTTACAAATGTTGCTTGAATTATCAAACAAGGAAGTGCATCTCCTTACAAATGTTGCTTGAATTTCCCACACAAGGAAGTGCGTCTCCTTACAAATGTTGCTGGAATTACCCGAACAAGAAAGTGTGTCTCCTTACAAATGCCGATCGAATTACCAAACAAGGAAGTGTGTCTCCTTTAGAAGTGCATCTCCTTATGATAACGCTTGAATTACCAAAATAAGGAAGTCTGTCTCCTTACAAATGTTGCTTGAATTGTCCAAACAAGGAAGTGCGTCCCCTTACAAATGTTGCTGGAATTACTCGAACAAGGAAGTGCGTCTCTTTACAAATGTTGATGGAATTACCCGAACAAGGAAGTGCGTCTCCTTACAAATGCCAATCGAATTACCAAACAAGGAAGTGCGTCTCCTTACAAATGTTGCTTGAATTATCAAACAAGGAAGTGCATCTCCTTACAAATGTTGCTTGAATTTCCCACACAAGGAAGTGCATCTCCTTACAAATACCGCTTGAATTACCAAACAAGAAAGTGTGTTTCCTCACAAATGTTGCTAGATTTACCAAATAAGGAAGTGCGTTTCCTTACAAATATTGCTGGAATTACCCAAACAAGGAAGTGCGTCTCTTTATAAATGTTGCTAGAATTACCAAAACAAGGAAGTGCGTCTCCGTACAAATGCCGCTTGAGTTACCATGGGTTTGAATACCAAATATGTGCAGCACCATTGCCTCTTGCATTTGTAGAAGTGAGAATATTACGGCCCTTGATGTTTAGGCTTTGAAATCCTTGATTCGAAGGTAGTATGTGTTCCTATTTCATACAAAGAAAATTTGTTAGTTTAAAAACATGGTGGTTGGTTTGTGGCTTAGCTTTCACGGCAATCGCTTTTGCCCCCGTCACATTTAACCTTGCTTCCAACCATTAACATAGGTCGTTGACTTGCTGCATCATTGACTCAAACTCAGATTATTAAGAGTGACTCTTAAACAAACACAGTATCTTTGCTTTGCCATGCTCCTCAAATAAACCCTTTGAACCTTGGTATTTACTTGAATTCCCAGACTTGTTTGTTGACAAAATTTGTATGCCTTATTTCGGCTAACAATCATGTCTCTTTTATGTGCTGACTTTTGTCTTGCTTTGTTCAATTGGAGAAGCTGGTAGCAGTTTTGAAATATTTTCTCACTTGTTTTGACAAGGACTTGACTCAAAGACAAGAAAAAAAATGACAGTGATTTTTATTTGGACAACTGACCCAAGAAAAATAAAAATAAATATAAAGAAGAAAGAAAAGACAATGAATGTCCCCATTTGAAACAAAGAAAAAAAAATTTATCTAAAAATGACTGTCAACTCTAATGATTATGCCATGCATTTTGGATTAATCTGCCTGATCTTTCCATCCACACCTTCCACCAGTTGTTGTTGGGTTAATGGCCTTGAAACTGAGTTGCTTCCTTGGGCCAATTATATTCGGAGACCTCATTTGGCTAGTGGCACCTTGAAGGATTTTCGCCTACAAACCTCTCTTATTTTTCTCTCAGCTCACCATTGTCTTATGGTGTCTGTGAGGGTTTTTACTAATGAGACTCTTTTATTATCATTTCTCCCAACTCACAATCGTCTCACGGTGCCCATGAGGGTTTTCACCAATAAGACTCTCATTTTTATCTCTCTCAACTTACTATCGCCTTACGGTGCCTGTGAGGGTTTTCACCAATAAGACTCTCTCATATTTTATTTCTTTCTTGATTCCTTATGTTGAGGAAGACAAGTAGATCCCAAAATGCATCATCATATCCATTGCATGCTTAGCCTTAACATTCTCAAAGATTGATCTGAAGGTGTTTCTTTGATTGTAACTTGGCTTTTGGATAGGGTTAGAAAGAAAGGATGGCATGAGGCCCAAACGACACTTGAAGTGGGTTAAAACTTACAACTTTTGGAATCAACTCAAACAAATGAGGATTAACTCATGCCCCAGTTTCTTTTGACTGGATGATTCTAAATTATTTATTTGGTTGGACCAAGCCCTTAGTAGGGCAGCCTACGTAGCTCACCCCCGAGAGAGGAGAATCAGGTTATGCGTAGTTCTGACAGCTTGTCCTTTTGCTTTGATCTGATTTTTCTTTTTGTTTCTTTTATTCGCTCTTTTCACTTTGCGATTCTTGTTTTCTAACTCTATTTTTCTTGACACTCTTTTTTTGGAAACATTTTTGTCTCTTTTTGGTAACTTTTTGACTTTATCTTTTTACTCGACACTATTCTTTGAACTTTGCTTACTCTATCTTGATTCCAAAAGAGGGGTATGAAAGAAAATAACACTAAGGCTCAAATGGGGTAAATAAAGGATGACACAATGTTTGGATAACATAATGAAATGCCTTCATCATATCAATCCTTGAGAATGCAAGTACATAACATGCAATTGGAAGTGAGAGATAAAGATCATTTGCGACATCTTTTTAAGCAGATTGAGTCTGTGCGTCACTACTTCTTCTGTAAACTCCACCTTTGTTGTACATTCCTCACATCAAATGACTCATGCTTTCGTAGAGCTGCTTATCTTGTTGTTTCTCTTGATATAGCGATCACACGTCCACTATTTGACCTAATTGGGACTTGCCTTTCGATCGATGACCAAGTTGTTCTTGTGATTCTCAAAATAATTGTCTTAACTTGTCACCAAATGTCTCAGCACTCTATATCTCATATGCTCTCTCTTTCTAACTTTAACCCTCTGATTCAATGTTCATGCTTAAACTGGATTTTAAGATCTGGCTGAAAATTTCACTAGAGTTAACACAAAATGTACTATGTAAAGAAAACAAACAAACAACACATATTTAAAACACAAAGAAAAATGAGACACTTCATTTAGTCAAAATAAAAGATAGAAGGGTTTGAACATAAACAACAAAAGAACCAAACAAGACAGATCCCGAACTACAACCCTGAAATAATTTGGAGAGCAGAAAATAAAACAAAACAAGCTACCAAACCCCTTCCTACTAAGGAGAGGGGTGACTTCTCAATTGTTCAGCCTGAAATCTTAGCCACTGGTTTACATATCAGCATGACTAGAGCTTTCCTCACTGTCAATGTTCTGCACCATGATTGATTTATCTTGAATCATCTTTTCAATTTCTCTTTTCAAAGTACGACAATCTTCAATACTGTGACCCTGAACATTGGAATGATATGTACATTGTACATTAGGATCAAAACTTCTTGAATGTGGGTCAGGAGTATACCCAAGGAGAAGAGTGATCATGCCCTGCTGTAACAATCTCTGGAATAAACTTGCATACGACTCTCCAATGGGTGTGAAGCTATCCCTCGACTTCTATCTCATTTCATTATTTGGCTTAAATTGAAAACCAGGCCTAGAAGGGCTTCGGTATGTATGTGGAGTTGGAGGATAACTCGGCAGAGTTGGTGCGCGCCAGTGTGGGTAAGATGGGGGTTGAACATATGGTTGCACATTATACACTTGATATGGAGATGGGGGAATGGAATATAATGGATTTTGGGAAGGATTCTATGAAACTTGGCCATAAACTTAGGTTTGAGCCCGTGGGTAACGACCTCTTGCCCGTGCCTGTTGGCCAACTATAATAGCAGATGTATCTTCCTCATTCTTCTTTCCTCCAACACTTCCCAAACCTTTTTGAATTGCTTGAGTAGTCGCTTTCAATGTTGTAAAACTCACAATACGACCAGTCTTAATTTCATCCTCTATCATCTCCCCCATTTTGAGGACCTCAATAAATGGCTTGCCTAATGTAGGTAACAAGTGTTGATAATATGTTTCATCTTGTGCTTGAATAAACACCTCCACTATCTTGCTTTCTTTCATTGGCTGTTTTACTCTAGCAGCTTGTTCACGCCATCTGATTGCATACCCTCTAAAACTCTCAGTATTCTTTTTTTTTATACCAGTTAGGGATTTTTCGTTAGGTATCAACTCCATATTGTATTGAAATTGTTGCACAAATCCATTAGCTAGGTCATCCCAACTAATCCACTTGTCAATGTCTTGATCAACAAACCATTCCGAAGCTAGGCCTGAAAGACTCTCCCCGAAATAAGCCATGAGTAGTTCTTCCTTCCCTCTAGCGCCCTTTAGCTGGTTGCAATAGCGTCTCAAATGTGCTACAGGATCACCATGTCCATCATACTTCTCAAACTTCGGCATTTTAAAATCAAGAGGAAGATATACACCTGGAAACATGCACAAATCTTTCTATGAGACACTTTTGTACCCCCGAAGTCCTTGCAAGTTTTTCATAGTCAGTTCCAAACTTCTCAATTTTCTGTCTATTTCCTCTTGTTCTTCTGTCATAACAGGCTTCTTAGTGTTAGGAGGAAATTCAGGCGATTGAGGGTAGTCGTAAGGACCAGTCGCCTTAAATGTGGGCTCGAGAGCATAATGCTGATCACTAAAAATATTCAATGCAGGCTCTCTTGTAGAGTAGGGAGGCATAACTTGTGGATGAACATCAAAAGTAGGAGCTTCAAGTGGGGGTGGCGCCGCAAAAGCATGAATAGCAGTTGGAGCCTAGTATATGGTAGTATTGGATTGGGGAGTGAGGAAATGAACCTTGGAAGTGGTTGGATATTGTTGCCTCGGAGTCGATCCTGATGCATGTTGTGGCATATCAACAAAAATGGAAAATTGTGCATGTGACACGGGAGGCAAGCTAGAAAGATATTCCAGATTATCAGTGGGAACTGGAGGAGGCGACAACCCATTAGCCCAACCTCGATGCATTTCTATTATTTGCCGCCTTAATTTCCGAGTCTCTTCATTATCTCCTACATTCTCATTCCCCGAACTCCCTATCTGATTAGTAATAACTAACTCGGTATCCTTGTTGGCCATAACTTCCTCTGTGACTTGGAGAAATATGGAGGACCAGCCAAAATGCCACAAACTAACCACCTTAAACTAACTGGACAAGAGATAGCAAATGGTTAGAGTTCAACAGTTTTTTTTAAAACCTCACTTTATTTCTTGAAAAGATCACCAAACCCAAGAAGGGCGCCTACGTATCTCATCCCCGAAAGGGGAGAATCAGGTGTGCGTAGTTCGTGAAGTTTTGCCAAAATGGCCAATTAAACTCTTTTTTCATTCTTGAAACAAAGTGTCAAAAGAATTAACGAATTTTTTTATTTTTTTTAGGTTTAAATCTCTATACAAAATGAAACTTGTGATTACCAAAGAAAAATCTTTTTGGGTTTTTGATTTTTGAATATCATGTGAAAATGAAACTTGAACCTATTAAAGGAAAATCTTTTTGTAGTTTTCTTTTAAAGACGTATATGAAACACCTACTCTAAATGGAGAGTGAAGAAATATTTTTGAATTTTTCAAATAAGATCCCTGAACCAACAATAGGCTGCCTACGTATCTCACTCTCGAAAGAGGAGAATTAGGGTGCGTAGTTCTTCCAGATTGGACAATATATGATTAAATAACAGATTGCACCCTGACTTGAGACACGACCAAAGACACATGATGAACAACATAAAAGGGACGACCCGGTTCATACCTACTCCGTAGGTGTCGGGGAGGGGGGGACCACTCCGAGCCTGACTACGCGCCCTCACCCCAGCTTCGCTGGAGGGGCGTTTCGAACCCCCGACCCTGGCACACCACGGTAAGCAAGCTTACCGCTGAGCCAAGGCGATCCCTCACATGATGAACAACATAACAAAAAAAAAATTTCTTGAGTTTTCAATTTGACACTTCACATAAAAAACGACACTAACAGCTATGAAAGAAAATCTTTTTGGTATTTTCGTTATATGAAATGTACAAAACTTCTACCACCCTTTTTTGAATTTTTCTTTTATAAAAAGCTTCTGAAAAAATCTTTTTGGAGTTTTCGAATTGTGAAAGCTTGGTAAAGGAAACAAAAGGAAAATCTTTTTGATTTTTTTTTCTTTTTTTTTTTTTGAATTTTTGAATCGTGGAAAACAAAAGCCATAAAGAACCTAAAAACTACGAAATTCTTCTTTGATTCACCTTTTCTCTTTTTTTTTTCAAGCACACCTTACTTCTAACACATGCTTTCCCCGAATCAGTCCGTCAAATGACCACATTACCCTCAAAGATGCAACATTTAGCACATGGGGATGCTTTAAAGGTGAGTCTCCTACAAAGAACCATGTGGGCCCCACTAGGTCTTAATATGATGCACATAAGAATGACCTAAAGGCTGACCTACGTTGTGGTTTACTAACAAGACCGTTCGGGGGAGCATATGGTCGATAGTGGCTGTTTTGCTTTCCACCTACTCCATACATCCAATGGCTCCCCCCCTAAAATAAGTGTGACTCAACTAGAGTTCGTGCGCACGATGTGCACTCCGAGACTTGTTGCAGAAAGAATTGACTCGGGTTATGCAAATGATGCCAGATATAAAGCGGTAACACATAAACAAAAAAAAATTGTAAACAAAGAGCACAGAAATGCACAACAGTGATAACAATGACACAAATGATAACACTAACAATGTTTATACACCCATAATGCTAAACAAAGCCGATACGACTTCAAAAAATAAGCCCGAATTCTGAAAACTCCCCAGCAGTGTCGCCAGAGCTGTCACACCCCTTTTTGACCAAAAAAAGATATGTATTTTAAGTTCGAAAGGGTTTTATTATCAAGGTGACAAAAATGAAAAAAATTTGTTTCGAAAAAAAAAAGGATTATTTACATTATTTTTTCTTATTCAGAGTCGCCACCTGGCATAATCCGGTGTGCCAAGTCACCTTTGGAAAATCCTTTTCAAAATGGTTTCACTCTAAAAACTGATCCGCGAACAGAGATTTCGGCTAAGGAATTCTGTTGATCGAGGGGAAGGTGTTAGGCACCCCTCGATCCCGTGGTTTGATCACGGTCGCTTGGTGGAGTGTATCGGCTAATTTGACATTACAAATGTACAAACCACATAAACAAACAAAACAAGCAAACAAACAAATCACACAAAATTCAAAACAAACTAAAATAATGTTCAGTCCAAATTGTACAATCCAAAATAAAAGAGGTGCTGAAATATAAAACCTATTCTAATTCTAAACTAATCCTAAACTAAACTCCACCCGACGTTTCGGGCCTTGATCACGAGCCTCCTTTGTGTACATGCTACTTCGGGGCATTTCCCGGATAAATCAATACAAATCCTTCGGGGCATTCTCCGGTCAAATGAGTACAATTTAAACTTTTCGTACAATAAATTAGAAAGTACCATGCACGTACATATTCAAACACTCCAACAAATCGTTATTCCTAAATTTGCCTACCCGATCTACGTTTGCCTACCAAGTTCAATGTATCACAATTCTATCATGTTCAACATTATCAATACATCAAAATTAATCAATATTCATTTTCCTCCACTTTTAATTCCCACCCTAATTCATTCTCAACCACGTGATTAACCCATTTCAATACACAATCCACAATCGAGAATAACGAAAATTCATGAATCATGCTTAGCACATCACACACCCAAATGTCACCAACAGTTCACATCAATAAACAAACCACGGTATCGAATCACACGCAATCACAATCACATAAGAATTAAATGAAAGAGAAGAAAGAATTGGACCTTAAATTTGAAGCCTTCAAACTCAATGTTATTCGAATAAAGAGAGTCCGCACCCAGAAACCTCGAGCCGAACCTTAACACCAACAATCCAACTCGACAAATAATGACCCGTTCACCGTTACTTTTCACGCCGTTACTGTTCACCATACTGTTCACCGGTATTGTTCCTGTTCACCGGTTCCTGTTCACCGGCGCCCTTTTTTTTTTTTTTTTGTTGCTCTTGTGAGGAGGATTATTTTGTGATTGTTGTTATTGTGGAGAAGATGATGATCAAAGAATGAGCCTCCTTTTTCCCTCTTAGAATTTTTCTTTTATAATGGGCATGGATTTGTTATGTCGTGGGAATTTTGGTGGGTCTCCCATATATTCATTTTTTGTGGACAAGAAAAAGGAGGGGGGATCACATGGGTAGTTAGGATGGTGATGGTGATGTGTCATTTTTAATAGGGATGGGTTGTTAGAATAAGATAAAATTAGTTAGGAATTGTTATTTTTGTCTTTTCGTGAAGGGGTTATCACACGGGTGAGGGCACACACTAAGACGAGGGTAAAATGGTAAGAATGCTTTCGGGGAGGGACAAAATTATGTGTCTACAAGGAGTATGATATTGTCCACAGCTAGAACCACTTTTATCCACCAAACTTGTTGATGCGCCCCCAACATGAAAATCGTTACTTTGTCAAAATAATCTTCTACTGTTGGCTCAAAATTAGAGGGAAGTAGTGGAGGTAGAGAAATTTGAGATTGTTGGTTGACTTGTTTCTTTTCATTAAGTTTAGCCCGTGTAAGAGCAGATAAGTTTAACAATTCTTTGATTTCTCTATCATCAAGTTCATCATATGTTGACCCTATCTAGAATAATTGGTTGGACTTAATTTCCCTTATTTTCTCTGTTAGAATATGAGTAGGAATAGGAATAGCATATAGAATTCTATTTGGAAAGAAATTGTAATGTAGTGTCCTATTAGGAAAAAGATTGGAATGTTGTGTCTATAAATAGGGTCTCAATGTAATAATGTAGTTACAAAAATTCAATAATAGTTTTCTCTTATATTTCTCACATGGTTTCAGAGACTCTACAATCTTGGTAGAGAATCAAAGAGATTCCGTTGTCGGCGGGCGGCTATAATCCATATATGCCGCCCGTCCGACCCATGATCATGTTATCAAAAGTTAGGCCACCACACTTCTTTTCCCTACTTTCTCATATTTAATTTGTGTAGTACCGTGCATCTTTCGGTCTACTTTCTCATATCTGAGTTGCATAGCACCGTGCGTCTTGTCGGTGACTCCTTAGATCTGATTAGCGTAGTTTCATGTGTCTTTATAGGGATTCCTCATATCTGATTTGCATAGGGCCGTGCCATCATTCCAACCCTACCCATATAAGTTCTCTTTTTTAGTAGGGTCTACCCATATAATTTCTCTTTTTCAGTATGATCGTGTCGTCATTCTAACCCTACCCATATAATTTTTATTTTTCAGTAGGGTCGTGTCGTCATTCCGACTCTACCCATATAATTTCTATTCCTCAGTAGAATCGTGCCATCATTCCAACCTACTCATATAATTCTCTTAGTAGGGTCGTGTCAGCATTTCAACTCTACCTATATAATTTTTTCTCAAATGGTGACCATTTTTCAGCCATTAAGTTCTAATAATCCGCCGCGTGAGTATGTTCCGTCCAGTTCTTCGGTTACTCTCTTGTTCAAGATCTACTCATCTCTTGATTTCAAGATGACCCTTATATTTTATACCACTTTCCGTCAATTTTCTAGTGACACATTGACTTTCCGGTGATGTTTACTACTTTTGAATCACTTTTTCATTTGTTCCGTTTCAGTTGAGGTCTCACAGACGTCCAAAGCAGTCCTTATCAGTTTTTTTGCAGGTATCTTCACCAAGTCCCGCATCGATTCTTATATTAGTTACATTCATAACAAGCTTGGCACATATGTCTTCTATTCACCAGCTTGAGGGTGAGTGTTAGAATTTGAGTAGGAATAGGAATAACATATAGAATTCTATTTGGAAAAGAATTGTAATGTAGTGTCCTATTAGGAAAAGGATTGGAATGTAGTGTTAATAAATAAATTCTTAATGTAATAATGTAGTTACAATAATTCAATAATATTTTTCTCTTATATTTCTCACATTCTCGAAAGGGAGCCTTGGAGTAACTGGTAAAGTTGCTGCCCATGTGACCAAGAGGTCACAGGTTCAAGCCTTGGAAACAGCCTCTGGCAGAAATGCAAGGTAAGGCTGCGTACGATACACCCTCGTGGTGGGGCTTTTTCCCCGGACACCGCGCATAACGGTAGCTTTAGTGCACCGGACTGCCCTTTTTTTTATATTTCTCACATTCTCCTTGTTTTTTTGCTCAATTTTTTTAATTCTTCTTTTTTTTTTTCTCCTCCAATTTTCTTGAAAGGTACCTTTCGTGCTCATCTAACTTGTTTGACCTTTTATCCTCAGAATAACTTACATACCTTGTGAGTGCATTCTGAACATCAATCTGTTTTGGACACACAATCGGAATGGTTTCTCCCGGACACATAATAATAAGAGCAACTACTACATTGCATAAAATTGATAATTCTTTTGCCTTTTTTAAAAAGGCAAAAGAATTATCAATTTTATGCAATGTAGTAGTTGCTCTTATTATTATGTGTCCGTGAGAAACCATTCCGATTGTGTGTCCAAAACAGATTGATGTTCAGAATGCACTCATAAGGGTGTGTCCTAGCGGTTCAATGAAGTTGGGATGAGCACCATGAGGTCTCAGGTTCTATTTCCATCAGAGACGAACACTAGGTATTTTCTTCTCATCTGTTCTAGCCTTGGTGGAAAGAGTTACCTGGTACCTGTTTCTGGTGGGAGGTGGCAGGTATCCCGTGGATTTAGTAGAGGTGCGCGCTAGCTGGTCCGGGCACCACAGTTATCAAAAAACATAAAATTCTTTGGGAGCAAAATATATTAGCGAATACTTAATTGTGAAGACAGAAGAGGAGCATTGAAATATATTTATAGATGCATAGTGGGTCTTGTTATTACCATATAGCAAAATGATTTTAGATAAATCTAAATTATTTGTTTTGAATTTGGTAATAAATTTATCAACACAATTTGATTTTGGAAGCTTATTAATACCATATAGTACAATGATTTCAAGTAAATCTAGATAATCTGCTCTAAATTTAGTAAAAGATCTCTTAAGACAATTTGATTTGGAAAGTCTGTTAATACAACATATTAATATCGTTTCAAGTAAATCTAGATAATTTGGTAATAGATTTATTAAGACAATTTGATTTTGGAAGCTTGTTCATACCACATTAATATAGTTTGAAGTAAATTTATATATTTTGGTTAGAATTTAGTAAATAGATTTATTAAGACACTTTTATTTTTGAAGCTTGTTCATACCACATATTAATATTTCAAGTAAATCTAGATAATTTGGTAATAAATTTATTCAGTCAATTTGATTCTGGAAGCTTGTTTATACCACTTACTAATATGATTTCAAGTAGATCTAAATTATTTCATCCAAATTTGGTAATAAATTTATCAGTTCAATTTGATTTGGAAGAATTAGGTATGTTCTTAAATGAGGGATGGCTCTGGCTCAGCGGTAAGCTTGCTTACCGTGGTGTGCCAGGGTCGGGGGTTCGAAACGTCCCTCCAGCAAAGCTGGGGTGAGGACGCGTAGGTGAGGCCATGTGGTCCCCCCTCCCAGACACCTACGGAGTAGGTATGAACCGGGTTGTCCCTAGGTATGTTCTTAAAATGGTTCAACATTTAAAATTTGGTATGTGGCCTAGTGGTTCAATGAAGTGGATTGAGCACCATGAGGTCTCAGGTTCAATTCCCAGCGGAGACATACACTAGGTGGTTTCTTCCCATCCGTTCTAGCCTTGGTGGACAGAGTTATCGGGTATCTGTTGCTGGCGGGAGGTAGCAGGGATCCCGTTGAATTGGTCAAGGTGCGTGCAAGCTGGCTCGGACACCACGGTTATTAAAATAAAATAAAATTTAATACCTAATTTAGGGGGTTGTTAAATCCTAATGACCAATGGTTGATGTTGCATATATTTTTAATTCTTGTTGGCTCACTAATTGTTCACATTGCAACAACTTTATTACATTTTATGAAATACTAATAAATTTGACTTATTATAATCAATTTAAAGTACAAATATTATGGACAATGTCATTATGTGTACTATGCAATATATCCTTCTTATAAATATAAACCCCTCATTATATTGCAAGAGGACTGCAAAAATATATGTGAACTGGATCCAAAATAAGGTCATTTATTTTGCTAATATCCCATGTTTAAATTAAGCTTAAATGGTCATGACTCAAATTTCGAGGTCATGGTGACACCTACTCTAGCTCACCAGTAGGTAAGTCAATCCTCACTCAAATCAACATAAATAAGAAGAGTGTGGACGAAGTAAAAACTTTAGAAAATAAAGTCTCAATTCGAGCTTTCATAAATAGAGAAACTAAGTGTAGAATTTAACCAAGTACGCCCAAAATCTAGTTTCACCCTTACAAGAATATCTAAAGGGACGACCCGGTTCATACCTACTCCGTAGGTGTCGGGGAGGGGGGGACCACTCCGGGCCTGACCTACGCGCCCTCACCCCAGCTTCGCTGGAGGGGCGTTTCGAACCCCCGATCCTGGCACACCACGGTAAGAATATCTAGCTAACTAAAAAACGTCTTGAAAACTATAACACAATCTGAAACAGTTAAGACAAGAAAGTAAAGATAGAGGGAGTCCGGCAACACTTAAAACGCCAACTAGCTCACCAAAGCTCCAGAAGCAATTTGCCTCGCACAGAATATCAACAAGGCCTGCTAGCACTAGGATCTACATAAAAAAGATTCAGCAAGACTAATATCAGTACAATAACACGTGCACATCATAGACTGATCGAGCAGTAGTTAGACAAATTGGAATTGACCGAGTTTGTCTGTTGCATCTCTCTGTCCATGCTTGTCCTCTTTTGACGTTCTGTCCTTATGAACAGATAGATACACTTTTTAAAAAGCTGTCTATTGAGGCATTAAAGAGAAAGTATAGAAAAAAGTTGAAAGTAATAAACATTTAGGGAACAGTGGGAAAGTTCAGCCAGTCCTAGTTAAGAGATAAGTGATGCAGACATGTCGTTCAAAACTACTGAGCCTTGAGCATTGTAATCAATTTACTGCTAGTATCGTATTTACTTTAACTTACATAATCTTCAGGAAAGTCATCTGAAAGGATTATACGGGCAACTATTCATTACATTGGTAGCATTGGTCTCGTTTAGAGTATCAGTCTAGTAATTCAACTAATCCACTCGTGGAGTGTAAAAAGTCCTTTAGCAATGTTCAGTTAACATCATTGAAGTCCATTTTAGTTATCAAGTGTGACTTTCAAGTGCCATAAATAGATGCTATTTTAAGGACATAATTCATAATAGCTACTAAGTTATAATTTTCCTTTTAACTTCTAATTAAGTCCATAAATAAAGTTCATAATATGATTGTCATGACTTTTTAGTTTGTTTTATCACCAGAAGTCTTCTATTTTAACAAGTACTAGTATTCGAAAAGTTGAATAGGTTGTCATTTTCGATTGAATGAAGCTGCTTTTATTATGTTGTTGTGTTTTACTCCGAACTTCCAAAGCTTTTCTGTATTCGTATATTGAATTTACACAACACCAACAAAACAGCCGATATAGTAATATTTGGCTGCCATTTTCACTTATTTCTTTGGTCTATTTGATATGGAGCAGTATGCTTCAGCGTGCTTGAGAAAATGCTCCATTCTTGGCCTTGCATAGGTTGCTTCAGAATTGACATTGAAGTTTATCCACATATAGAGCTTGTTGAGAAAGAAAGCATCTTTAGTTGCTTGTTTGGACACCTGGTGAATATTTTCCCTTGAATGCTGCCGAAACCTCTTCTCTTGGTTAAATATATAGAGGTGCTGTTGATTTGCTCCTATTTCGAACCGTGTTGTAATGCTTTTACGTGAGACGAGGGTTTATTGGAAATAACTTCTCTACCTCCCAAGATAATGGTAAGGTTTGCATACACAATACCCTTCCCAGACCCCACTTGTGGACTACACTGGATATGTTGTTGTTGTTACTTACTATTTATCTTTTTCTAGTGCATGGAAAGTAATGCCTTTGGTCATTGAACCAAAATATATTGGATTATCAGGTTGTGTTATAAATGGAAGTGTTTTGAGCAAAGTCATGCAAAGTTTTGATTCCATTACTTTCTGTCAAGTAGTATTTAACATCTAAAATCTCACGAGTCACGCTTCAATGTTTCCGACAGAGTATTCCAACATTTGACAGTCTTGGTGATGCATTCATGAGTTCTCTAACTGTAAATACAGTTGACGACATTTCTGACTCATCATTGAATCTAGAGGACACTCACAAACCCACTACAAAGAAGTCTACTCGGAAGGCTATACAGATAGTCTAAATTCTGGTAAAGATGAAGGAAACCAGGTACGGTTCAAAACAGGGTTTGAAGTTGGCGAAGAATTATGCTTTTACAGAGGTTGTATTGATATCTGGAACACTGCAATCCTAGTACAGCCAAATGTATCGTAGAAAGTATTATCTGGAACACTGCAATCCTAGTCCGCTTTTAATGTTTTGTCCTTACGAACAGATAGATATTCTGATTCAAAAGCTGTCTACTGAGGTATTCAGGAGAAAGTATAGAAAAACGTTGAAGATAAGCCTATGAATGCATACAAAAGATACGGAAAATATTTTGAAATAGCTTGATTCTCTAAAGAGACATCCAGTCTTCTATCTAATAGTTATCACAGAGTTTAGAGGTGCTCCAAAAATTTACAAAGAACTCAAATGTTTTAGTATCAAACATCATTGATTTCCCTCTTCAGCTCTTCCTAAGCAGTCCACTGGAGTTCCTATATCCAATTCTTACGTACTTGTCCTTTCCTCGTGAGTTTCCTGCATGAGATAATTTCTCTAATATTGGCAGGCATTACCCATTCAACTCGAATAGTGTTTCACAACATAGATCATATTTGATACGTAACCAGACAATACAGCTCTACTTTCTTTTTGATGGTATTGCTCTCGTTTAGGGTATCAGTCTAGTCACTCAACTAATCCACTCGTGGAGTGTGTTAGGTAGAGTAGTAGTCTGGTAGTTGAGACTTCGCCCCTCTTGTTAAAGCCCGATTGGGATAGACGGGCCTGCCTCGTTGCGGGTCAGCTGCTTCTTTTTGCTATACTCAAATGTGGCATGGAATGCTTCACATAAGGGGGCATCTCCCCCACCATCTGTCTCCAAAAGCTAATTCTGGTCTCTGGATGATCTACAGGAAAGGAAAGAAAAAAAGAAGCTATGTACATATTAAAGTTTGTTTTTAATCCAAATTTTCGCCCCCCCCCCCCCCCCCCCCCGACACCATACTCACTGAGTATTTTGTTGTGTTTTAATCCCAACTTCCGAAGCTTTTCTGTGTTCTTATATCGAATTTGCCTGCCACCAGCAGAACAACCATTATTGTGTATATTTGGCTTCCATTTTCTCTTATTTCTGTGGTCTATTTGATATGGAGCAGTATGCTTCAGAGTGCTTGGGAAAATGCTCCAGTTGGCCTTGCATAGGCTACTTCAGAATGGACGTTGAAGTGTATCCACAGACACAGCTTGCTGAGATAAAAACTATATTTAGTTGCTTGTTTACTTGAATGCTGCCAATACCTCCTCTTGGTTAAATATAGAGGTGCTGATGATTTTCTCCTATTTCGAACTGCTTTGTAATGCTTTTCCTTGACCCAAGGGTCAATTGGAAATACGACCTCCTAAGGTAGCACTAAGGTTTGCATACACCACCCTCCCCAGAACTCACTTGTGGGATTACACTATGTTGTTGCTGCTAAGTCAGCCTTTGAAGACAATATATTCAAGCTTTTTGTAGATTAGTACTTTCTCAGATTAGGATTCTGATGAGGTGATAATTTAATTAAGCTCTAGTAGATAGTGATCATCTATCTAAGTTGTGCGGATTCTTCACTTTCGATGCCACATCCATGTCAGATTCTTCAAAAAACATTACTTTTGGAGAATCCACCACACCTATTGACATTTTTGAAGAATTCGAGCGACAGTCATCTATAGTTATGATGATAAATTTACGACATAATACATAAACGTGCTTTTTAACTTCGTCTCGGTTGGCATCTATGTCTCCAACTTTAGGTGTGTACAAATACACACTTGAACTATCATAAAGTTGATCAAGTAGACATACTCTTCCTACATGGCAAATCTCACATGATTTGACATGCAAGACCTGTGCATCTCATAGTATTTTCATGTAAGGATCACCTGCCTACTTGTTACAACTTTATGGTAGTTTAAGTGCATGCTAGTACAAATTCAAAGTTGATGGACATAAATATCAGCGAAGTCAGATTAAAAAACACGTTTGTATATTATGAGCAATATTTGATCTATAGTAAGTAGATAATAAATTTCTAGGTCCTAGGTGGGGGGCAAGAGGTGATGCATTCAATCTCTGTAAATAAATGATTTTCTAGGTCCGGAGACAACTAGGCTTGATGTAAGTGGAGATACTCTCAACAACAACAACAACAAACCCAGTGTATTCCCACCTGGTGGGGTCTGGGGGGGTAAGATGTACGCAGTCCATACCTCTACCTCTAAAGAAGTAGAAAGGCTGTTTCCGATAGACCCCCGGCTCAAGACACAAGATACCAGGCAAATACATATTAAAGCACCGAACAAAGTTACAAGACTACATAACATAAATAACATAACATAAATAACATAAATACGGCAGCCATAAATAGAAAGAAACAGGGGAAAGCACCCAGCCTCTTACTAAAACAAGGAGCACGGAATCATAACAAGAATACTACCCCCAACAAGTAAAACCCTACACTAGCGACCCAAACTGGCCCTAGTCTTCTGCCCTAATTCGCGTCCTCCAGACCTTCCTATCTAGGGACATGTCCTCGGTGAGCTGCAACTGCTCCATATCCCGCCTAATCACCTCACCCCAATACTTCTTCGGCCTACCCCTACCCCGCCTAAAACCATCCAACGCTAGTCTCTCACACCTACGAACTGGGGCATCCATGCCCCTCCTCTTCACGTGTCCGATATTAAGGAGTCAGGCTGAACAAAAAACGCATGATAAAAAAAAATCAAAAACAGAATTTTCCTAAATATTATGTAGCCTCTTAAAGATTAGTGCAAACAAATGTCTTCATCATTGTGCAAGACTATTAGATATCGCTCTTATACTCATGCGACTGGTAAATCATGCTTTCACACACAATTCACACAACAAAAAAAAGGCACAAGAGTCATGATGACACCTATACGCATCTCAAAGTAGGACATTCAAATCACCCCTCAACAGTTTCAAAAATATAGTAAATAAGCGAAATTAAACCATCAATACATTTAAAACCTTAGGAATCTTTATAGAGTTTTAGTGGACAGAGTTATATGGTGTCTGTCGCTGGTGGGTGATGCACTTAAAGGGATTTGCGACTGGAAATTGTTAATCTAGGAGCTACGCTTGAAGAAGATGATAGCTAAATCAAGGATTAATTCGAGAAATATAGCTAAAAATAGAAATTATAGAGAGAATATAGAAGAGAGAAACTTGAAATATTATTCATGAATGAATGATTACACCAGTGATGCTTGGTTTTATAGCTAACAATCCCACTTGACAGCTGTAACTAACTCTAACCGATTAACTAACTATGTGACTTGAGCTACAGTAATAACTGCAATGAACAGTAAAAACACATTTTTGAATTCTAATACAGTTTAACTACTTCCAATTAATTTATTGATTCCAGTTGTGCTTCAATTCATCTTCAGTTTCTCAACTTGTATCAATACCCCTCCTTAAAGAACATCTTTGTCCCCAAGGATTAAAGGAAGGAAACCTCAGCAGTAACTCTGAAATATATTCCCATGTAGCCTGTGTTGCATCAATTCCAGTCCATTGAACTAGGGCCTGTTGTACAGCCTTGTTTCCCGTTTTTACCAATCTCTTATCTAACACCATCTCCAGAGTAGGGCAATAAGGGCTAGAGAGATGTATGACAGGAGGATGAGTGAAACTCAGAGGTAAGACATGGCACCTCTTTAGTTGAGAGACACGAAAGGGAAGGCAGGGTGAATAAGAACATCACTAGGCAGTAAAAGCTTATAAGCAACAACTCCTATCTTGTCTTCAATCATATAGGGGTCATAATGCATAACAACAAGTTTGTTAAAAGGCTTGGAAGCTACTGAAACTTGTCTGTAAGGTTGCAATTTTAGATGAACCCAGTCACCTACTTCAAAGGACCTATCTGATCTATGCTTGTCGACAATGTCTTGCATTTTTTGTTGAACCCTTATAATATGAAACTTTAGCAATTGAATAACAACCTCTCTAGCCTCCAAGCTTCTATCTACCATCTCCAAAACACTTTCAGCCACTAAGTAAGGTAGATGAATGCGAGTTTTTCGACCATATAGAACTTCATAAGGTGTGCACTTAACAGTGGTATGATAGGTAGTATTGTACCACCACTCAGCCAAGAAAAGATGATTAGTCCATTCTCTTGGATAGTCAGAGCAAAAACATCTCAAGTAAGTTCTAAGGTCCTGTTGACTACCTCTGATTGGCCATCTGTCTGAGGGTGGTATGCAGTATATCTCTGGAGTTGTACACCTTGCAAGGTGAATAATTATAGCCAAAAAGCACTTAAGAAGACTGGATCTCTATCACTAGTCATGGTCATGCTAACAGGTAATCCATGTAGCATAAAGATGTTATCCATGAAACATTTAGCAACTGACTGGGGTGTGTAGGGGTGCTGTAGACTTAAGAAGTGATTATATTTGGTGAGCCTGTCTACCACCACCAAGATGACATCTTTACCATCCTACTTGGGAAGGTATTGTAATGTAGTGTCTTATTAGGAAAAGGATTGGAATGTAATGTCTATAAACAGGTCCTTAATGTAATCATATAGTTACAATAATTCAAAAATATTTTTCTCTTATATTTTCTCACATGGTAGTATATCCTCTACAATCTTGGTAGAGAATCAAAGAACTTCCACTACCGGAGGGAGGCTATAACCTATATATGCCGCTCGTCCAGCCAATGATCATGTTAGCAAAAGTTAGGCTACCACACTTCTTTCCCGTACTTTCCCATATCTAATTTGTGTAGCACCATGCATCTTTCTGGTGACTACTTTCTCATATCTGAGTTGTATAGCACCATGCGTCTTTTCGATGACTCCTTAGATCTGATATGTGTAGTTCCATGCGCCTTTATGGTGACTCCCCATATTTGCGTAAGGTCATGTCATCATTCCGACCCTATCCATATAAGTTTCCTTTTTTAGTAGGGTTGTTCCGTCATTCCAACCCTACCCATATAAATTCTCTTTTTAGTAGGGTCGTATCGTCATTCCTACCTTACCCATATAATTTTTATTTTTTAGTAGGGTCGTGTCGTCATTCCTATTCTACCCCTATAATTTCTATTTCTCAGTAGGATCGTGCCATCGTTTCGACCTACCCATATAATTCTCTTTTTTTTTAGGGTTGTGTCATCATTCCGACTCTACTCATATAATTTTTTCTCAAATGGTGATCACTTTTCAGTCATCAAATCAAATAATCCGGCGTGTGAGTATGTTCCGGGCAATTCTTTGGTGACTATCTTGTTCAAGATCTACTATCTCTTGATTTCGAGATGACCCATATATTTTAACCAGTTTCCGGTAATTTTTCAGTGACACATCGACTTTCTAGCGATGTTTACTACTTTTCGGATCATTTTTTTAGTTTTTTCCTTTTCAATTGAGGTTTTTCAGACGTCCAGAGTAGTCCTTATCAATTTTGTTGCAAATATCTTCATCAAGTCCCTCACTGATCCCCGTATAAGTTACATCTATAACAAGCTTGGTACATATGTCTTCTATGCACCAGCTTGAGGGGGAGTGTTAGAATATGAGTAGGAATATGAATAACATATAGAATCTTACTTGGGAAGGGATTGTAATGTAGTGTCCTGTTAGGAAAAGATTGGAATGTAATGTCTATAAATAGGGCCTCAATGTAATAATATAGTTACAACAATTCAATAATATTTTTCTCTTATATTTTCTCACAAAATCTAAGCAAATATCAGTCCACACACCTCCAGGAATAGGTAGAGATTGTGGAATAGGTAGAGATTGCAAATACCATGGAGAAGCAGCTGCATCATACTTGTGTCTTTGACAAACATCACATTGGTTGATCAATCTTCTCACATCTGCAGTAAGTGTTGATCTAATAGAAGAGGGATTGTAATCTCCATATAGTAGCATCCATGCTTGAGTATCCACCTTGTGGAGTACTATGCCACAAGGAAATAAAGTCAATCTTCAACTGTTGTTGATCATCACCTATAACTAACCTTCATTTCCATTTGAGCTGCTCATCACACCAGATGTAAGATTTAAAAGGTCGTGTCTGTACTTTCTGAATAATAACCTGTGCAGGATCCACCTCCCAAGATGCCTTAATCTTCATGTACAACTTATCATGTATGTGAGTAATGAGATGGCTAATAATTCAGCATCAGGCATTCTTGACAATGCATCAGTAATACTATTCTCAGAGACTTTTTTGTACTCAATACTAAAATCAAAAGCCATTAGTTTGGATGTACCATCAATCTGGAAATCAGTGTGAATTGGTTGGTCAAGCAGGCGTTTCAATGCCTTTTGGTCAGTTCTCACTATAAAATGGTTGTGCAACAAGAAAAGTGACCATTTGGTAACTACAAAACTGAGAGCAAGCAATTCTCTGTCATATACAAACGTAACTTGATGTTTAGGAGCTAAATATTTTGTAGCCTCTCGAAGATAATTACAGACGTCTCCGTAATCAGTATCATTCTACTAGACTATACGAGACAATGCTCTTGTACTCATGAAACTGGTGAAACATGATTTAACACCAAATTTACATGACTGAAAAATGCACAAGAGTCATGATGGCACGTACACTCTCCCCAAAGTAGGATATCCAAATCACCGCTAAACAGTTTCGAAAGTAAAGTAATTTCATTGGAAAAAAGTAAAGCTAAGCGAAAGTAAACCATCAACACATTTAAAATCATAGGAATCTTTAATAGAATTAAAATGTGCAGTTTAACAAAATAAACTCCAAGACTCAGTGTCATGTGTACACGAAGGTCTAAGATTTCAGTAACTTGTTTAGTATCTGATACATTATCTGGAAGAGGAATTGACAGAAAATAAGGAATAGAAAGAGTCTAGTCAAATAAGCCATAGGAAACACATGTTTGAGGTTGAACTAGGAATACCAAATTTCAGTAACTACTCTTTGATGACTTGTCTTATACTTTCACTGCAATTCTATCACATATGCGTTACCTCTTTAATTTGAGGCATGATTGGTACGCACCAAAAAGACTTCTTTTTGTGCCGAAAACGAGCACTTCCTTTTAAAAAGTGTGATTGAGTATTTGTGGGTGTGATTTAGAGGTCAGTGTGCACTAAAAAAGATGTAATAATGATGAATAACATCTGTTTCTAAAGATATAAAAGTTACTACTAATTCAACTCAAATGAAAGATTATCAAAGAGTATTGTTAGCTTCGAGCTATTCAGGACCAAGCAATGGATTTCATCGCTAACTTCTTTACTCTTTTTAGTATCTAGAGAATTATAGGTTTTAAGTTCAAATCCCTGAAAAGCGACAAAAGACTTCTAGATGATTTCTTCCCAATTCCCTTAGGGCAAAATTCAGAAATAACATACTTATCCCCTTAATTATGAGTTTCATAACAACAGTTTCATAATTACATAATATAGTAAGTTGTATTTTGTATTTTTGCAAACTGTTGCTACAAGAATACAAATACGTATGATTTTTACTGCCCTTATGATCGATATGTATTTTATATTTTTTCAAACTGTTGCTACAAAAATACAAATACATACAAATACATATGCTACAAAATATAATTTGATAAAAGTGTTGTTATTTTTTATAATTTAATACTTAAGTATGCTACTTTATGTATTTTTTCCATCCTTACATATACCTTGGTGGATAGATTTATCACTTCTATAGTGGATTGTAGCGGCTAGCCAATTTAATAGTAAGTGGTAAGCACTTATTTGCTCCAGGTGTATACACCAAACTCAATATATACATATCATAATTAATTGAGAAGAGTCATTATTTCACTTCTGCACTTGTCCTCACAATTTACTTTTACACTTTAACTTAACACATGTTTATTTACCTCCCTTAATAAGTTTAAAGTGAATTAGTATCACCCCTAATACTGACGTGGATTTTTTAAAAAAAAGAAAAAGAAAAAAAGCGCGTCTTTTATTAAAAAAATGAGATGGCCCCACTTTTATTTTCATATATATATATATATATATATATATATATATATATATATATATATATATATATATATATATATATATATAAATATCATCTTCAATGCTGCCCCACCCCCTCACCTCTCATCCCCACCCCGCACCTCACACCCACACCCCGCAACCCTTTTTTCTATTTTTTTTTTCTTACACCTCACCCAACCCCCCACCTCACACCCCATTTTTGTGTGTGTTTTTCCTTACACCCGCACCTCCGACCCCCACCCCAAACCTCTTCCTCCTTCTTCTAACCTTCCACCTCCAGATTTCCCCTTATTATCCTTAGGGTAAATAACCGATATCTGCTGGACCAAAGGATTGAGTCCTTTGTCTTCTTTATAGTGAAACCTCACTAGCATATTAGTCCACAACTGTAAGACAAAAGTCATTTCGGCACTTTTGATGGACACCTGCTTAGGGATTTCTGAACCATCTCCTTGCACACGAATTTTTGCCCATTTAAGATGGTTCCAAAGCTTCTCTTCCTCCTCTATTTCAATCCAACCTCCACAAAGGTTTTCGATGACCGTAAAAACAGTATCTGACCAAAAATGCAGAGGAAGATCCACAATCTGAGTCCAGGTTGTGGTGGGCTTATCTCCTTCTCCCACTGTGCCTGATGTCGGACTCCACCAATCTACCCGGAGAAAAATCTCAGTTTGAGTCCAGCCTTTAGCTATCACACATATTCTGCTGTATTCCTGCTCGCAAATTCAAAGAGGAATCTTCCTTCCCCATTTCAGAAATGTTTAATCCATGATTGATTTTCCAGACCCTGTTTGTCCATCTCAGGATTTCTGACAAAGTAGGATAAATTTTATCCCTCACTTCAAAGAAACCCACCAAACTCCTTCTCAATACCTCACTTATTGTGCTAGTGTTGTCATCGATGTGAATGGGACCTCCACTATCAATGCTGGCTCTACATTAACTTCACTAGCACTCCTATTTATCCTTTTCTACTTCTGAGGGATTCTATGTAAGGGATATTTTCGTCTACTAGTCAAAATTCAGTTCTGGAACGATTATGACAGACCTTCTTCCCTTTACATTTATCAAGCTAATATATCTCCCAGACTTGTTAAAATTTATAGCACAGAAGATCTCAAAAAGATTCTCTATTTTCTTCCACCTTTTGACCACATTCCCCTTCATCTTAGATGCCTCCCTTAGTACTTAGATGATCCTGGTCATCATTTTTTTTTTGGATGATCCAGGTCACCGATCTCTTGCTGAAGGAAGTCCTAGTGATAACATTTCTGCTCCTTTTTGTCAATTCAAACCACTCCCCTATTGTCCTCGTGCTTCGGTTGATATCAAACGACTTAAACGTCAACTTCAAAATAAATACAATCTTCCATCTCTGGAAGAGGGTTTGAGAAAGAAATAAAACAGTGATGATTTCCGATGGCCGTAAGGATCACCGAAGGGAAAAGTGGTTTATGACAAATGTATAACAACTTAATGCTTACAAAATAGATTTCATTAATTTACATTTAAACTTGGAATAGAGTATTCATTATACTAAATAAAATTGAATTTTATAATATAAAAAGAAATAGAACACAATTTAAATGTGATTTAATAGATCCCCAAATATTATTCATATATCTAGAATGACTGAATAACACTAGTCATTTCTTTCTACTAACATAGCAAAACATTCACTTAGTATTAAAACAACATAAACTAATAAACGATGTGCGACAATATAAAAATGAAGGATATTATTTGAAAAACAACATGATAAAAAAAAGTAAAACTATGGAAAGAAGTATGACCAGTCATCATGACCTTCTATTGGTCCATGACTTGAACCATTTTCATCCACCAAACTTTTTGATGTGCTCCCAACTTGAAAATCACTACTTTGACCCATTGTTGTCGGCTAAAAATTAGGGGGAAGTAGTGGAGGTTGAGAAGTATGATATTATCCACGGTTAGAACCACTTTCATCCACCAAACTTGTTGATGCGCCCCCTGTTGGCTCAAAATTAGAGGGAAGTAGTGGAGATGGAGAAATTTGAGATTGTTGGTTGAGTTGTTTCTTCCTTTTATCAAGTTTAGCTCGTGTAAGAGCAGATAACATTAACAATTCTTTGATTTCTCTAGCATCAAGTTCATCATATTTAGACCCTATCTCGAATAATAGGGTCTAAATATGATGAACATGGTGCTAGAGAAATCAAAGAATTGTTAAAGTTATCTTCTCTTACACGAGCTAAACTTGATGAATAATTGGTTGGACTTAATTTCCCTTATCTTCTCCTTGTTTTTTTGCTCTATTTTTTTAATTCTTCTTTTTTTTCTCCTCCAATTTTCTTGAAAGGCACCTTTCGTGCTCATCTAACTTTTTTTGACCTTTCATCCTCAGAATAACTTACATACCTTGTGAGTGCATTCTGAACATCAATTTGTTTTGGCCACGTAATCGGAGTGGTTTCTCCTTGACACATAATAATAACAACTACTATATTGTATAAAATTGTTAATTCTTTTGCCGTTTTTATTAAACTAGCTATTTTTTCACTTAAACCCATGGTGATGTTTGGTACACACACAAGAGAAGAAGAATGAATATATGAGAATTGCTAATATTTTTTTGGGAGAAAAGTATATGAGGGGATACTTAATTGTGAAGACAGAAGAAGAGCATTGAAATATATTTATAGATGTATAGTGGGTCTTGTTATTATCATATAGTAAAATGATTTGAGATAAATCTAGATGATTTGTTTTGAATTTGGTAATAAATTTATTGACACAATTTGATTATGGAAGCTTGTTAATACCATATAGCAAAATTATTTCAAGTAAATCTAGATAATCTGGTCCGAATTTAGTAATAAATATATTAAGACAATTTGATTTGGCAAGTTAGTTAATACAACATATTAATATAGTTTCAAGTAAATCTAGATAATCTGTAAGAATTTGGTAATATATTTATTAAGACAATTTGATTTTGGAAGCTTGTTTATACCACACATTTATATAATTTCAAGTAAATTTAAATAATTTGGTCAGAATTTGGTAATAAATTTATTAAGACACTTTGATTTTGAAGAAGCGCGTTCACACTACATATTAATATTTCAAGTAAATCTAGATAATTTGGTACGAATTTGGTAATATATTTATTCATTCAATTTGATTCTGAAAGCTTGTTTATACCACATACCAATATGATTTCAAGTAGATCTAAATTAGTTCATCTAAATTTGGTAATAACTTTACCTGGTCAATTGTTCATACCACATATTAATATTTCAAGTAAATCTAGATAATTTGGTATGAATTTGGTAATAAATTTATTCAGTCAATTTAACTAGGAAGCTTGTTTATACCACATACTAATATGATTTCAAGTAGATCAAAATTATTTCATCCAAATTTGGTAATGAATTTACCAGGTCAATTTGATTTTGGAAGAATTAAGTATGTTCTTAAAATGCTTCAACATTTAAAATTTAATACCTAATTTAGGGAGTTGTTAAATCCTAATGACCAATGGTTGATGTTGCACATATTTTTAATTCTTATTGACTCACTAATTGTTCATATTGCAACAATTTTATTACATTTTAGGAAATACTAATAAATTTGATTTATTATAATCGATTTAAAGTACAAATATTATGGACAATGTAATTATGTGTACTATGCAATATATCCTTCTTTCCCCTATATAAGAAGTGGGAGTGGAGTTTGCTTAGTCCTCATGTTTGCTTGCCGTCATTTCACTCACCTGCTTCGTGATTTTACTATATTATTCTTAATTAATTAGTAAATATCATTTTTGTATTAGAAAAAATTAATAATATTTAATTAAAAAATTAAAATAGACATTTATGACATGTCTGCTTCAGCTTGTTCAACCGTAATTTTACTATAACACTCCTAATTAATTATTATAAGTTATTCAAGTATTAAAAAATTAATAATATTTAATGTTAAATTAACTTGACGTCTTATATGAGGCTCACTTAATTTTTGTACACAAGTACTTTTATAGTAATTTTCCTATATAATTTCTAATTAACTATTATAAGATTTAAGACATGTCTCCTTTGTTGTTTCAATCATAAATTTATTACATCACCGCTAATTAATTATTATGACCATCTAAGCATTGTGTTGCTTATATTGAAATACAGGAAAAAATATTATAAATCGCATTAATTAAAATTAGATTATTTTAAAAAAATATAATAAACTATCAACGCCATAAAAGTTTGGACAAGGAGAGTAAATTTATATTATTTAAAAATTTCATAAAGTGTATTATAAATTATAGAGATAACACATAAAAATGACCCTAAACTTGACACCAAATTATAACATTGACCTTAAACTTTGATAGTGCACAAATATGACCTTTAACTATTCAAAACCTGAACAAATATGACCTCAGATTTTGCAACCCCCATGCGTGAGTTTCACTCGCGCCTACGTGAAAAGGTAATCCAATCACATGGTACCACGTCGTTAACAGGGCTGATTTGGAGGGAGGTCATATTTGTGCAGTTTTGAATAGTTAAAGGTCATATTTGTGCACTGTTAAAGTTTAACTTTTTGTGTTAAAACGACGTCGTTTTTAGTATTGTTGTTGTTGTTATTGTTGTTGTTGTTGTTGTTGTTGTTGTTGTTGTTGTTCTTATTATTATTATTATTATTATTATTATTATTATTATTATTATTATTATTATTATTATTATTATTATTATTATTATTATTTATTTCTATAGTAGCAGCACCTAACTTTTTTTTAATTATAACAAAAATAACAACCACTAGCAGGGATCGAACCCGCTTATTATTATTATTATTATTATTATTATTATTATTTATTTATTTATTTATTTATTTATTTCTATAGCAGCAACACCTAGCTTTTTTTTAATTAAAAAAAAAAGAATAGCCACTAGCATATTATTATTATTATTGTTGACACCTAATTTTTGCCCTCCACAACTACGTTTAATCTCGAGTTTCTTAGATTTTCAAATAAAATCACAACAGTTATTTTTTCCAAATAAATGCATTTTAAAATAGGTATTGGGCAAAATTTATCATTTAAGTGATAATTATATATTTTCATATTTGGATATACGAGATTGTATAAATGATGTTATTTAAATGAATATTTTCATCAAAACTGGACTTTAAATTAAGGATTATTTGGAAAATAAATTTAAATAATTAAATCTTGATTTAAATACAATTTATTCTTACAAATAATCTATTTGGAGAAATACTTGTTTGGTTTTATTAAATCAAGAAGCTCGGAATCGAACAAAGGATTAATTCGTATCTAATTTCAATTGAATTTAGTCAATCTATTTAAATTTGGACCTTAATTGAAATGAATCGGCCATAATTTCAATACAGTTGGTCGATTGAGTTTAATTAGGCTAAATGTTAAATGAAATTGCCTGAAGTTTCTTTCTTTAGCCTAACCTGTCCATATTATAATTTAATTAAGGGTTAGTTTAAATTAATCCCCAATTTCCCAAGCCCAACACAACAACCCAACAATAATCAACCTAACCGGCCCAATTTAACACAACAACAATTTCAGCCCACCAGCAGCCCAGTTTTTTTTGTATTATCATTTTATTTCAGCCCAACAACAACCTTCCAACCCGGCCCATCCCATATATCTCCTCTCCTTCAGCTAAAACAACAGTATCAGCTTCCAATTTTCGATATGACAATCAGCGTACAACCTTCGACCACAAACAACAACAACTCTCCACCCAAATCCAAGGACCCGATAACACCCCCAACAACTCACCAACGATCCAAACAACCTGACCCGATCATTCTCACACGTGTCTCGCACGGTATTACAACGAAGAAGAACTGTGAAGTTTCTAAAAACAGCTTAGGTGTCACCTCCAATGGCTCAAATCTGCGAATCTGGGATGAAGGTACAAATTTGGAACATATTTGGGCGATTTTTATTGGTTTGGGGAGACTATTCCATTTCCCCTATTTTCTATTGGCCTTTCTTGGAAATCAGTTGAAGATAATCCAAAATGGGGGTCCTTGTTGATGAAACCCGAAGCCAAAGGAGAAATTTGAATTTCAAATTCCAAAATATCCTATTTGTGAAATCCCTAAAAACTCCTAATTCGGTCTTCTATATAAGGACCCATTGCTTCACTGTTTTGGAGAAAGAAAGAGGACAGGGGTGGATTTTCTCTAAGCTAGCGAGGTTTGAATTTTGGGGAGAAATTTTTCTCTAGGGTCCAAAAAGATAAGTTGGAATATTAGGGTTTGGAAAACTGTGGGTTCAAACATTTTCTGAGAAAGAAAAGAAGAAGGGAAAAACTTATAAGCGAAGATTCAATCTTTTTTTTAGTGGAAATTTTGTTTTCGAATGTTGGTCTGCCTAATCGAAGTTCCGAAGCTGACTACGACGCTTCTCCGGTGGTGGTGAAATTCGACGTCAACTCGTAGGTCTGTTTTACTGCTCCAAAAGAGGTAAACGCCTCTTTCCACTTTTAACTTTTGTCGTTGTTTTCTTCTTCTTCATATCTTTCTTCAAGATTTCGTTATAAATCAGTTGTTGGTTTCTTTTCGTGTGCTATTTGGTTCAATGTTGTTACCATCCAAGAGTCCCTACTTGAACCTTTCTTCTGTTTGCTAAGCCTGTATTGCTATCCGTATTGTCTTAGGTCTTCTTTTTCTGTCTTGAGATGAATAATTTTTTTGGATGAAATCTTTTTTGTATCCATGATCGTTCCTTGGGATAAGTAGTTAAATACTATAATTTAGAACTGGCTATGTTTGGCACTCAAACAAGTTCAGGCTGAATCCGGAATTGACAGAAGGTTTATTTACTAGTTGTTGTTCTTTTTTTTTTTTTTCTATTTATTGTCTGCATCACCCCTTATATTTCTCCCCTCTAAGATCTGTGATACGGATTATGACTCGTTAAAGTCAATATAGTAAAATAGATTTGACTCTTAATAACCCAAGGAATTTATGGTGTGAACCCATGTGTTATTTCGATTGTACCCCTGGATTGAGCTTCGAAAAACATTTGCTCATTTGGAAAGTTTTTCCTTTATCATTGAATCTGTTTATTTTTCCTTATGATATAGAGAGAGTTCTTTTTTTTTTTTCATGCCATTATATTCAAGTATGCCAGATAGCATCAATTAGCTTTTTCTTTTTATTTGAGTATAGTTCCCTAGAGTTTTTCTCGATTTTGCTTGCTGTCTATTTTCTTGTGTTGAGATTTCTGTAGCTAAGTGGAAAATGTGCAAAGGGATCATCCAACATTATGTTGATTTAGTCTTTGTTACCACTCGGATTCCAAAGGGTATCATTGGAACTCATCTCACCTTTCGGGCTTTGCCTTGACCTTTAATCTGCTTTTGGCTATAAATTATCCACGGGAGGTGAAATATTCAATTATTGGAATAATTGCTTCTTCACTTGAGCTGCTATCTAAATGTTCTGCTTTTGATATTTTTTTTAAACGTTTCCTTGCTAAAGTTTTCCCACCTGGACCCTTTAACATCTAGTTTAAATGTTAATAGTAATCTGCCATCCCGTCCAACGGATTCACTTAAAGCATGGCGAAGAATGATTAATCTGCTAAATGTGAACTCACAATATGCTAGCAAATGGTGTAAGATCATCTTATTTAAGAAAGTATGCATGCCTACAAGCGGATCGTCTTTTTTTATATTTATTTATTCAAATTTCCCTTATTTTGAATTTCTTGATTCGTTTCTTGTATCTTGTTTTACATTAATAGTAGTCCTTCTGAACTTATTTCTGTATTTCGTTTAGCATCAAAAATAATTTTTTTGCATTTACTTCGTTACATTTTGCTTAGCATCAATATTTGTTTTACTTTAATATTGTATCTTATACAGTGTAACATTAGTGGTAGTTCCTTCAATTTTCTTTCGTATTTATCTTCATGTCACATATATTGATTTCCTTTTTCTTTGCTTTGCATGTGGATACATTTGAGTCTTAAATGGACTCTTCCCGCTTTTGCATTATCGATATGGGCCACTAAGGCCCATCCTTCTCGAGTCAATTTCGAAGCCCCAAAAAGGACAATCACCTTACATATGGACACAAAAGAAGAGGACGAAAAAGGAAGAAATAGGTTAAAATCCATCTTTGAAGCGACTAAGAGATTCAAAAGTCTGATTTGTTATTTTACTTAATTATTGTCGTCTTTATTTATTTTATTTCATTATTCATTCATTTATTTGGGGGCTTTGAAGCCAAAGATGTAAATTTAATACAGGTGGGGCAAGACTCGAGCCAAAGGCTCTGAAAACTAGACTAGGACAGGTTTTGTTGGTTTGGGCCAATGGCCTAAATATTTTGCTTCCTACCTTTCCCCCTTTTCCTTATGTTTTTATTTTTTTATTTTTTATGTGCTTTGCGAACCTAGTTAAATCCTTAGTTTAGTCGCTAAAAAACTATTTTTACGTAAACACTAAAATATTTCCAAAATTGCTTTCTTTCAGAAAAAATAAAATCAATCACTTTTCGAGAAAAATTAATCTTTTCGAAGTTAATCAAAAGACGATTTTCAAACAGTTTGGATAACCACAAGTTAGAGGACGTTTTAGATGCCTAACACCTTCCTAAAACGTTAATAAGAACCACCTACTCAGAATCTTCAATACTTAAAATGATTTTCCTGTTTTGAATCGTTTTCAGTAACTCTCTAAAGGTTTCTTAATTCCTATTTTCAAAATTAAGTGGCGACTCTCAAAAGTCAAATTTCTCCGCAAAACAGAAATGGCGACTCTGCTTGGGAATGATTAACTAGGTTCTAACCAAATATTTGATTTCGTCTTTTGATTAACTGTTTATGTATTTATATGTTTCGATTCTGTAAAGTTTAATTATCGCATCTCATGGCATATTCCTACATTATTTAAACTGTTTTGGGGTTTCGTGGATGTCCCGGCCCCTATTGTTCAATTCCAAAATGTGTTGAAAATACGAAAGGCTTATTAGCACGTGAGTTGTTTGACGTTGTTCATATTTTCAAACTCAAGTTGTCCACTTGAGAACCAGTGTTCAAACCCACTCTAGACACCTAGGATAGAACGAAACCAAAACCCTATTTTAGGCATGAGCCTAGGACGACCCAATACCCGAGCGGGGTATTGGGCCTATTAGAAAACCTGTCTTGTATCTATTGACCCCGAGTCAATTATGGACGAACCATATTTATGTGTTGAAGAAAATTTATGCCTGTCTAATTCAATTCATTATCCTTTGGGGGTTGGAAAAAGCTTGATTTGCTTACTTTTGTAAGAAGAATTGAAGCAAGTTAAGCAAGAAATTGATCGATTTGGGAGGTTGCATCTAAGGCATAGTTTACAGACGTCACCAATATAAGAAATGGACGAATCTGAGAAGGTGAAGGCTGATAGAAGAAGCACTCAGGAATTAGTATTTTCTATCCCCTGCGTGGGAGCTTATCTTCTTTCATGTTATTTTCCTTTTTCCCTAAAGATTGTATCCCTCTTTTGTTATCGTTTGTAAGAATTTATGACCTTTTCGTGTGTATATAAGTTGGGGGATAATGGATTGACTTTAGGGAAGCATATATTTTCTTCAAAAATCGCTAGGCCTGAACCCTTGGCTCAAAAAAGGGTCACCTCGGTTAGGATACACATTATCATAATGTTTTGTGTAATAGAATTGTCTTATGTGCTTGTGTGTTTTTTTGGATCAAAGGCAAGTTTATCCGCTGTACTCCTATGGATGAATTTGGCTATAACTAAAACAACTCTACGTGGTTATTTCTTATCAAAATATTTTTCATTACTTATCACATACGGAAACTAACACATCTACCTTTGAGTTGTTTTACTTAACAGATAATAGAAACTACTCCATGTTGATATAAGCTGGCAGAACATCCCTACTTCACCCGGTCAAAAGTGTATAAAATTCCATCCTCTGACCATCATTCAATAATGACTGGAAATGATAAAGAAAACACATTGACCATCAAGGACAATGTAATAGTGGAACAGAGTGAGATGATTGCGGAACTCGCAAGAAAATTAGAAATGCTTCAAGAGGAAATAAATTACACTCGAGATTTGGCTAACCTGGCCATCACCTTCAATGCCCCTGCTCCGAGAGGACACGGGACTCCACTCCAAATTTCTCCCCTCAGTACACCGATTCTTGGGAATCAGTCCAATAACATATCGCCTGACTCCGCTCCTCCATTTGTCCAAAACACTAATCGCGAAAATAACCCAGATGCCTACCATCCACACTCTAACCCCACAAAACCCATCTCCAAACCACTCTCAAATTCCACAAAACCTTTCTAATTTTCATAACGTTCGCCCCACCTACCAACCCACTTTTTTTCATCCACAAAATCAAGCGTCCCTTCCAAATCCTCTCCATGTCATTATATCCCCTGATATCTATAATCCTCTCCCTAATCTCGAGATGGACCATTATGAGGAGAAGGAGAAAGAGTGGAGGACCGAGCATGAAATGAAGTTGCTAGCTATGAATGAAGAGATCATGAGGATCAAAGAATCCCATGGAGTGAGGGACTGTGACGGTTTAGGGTATGATGATTTATGTGTTCACCCTGGAATAGATCTACCAGAAGGGTATAAGGTCCTTAAATTTGAAGTGTTCGATAGCACCGAAAATCCAATGGCCCATCTGAGAAGGTATTGTGATCAAATGGTGGGGGTAGGAAAAAATGAGGCGTTATTGATGCGTCTGTTCAGCCAAAGTTTAAGTGGCGAAGCCTTAGAGTGGTTCATGTCTCAGGAACTGAAAAGATGGAATGGTTGGAAAGCATTGGCCAAAGGTTTCCTTGACAAGTTCGTATTTAACATTGAGATGGTCCCTGACCGATACTCACTAGATCAGATCAAACAGAAGAATAATGAGTGTTTATGAGACTACGCCTTTTGTTGGAGAAAAGAGGCTACTAAAGTACAACCTCCCATATCTGAGGAAGAAATGGTATCAGTTTTCTCTCGCGCACAGGAAGGAGAATATTATATCAGGTTTGTGTCTGTGGTCCGAGAAACTTTTGCAGACTTAGTAAAGATTGGAGAATCGTTAGAGGAAGGCATCCGAACAGGAAAAATTGCCAAAACCCCAACATCATCTGAATCTTCTGCATTCTCAAAGAAGAAAAAAGAGGATGTGACTGCGGTCTCTACTAATTTTGTTGATAAATTGAAGAGAAAATTCAAGCCTAGGAATATTATTTCCTCACCACTGTCACCTAATTTTCAACCTGTATTCTACGCCCATCCCCAATATCAAGCTCCAATTCCAAATATTTTACCCCAGTATCAAGTTCCACAGTCAAATTACCAGCCTCATACTCAAGCTACTTTTTCAAATAACCAAATAAACATCCAAACGTCTCCGAATTATCATCAAGTACCTCCTCCTGTAAATCAAAACCATTATAATCTTCCACGTCCAAAATTCGAAAAGAAACCTCCCCGAAACTTCATGCCTCTAGCTGAAAGTCGTACCCAACTCTTTGGAATATTGATGAAAGTTGGTTATTTGCAACAGATCCAGCCACAGTCTATCAATTCCAACTCCCGTTTTTATTATCCCGATCAAAATTATGCCTATCCTTCAGGAGCAGCGGGGCACAGTACCGAGGATTATATTAACTTAAAACATAAGATCCAAGATTTGATCAATTAGAAGGTCATCACGCTTTAGTCACCGACACTAAATATTAATAGTAATCTATTTCCTAACCATGGGGGACCTACAGTTAACATGATTGAAATAGAGGGTGAATGGACGTCTAGCAAGGCCATCACTAACGTAAATTCAGAAGGACTCAAAGGAACACAAGAGGTGGAGAAGATAGAGGAAGTTGTGGCCACCTTAAGTAAGGATTTGGAAAGAATTATCAAGCCTGTTATGGTTCCAAAAAAAGCTTTTACGCATGGAATAGAGTACCAACCAAGAAATAAAGATGAGATCGAAGATAATTCAAAGGAGAGTCTGTTTAGGCCCTTGCCGCTCTTGTACCAGTCATTTACGGTACATCAGATTTCAAATGATGATGGTCTTGGGGATAGGATAAGAGATCTGTTCAAAGAATCCAATGCTCTACCAGATGATTTCCCAAAGTCCGGTGGGATGAAGAAGGTTGAACCAGGAGAAGCTTTACAAAATTAGACTTCCACTTCGCTCCTAATTCGTCGCCCGTCACGGTAGATGAAAGGGAAATTACCAATAGTTTTTAAAATCGGTGATGATCCGGAGGAGGCCCCGTGATCCACCCTTTTATGTCTCAAATTTTTGTTTCGTGTTTTACAACTCTCAAAAAGGCATGGGCCCATATTTGTGTGGGTCCTAAGCCATAGTTTTATTTATTTTACAAAAGGCATCCCTTTATTTAAGAAGTTATTTTTTAAATATGATTATCTAGAATGGCCTATTTTTGTAACAATAATTCAAAAACCTGTCAATGTCATGTCATGTCAAGGGTTAGACGAACAAAGCAAAGGAAATAATGATGAACAGAAAAAGATGATGAGGAGAAGTTAGTAGTAGATACAGAGGAATATGAAAATCAAAAGAAGCCCAACCTGGAGGATCCCTAATCCTACCTGAGATGGATTGTCAAGAGTGGACCAAACCAATCAATTTTGATGCAGTAAAGAGATATTGTGCTTGAAAGATGTTATAATTTTTTTTCTTGGCTTATTTGTAATCGCTTTCATAATAGTATCAATTTTATGATATGTAATTGCCTAGAATACTTTTCCTTTATGTACGAACTACGTTTGACCTGAATTCCCAAGAAAGGGATACGTAGGCGGCCTATGTCGGCTTCGGTCAACTCCTTAGGATAATTTATCATTTCCCTTTATATTGAGCTATGTTTGACCTAATTCCTTCTTCAATGGGATACGTAGGCGCCCAATGGCTTGGTCATATAACCTCAGGAAATGAAAACTAGGGCAGAATTTTCGAGAAGGATTCTCAAAAATTCACAAGAGAAGATCAACATCCAACAAAGAGAATGAAGATCAGCAAAGGCTTCAGATCCACTCAAGATGATATCATCTCAGACTAAAACTGGGGCAGAAATTTTGAGGGAGGCCTCAAAATTTCAATCAAATATTGAAATATATTTCAAATTCCCCAGCACTAAAGGTCGAAGTTGAGATTTCAGAATCACCACCTGTGATAAAGTTTAGGAATCCTGAATCTCTGCCTTTGATAAAACTTCTGGTAGAGAGCCTCGACAATGTTGAATCCCTAGCAATCCTCCGCCAAACGTTGGACATTGTTAGAATCAAGAGAAAGATGATCGTTGAGCTAGCACATGACATGACTGGCAGAGATTTTCTAAAGTTTTGCAGGAGTTTTTGAAACTATTTTCTAAAGAATTAAGACTACTTTAAAAAATCTATATAAATCTTTTACTTAATGATATCCTAGACATCAATTAGGACGGGGATTCAAGGGTGGAATTCCCAACATGACAGAGTACCCAAAAGATGGTGTAGAGCAAATGGAGAATCGAAGAAAGTCAACACGGAGTAGTTCACTAAAACTATTCATTTTTCTGTGGATGCAAGGACCAATACACAAAAATGAGAGTCTCTTTCAAAAATCCCCGAGCAAATTGGGAGCCACACCAGAGCACTAATGCTTAAGAATGGTAGTTTTGGGTATCCCTAAAAATGGGTTTAATACCCATTTATTGAGGACCTTTTGAATTGTCCATCTCATTTCTTGAGATCATGGAGGACAAACAAAAGTGTCTTGTCTTCTTTACAAATATTGTATTTAGAATTTTTCTAAAAAATATAGTCGCTCGCAAAAGCGACTTTATGTCTACTAATCATCTACCTTGAGTACAGGTACATGTAGAAAGCAAGACGCAGACAAACAAACTCAGATGAAACTATTTTCAAATTGCCAAGAGGGTCATTCATATCATTGCCAAGAGGGTCATTTCATAGCATTGTCGAGAGGGCCATTTCATATCATTGCAAAAAGGGTCATCGCATACCATTGCCGCAAGGGCCATTACATATCATTGCCGTAAGGGCCATTGCATATCATTGCCGCAAGGGCCATTACATATCATTGCCGCAAGGGCCATTGCATATCATTGCCGCAAGGGCTATTACATATCATTGCAGAAAGGGCCATTGCATATCATTGCTGCAAGGGTCATTGCATATCATTGCCACAAGGGCATCATATATCATTTCCATAAGGGCCCTTACATATCATTGCCAAGAGGGCCATTCATATCATTTGCCGAGAGGGCCATTTTATATCTGTTGACACATAAGACAGAATGCTGGCGTCGAGGATATCATCATCATTTAATATCTGTTGACACGCTAGACACAACGCTGACGTCGAGGATATCATCAGAATTCAATATATCTGTTGACCTGCAAGACACAATGCTGACGTTGAGGATATCATTATCATGCAATATCTGCTAACGCGCTAGACACAACGCTGGCGTCAAGGATATCATTAGCATTCAATATATCTGTTGACATGCAAGACACAATGCTGGCGTCGAGGATATCATTATCATTTTATATATGTTGACATACAATAATAAATGCTGGCGTCGAGGATATCATTATCATTTTATATATGTTGACATACAATAATAAATGCTGGCGTCGAGGATATCTCATCATTTTATTAATCATCATCTTAATGCATCAAGAGCACACGGTTTGAAGGGACGCCTTTAAGTCGGTGTCTAAGGATGAATGGTATATAAGATTTCCTAGAAATTGACAGTTTGAGGGTCATCTATAAGTAGTAATATTTAAAATAGGATAGTGTGCAAGATCACCTATGAGTTGATAGCCTGTAGGTCATCCGTAAGACACAACTACATCATAATTGGATAGTGTGCAAAATCGCCCAAATCGATAGTATGGAGGTCATTCATAAGTCACAACTGAATCCTTACCAGAGAATATGCGAGATTATCAAATTGATACGTCCAAGAATTATCTATAAGCTGCGTTATATCCAAGATATATTATGTGCAGGATTACCCAAGGACTAACAATTTGAGAGATATCTAAAAGTCATATTGTATCCAAGGTCGAATGATGTGCAGGAACACCTAAAAGCTAGCGATTGGAAGGATATCTGAAACCCATCTCTTATCCAAGGTCGGACAATGTGCAGGATTACCTAAAATCTAGCAATTCAAAGGATATCTGTAAGTCGCCTCATATCTAACATCAAATAATGCGTAAGATTATCCGAAGATTGACAATTTAAGAAAAATTTATAAATCGATCATCGGCTATAACCGGAGAGTTTATCATTCCACGTATGATAAGTGATATAGGTAACCGAAAGTGTTGCCACACTAGCACAAGATTATACGGTTGTCGGGACCGTTCAGCATAAAGTATCGCCGGTGTCCAAAAAGACCACCCCATTTTGAAGACATATTCAACCAACAAATGTCATAATTTTTCAACAACGAAAAGGGTTGTTGTGTTTGGTATTGCTGGTAATTTCATTCCAAACTGGTACATGAAGAGATGACTCCACTTTTCAGGCCACAACTCATGTGGAGATATGGTAAAAGACTACATACCTCTTTCGTGAATTATGTTTAGCACTAACACTTTTTGCTTGAAGTATTGGCGAGAGCATCCGAGAGGATGAAAATCTCAAATCAAAACCACAGGTGCGGATGACTTCAAATAGGATGCAACAAAACCTGGAACTCTTTCTTAGCAGCAAAACGAGACATATTTTAAAGAGGGACGTCAAACTCTTTGGACGCGAGCTAAAGGATGATCACCACCACCATACAACCACACCCCTATTAGAAGGCATGTGGGTATTTCAGGATATTCTGGTTTCAGCTTCACCTTTGGGATATTTCTAAACTCATGCCGAGGGTAACCTTCTCTTTCTTTCAAATTCAAGTGGCAACACACTTAGAGTTTTGGAAATTACATCCAGGTAAGTTCTTTCCTATGGATGTGAAGGATACCACATTCATGGTTAATAGGTTACAAGACACTTTTCCTCAACTCGATCAACTTGTCACTCATCTCGAGCCAAAGATCGTCTGAAATAGAAGACTATCTTTTCTACCGATCGAGTTGAACTACAAATAGTCTGATTCCCTGAGTTTCGGGGATATGTAGGCTGGGCTCTATGTAGAAAACTTGACTACATTCCAACCTCCCCCAAATCCATCTATTCCCCAACCTCTCGGTTTAACCAAAAACTCTAAAACCATGATAGTTGGTGAATTTTCTTGAAAATCATGCTTAAAATCGAGCTTTATGAACTACAAGTGGCCTGAATTCTCATGAAACCTGAGATATGTAGGAAACCTGATATCGAGGTTCGGCTATAACTCCATACAACCTCCTTTAGATACCAATTTGTGATCGGAAAAAAATTAGGAACGTCAACCACCCTTTGCCCAGAATTACTTGCATCCATCCTACCCAAAGGGAGGAGGCAGTTGTTGAAACCTAATTTTTTCCCTCCCTAACTACGTTTAATCTCGAGTTTCTTCGATTTTCAAATAAAATCACAATAGTTATTTTTTCTAAATAAATGCATTTTAAAATAGGTATTTGGGCTAAATTTGTCACTTAAGTGATAATTATATATTTTCGTATTTGCATATACAAGATTGTATAAATGATGTTATTTAAATGAATACTTTCATCAAAATTGGACTTTAAATTAAAGATTATTTGGAAAATAAATTTAAATAATTAAATCTTGATTTAAATACAATTTATTCTTACAAATAATCTATTTGGAGAAATACTTGTTTGGTTTTATTAAATCAAGAAGCTCGGGATCGAACAAAGGATTAATTCGTATCTAATTTCAATTGAATTTAGTCAATCTATTTAAATTTGGACCTTAATTGAAATTAATTCAGCCATAATTTCAATACAATTGGTCGATTGAGTTTCATTAGGCTAAATATTAAATGAAATTGCCTAAAGTTTCTTTCTTTTGGCTATTTAATAAATAGCCAAAATAGCATAACCTATCCATATCATAATTTAATTGAGCTTTAGTTTAAATTAATCCGCAATTTCCCAAGCCCAACACAACAACCCAACAATAATCAACCTAATCGGCCCAATTTAACACAGCAACAATTTCAGCCCACCAGCAACCCAGTTTCTTTTGTATTATCATTTTATTTCAGCCCAACAACAACCTTCCAACCCGGCCCATCCCATATATTTCCTCGCCTTCAGCCAAAACAACAATATCAGCTTCTAATTTTTGATTTGACAATCAGCGTACAACCTTTGACCACAAACAACAACAACTCTCCACCCAAATCCAAGGACCCAATAACACCCCCAACAACTCGCCAACGATCCAAAAAACCCAACCCGATCATTCTCACACGCATCTCACGCGATATTACAACGAAGAAGAACTGTGAAGCTTCTAGAAAACAGCTTAGGTGTCACCTCCAACGGCTCAAATCCATGAATCTCGGGATGAAGGTACAAATTTGGTACATATTTGGGCAATTTTTATTGGTTTGGGGGAGACTATTCCATTTTCCCCATTTTCTATTCGCCTTTCTTGGAAATCAGTTGAAGATAATCCAAAATGGGAGTCCTTGTTAATGAAACACCAAGCCAAAGGGGAAATTTGAATTTCAAATTCAAAAACATCCAATTTGTGGAATCCCAAAAAACCCCTAATTCGGTCTTCTATATAAGGACTCATTGCTTCATTGTTTTGGAGAAAGAAAGAAGAGGGGGGGGGGGGGGGATTTTTTCTAAGCTAGCGAGGTTTGAATTTGGGGGAGAAATTTTTCTCTAGGGTCCAAAAAGAGACGTTGGAAAATTAGGGTTTGGAAAACTGTGGGTTCAAACATTTTCTGAGAGAGAAAAGAAGGGAAAAACTTATAAGCGAAGATTCAATCTTTGTTTTTAGTGGAAATTTTGTTTCCGAATGTTGGTCTGCCTAATCGAAGTTTTGAAGCTGACTACGACGCTTCTCCGGTGGTGGTGAAATTCGACGTCAACTCGTAGTTCTGTTTTGCTGCTCCAAAAGAGGTAAACACCTCTTTTCGCTTTTAACTTTTGCCATTGTTTTCTTCATCTTCATCTCTTTCTTTAAGATTTCATTATAATAATGTCGTTGTTTGCTGGGAACTGATTGCTATTAGGAGATTTGATAAGCCATAGGACTCTATGATGAATATGTTGACAGTTCTTCTTCTTTGCGTTTAGGTTCATGTTGTTTTTCAGGGGTCGTTGAATATCATCTCGTTATAAATCAGTTGTTGGTTTCCCTTTAGGCTGTGTTGGTTTCTTTTTGTGTGCTATTTGGTTCAATGTTGTCACCTTCCAAGAGTCCCTACTTGAACCTTTCTTTTGTTTGCTAAGCCTGTATTGCTATCCGTATTATCTTATGTCTTATTTTTCTGTCTTGAGATGAATAATTTGCTCGGTTGAAATATTTTTTTGTATCCATGATCATTCCTTGGGATAAGTAGTTAAATACTATAATTTAGAACCGGCTGTGTTTGGCACTCAAACAAGTTCATGCTGAATCCGGATTTGACAGAAGGTTTATTTACTAGTTGTTGTTCTTTTTTTTTTCTATTTATTGTCTGCATCGCCCCTTATATTTCTCCCCTCTAAGATTTGTGATACGGATTATGACTCGTTAAAGTCAATATAGTAAAATAGCTTTGACTCTTAATAAACCAAGTAATTTATGGCGTGAACCCATGTGTTATTTCGATTGTACCCCTGGATTGAGCTTCGAAAATATTTGCTGGAAAGTTTTTCCTTTATCATTGAATCTGTTTATTTGTCCTTATGATATAGAGAGAGTTCTTTTTTTTCATGCCATTATATTCAAGTATGCCAGATAGCATCAATTAGCTTTTTCTTTTTATTTGAGTATAGTTCCCTAGAGTTTACTGCGATTTTGCTTGCTGTCTATTTTCTTTGTGTTGAGATTTCTGTAGCTAAGTGGAAAATGTGCAATGGGATCTTCCAACATTGTGTTGATTTAGTATTTGTTACCTCTCGGATTCCAAAGGGTATAATTGGAACTCATCTCACCTTTCGGGATTTCCCTTGACCTTTAATCTGCTTTTGGCTATAAATTTTCCACGGGAGGTGAAATATTCAATTATTGGAATAATTGCTTCTTCCCTTGAGCTGCTATCTAAATGTTCTGCTTTTGATACTTTTGTTTAAACGTTTCCTTGCTAAAGTTTCCCCACCTGGACCCTTTAGCATCTAGTTTAAATGTTAATAGTAATCTGCCATCCCATCCAACAGATTCACTTAAAGCATGGCGAAGAATGATTAATCTGCTAAATGTGAAAAGCTTTGCCTAGGATTTTGTCTCACAATATGCTAGTAAATGGTGTAAGATCATTTGTATTTCAGAAAGTATGCATGCCTACAAGCGGATCGTCTTTTTTTATATTTATTTATTCAAATTTTCCTTATTTTGGATTTCTTGATTTGTCTCCTGTATCTTGTTTTACATTAATAGTAGTCCTTCTGAACTTATTTCTGTATTTCGTTTAGCATCAAAAAGAATTTTTGTGCATTTACTTCGTTACATTTTGCTTAGCATCAATATTTGTTTTACTTTAATATTGTATCTTATACAGTGTAACATTAGTGGTAGTTCCTTCAATTTGCTTTCGTATTTATCTTCATTTCACATATATTGATTTCCTTTTTCTTTGCTTTGCATGTGGATACATTTGAGTCTTAAATGGACTCTTCTCGCTTTTGCATTATCGATATGGGCCACTAAGGCCAATCCTTCTCGAGTCAATTTCGAAGCCCCAAAAAGGACAATCACCTTACATATGGACACAAAAGAAGAGCACGAAAGAGGAAGAAATAGGTTAAAATCCATCTTTGAAGTGACTAAGAGACTCAAAAGTCTCATTTGTTATTTTACTTAATTATTGTTATCTTTATTTATTTTATTTCATTATTTATTCATTCATTCATTTATTTGGGGGCTTTGAAGCCAAAGTTATAAATTTAATACAGGTGGGACAAGACTCGAGCCAAAGGCTCAGAAAACTAGACTAGGACAGGTTTTGTTGGTTTGGGCCAATGGCCTAAATCTTTTGCTTCCTCCCCTTCCCCCTTCCCCCTATTCCTTATGTTTTTATTTTTTATGTTCTTTCTGAATGTAGTTAAATTCTTAGTTTAGTCGCTAAAAAATTAGTTTTGCATAAACACCAAAATATTTCCAAAATCGCTTTCTTTCAAAAAAAAATAAAAATCAATCACTTTTCAAGAAAAATTAATTTTTTCGAAGTTAATCAAAAGACGATTTTCAAACAGTCTGGATAACCGCAAGTTAGCAGACGTTTTAGGTGCCTAACACCTTCCTAAAACGTTAATAAGAACCACCTACTCAGAATCTTCAAAACTTAAATGATTTTCCTGTTTTGAATCGTTTTAAGTAACTCTCTAAAGGTTTCTTAATTCCTTTTTTTAAAATTAAGTGGAGACTCTCAAAAGTCAAATTTCTCCGCAAAACAATTATTATTATTATTATTATTATTTTAATTTATTTCTATAGCAGCAACACCTAGCTTTTTTTTTTATTAAAAAAAAAAGAATAGCCACTAGCAAGGATCGAACCCGCGCAGTAGGCTGAAGGAAGCGCCCAAGAAGAGAAAATAACACCATTGGGCTATCTAAGTGCCTTGTTTCATGTGGTTCAACATTAATATACGTACATAAATATAGATTTTCTACCATATATATACAACATAATTTTTTTACCAAGGGGGTTCGGGTGAACCCCATGGCAACCACGTAGGTCCACCCCTGCGTTAATTTAATAACGTTAATTTATTAACATTTTATTAACGTTAATTTGATAGAGCTAATTTAATATACTACTACTATTGTCCTTAATAACGTTAATTTGATAACGTTTTATTAAAATTATAATTTTTTATTATTATTAGTATAGTTTCATATTTAATTTAATATTTAAATAAATTATATTTAGATATATTATATAACTTAAATTCACCCTCTACTTTATAATATATATACATACCCGCACAATTTTTTCGTATAAGGTTGACCCACCTAATAAATAAACCTTCAATATTGTTCTTTTTCCGCAATGACAAAAGAAATTAGATGTCATTTTCATCTTTGAGCCGAACATAATGAAACAGTAATAGTGAAAAGTTATTTAAAGGTCATATTTGTGCAGTTTTGAATAACTAAAGATCATATTTGTGCACTGTCAAAGTTTAAGGTCAAAGTCATAATTTAGTGTCAAGTTTAGGGTCATATTTATGTATTATGCCCTTAGATTTTAAGCTGGACGCGCCCAGTTTTGTGTGTTGAACACACATTTTGCCGCGCAGGATTGGAGGTCATATATGTGCAGTTTTAAATAGTTAAAGGTCATATTTGCGCACTATCAAAGTTTAAGGTCAAAGTTATAATTTGGTGTCAATTTTAGGATCATTTTTATGTGTTATCTCTAAATTATAATAGTTAACAACTTCAAATATCTAAAAGTAATTAATCTATTATTTGTAAGAGGGATAGTTTTAAGTATCTCGGGTCTATGATTCGGGGGAATGATGAGATTGACGAAGATGTCTCCCACCATATTGGGTTTGGATGGATGAATTGGAGTCTTGCCTCGGGAGTGTTGTGTGATAAGAAGCTGCCACCTAAGCTTAAAGACAAATTCTATAGAGTAGTAGTTCATTCGGCCATGCTGTATGGATCGGAGTGTTGGCAGTCAAGAACTCCCACATTCAAAAATTGAAGGTGGGGGATATGCGGATGTTGCGTTGGATGTGTGGGCTTACTAGGGGTGATAGAGTTAGGAATGAGACTATTCGGGAGAATGTGGGAGTGTCTTCTGTGGAGGACAAGATGCGGGAAGTTAGGTTGAGATGGTTCGAACATGTGATGAGGAGGGGCACAGATGCTCTATTTTGTAGGTGTGAGATGCTAGCTTTAGATGGTTTCAAGCAGGGTAGGGGTAGGCCGAAGAAATACTGGAGAGGTGATTAGACGCGACATGGAGCAGTTACAACTTACTGAGGACATGACCCTAGATAGGAAGGTATGAAGGACGTGAATTAGGTTGGAAGACTAGTGCATGTGGGAGAGTCATAGCCAGTAGTTAAGAGAGCTTTGGAGTAGCCGGGCTGGTAGTCTTAGGGCTTTGTCCATAGGTTGGATCTACTAGTAGGAGGGTATGGGGGTGATGGGTGCCTTTGGTTCGTTAGTGTAGGGTATTTCTTTGTGGGTGTGTTATTTCTGTTATTGCATCTTATTTCATGCTTTATTATGACTCTATTTACTATTCTTTGTCTTGAGCTGGGGGTCTATCGAAAACCTCTCTACTTCTTTGGAGGTAGTGGTATGGACTGCGTACATTTTATCCTCCCAGACCCCACTATGTGAGAATACACTGGGTTTGTTGTTGTTGATATATTTTAAAAAAATACATAAAAAAATATATTCATCACAATAATTAACAACTTAAAAAATTTAAAAGATATAAAATATTTGGTTGACTCTCGAAATTATATTAGTGTCACTTAAATTGGAATAGAAAAAAATAGAATTATAAATTTCAATAATTAAAAACTTAAATTATTTTTAAAATATAATTGACTATCATTGCCTCAAAAATTTGGACAAGAAGAGTAACATGTATTATTTGAAATCATATAAAAGTTATTCTAAATTACAACAGTTGACTAATTTAAAATATTTTATTATACATGTGATAATTACTATTTGAAAAGTAATATAAATCACAGTAATTAACAACTCAAAATATTTAAAAAAAACATAAATTTTTTTACTGTCTCTTGAAATTATATGGGTGTCACTCAAATCAACATAAATAAAAGGCATAATACATAAACAGGACCTTTTACTTGATACCAAATTATAACTATGACCTTTAACTTTACCAATGCACGAGTATGCCCTTTAAATATACAAAAACTAAACAAAAAAAACACTCTAATCCTACCTTGCAAAATGTGTGTATATACCCAAAACCACGCGCGTCAAAGTTAGCATTGGAGTGTTTTCTTGTTCAGCTTTTGTAGAGTTAAAGGGCCTATTTGTGCATTGACAAAGTTAAAGGTCATACTTATAATGTGTCTTTTTATTAGGTGGAATCATCTGAATAGATTACTAATCTACCTAGGAGCGATCGAGTTTCACACATGTAAGTTGCAGAATTAGAGTGTTTTTTTTTGTATAGCTTTTATATAGTTAAAGGGACTACTTGTGCCCTAACAAAGTTAAAGGTCATATTTATAATTTGGTGTCAAGTTAAAGGTCTTGTTTATGTGTTATGCCTAAATAAAAAGAGTGTGGACAAAGTAAAAACAGTAGAAAATAAAGTCTCAATTTGAGCTTTCATAAATAGAGAAACTAAGTGTAGAATTTAACCAAGTACGCCCAAAATCTAGTTTCACCCGTACAAGATCATCTAGCTTACTAAAAACGTCTTGAGAACTGTAACACAGTCTGAAACAGCTAAGACAAGAAAGTAAAGATAGAGGGAGTCCGATATCACTTTAAACACCAGCTAGCTCACCAAAGCTCCAGAAGCAATTCGCCTCGCACAGAATATCAACAAGGCCTGCTAGCGCTAGGAGCTACATAAAAAAGATTCAGCAAGACTAATATCAATACAATAACACGTGCACATCATAGACTGATCGAGCAACAGTTAGAAAAATTGGGCAGATAGATATTCTGATTAAAAAGTTGTCTATTGAGGCATTCAAGAGAAAGTATAGAAAGAACTTGAAAGTGATAAAACATTTAGGAAACATTGGGTAAGTTCATACAGTCCTAACTAAGAGATGAGTGATGAAGACATGTCATTCAAAACTACTGAACCTTGAGCATTGTTATCAATTTACTACTAGTATCCTATTTACTTTAACTTACATAAGCTCCAGGGAAGTCAGCCGATAGGATTATATGGGCAACTATTCATTACACTGATAGTATTGGTCTCGTTTACAGTATCAGTCTAGTCACTCAACTAAAACACTCGTGGAGTGTAAAAAGTCCTTTAGCAATTGTAACGCCCCGAGTCTGGTACCCCGGATGCTACACGGTGCTCACAATCTCGAAGGACCACAAGCTAACCCATGACTAATATCTGTAACTGAGCAATAAATAATATACTGTAAAATGCATAAAAATGAAAGAAACACCATAAGGTTCAAATATCTGAAATACTGATAAAACTCAACATCTGATAGTGCGGTATATCAATACCAAAATTGAAACTTCTATAAAACTGCAAACTGCTGAATATCTAGTCTGAAAGCCTCTAACTGTCTGACTGAAGAGTTGATGGGACAAGACCCAACTAACTCCGACTACTGAAATGACTAACTGAAAATAATTAGAATAACCACGTCCTCGAACTATAAGGACTCACCACAAAGCCTACTGCTGATAATCTGGCTGCTAAGAGCGATCGGGAACCCAAACATCTAAACCTATGGTATAAGACACCATAACGTAAGAGAAAAGTATGTGTCAGTACTTTGAATGTACCGATATGCAAAGTGACATAAGTGATATGCATGGTTTCATGTGCATGAACAATACTGACTGAATTACATGAGTATAACTTAATGTGAATACATGCATGAATACGTAGACTGTGACTGAGGTCATACTAACACTGGATACTGAGCCCTGAATACTGATTAACTGATGTCTGAGGTTACTGATACTGATAACTGGGTCTATTGATATCATATTAATGATAACTGAGTACTGAGGCTACTGATACTATATTACTGATAATTGATAACTGATAACTAATACTGAATACTGGTATACTATTTACTGATAACTAAATGACTATTTCTGATAGTCCTGATTCTAAGGAGTTGAACTGAGTTTCATACTAAACTGGGTGACTATATTTGACAGTCCTAAATTTGTAGAACTATTTGAGTTTTTTACTGAGCTGAGTGACTATGTCTGACAGTCATGATTTTTGTAGAACTGAACTGAGTTCTATTTTGAAGACTGAATCTGAAATTAAAACTGTGGGAGGTAATCATCTAACCCACATGCCCCAAATCTAAACTGGTGGGGTCCAAGTTGTAACCCCATCTAGAAGGGTGTCAGTACCGTTTCCATAGGTAAAGACAAGCTGTGAGTAAACCCTCTCTGTTAGGAAGCTCTTCCGTCAATCCTCCCGTAAGAAAAACTCAAATGAGATGTATCAACCCTAGTCTGTCAGGAAATATCTCAACCTATGCTAGCTACATATTTTTGGAACACAAGGATTGCTTCTAAGGTTCATACCCTCTGCTTGCAGGTGTGTCCCCATCCTTGGGTTTACTCGGTGCTGAATCCTACTCCCAACTAAATAGACACTGAACTAATTACCTTGTTCCTACTAGGCTTGACTGAACTGTTACTGATCGTATTGCTTAACTAAACTGAATTGAGTTCTCTGAGTTCCGTTGACTAACCAAATACTACTGAGATCTGATAATTGACTGAGTTTACTGAGATTACTAAGATTACTGAGTACTGAGTACTGAGTAGGACTGGACTGATACTGAATTTACTGAGTTTTCCTGAGTTATGCGACTGACTGAATTCTACTAATCATGGCTTGAATGAGAGTATCTTGAAAACTGACACTGACACTAGGCACACAACTAATTTTTCGGGTATTAAATACCTCCAGGACTCGATAGCATAAAAGTAGAGCATCACATGTTCTTGCAAAGCATAACAATGCACATTTGTTCATAATGCAACTATAAAGGCATTTTATCAAACACTTGAATGGCATGAACTAGTATACATGCTTACAAGATATAATTTCTCTTGTTTAATTCACATGAACAATTCATCAAGCACTTGGAAGGTATAGTATTTCCATATAATACTAATCAACACATGAGTATCGCCATTTAAACACCAAGTTCACAATTTCAAGGCTCTAACATGAATTCACATGATACTATACACATAATTATTAATTTCACATAAATCTTGCACTTAATCATGGATTAGAAACCCAATCAATGCTATAATCATTAATACACTTGAATCCAATCATGGATACTACATCTAACTTGAAATTGAAGAGTTCAACATCAAGTTCATATAAATCATACCACCATTAACTAGTTTTCATAAATCTTGAGATAAATCATGGAATTAAAACCCAATTTAATATCATAATCAAGATTAAACTCGGCTTCAACATGAGATCTATAAAATCAACTAACTTGTAGTTTTAAAAGAGATTCTTGAACTCCAAGGGTGGAAGGATACCCAAGGATGAACACTTAACATGCCTTAAAGCTTGATCTTGAAAGAGATCTAATGTTTCTTGAACGTTCTTGGATTGGGAAACACAAATATTGATGTTTTCTTGATGAAAATCTTAGGCTTGTTCTTGATTTCTTGACTAGGGTTCTTGCCCCTTTGAGATAAAATATGTTGTTCTCGAGAGAATGTGAGGAAATAATGATATAATGGGTTAATTGGGGTTTAAAAGGGTGGAAAAAGATCTAAAAATTCCTTTAAAAATGACTTAAAATCGCTAAATGGAGGTCCGCAATGGTTTGGGCGACGGTCCGTCGCACTGGGGACTGACCGTTCCTTCAACCCGTCGCTTTTTGTCTAGAAAATAGGCTTACTACCTCAGTTGAAACGGTTTGGGCGACGGTCTGTCACAGGTGTGATGGTCCATCGGCCCTTCCCCTCGCTTTTGGCAGTCCGGACAGCCCACTATAAAACGGCCATAACTATTTACTCCGACCTCAGAATTTGAAAAAATTGGTATCGTTGGAAAGGTAATTATCTAACTTCTGGTGGGTTCTGAGCTCAAAATTTCATAGTATAACGATAGATATGATCGTTTGAACTTGACTATACCAATATTCTTCTCAAGAATTCAATCGGTAAGGAATGTTTTGATTCGCCTAATAGCTAGGACGTATTTGAGACCTTAATTCACATTAAAATTGATCATGAAAATACCAAAGAACACTGATGTACTATGCATAATCTTGAAACATGTCGCTAATATTGATTTGCATTTTTCAGGGTATTATAATATCTCCCCATTGGGAACATTCGTCCTCGAATGAGACTGACTAAGATGAGGATACCAATAGACTGAACTCATGTACTAAACATGTAAAAATGAAATACGATTAGATGACTGACATTACTAACATACTGAAATTTCATGCAGAACCTGTATATTTGATGCATGATTTTATGACTGATATACTGAGTTTTCACACTGAACATGAATATCTGTTGCATGGGTACATGACTGGGATAAATCATGAATGCATGACTGGGACTATTGATAAGCTGAGTTTCTCATACTGAACATGCATATCTGATGCATGAATACATGATTGAACTGACTTATGAATGCATGACTGATTGTGCAATGGTAATTGATACCAAGTTTGTAAGGTAATCTGACCATGGAACTGAGTAAGTTCAAGGAAAACTGTTACTTAAACTAAAACATATTGGTGAACCCACGATCATTCTCGAAGTATGCATGAATGGGAACATGAGAACATGACTGAGACTGGAACGTGATGCATGAACTGTATATCATGAATTGAACTGATCCCCTTGAATATATGGCTTACGACTGAGATTGGAATTTGAGGGTCAACTTATGAGGACCCACTACTCCAAACTAGATTCGTTACGTGAAAAGAACTGGGAGGTTTTGGACATGACAACTCGGGGGTTATAGTGCATCTCCCCCTTGGGACACTATGTCCCTTGAAGAATGCTAACTTGGCTAAGATACTAAGGAAAAGCTGAGACGATGCACGAGGCACCTACGAACTGAATCATAACAGAATATTTGGGATCTGAAACTAAGGCATGATATATGAACTGAGCTAAACACGCAACTACCTAGTTTGTTCGTCTTAGAATAGTTACATTCATAAGACTTCGAATAGCGTGACTAGATGGAAAGATGGAAAAACCATACCACATGAACTTGTCCGTCTGGCTGCTAAGCTGAATTACTGGCTTTATGGACTAACTCACATTGAAATTTATTCTCACTGTTCTCTCCACCTTAGTACGACACTTCACCTGAGACTACTGAAAGTATTTTCATGGGTGCTGAGCACGAATACATAAACACACTAACTTATCTTATTAACTGAATGACTGATAGTTGAATACTGGGCCTTTAAGACTGAGTTGTACTTAGTCTGAATAACTAGGCTGAAGCTGTATAGTATTATACAAATGAGGTAAGAATTGACTGAGTACCATGAGATAACTGACCATGAATTCATGAAAATTATATTTTTTAAAAATGCAAGACCAAGCATATAATATGGTTCTAAAATGATCTGTAGACTGAGGTACTGAAATACTGATAACTGAATAACCAATAACTGTACACTATGGTCAAGCAAACCTGAAATTGAACTGAGTTACTGGTCTGATTACTGGACTGAGACTGTGACTACAACTAAGACGACAACTGATATTGTAACTAAGATTTTACTAAAGCTGAGTACTGAGTTCTGATAGATACGTAATGTAGGCAGACATAAATCGAGGACCTGAAGCATGAATAAATACTATACTGAAATCAACACTTAACTGAGGCCTGAGGAATAGAATATCAACATCAAGAATTTATCAAGGGGTCTAAACTAAGGATATACGTGACATAATCTGAAGCTGGCTGATTATTAGGAGTGTTGCATGAGTCATAGGAACTTAGCATACTACATGGTATGAAATGAGTACATGAGTCATGAGCTGCAATAACCTGAGTTTGGAGTTTCTGCATTCATGGGACATGATTCATAATACTGAGTGAATGGGACTCCTTATACTAGGAACTGAAAACGAACCCAATTCTATGGAAAGTGCATGAATATGAGTTGTGTTCATAGAACTGAGGTGTAAAGCATGCGTAGGTATCGTGATGACTGAAGTACAAAAATTTGCACTGAGATAAGAATGGGTTGGGAATTGTCTTCTCTAATTGATTTTTTTGCACATACCGGCACTACTACGAGAATTCTGAAGACCTGACTTTCTGAGGTGTCATAACTAGAGAGTTCCCGTATACCCGCCGGCTATGATAGACTGACCCGCTGGGGTGGAGACTGGGAAATGTCCTGTTAATATATATGTTTTGACCTTAAAGTTGACTGTTATACAAAGAATTACAAAAGAAAAAAAGCTCATGGATTTGATGAGACATAAATATGTAAATCAGAGATTCATAACATACCAGTGACTGCATCAAGAGGATTTTCCTGATCCTGTCGGGACTGAAGTGCATAGAGTCTATTTGGGTGTTGGTACTGGAAATGGCACCCTGTTGATTCGGGAGACCAAACTGAGCTGAAGGACAACTATGCTAACTTCATGGATCGGGCTTAGGAAAATCTCAGACTTTGTGACCTGACTCACCACATCCGAGACACACATCACTATCGGCCCTACATATACCCTTATGGTACTTACCACATTCCTCGCAAAGAGGATGAGTACGAACACCGCTCTAACTACTCTAGGATTTGGATCCTGGCACCCCACTATGATTGCCATTCTTAATCCTTAGGACTGGTTTGCTATCTGAAGATGGAAATGGGGATGAAAACTTCTGACTAAGTCAAGAACGGTTACCACCTCCTGGTGTTGGTTGGGTAAACCTAAAGCTACCGTTCTGGCTCTCTTATTTTCTCTCTCCTTCTTCTTAAGTTTCTGTTCCTCAATCTGTTAAGCATAAACCATAAACCTATATATGTTCATCTCCTTAATCAACATTCCAGTCCTGCACTCCTTAACCACTCTACCCGATACCCCATTCTGGATCTATTATTTGCTACTACATGGGGAGCATACCTGGCTAACTGAGTAAACTTGAGTGAGTATTCTTTTACGCTCATGCTACCTTGTCTGAGATTAATGAACTCTAACACCTTGGCTTCTTTCTGCTCTAAGGGAAAGAATCTATCTAAAAAGATCGTAGCAAACTCTTCCCATTCTATGGACTCTGCATCTGCACCTCTGTCTACCTTACACTATTTAAATCACATATGGGCTACATCTTATAGCTGATAGGTATCTAACTCAGCACACTCACTGGAAGTCACTCCCATGATATCTATGACTTTCTGAACCTGGTCGAGGAACTTCTGTAGATCCTCTTCTAACCTAAAACCTGAGAATAGGGGAGGATTCATTCGGGTGAAGTCCCGAATCCTAGCTGCAGCAGCATTGGCCACTGGGTTGGCTGGAACAGCAGCTTTCCATTCATTCTGAGCCGTGACTGAATTGGCTAGAGTAATGAATACAGTCCTCAATTCCGTATGGAAAACATGCTCATCCAGAGGATCTACCAGGACGAGCTGAGGTGCTGACTGATTTTCAGTTCTCCTTTCATTAGTTTTTTTGGGAGGCATGTTCTGTAAATGAAAGGAAAAATGGATTAGACTAAGAGTTAAATTTGAGCTTATGCTTACTGGCACGACATGAATACTGAAAGACGGGAAACTATTCCTAAAACATCTCATAGCCTCCTGCATATAAGTGTGGCACGTAACACACCCCTATATAAGACTATACTAGATGTGGATTTTCAGACTTCCTAGGACACTGTTTAACCTTAGGCTATGATACCATGTTTGTAACGCCCTGAGTCTGGTACCCCGAATGCTACACGGTGCTCACAATCCCGAAAGACCAAAAGCTAACCCATGACTAATATCTGTAACTGAGCACTGAATAATATACTGTAAAATGTAGAAAAAACAAATGAAATGCTATAAGGTTCAAATATTTGATATACTGATAAAACACAACATCTGAAAGTATGGTATATCAATACCGAAACTGAAATATCTATAAAACTGCAAACTGCTGAATATCTAGTCTGAAAGACTCTAACTGTCTAACTGAGGAGTTGATGGGACAAGACCCCAACTAACTCTGACAACTGAAATGATTGACTGAAAATAATGAGAATAACCACATCCTTGGACTATGAGGACTCACCACAAAGCCTGCTGCTAATAATCTGGGATACTAAGAGCGATTGGGAGCCCGAGCGTCTGAACCTATGGTATAAGACACCACAGAGTAAGAGAAAAGTATGCTTCAGTTCTTTGAATGTACCGGTATGCAAAGTGAGGTAAGTTGATATGCATGGTTCATGTGCATGAACAATACTGACTGAATGACATCAGTATAACTGAATATAAATACAAGTATGAATACGTAGACTGTGACTGAGGTCATACTAACACTGGATACTGAGCCCTGAATACTGATTAACTAATGTCTGAGGTTAATGATACTGATAACCGGTTCTATTGATATCGTATTACTAATAACTGAGTACTGAGGTTACTGATACTATATTACAGCTAATTGATAACTGATACTAAATACTGGTATTATGTTTACTGATAACTGAATGACTATTTCTGACAGTCCTAATTTTGAGGAGCTGAACTGAGTTCCATACTAGACTAGATAACTGTATCTGACAGTCTTGAATTTGTAGAACTATCTGAGTTCTTTACTGAGCTGAGTGACTGTGTCTGACAGTTATGATTTCTGTAGAACTGAACTAAGTTTTATTCTGAAGACTGAATCTAAAACTGAAACTATGAGAGGTAATCATCTAACCGACATGCCCCGAACCTGAACTGGTAGGGTCCAACCTGTAACCCCATCTGGAAGGGTTTCAGTACCGTGTCACAGGTAAAGACAAGATATTGGTAAACCCTCTCTATTAGGAAGCTCTTTCGTCAACCCTCCTGTAAGGAAAACTAAAATGAGATGTATCAACCCTAGTATGTCAGGGAAGTATCTCAACCTACGCTGGCTACGTAGTTCTGGAAAACAAGGATTGCTTATAAGGATCATACCTTCTGCTTGTAGGTGAGTCCCCATCCTTGGGTTAACTCGGTGCTAAATTCTACTCCCAATTGAATAGATACTGAACTGATTTCCTAGTTCCTACTAGGCTTGACTGAACTGTTACGGATTGCTAAACTAAACTGAGTTCCGCTGACTATGAAATACTACTGAGATCTGATAACTGAGTGAGTTTTCTGAGATCACTAAGACTATTGAGATTTCTGAGATTACTGAGATTACTGAGATTACTGAGCATTGAGTAGGACTGGACTGATACTGAATTTACTGAGTGTTTTTGAGTCATATGATTGACTGAATTCTACTGATCATTGCTTGACTGAGAGTATCTTGAAAACTGACACTGACTCTTGGCACACAACTAAATTGTCGGGTATTAAATACCCCTAGGATTCAATAGCATGAAAATAGAGCATCACATGTTCTTGCAGCACATTTGTTCATAATGCAACTATAGAGTCATTTTATCAAACACTTGAATGGCATGAACTAGTATACATGCTTACATGATATAATTTCTCTTGTTTAATTCACATGAACAATTCATCAAACACTTGGAAGGTATAGTATTTCCATATAATACTAATCAACACATGAGTATCGCCATTTCAACACCAAGTTCACAATTTCAAGGCTCTAACATGAATTCACATGATACTATACACATAATTATTAATTTTACATAAAGCTTGCACTTAATCATGGATTAGAAACCCAATCAATGCTATAATCATGAATACACTTGAATCCAATCATGGATACTACATCTAACTTGAAATTCAAGAGTTCAACATCAAGTTCATATAAATCATACCACCATTAACTAGTTTTCATAAATCTTGAGATAAATCATGGAATTAAAACCCAATTTAATATCATAATCAAGATTAAACTCGGCTTCAACATGAGATCTATAAAATCAACTAACTTGTAGTTTAAAAGGGGATTCTTGAACTCCAAGGGTGGAAGGATACCCAAGGATGAACACTTAACATTCCTTAAAGCTTGGTCTTGCAAGAGATCTAACGTTTCTTGAACGTTCTTGGATTGGGAAACACAAATGTTGATGTTTTCTTGATGGATCTTGTAGAAATTCTTAGGCTTGTTCTTGATTTCTTGACTAGGGTTCTTGCCCCTGTGAGATAAAATATGTTTTTCTTGAGAGAATGTGAGGAAATAATGAGATAATGGGTTAATTGGGGTTTAAAAGGTTGGAAAAAGATCCAAAAATCCATTTAAAATCGACTTACAATCGCTAAACAGAGGTCCGTGATGGTTTGGGCGACAGTCCATCGCACTAGGTATGGACCGTCCCTTCAACCCATCGCTTTTTGGCCAAAAAACAGGATTACTGCCTCAGTTGCGATGGTTTGGGCGACGGTTCGTTTTTGGCAGTCCGTACAGCCCACTGTAAAACGTCCATAACGTTTTGCTCCGAAATCGAATTTTGTAGAAATTGGTATCGTTGGAAAGGTAATTAAATTTTCTATCTGTTGGTAGGTCATGAGCTTAAAAATTTGTAGTATAACAAGAGATATGCTCGCTTGAAGTTGACTATACCAATATCCTTCTCAAGAATTCAATCAGTAAGGAATGTTTTGATTCACCTAATAGCTAGGACATATTTGAGACCTTAATTCACATCAACCTTGATCATGATACTACCAAAGAACCCTGATGTACTATACATAAGCTTGAAACAAGGCGCTAATATTGATTTGCATTTTTCGGGGTATTACAGCAATGTTCAGTTAACATCCTTGAATTCCATTTTAGTTATCAACTGTGACTTTCAAGTGCCATTAATAGATGCTATTTTAAGGACAACGTTCATAATATTTACTAATTTATACTACATAATACATAAACATGGTCTTTTAAGGACTTAAATCACATCTATGACCCCCAACTTTGGGTGTGCACAAGTAGGTATTTAAACTTGTATAAAGTTGAACATGTAGACACATACGTCCTATGTGGCCTAATACACGTAGGACACCATGTAGATAGGAATGGTCCATGTAGGACGCCACATAGGACGTATGTGTCTACTTGTTCAACTTTATACAAGTTTAAGTGCCTACTTGTGCATATCCAAAGTTGGAGGTCATAGATGTAATCTGAAGCCAAGTTAAAGGACATGTTTATGTATTGTGCCTTTTCCTTTTAAAGGTCTAACTTTTATCTCTTAAGGACTTAAATTTTAACTCACATATTAATGACTTTTTAACTTCTAATTAAGTCCATAAATAAAGTTCATAATATGATTGTCATGACTTTTTAGTTTGTTTTATCACCAGAAGTCTTCTATTTTAAGTAGTACGAGTATTCAAAAGTTGAATAGGTTGCATTTCCTTTTGAATGAAACTGCTTGCTTATATTATGTTTTGAATGATTATCTACATATTAATGTTTTTGGTTTAATCCAAACTTCTTCCCAGACCCAACTTGTGGGATTTCAGTGGGTATGTTGTTGTTGTTGTGTTTTATTCCTAACTTCCAAAGTTTTTCTGTATTCTTATATTGAATTTGCAGACCACTAAGAGAACAACCATTATAATATATATTTGGCTGCCATTTTCGCGTATTTCTGTGGTCTATTTGATATGGAGTAGTATGTTTCAGAGTGCTTGGGAAAATGCTCCAGTCTTGGCCTTGCATAGGCTGCTTCAGAATAGACATTGAAGTGTATCCACATCTAGAGCTTGTTCAGAAAGAAACTATCTTTAGTTGCTTGTTTGGACGCCTGTCGCTTGACGAATGTTTCCCTTGAATGCTTGCCAAAACCTCTTCTTTTGGTTAAATATTGATGTGCTGTTGATTTGCTCCTTTTTCAAACCGCGTTGTAATGCTTTTACTTGAGCCGAGGTTCTATTGATCTCTACCTCCCAAGGTAGGGGTAAGGTCTACATACACACTATCCTCACCAGACCCCACTTGTGGAATTACACTGGGTGTATTGTTGCTGCTGCTATGTCAGCCTTTGACATCTTTGAGCATTTACTGTTCATCTTTTTCTATTGCTTAGAAAGTAATGCCTTTGGTCATTGAACCAAAATATATTGGATTATCAGGTTGTTCTATAAATGGAAGTGTTATGAGCAAAGTCATGCTAAGTTTTGATTCCATCACCTTCTGCAAGTAGTATTTAACATCTAAAATCTCACAAATCACGCTTCAATGTTTTCTTCTCCAACAGAGTATTCCAACATTTGACAGTCTTGGTGACACATTCATGAATTCTCAGACTGTAAATACAGTTGACGACATTTCTGACTCATCATTGAATCTAGAGGACACTCACAAACCCACTACAAAGAAGGCTACTCGGAAGGCTATACAGATGGTCTAAATTCTGGTAAAGATGAAGGCAACCAGGTACAGCTCAAAATGGGGTTTGAAGTTGGCGAAGAGGTTGTATTGATATTTGGAACACTGCAATCCTAGTATAAACAAATATATCGTAGAAAGTATTATCTGAACCTCACTGTGTCAACACAACAATTGGAATTGACTGAGTTTATCTGTTGCATCTCTCTGTGCATTCTAGTCCGCTTTTAAAGTTTTGTCCTTACGAACAGATAGATATTCTGATTCAAAATCTGTCTACTGAGGTATTCAGGAGAAAGTATGGAAAAAAGTTGAAGATCAGCCTATGAATGCATACAAAAGATATGAAAAACATTTTGAAATAACTTGATTCTCTAAAGAGACATCCAGTCTTCTATCTAACAGTTATCACAGGGTTTAGAGGTGCTCCAAAAATTTACAAAGAACACAAATGTTTTAGCATCAAACGTCAATAATTTCCCTCTTCACCTGTTCTGATACCAAACGGTATCTAAATGAGCACAAAACAGTTCGCAATCTCGCAAAAACAGCCCACACATACAAGACACCAAGCGGAAACAACAAACACAAACTTGAAAGATAAAGAAGATAGATAACTTGACACAAAAACAATACGAAATGTAGCAACTAAAGAGTGTATCAAACTCTAAAACCTCTACAAATCACATTAACAAGCACCAAGTTCTTACACGAACACAAGAGGAACTCGGTTCACTCAAGCACTCACGTTTCTAGCCATTTCACAACACAAGTGAACCTTTCACTTGTGATGTTCAAAGTTGGTGGTCTACTCTCTTCTTGAGAGGAAAATGGTGTTTCAATGTTACAATCTTCATTCAAAATAAGCTAACTAAGGAATAAGACTAAGGAAAATGTTTAAATAGTCTATTACAAAAGGTGTTGCAAAAGGACTCCTTTGCCCTTAATGAGGGTGGCGGGTATGGAGTGTATTTGGGGAAGCCTTGGGTGTGTTTTTGAGCACCTAAGGCCAGCCCTCACGTGTCAATGCGTATACTCCCTTGGGTGAGTTCACAACAAGCTCAAATGCGTCCATTTTCATAAACGCGCCTTGTAGTTTTTGAAGTTCCCGAGCTTGGACAAGGCTTTGAAAAAGGCTTCAAAAGGTCTTCAATTCACTTTGCAAATATGACACTTGGACCTTCAACAAAAAATTGTAATCCTTGTGCTCCTCATGCTTGTATCATCCTTTCCATCTTGAAAGGAATTTGTCCTTAAGCTCGCACCTTGCAAAACCAAAGAGAGGAAAAACAAGCACACAATCCTCATGATAGGAGGGTTAGCATTAGTACCACAAATTATATAGACATGCCAAGGGGGTACACTTTTGTAATACAACCTACAATCCTTTGCTAAGATAAACATCAAGGAAAGAGGAGTGCAATCCGAAACTATCACATATGTCATCAAGCCAAGGATGTTCACATTTGGAATATACCCATAGGTCCTTTGTGCGTGACATGAAAAGCTTAGCATGAATGACACAAAGGAAGTGGCTCTGACAAATATCAAGATATAAGGAAACTACAATGGTCTTAATGGCTTTACTATACCAAAAGGTAAGACTACCTTTATCGTAGGAACCATAAGATACATTTGTTTCATTACCTCTACAAAGGACCTCATCAAATATAATGCCACTATTGATCTTAAGATCCACCTCAACCACATATCACCATCATGCAAACAAGGAAAGCAGCCATCAAACTTCCTACCACTACACAATACAAATTCGAAATTAACATGGTTATCATCATAGGTAAAGAGGTAGTATAGAAAGGAATCAAGTGTGAAGACATCTTGCCGAGGGTGTACACTTTTAAAATACAACCATAAATCCTTTGTTTTTACCATGAAATACGTAGTTTGAACATTACAAAGGATAGGGATAAGATAATCATCAAGGAAAGATAAACATAAGCCGAGGCAATCCCTTTCCCAACCCACTAGTGTTCTGGGATCAAAGGGATGGTGTAACCAAGGGTATAAGCTGAGATTAATCAATACTTTTACTAGGCTATCATCCAATACTAAAGATTTATGGCCTAGAAGTCTTCTCTTAAGAGCAAGCACACCTTTATTTAAAAGTTTTCAAAGCGTATGATTACCTTGAGAAAAACTAGTAGACGGTTTACATCACACAAGATCAAAGGAATATGTCCAATATCATGGTCAATATTACAAGAATGAACGCTAACTTGAGGATTTTGAATCACATCACTCACATGATCAAGTAGTGAACTATCCTTAAGAGCAAATTGACCACCATATGCAACAAGAGAACTACTAAGGAAAGATTCATGCTTTTCTACACTATGTAAACCCGAAGCTACTTCACATTGGATACTAATATCCTTATCACAACATTTCAATCCTAAGGAAGTGTAGAGTGTAGCAATCATACCTCAGTGTATGCCATGGTAGTCCACTTGTTTGGAGCTCTCGGGCAAAGGTGTCACTAGCTCATTTCCCATGTTATCGTATAGACCCATTTTTGATCCTTCTTTGATAGCATATGAACTTGAAACTGTACATAAGAAGGATCAATGCTAGGCAAAGTGCTAGAAGATGGGCTAGTGAGTATCAATGATCCTTTATGGGCAAATCCCAAAAGCATATTTTTCTTTTCTTTTCCTACTTCACTACCCGTGGTTTCCATTTCCTTTATCCTCTTTTCTTCACATTCTTCTTGTATATCACCACTAAGTTTCTCTCCATCTTAAGGCTTGGCCTCATTCTCCTTAGATCCTAACTCTCCCTCTTTTTCTACTTGGATATGGTGTTTTCGGGTTAGTGTAGCTTGGGAAGGAGACATTGGATTTAGTGAAGTGTAGGGTCTTTGAATTGGAGGATTTTGGAGTGGGGGATTCAGGTTTAGGGATGGAATTTGGGTTCCAAGTACTTGTGGAACTTGGTGGAGTGAGGAATGGCTAGGTCCATCTTGTTCTCGGCTTTGGGAGTAAAGACTGACTTGGTTTGTAGCACTTGGTGGATACAACCTTTGGTGCAAGGTCTCGAGAGTAATAGTAGGTGAGGTGTTTCGAGGGGTATAAGGTCAATAAATCCTTTGTCTTTCCACCCTCTCCAACCTCCCACTCGTTGAGGCCACATCTGAACCCAACTTCTCAACATTGGCCTTCAACCTAGCCATGTCTCGAGACAAAGTTTCAAGACTAGCTAAGTGGACATTCATAACATTACTATCCATGGTTGGAGCATTGGAATTTGCGAGTTCCATTTGCAATTATACCTACAAAAAAAGAAAACGTTAGTTCAAAATACGCTCACACACTTTTCACACTCAGCTTCCTCACTTGGTTCATCAAGTGTTGTAAGCCGGCTATCAACTTGTGAGAACTTGGGAATGAGTCTACTCTTGAGTTAGAGTGGATTTTGGTTTGAAGACTCAAAGAAGTTTTGTATGCACTTGAACCAAAAATAACTATGAATTATAAATGAGCAAAGCACCACAAGTAACGCTTAACACGAAAGAAGTACTCAAAAACTAGTTCACAACTTAGTAGGTTGTTACTAGTTGTTAACTAGTATAGGAGTAAATAGAAAGAAACTAATAGATACAAGGAGAGAAACTAGGACTGTCCATTGACTTGAGTTTAGTTGTTGGTGTGGCCCATAAATTTGTCAGTTGGTGTTGTTGTTCTTGCTTGAAATTTGATGTTTTTCAACTTAGGTTGTTAAATCGAGTTGTTTTGGTGATGATTTTTGGTTTTGGAATGAGAAAACAAGATTTTGGACTCTCTTTCCAAAGGTCAAAAAGGTGTACATCATCTTTTCACTCACCAACTTGCACTAAAATGGCAAAACACCTTTTTTCCTTGTCTTTTTCCTTTCCTCTTTTGGCCTTTCTTGAAAGATGTTTTGACACTCTTTTGGTAGGCAAGCCTTTTGGTAGGTCTTTGTTTCTTTTCCACTTTAGTGTTGTCTTGAAAGTAGTCCCAAGACAACACAATACCTTACCTCTCTCTTCCCTTTTTCAAGTCAAACAAGGCCTTTTGTTGAATATTACTCAAGAACAACATGAACAACAACAAAAACACTTTGAACAATAACAATATCTAAACCGTCCAACCTTTCAACAACAACTTAACAAAGCTCAAATCTTGGACTTTAGACTCAAGTGTGCAAGGGAAACAACAAGATAACACACGAAACCACTAAGAAAAGCAAAAAACACCTAAATCTAGACAACTTCTCGGTCAAAACACGTCATCCGACAACACACACTCTTTTTTTTTTTAATTTTCAAATAGAAGAGCCCAAGATTGGTGGTATAATAACACGACCAGCCTTCGCTCTGATACCAAATGGTATCTAAATGAGCACAAAAGAGTCCGCAATCTCGCAAAAATAGCCCACACATACAAGACACCAAGCGGAAACAACAAACACAAACTTGAAAGATAAAGAAGATAGATAACTTGACACAAAGAATACGAAATGTAGCAAATAAAGAGTGTATCAAACTCTAAAACCTCTACAAATAATATTAACAAGCACCAAGTTCTTACATGAACACAAGAGGAACTCGGTTCACTCAAGCACTTACGTTTCTAGCCATTTCACAACACAAGTGGAACCTTTCACTTGTGATGTTCAAAGTTGGTGGTCTTCTCTCTTCTTGAGAGGAAAATGGTGTTTCAATGTTACAATCTTCATTCAAAATAAGCTAACTAAGGAATAAGACTAAGGAAAATGTTTAAATAGTCTATTACAAAAGGTGTTGCAAAAGGACTCCTCTGCCCTTAATGAGGGTGGCAGGTGTGGAGTGTATTTGGGGCAGCCTTGGGTGTGGTTTTGAGCACCTAAGGCCAGCCCTCACATGTCAATGCGTACACTCCCTTGGGCGAGTTCACAACAAGCTCAAATGCGTCCATTTTCATAAACGCGCCTCGTAGTCTTTGTAGTTCCCGAGCTTGGACAAGGCTTTGAAAAAGGCTTCAAAAGGTCTTCAATTCACTTTGCAAATCTGAAACTTGGACCTTCAACAAAAACTTGTAATCCTTGTGCTCCTTATGCTTGTATCATATTCCTAAGCAGTCCGCTGGAGTTCCTATATCCAATTCTTACGTACTCGTCCTTTTCTCGTGCGTTTCCAGCATGAGATAATTTCTTTAATATTGGCATGCATTACCCATTCAACTCGAATAGTGTTTCACTACATAGATCATAGCTGGAACGTTACCAGACAACACAACTCTACTTTCTTTTTGGTGGTATTGGTCTCGTTTAGAGTATCAGTCTGGTCACTCAACTAATCCACTCGTAGAGTGTGTTAGGTAGAGAGTAGTCTGGTAGTTGAGACTTCTCTGCTTCTTCTTTGTTAAAGCCCGATCGGGATAGACGGGCCTGCCTCGCTGCGTGTCAGCACCTTGGGCTCTCTTTTTGCTTTGGCAATTTTGTTCTGAATTTGTGTCCACAGAAGTCCCCCTTCCTGCTCCCTATATATGTGAACAACTGCTTCCTTTTGCAACTCAATGTTGCAAGGAAAGCTTCACATGAGGGGGCATCTCCCCCGCCATCTGTCTCCAAAAGCTAATTCTGGTCTCTTGACATGTCTTTGGAAAGTCTTTGGTCACTTATTTGTAATGCCTCTTTTAAAGAAAGTGGACCTTGGGCCCACATTACCAGTTTCAAAAAAGAAAAAGAAAATGGACCTTGAGTTTAACTTAACATCAAAAGCTAGCTCGTGTAAGTGAAGATTTAAAATGAATGAAAGGTAGTCTTTGAGAGACAAGCTAGCTCGTGTAAGTGAAGATTTAAAATGAATACAAGGTAGTCTTTGAGAGAAAAGAATCAGACACACACAATTTGAGTTGATAGTTGAGCAAAAAACCAAAGTTTTCTCACATTGTTTCAATAAAGGCAGTCTGATGTACTAAAATTCTTGTTATGCGCAGGGTTTGGGGAAGGGCCGAACCATAAGGGTTTATTGTATGCAACCTACCCTGCATTTCTGCAAGAAGATGGTTCCATGGCTTGAACCTCTGATCTCCTGGTTACACGACAACAACTTTACCAATTACGCCAAGGCTCCCTTTCACATTGTTTCGATCTCTCAAATAAATGAAGAATTGCATGGAAGGAAATGGCAGGAGGCCTTAAGCAATGTCAATCAACATTCTTGAAATTCCATTTTGGTATATTAAGTGCAACTTTCAAGTGCCATTAATAGATTCTATTTCAAGAACATAATTCATAATGATTTCTAACTTCTAATTAAGACCATAAATAAAGTTCATATTGATTGCCATGACTTTTTAATTTGTTTTATTACCAGAAATCTGCTATTTTTACAAACACTAGTTTTCAGAAGTTGAATTGGTAGCATTTTCTGTTGAATGAAGATGCTTGCTTTCATTAAGTTATGAATGATGTACTTATTAAAGTTTGTTATTAATTCAAACTTCTCCCCAAACCCCACACTAACTATGTTTTTGTTGTTGTGTTTTACTCCAAACTTCCAAAGCTTTCACCTAGAGAACAGCCATTATAGTGCATATTTTGGCTTCTATTTTCTCTTATTTCTGTAGTCTATTTGATATGGGGCAGTATGCTTCAGAGAGCTTCAGAAAATGCTCCAGTTTTGGCCTTGAATGGACATTGAAGTGTATTCACATACAGAGCTTGTTGAGATGAAAACAATCTTTAGTTTCTTATTTGCTTGAATGCTGCCAAAACCTCTTCTCTTGGTTAAAATCTTTTCTCCTATTTCGAGCTGCTTTGTAATGTTTTTACCTGAGCCAAGGGTCTATTGGAAACACAACCTCCCAAGGTAGCACTAAGGTCTGCACACACTGGGATTACACTGTTGTTGCTGCCAAGTCAGCTTTTGAAGACAATATATTCAAGCTTTTTGTAGATTAGTGCTTTCTCACATTAGGATTATGATGAAGCGATAATGTAATTAAGCTCTAGTAGATGAGTGATAATCTATCTAAGCTGTGCGGACTCTTCACTTTCGATGCCACATCCATGGCAGATTTTTCAAAAATATATTACTTTTTGGAGAATCCGATACTAATTCACTTTAAACTTATTAAGGGGGGTAAATAAACGTGTGTTAGGTTGAAATGCTAAAGTAAGTTGTGAGGACAAGTTCAGGGGTGAAATGATGACTTTTCTCTAATTAATTCATATAATGAAGAAAAATGACATGTTAGTTAACCATAGGTAAATAGCAAATCTATATTCAAACACATGATTGTATAATATTTGGCGAGGACAAGCTTTTACTGTGTACAATTGGCTCGGTACAGTCGTCATTTCAAAAGGAAAATTATATTATCTGGTACCTATATGTAAAATAGAAGAAGAGCATTAAGTATCGATGGATAATGAGATTGGTATATCACATTGATTTTGATAACTTGTTCCAAATTTGGGAATGATATGGGAACAATCTACGAAGTGCTAAAATAGTCCACAACATAAGGAGAAACCGAGAGCAATAAAGAAACAAGTCACGGCAACAACGCAAACACACGAGGTAAAGAAGACAAGATACAACCATACAAAGTGAAATAAGATAAAGGATAGGTAAGATTGACATAAGATCTTACGAAATAATGAGAACCAACACGTGTATTGAACGATGAGACCCTCAAAGTCGCAATAATCAAACACCAATCTTCTTACGGTGACCGCTAAGGGAATCAACTCACCTCAAGAACCACCGTTTCTAAGCAAATGTCAATATTGGTCTTTCCAAGCCCTAAACTAAATATGACTTTTTCAAGCCCTAACTAAGACTACACTAAGTTGTTCTATTCTCAAGGAGAGGACTTTCAATGTTTCAATATTTCATTATTCATAAACTAAAGAGCAAATAACCAAATAGAAGACTATATATAGGCTAGCTTATTACATAACAAAAATAACCACAATACCCTTAATGAAAGGGGTAGCCATGGAGTGTCTTTCCAACGAGTGTAATCCCCAAAATACCCTTACTGAAGGGTGCTTATTCAATTCTCCACAACCGTGGAATCATGCTTCAACACTTGTGGTCTCGGGTTGGCATCAAAGGTAATCCCCCACGCCATCTTCCACACACGGGTTAGCCTTATGTCATGCTCAAAATGGGTCCTCCATGCATGTTCTTGTGTTCTCGAGGTGACCAAGTCTTGAGCCTTTATGCGTTGGCATCCAATGGCGTCTTCAAAAGCATAGATGGCCATTTGGATCGTATCGGGAATCAATTAATATTAATGCACAATCTATTAAATTCAATGTCCTTATAAATATGCATCCACATCACTCGTCTAAAAATGTTAGCAAAGTGTGAACCTTTTTCGGAATTTTAAAGATCGTACTTTTTATCATTGAGCTACAAACTAATTTTCATATACATTTATTAACTCAAATATTTTGTCTATAATATAATACAAGTTGCTATTAAAAGATGACAATTTTTTTTTTTTTTTTTAAGGAAAAGGTAACTGTATATTCACAAAATTTCATCATCCAAACAATGATGAAAATGAGCACTTATATCCCATAGGACAAAAAGCAGAAAGCCATAGGAACTAATCTATAGAGCTTTACAGTTTTCCTATAAAATCAACAAAAGGTAATATATCCTCCACCATATCCTCCTTACACCAAAAATATAGAAGACTAAGGCAGTTCGTTTTGATCTATTGAATATTGTTGCTTTTATCTTCAAAGCATCTTGTATTTCTCTCCTTCCACAATGTCGATCAGATGCTTGCAGGAATCAATTCCCACCAGTCCTCTTCTGATTCTCTTCTTCCAATATCCATCATACTCTTAGTAGTTTTGGGAACCACCCACTCACTTCAAGTATACACAAGAACATATTCCACAGATTTACAGCTGTTTTACAGTGTAAAAACATATGACTATTTATTTCAGCATCCTAGTCACACATAAAACATCTTGTAAAAATTTGTCTACCTTTTTTCTGTAGTACTTCATGAGTCAAACAAACTTTTCTGCAAACTAACCACGCAAAATGAGAAACTTCCAGGGGAACTATGGCTTTCCAGATCATCTTTCAAGGCTAGGTCCTAATCTGTAGTTGACCAACATTCCTCCTCCAATAGCATGACTTCACAGTGAAAACACCCTTGCTGTGAAGTTTCCACACTGGTCTGTCAGGTGTATTGGTACTTTTATTGAAATCATTTATCACCATAAGCAAATTCGCAACTCTTTGAACCTCCCAATAATTTAGGGCCCTTCTAAAGTTGAAATTCCAACCTTTTGTGCTCCACATCTGAGCTATAGTGATCCTAGCATATTGACTGAGAAGGAATAGATCAGGAAAGAAAGATTTCAAGCTCATTTCACCTATCCAATGTTTATTCCAGAACTCAATCTTCAAGCCATTACTCACCTTGAGTTGAATATTTTCTTGAAACTAGGGCCACAGTTTCCGAATAGTCTTTCAAACACTACAACCAAAATTTCCCGGGGCATCTTCAGTGATCTATTGACTTTGAAGTCCATGTTTCTCAATGATGATTCTTTTCTATAAAGGAATATCCTCAGTACAGTACCTCCATAGCCTTTTTTACAAGAGACGAGAGTTTTGGAGACTGAGGTTCTTAATAACTATCTCCCCTGCTTCTTGTGAAGTGTTACAGTTTCCTATTTTATAGGTTGTTACCTTTCTTCTCATTTCCATTCCACAAAAAAGGTCTTCTGAGAAAATTTATTCTCTTCTCAATAATCTCCGGTATAGGAAATAGGCTCATCATATACGAAGACGAAGGAAGGGAATCCAACACAGATTTGACTAATGTTAATCTCCCTTCTAAGGACACATATTGCCTCTTCCATATTGCCAATATCCTATCAAACCTCTCTAGCACTTCTCCCCAAACCTTTATCTCTTTGTTTTTTGTACCCAGGGGCATTCCTAGATACTTCGTGGGTAGTGCAACTACGTGGCATCCAATATTACTTGCTAATATCTCCATATTATCAACTTTGCTCACTGGGTAAAGACATCTCTTTTGCTCATTAACTGGAAGACCAGAAATGCCTTAAAAAATAGTGAGGATAGCCCTAACATGTCTCACCTACCTGTGATATTTCAGCTTCACAAAATATCATCTCTATGTCCCTGTAAGTGAGCTTGGAAACCCTTTAATGAACCATTTGCCCTTGTCTTCCTAATCATGTGGTTGTGCCCCTCCATCGTTAAGACAAACAGTATAGGTGACAAAGGATCCCCTGCCTCAACCCCCTCTGAAACGAAAAGAAACCTTTATTGTTGCCATTTATAATCAGAGAGAACTTTACATTACAGATACAGAAACATATCCAATTGACCCATTTTCTACCAAAACCACAACACTTTGGATTTCTGTCTCCATTTTGCCTCCTCATGTTTAGCCATATCTTCCAATTCAACCATAATGGTAGCTCTTACCATCATTTCTTCCTCAGATAAGTTTCTACTTTCCATTATTAGCCAGTTCCTCTAGTAAACTGTTCTTTTTGTTGGTCATTTCCCTAAAGGTGGTTCTACTCTAATGTTTCAGCTTTTGTTTGAGAATTCTGATTGTAACATTTAGATTGTAGTCTAGACAACCTTCCACCATGGTTGCACCAATTCTTTGTACCCCTCCACTTTTAACAACCAATTTTCAAACTTAAAGTTTGATTTTTTCTATTCCCAATCTCCACATTCTAAAGCGACTGGCCAGTGATCGGATAATGCTCTATGCATCAGCTTTTGTCTAATGTTCTAAAGCTTTCCTCCCACTCCGTAGAGAACAAGAACCTGTTGAGTCTGGCTGCACTAGGATGATTAACTCCCCTAAACCATGTGAATTTTCCTCCACTCATGTGAGGATCATGCAGTTCTATTTCTTCAATCCACTTTGTAAAATCAGTCATTACATTAGTGATTCTATTGCAGGTTCTTCTTTCCCCCATACTTCTGATTGTGTTGAAATCACTTCATGCCACCCAAGGTACCTCACTCACTTCTTTAATTGCAAATATCTCTTCCCAACAAACTAATTTCTCTTCTATGGTGTGTGGATCATACACTCTTGTTAAGTACCAGGTGAAAGAGTTTTGAGTTGAGACAAATTCATGCATTATTAAATGCTGGCCCATCTCGACCTGAGTCCCCCCAGAGTTCCAACTATCCCACATGATCAAGATTCCCTCTTTGCTACCTTCTACCTCCATATACCGACATTTCATCCATCTGCATGACTAGAGCTCTTGGCTATGTCTTCTACTCCCGTATGAACTTTTATTTCTTGCAAGCAATAGATACCAACTTTCCACTTATGAAATGAACTATTGATCATTACTCTGTTGCTTCGTCAGTTGAGCCCCCTCACATTCCAAGTGATTAATTTGACTTCCATTTATTAGTCAAAGATAGATTTTCCCTCCGGTTCCTGGCCCCTTCTGCCTCTTCATTCAGGCTTGATTTCAGATTTTTTAACTCATTCTTCCCAATTCCTCTAATTTTTGGGATTGTAGTTGTCTTCTCTTGGAACTTTTTATCTAAAGCAGCTTTCCATCAATTCTCATAAAAAGAGCTAGTGTTTCTTTCTCAAAACCTACAAAAGCTACTCCATAAATGTTGCTCAACTCTAAGATGTGGGAGTTTACCCAATCTGAAGCTTCATTTTCTGCTACTTCTTGGATGTTGGATGATTGAATATTCACAGGTTGTGCATTGATTACCGGTTGAATTGGTAGATCCCTTTCTGCTTCTTGTGAATCACGAACCCCTATATCATCAGCTCTCTCTTTTGTGGATAATTTATTTCCGACCTCTAGAGTTAGGTCGGCTACTGCCTCTATTTGCATGTTTGATTCTCCCCTTCTAATAACCTTCTTCAACGTGCTGGAGGTGTCAAAGTTGGTGTACTCTGTTTTCCCAGTCGCTGAATGACTTAAGGAAAACGAAAGCTTTCAGTTTTAGATCACTTAAGTCTTTAAAAAGACTTACATGCTCCTCACGTGTCCACTTTTCCTCTTCACTAGAACTAGAATTTTCTTTAAATGAAATTGGGCTTCTATTTTCACTAAGAGATTGCGACAGTTTTATTTTCAGACAGAATTTGTCTCACTTGTGTTTTTGAGAATATTTGAAATCCACTTGCACTAGCAAAATCAGAAGCACGTGACTTCAGTCTGTCAATTGCAGATTTCCCCTTATTATCCTTAGGGTAAATAACCGATGTCTACTAGACCAAAGGATTAGGTCCTTTGTCTTATTCGTAGTGAAACCTCGCCGGCATTTCAGTCCACAACTGTAAGATAAAAGTCATTTCGATGCTTTTGAAGGACATCTCCTTAGGGATTTTTGAACCATGTCATTGCGCACAAATTTTTGCCCATTTAAGTTGGTTCTAAAGCTTTGTCTCCTCCTCTGTTTCAATCCAACCTCCACAAAGGTTTTCGGTGGCCGTAAAAACAATATTCGACCATAGAAGCAGAGGAAGATCCACAATCCGAGTCCAAGTTGTGGTAGGTCTATCTCCCTCTCCCACGGTGCCTCGGTGCCTGATGTCGGACTCCACCATTCTAGACGGAGAAAAATCTCGTTTAGAGTCCAATCTCAAGCTATCACATCTTCTGCTGTATTCCTGCTCGCAAATTCAAAAAGGAATCTTCTTTCCCCCATTTCATAAATGTTTAATTCATGATTGATTTTCCAGACCCTGCTTGTCCATCTTAGGATTTCTGGCAAAGTAGGGTAAATTTTATCTCTCAGTTATTGTACTGGTGTTGTCATCGATGTGAATGGGACTCTCCACCATCAATGCTAGTTCTACATTAACTTCACTAGAACTCCTATTTATCCATTTGCTACTTCTGAGGGCTTCTGTGTTGGGGATATTTTCGTCTACTAGTCTTTGTTGAAACCTGTTCTCCTCCACCTTCTGGGTAAATATAAATCTACCCATCTTCTCTGTTATGAACTCCCAACCAGAGTTAAAATTCAGTTTTGGGATGATTATGACTGACCTTCTTGTTCCCCTTACATTTATCAAGCTAATATATCTCCCAGACTCGTTAAAATTTTTAGCACAGAAGATCTCAAAAAGATTCTCTGTTTTCTTCCACCTTTTGACTACATGCCCCTTCGTCTTAGATGCTCCCTTAGTACTTGGATGATCCAGGTGATACCTATGGAAGGGATCTAATTTGAAGAAGGAAGTCATTTGTGGACTGATTCCGACCCTTTACCAGAAGACAAGAAATTTGCGGTATGGCTTCAGAAGAGGTACTCATTATACAGATATCGCTTGACGGATTGCCCGATTGCTGATTCACTGCGCCTACCTATCTTCAATCATCCAGGAATGTTCGATCTCTTGCTGAAGGAAGTTGTAGTGATAGCATTTCTGCTCCTTTTTGTCCATTCATACCACTCCCCCGCTGTCCCCTTGATTTGGTTGATATCAAATGACTTAAAATCCAACTGCAAAATAAATACAATCTTCCATTTCTAGAAGAATGTTTGAGAAAGAAATAAACAGTGATGATATATATATATACCCCGATGACCGTAAGGATCACAGGAGGGAAAAGTGGTTTATGACATATATAAAATAACTTAATGTTTACAGAATATATTTCATTAATTTACATTTAAACTTGGAATAGAGTACCCATTACACTAAATAAAATTGAGTTTTATAATATGAAAAGAAACAGAACAATATTGAAATGTGATTTAATAGATCCCCAAATATTATTCATATATCTAGAATGATTAAATAACACTAATCATTTCTTTCTACTAACATAGCAAAACATTCACTTAGTATTAAAATAACATGAACTAATAAAAGATGTGCGATAATATAAAAATAGAGGATATTATTTGAAAAACAACATGATAAAAAAAATAAAACTATGGAAAGAAGTATGACCAGTCATCATGACCTTCTATTGGTCCATGACTTGAACCACTTTCATCCACCAAACATTTTGATGCGCTCCCAACATGAAAATCGCTACTTTGACCCACTGCTGTCGGCTAAAAATAGGGGGAAGTAGTGGAGGTTGAGAAGTATGATATTGTCCACGGTTAGAACCACTTTCATCCATCAAACTTGTTGATGCACCCCCTGTTGGCTCAAAAAATAGAGGGAAGTAGTGGAGATGGAGAAATTTGAGATTGTTGGTTGAGTTGTTTCTTCCTTTCATCATAATTTTTTAATAAATTATTATTTTTTAAAAATGATAACAATACTCGACAAAGCTCTTCATAGATAGATATTTTGAGTTATATACTTTTGATCTACTTCATGTTTTTTTTTTCACATCTTCTCAACAATGTTCTAAGTTTGAAAGTAGCTATAATTATTTACCTTTTATTTATTACATTGTTGTTGTATAAAATGTAATCTTAGATTTAATCATGTTTGTCATTGGTGTTAACCACTTGATGTTCAATAATTTTCATTATATTTCTAGACTTCAAAAGCTTTATAGTTTATTGGCACAATACATAAACATGTCCTTAATGTGGCTTCAAATCACATCTATGATCACCAACTTTGGGTGTGCACAAGTAGACACTTAAACTTGTATAAAGTCGAATAATTAGTAGACACACACACATCCTATGTGGCATCCTACATGGCCAATTCTTGTCCTGCGTGACATCCTATGTGTATTAGGCCACATAGGACGTGTGTGTCTCCTCGTTCAACTTTATACAAGTTTAAGTATCACTTGTATACACTCAAAATTAGAAGTCATAAATGTGATTTGAAGCCAAGTTAAAGGGCATGTTTATGTATTATGCGTAGTTTATTTAAATACACTAATTTTTTAGTAATGTTAATTCATGCATATGTATGTTTATAATAAAAGAGTAGAGAGTGCAAAGTTATAAGAATTTCAAATTGAATTTCAAAGTATGAAGTAAAAATCACAACACGTATTATTATGTCATCAGATTAAAACTTTCAAAAGAGGCAACTTATGAATATAATGACACGATGATATAAAATTTAAATACATTAAGTTAATTGTGCTTTGGTATTATGAACGTATAAAAATAAGAACAAAATAAGAAACATCTTACTCTAGCCAGTTATACGGAAAGTGACATTCTTTATTCATGTAGAGAAATTTAGTAGACGTTTGACCATAAAAATCAAAATATATTCACTTTATTTAAAAATTTTGAAGTTGGAAATAGAATTAGAGTTGTGTTTGACCATAGTATTTTCGAGTTGATATTTATAATTCAAATGTATTTTTAAAACAATATAAGAAGTGAAAATAAATTTTTAAAAATTTAAAATTTTATGAAAATGGAGTTTTTTATGAAAATAAAAAAATATATTTTTTCAAAAAAAAATAATAATTAGAAAGTACAAAAAGTGAAATCAAAAACCAAATTTTTAAATACTTTAAGTTGTATTTTGATTTATTGATGGCCAAATAAGTTTCCAAAATAAAGTAAAAATATATTCCGGAATATAGTAAATACTATCTATGGCCAAACGGGTCCTTGAAAGTGAAGATAGAGACGAAAAGAGAATCCACAAAAGTTTCAGAAGAGATTGAACAGAAGAGAGATGCTCCAGTTAGTTGACAAATATGTATCTCATTCTATTACGTTTTTGATAGTTTTATTCATGAGGTTGAGATAATATTTTCTAAAAACTTCATACTATTGAAGTTATCATAGAGAAAAGGAGAAAGCAAAGTGGACGCAGATCTTACCCCTACCTCACAGAGATAAAGAGATTATTTTCAAAATATTTAAACTCCTGTAAAGTTGAGTTTGTGTAGTTGTATCTTAAAATTATTTATCATGATAGTCAACTTGGTATTCTTTTGAAATTATCTCGGTATAAAGTTCACAACTATTGTACTTGGTCTAGGTTCATCGATATTTCAATGCTTTGTATATAATATTAGATTTGGAATCAACTCGGACAAGCTCGATTTTTATGTAATATGAAAAAATTATTTCAAAGTGGAATAACTATAATAGTTTTAAAATTTTTAAATAGCATAAAACGTCATTCTAAATTGTTAGTTGACTATTTTACGTTTTAAATTAAATATATTCTTTTAACGTGATACTGATGTGCAATACACGTACCCTAAACCAGTAAAATAAAAAAGGAGAAAAAGAAACAAATGACATATCAATATTATAAAAACTTTTCTAGAACTTTCACCACTATGCCTATTAGTGATAACCTAGAATGTTTCATCTATGGTTTGGATTTTCTTTCAAACTCCATATCCCAAAAGATTAAAATCCCAACGAGGACGAAGCTCCATTTTCCAATAGGTTCAAATGATGCTGCAAATTAAAATGAGTGACATTTAACCAAGCTTCAAACTTGGTCAATTCCTCTGCATTGAGCTGCTCGATTGACTCCCACATACCTTTCTGCCTAGTTTCCGTCACTTTGTCATACACATTTTTGTTAGCAATTGCAATGTCTTCCCTGAGATCTAATTCATCCAGTCTTTTTTGGAGCTCTTTTACTCTATTTCGTGCCTGAGCTGAGACTATTTGAATACTTTCACTTAATTTCAAATCAGGATTCTGAAAACGAGAAACAATCGCATCAACTGTCCAAATTCAACATCACATTCCTTATGAGATCGCTAGATTTTTTGTATAAACAAAAGATTATGAATGAAAAATTTTATGGGAAATGATACTCGCAAGAAGGGAGGTATCACAACTATTTATATACACCAAGATCTTGACTGTATTAAATTTCTTTCCAGGTATTATGATGAAAATTAATATTTTCATCACAATGAAAATAGTAAATGCAATCAGTTTTATACTTAAAATATTTTTGCATCTCAACCAAATCAATTAAATCTAAAATTTTAAGTCAAATTAGTAAATAGTTTACTATATCAAGTTAAGGCTAGTAAATATTTTAATATATCAAGTTAAATACCATTTTTTTTAAAAAAATTATGGATAAGAAGAAAAATTAAAATCTTCATATGCATCAACAAAGACAAAGTCAAAGCTAAATAAGTTAAGGATCTCAATTAGCAAATATGAATATAATTTGAAGGAACATCAATTATATACCTATTATAAATATAAATGTATTTACATTATAGAGGATATCAATCAAGATCTAATAAGATCTAATTAATAACTATCAGGATTTGAAGTATCTGTCTTTTAATCAGAAACTAGGAGTATTTTTTCCTATAAATAGAGGGTTTTATTCATTGTATTCTCAATCATATAATCTCTTATCACTAGGAGAAATAAAGAAGTCTCCTCTCTTCTCTCTCTATTTATTCTTATTCTTCCTTTATATTTTTTTGTACTTATTTTATATTTCATAACACGTTATCAGCATGAGATTCTGCCAAACAAGGTGAGATTATAAATCTAAAGGTAATTTCGAGGTTAGTGATTCCTTATGTTATCCGTCTTTTGATACTAATAATATAATTATTGTTGGATTTGAGGAAAAATAATTGGTTTGAAACCATTTATGTTTTAAATTTATTCCTCAAGAACAATATTATCAAAAAGGATGATAATATATTGGGTTCAAGTCTCATTGATTTATGCCTAAGATTCTTTTATATGGGTAGGACGTTGAGTTTGAATCTCAATGCACCATATTGATGATATTATAATGGATAAGGCAAAATAATGGGTATTTGGTGAAATATGTACCATGAAATATGCTCAATTCCTTGAATTGAATGTGGTATCAATAAATCACATGTATGCCTCAATTTGCTTTTGTAGTAGCTATCATAATTTGATACGCTTAAGGCATGATTATATTTCAATTTGGGAAGGAGAATTTTGATTATTATAAATACAGATCTATACCTTGGGGTGAATGTGACTATATATATACTCGAACGTATTTTTTGTTGTGAAGATATCATAATCCACCTCTAAAAGAGGTAGAATAATTGATAGATTGAATATCTCCAAGTTGCTATGATAAGAATCATGAATGTGAAAAGTTACCCAAGCATGATAAAATCACATGCCATAATAAACTAAGAGTTTATTGTTTATTGATACGAAATTAATGCAATAGTAAACCTGATGTTTACTAAAGAATTTTTGCACATGTTATGATAACTTGGAGTTACTAATACAAATCATTTAATCTATTGACATAAACGATTTGTCATCATGAAGATGTGCATATTGAGAATTAGACATATGTTGAATAAATAAAAGATTCTTCAAGAATTGTTTATATTGCTTGTTCTCATGATAAGTTGGTTGGACCAACTAATGTTGGGATTTGATCCCTCAAAATCTGAAAAGTATAAAAGGTGAATATGAGCCCGTTCACTAGTTATGTGATCTATTAAGATGCATCGATATAAGATGATCACTTGTACATTTATTGTCAACCTGCAGTTTGACATTCATAAAGTTGTTTGTTCAATAAAATTGAGTTAAGAGCATAACTTTAAGATTTTATAATCAAGACAATTCACCTTGATGATGATGGCTTGGCATTGAATGCCTTCGATAAATAGCTAAACCATTAATTACTAATGAGAAGAAAACTTCATGTATTGTTTTGAAATTTGAAATATCATATACAAAAGTACTTGTATGCATCAAACCAATAAATTATGATTATTTGTTCCCTCTCAATTGGTTCAAGGTCGGGAACCAACTATTCCATCTAATAATTTTGATATGCGGTATACGATTAATGAATATACCATGATACACAAAGATGGATTCCTCAAAGAAGAAGGAGGATTTGTGTTAGTTTTCCTAACATAAGAAGGAGATTATAAGCAGCTAAGAAATATGTTAGGAATTATCATCATATCCTCATTCAAAAGATAATTCAAGTCGAATGCCGAACGCATCTCATATTTAAGCTGCAAGTGCTCCTATTTTGTGTTCATTCCTTGAAAAGGATAAGAAGCAAACAATCATAATAAGAAGATAATATGCTCTTGAAAAGCCTACGACATAACACTTCATAAAACCTTACGAGAGGTTCAGGCACCTGAAAATAATGAAGTGATGAGATCTCAAAATTTTATGTCACATTGTGAACCAATATAAAATGACATATCAGTGATGATCTTTGATACAATATTGGCGCAATATTGTATAAGATTACGAGGATCTGAATTCTACGTTAATTTAAGCATGCTAATGTAGAAACATTTATCAAGTGACTTGAAAGAATGCATTTTGGTAAGCGTAAAACTGATTTGATTTGCAGTCCAGACACTTGAAGTTGTCACACTTGACATGTTGGATATTGTTACTTAACAAAAATCCATATGAAAATCTCTAAAGGATTCAAAATTCCTGAAGCATATAAAGTTTTTGAAAAACTTTTTATTATCTTCGTAAGAGATAATTTGATTATTTGAATATCATTGGAACTCTTGGAGAGTTTTCAAAAGCAATAGAATATTTGCTTAAATGAGAAACATGAAAAATTGAATAAGGATCCATTCTGACCTCAAGAAAAGAATGAGGAACTCCTTGGTTATGAAGTATTATATCTTAGTGCAATTGATGCACTAATGTATCTTGCAAATACTACAAGGCCTGATATAGCCTTTTTTTAGTTAATTTGTTAGCAAGTTTGCAGTTCCGATCTTATTGGTCATGTCGATGTTGGGTACTTATCTGACCTACATAGAGCTCGGTCTCAAATAGGTTATGTGTTCATATGTGGTGATACTATAATATCTTAGAGATATACAAAGCAGTCTATCGTAACCTTTTCATTGAATCATGCTGATATTATAGCTTTTCATGAAGCAAGCCTAAAGTGTGTGTGGTTGAGGTCTACAATACATCTTATTCGATAAAAATGTGGCTTGAAATGTGACAAAGTACCCACAATTTTATATGAAACAATGCAGCATGCATAGCATAACTTAAAGTAGGATTCATAAAAAGAGATAGAACGAATCACATTTTGCCAAAGCTTTTCTACATACATGAGCTACAAAAGAATGGTGATATGAACGTGCAACAGATTCGTTCAAGTGACAATGTGACTGATTTATTCACCAAATCTTCGCCAATTACAACTTTCAAGATGCTGCACAAGATTGGGATGCAAAGGTTCAAGGATGTTCTTATTAGGGGTAGTTGATACGCCTTGTACTCTTTTTTAATTATGAGGTTTTGTCCCACTGAATTTTCCTTGCAAGGTTTTTAATGAGGCAACCTATACGTATTGTTAGAGATGTGTACTCTTTTTCCTTCACTAGATTTTTTTTCCCATTGGGTTTTTTCTAGTAAGGTTTTAACGAAGCACATTATCTATCTAGACATTCAAGGGAGAATATTATAAATGTATTTACATTATAGTGAATGTCTATCAAGATCTAATAAGATCTAGTTAATATCTGTCCGGATTTAAAGTATCTGTCTTTTAGTCAGAAACTAGAGTATTTACCCCTATAAATAGAGCATTTTATTCATTGTATTCCCAATCATATAATCTTTCATCACTCAAGAGAAATAAAGAAGCCTCCTCTCTTCTCTCTCTATTTATTCTTATTCTTCCTTTATATTTTCTTGTTCTCATTTTATATTTCATAACAGTACCAAACTTTTTAAATTTTTATGGATAAGAAGAAAAATCAAAATCTTCATATACATTAGCAAAATAAATTTAAAGTTAAAGCAGCAAATATTTTACTATATCAAGTTAAGGCTAGCAAATATGAATATAATTTGAAGGAACATCAATTACATACCAAAAGTTTTTAAAATTTTTTTATGTATACGAAGAAAAATTAAAATCTTCATATGCATTAAAATTTTTTTAAAGTTAATCAGTAAATATTTTACTATTTTAAGTTTGCTAGCAAGTATGAATGTAATTTGAAAGAACACCAATTACATTAACGTGTATAAGAAAAAAAGTCATAATCTTCGTATGCATTAACAAAATAAATTTAACATTTATTCAGAGACAGAAAACCAACTTTTTGTATTTATTGAAATTTACAAAGTCTAGGTAGACTTAGAAGTTATACAAATTTCATACCAAAAAAATTTGAATTTTACGTCAAAATCAAATTCTTCACCTACATTAACATCAAACAAACACAATTTACTTTAACTTGCTTGTTGAAATAAATATGATGTAAGAAGCAAACAACATTTTTAACGATATTTTGAAGTGCATTAATGAAATAAAAATATAACTTAAACCGGTAAGTATATTTTTGGGACCGCCAAAAAAATCACAACCGCTAGTCCATGGTTTCGACGAGATAAGTGACTACTACTTATTCGGTAAGCAGCATAGAGTCTCATTTCAGACATCATCTGAAAGAAAATTGAATATACTTGATCTGGTATATTCTGATGTTTGTGGTCCAATGGAGGTAGAATCGATGGGAGGTAACAAATATTTATCTTTTATTGATAATGCTTCACGGAAATTATGGGTATATATCTTGAAAACCAAAGATCAGGTATTTCAAGTATTTCAAAAGTTTCATGCTCTGGTGGAAAGGGAGACGGGTCAAAAGCTAAAGCGTCTCCGTACTGACAATGGAGGTGAGTACACTTCAAGGGAATTTAAAGAGTATTACTCAGGTCACGAGACCAGACATGAGAAGACAGTTCCTAGAACCCCACAATACAATGGTGTAGCTGAGCGGATGAATCGCACCATTGCTGAGAAGGTAAGAAGCATGCTCAAAATGGCTAAACTGCCTAAGTCATTCTAGGGTGAAGCAGTTCAGGTGGCATGCTACCTGATCAATCATAGTCCATCAATTCCATTGGAGTTTGACATCCCAAAGAGAGTTTGGACCAACAAAGAGGTGTCCTACTCTCATCTGAAGGTGTTCGGTTACAGAGCTTTTGCACATGTACTGAAGGAGCAGAGAATAAAACTAGATGATAAACCAGTTCCCTGCATATTTATCGGATATGGAGATGAAGAATTTGGGTACAAATTGTGGGATTTTGTAAAGAATAAGGTCATCAGAAGCAGAGATATAGCCTTTCGAGAAAGTGAAGTCGGAATTGCTGATGATGTATTAGAGAGGGTCAAGAAACAAAATAGTGTAGTTCCTAATGTTATCACCATTCCTTCTACTTTTGACCATCTCAAAACTGCAGAAAGTACAACTAATGAGGTTGCCGAGTACGGGGAGCAATCTGATGATTATGCCGAGCATTGGGAGCAACCTGATGCTGAGCAGGTGGAGTACCCTACTCAAGAAGAACAACAATCTCAACCTTTGAGAAGGTACGAAAGGCAAAGGGTAGAGTAATCCAAGTACCCTTCCTTAGAGTATGTCCTCATCAATGATGAGGGGGAGCCAGAAAGTCTAAAAGAGGTATTGGTCCATCTAGAAAAAAACAAGTGGATGAAAGCCATGCAAGAATAGATGGAATCTCTGCATCAAAATGGCACGTACAAGCTGATTAAACTTCCAAAATGTAAAAGACCACTTAAGTGCAAGTGGGTTTTTAAACTTAATAAAGATGGAAATGGCAAGCTGGTCGGATATAAAGCTCGATTGGTGGTAAAAGGCTTCGAACAGAAGAAAAGAATTGATTTTGATGAAATCTTCTCACCCGTTGTCAAAATGACTTCTATTCGAACCATTTTGAGCTTAGCAGCTAGCCTAGATCTTGAAGTGGAGCAGTTGGATGTGAAAACTGCATTTCTTCACGGAGATTTGGAAGAAGAAATCTATATGGACCAGCCAGAAGGATTTGACGTAGCTGAAAAGAAACACATGGTCTGTAAACTGAATAAGAGTCTTTATGGATTGAAGCAGGCACCAAGGAAGTGGTACAAGAAGTTTGACTCATTCATGCAAAGTCAAACCTACAAAAAGACTTATTCTAATCCATGTGTATACTTCAAAAGATTTTCGAACAACAACTTTATTATTTTGTTGTTGTATGTAGATGACATGTTGATTGTAGGACAAGACAAGGAGCTGATTAAAAAATTGAAGAACGATTTTTCCAAGTCATTTGACATGAAGGACTTGGGCCCAGAATAATAAATTCTGGGGATGAAGATTGTTTGAGAATAAACAAGTACAAAGTTATGGCTATCTTAGGAGAAGTACATTGAACGTGTACTTGAATGCTTCAACATAAAAAGTGCTAAAGCTGTTAGCACACCTTTTGCTGGTCATCTGAAGTTAAGTAAGAAAATGTGTCCTACAACATAGGAAGGAAAGGGAAATATGGCTAACGTTTCTTATTCCTTAGCACTCAGGAGTTTGATGTATGTTATGATGTGTACCAGACCGTATATTGCTCATGCAGTTGGTGTTGTTTGCAGGTTCCTTGAAAATCCTGGAAAAGAACACTAGGAAGCAATCAAGTGGATACTTAGGTATTTGAGAGGTACCATAAGAGATTGCTTATGTTTTGGTGGATCTGATCCAATCTTGAAGGGCTATACAGATGCCGATATTGCAGGTGATCTTGATAACAGAAAATCCACTACAGGATATTTGTTTACATTTTTAGAGGGAGCTATATCATGGCAAGGAGATGGTATGGCTGAAACGTTTTCTTCAAGAACTTGAATTGCATCAGAAGGAGTATGTTGTCTATTGTGACAATCAAAGTGCAATAGACTTAAGCATAAACACCATGTACCACGCAAGAACGACGTATATCGATGTGAGATATCACTTAATTTGAGAAAAGATAGAGGACAAATCTATGCTGATCATGACAATCCCTATAAGTGAGAATCCTTTGGATATGCTGACCAAGGTGGTATCACGAGACAAGTTCGAGTTGTGCAAAGAACTTGTCGGCATGAGTTCTCTCTGAGAAGAATGAGGATACCTCCTTCAGGTGAATGGGACTGGAGGGGGAGATTTGTGGGGATCCAGCTCCATTATACAGAAACTTATCTTGTTGGGTCCAAAATTGTAGCAACCTTTGGCTTTTCGAAAATTGACCTTTGGCGAATTGGCCATTGGCTAATTTGGCCTTTCTTGGTTAGGAAAGTCATGCCCTTTCATTGAGTTTTGTGGGCAGATTTTTGTCTATAAAAGAAGCTCTTGAGCTCATTTGAAATACACACCAACAAAGAGAGCAAGAAAAGAAGAGTTAGGCATCACAGAGAGTTTAGTCTGTGCGGAAAAATAGAGAGTGTGAGTGATATTGTAGTGAGGCGGAAAAATCAAAAGAGAGATTTCTTTTGAGTGTGTAGTAGTCACTTTGAGTATTGTACTTGTGACTACGGTGTAAAATTCCTTACTACAGAGATATTAGTTACTCCTCTTGGCCCGTGGTTTTTTCCCTCATTGGGTTTCCACATAAACATTTTGGTGTCATTATCGCTCTTATTGTTCTTGTTGTTTAACCGTATTACCGTTATCATAATTATTACTCTTTGTTACCGCAATATTATTATCGTGGTGGGATTTATTCCAAACAAAAATATCCATGATTCTATCCATTGATCCTCAACGAAAATCTAGTAGTGGCCAGACAAATCATTAATAAGTGACAAAACTGTTCTGGAAAACCAAAGCCACGTAATAATTCCTCTAAGAAGTCCCATCTCACTATATCATATGCCTTACGCCAATCTATCTTAATTAGACACCTTGGGGAAATTTTCCTTTTATATTGACTCATCAAATCATAACATATTAGCACATTTTGAATTAGAGCTCTCTCCTTGATAAATGCAGCCTGAGTTTCACTTACCAAGTCTGATAGTACCATATTTAATCTTGTACACATTATCTTAGATATACACCTTTAGACCATATTGCAGCATGAGATAGGCCGAAATTGACTTCCATATTCAGGTCTACTTATCTTAGGTATCAAAGTTATCACTATTGCATTTTAGTTGTTATCACGATGCTTGTATGATGGTAGGAGACTTGTTTCGGATGAGATTGAAGACAAGGCTCAAGATGGAGAGGAAGCCGAGATTCAAAATGAAGATGTTGGCTGAGACTTGTGTTAATGTTTTACGGACTGTTTTGAGTGGTTTTTTTAAAGTGGCCGATTGAACGAGGTGAAGCCGTGAATTTGTGGGCAAATTTCTCTCAAGATGGAGAGGATGATACGGGAATAATCACGGATATGGACTTAATGGAGTTCATGTTGGGTCCGAAACTTAGTGTGTACAATTGAAGTGCAAAAGGGAACTAAGTGCACTAAAAATCAGCCAACATATTACACTTGATGGGCACCTAAGTCTCTAAGGGGCCTTTTGGTCTTTTTGTATTTTATTTGTAACCTAGTATAAATAGAAAATTGTAGGGCTTTTAGACTTAGTTTATTGATGATGTTATAAGTCTTAAGACATTGGAAAATACAATTCCTCTCGTCTCTTTGGAGGCAAAACCAAAACTACGATACAATAATAAGGTGGATTCTCTTTTGTTGTTGTTTGCTTGGAATCATTGATGCTTGGGAGGTGGATTATGATCTTGTTTCTTTGTAAGAGATAGGTTTATTATTGTGTGTAGTGTTAAGGGTCCAAGATTGTCCATTCTTGGGTTCTTAAGATTATACCTTCATGTTGTCCATCTATCTATCCTTTTACCTTCTTGTAATCTTGTTTATTGTTTGTGTTGTAATCTTGTGCTCTTGTTGTTATTATTAAATCTGAATCTTGTGTCTTCTTTTCTTATCATCTTGTGTTCATCATGATCTTGTTGTTGCTTCTGTTTTTGTGTTAAAATACACATTGTATCTTGTATTCTTCTTGTTGATAGCGAATCCGAGAGTGGTCTCCATCTTAGTCCTCGGATCCTTAAGATTGTGGACTGATTTGGAGTGTATTTTGTTCCTTCCGTTGTCATTCTTGTATCATTGTCAGGATAGTGATGGACCGTCATCTCTACTGCCGGGTCATGTCCAGTCACTATTTTTAGGGCAACTGAAGGCTTGACGGTCCATCGGGTCGGTCGTCACACCTTCGGTAGCTTGACACCTCTTTCCATAACTTTTTACCCTGATATTGTATTAAGGAGAAAACAGTGGCGTTGAAAAAAGGACTCAAAGACCTTTCATTTGATATGTAGTAGGTCCCCTAATTCCTTATATACAAAAATTTATGGTCGATGGAATTTGACCCAAGTTTAGACACTCACTAAAACTCAATCGATAGGAAAGCTTTCAACTCGTCTTTGAGTTAAGGGAACCCTATGATCTCAATTCATACTCAACTATATTCCCATACTACATAATTGATTAACACACTAAATTTTTATAGGATTTATTGGCTTTTGGAACTATTACACATATGAATGACGATTTACATTCTAGCCCGAAATGCGGGTTGTTACAAAATTCTTCCATATCGATTGTACCTCTCGAGTTTGTCCCCTAATAATTCCCCAAAATTAGCTTCCACAATATCTACTTAATCCGCCCAAGAGAGCTTCAACCCAACTGTGTTGATACAAGTCGACCATTCCTGTTCTCGCGCCACTGTTGGCGTAGGTTTAGACACCTTCACCAGAGTTCGTATCCCTATCTCAACATGGCCTTTTACCCTTGCTACTGTTCCATTACCTCCTACATGTAACATCTTAGTCTCATGTAGATATCATTGCTTGCACCTACCAAATATAGTCTATGCAGCTAATGAAGACTTTCCTACACCTACCAAATCTAGCCTATGCAGCCAATGAAGACTTGCCTACAATTACCAAATCTAGTCTATGCAGCCAATAAAGACTTGCCTACACCTACCAATATTCCTTTTTCTTTATATTTTTTCAAAGTTTCTAGCAGCAACCAATATCCCTTTTCATTAGTTTTCATAAGTTTTAGCAGTCAATATTCCTTTCCCTCCTCTCAATCACAACTTCTAAGAAACACAAGAGAATTATGGCTAACACTATGAACATGAGTCTAGAACGGCTAAACTATAATCATGAGCCTAGAACGGTTAAATTATGTACATGAGCTTAAAAGGGATAAAGCACAAGCATGAGTCTAATATGGTTAACAATTTGAAGATAAACAAATAAGATAACATCATGAGTATAAGGGAGTTGGTTAGCTGACCGTGAAGGCATAGGTCTAAACGACAAATGCCTGAAACTATGTTTGTCGATATAGGATAGAGATCATTTCGCAAGTCGAAAGACTCTTTGTTTTTTCATGTATCCTGAAAAGGGACAAACCATGGATACTTTCTATAAAATCAAATCATGTCACATTCTATGTTCGGCAAGGTATAGGACGACTTATCTGATCGGGTCGAGATTAGACTCCATGCGCTCACATGGTGTTTTATGATGGTTCACTACTTTCTCCCAAAAATAATCAAAGGAATCGAATCTATCTTACTTGGTCAAATATAAATTTATTTTATATTCTTGTTCCTTTCCATTTTCTTTCACTTATATTTACATTTTAATGCCATTTCTAATATTTTGTTGTATTACCCTTCTGAAATGGCTTTACATACCAATACATTCCACATATTGACCGTCTTTGGCGCTACATCATTTCATGATGTAGGTTCTATCTCATTAGGATCTCTATCTTTTGCAATTAGTGAGCCTCTTTCCCACCAGGAGGCCAAACAAGATATGATTATTATTATTATGTATTTTCTTTCCTTTCAGTATTAGTACTTATTAGAGGCTTTACAAGCCGGCGTAGTTGTCAAGCAAACTTTGTAATTTTTAGTCTTCAGTTATCATAACTATTGGTATTGTTGGACATATCACGGTATTAATAAACTTGGGTGAAGTTTTATCTCCTGAGGAAAATTATAATTGAATTCTATATTACTTTTACTTTATCCATTTGAAATAAAAGTATGCTCGGATGATATGTCAGAATGTTTTCCCATACTAGCTATAGTATGGGGTGCGTGCCACGTCTAGTGTCTCGGCTCGGGTTTTTACAAACTTCGTATCAGAGCCTAGAGTTCAAGTGTCCTAAGGTATCTGTAAATCCATGTCTAGTAGTATTCTTTTTATGGATGTGAAGCGCGCCACACTTATAATTAGAAGGCTACAAGGAATTTAGGAGATATTTTCCATTCTTTCATACTCTAGTTCGTTCATTAAAGTTCAACTCTATGGAGTTATTTTAATTCATACTTGTCGTTTGTTCCAGATCATGCCTCCAAAAAGACCTGCCAGCCAGAGGGCCATAACTAATACTGGGGCTTCTTCTAGTGCCAACACTAGCAATATGCCCTCGACTCATGTGATGCATACAAGACATGGAGCTCACACTCCTGGGTAAAATGTTACTATTGATGCACCTCCTGTGGCACTTACTCCAGTAAGGAGACCTAGCACATCCTCTATGCAACCTCTGTGATGCTACCAATGGTGAATTTAGACAGGCTATCTATATGCTCACGCATCTTGTAGCATCTCAGTCCAGTCGTTTGGGTCCTACTATCTCGAACTCTCATGACTCTTCTAATATTTCTAGGATCCAGGCATTCCTCAAGATAAATCCACCTACATTCACAGGATCTAAGGCCGACGAGGATCCCCAAAATTTTATTGACTAAGTTGAAAAGATCTTAAGGGTTATGCATGCTAGTGACACCGAGGGAGTTGAGTTTGTATCCTACCAGTTAAAGTATGTTGCTAGTATATGGTATGATCAGTGGGACCTTTCTCGTGGTTTACATGCACCTCTTGCATTATAGGGTGATTTTATGGACTCTTTCCTTGACCATTTCTTTCCACAAGAGCTAAGGGAGGCCAAGGTACAGGAGTTTGTGAATTTAAAATTGGAAAAGATGAGTGTGTAGGAGTATGGTCTCAAGTTCACTAAATTGTCTCGATATGCTCCAGAGTTGGTATCTACAATGAGGGCTAAGATGCTGAAGTTTGTGTCTGGACTTGTAAAATATGTACGAAGAGAGTGAAAAGCAGCATTGTCAATTAGTGATATGGATATTTCCAAGTTGATGGTGTATGCTCAATAGGTTGAGGAGGAAAATAAAAAAGATAGGGAGGAATTTTAGAATAAGAGGGCCAAGTCAGCAGGTAATAAGTCTACTCAACAACGGTCAGCAAACAAAAACAAAGATTTCTTTCATAAGAGGTTATCTGGACCTTCCCCTTCTTTTGTTAGTGCACCTACACCAAGGCCTAGGATTGACCAACATGTTCAGCCAAATCAAAATTTTGGGGTTCAAGGTTCTCAGTCATAGAAAGGTGAAAGTCAGTGGGTTCCATCATATCCTTCGTGTACTATTTGTGTAAAGAATCACCCAGGCGAGTGTCGTTACGGCAAAGGTGTATTCTATAGGTTTGGTCAGTAGGTTCATATGCAAAAGGATTGTCCATTAACAAAGAAAGTTAATGTAACGTCCCGAATCTGTGTAACGCCCCGAATCTGGTACCTAAAACACTACACGGTGCTAACAATCCCAAAGGACCACTAGCTAACTCATGATTGATATTTATACCTATTCACTGCATAATATATCATAAAATACAGAATATGTAGGATTTGTAAGGACATAAGGTTCACATCTGATAAACCATAATATCTGAAAAGTGGTATCACAGTACTAAAACTAAAAATATTAAAAATAACTGTCTGAACATACTAGTCTAAAAAGCCTCTAAAACTGAACTATCTGAATAAGGAGTTGAGGGGACATGTTCCTAACAAACTCCATCTACTGATACTGAACTGAAATAATAAGAAAATTAAATCATCCTCGAGTGATGAGGACTCATTGCTGAATCTGAATGCTGGAACCTAAAAAGCTACTGATGCTCTGGATCTTGTACTTCTGAACCTATGGTGTAAAAGACCATAGCGCAAGAGAAAAGTATACGTCAGTACAATTGAATGTACTGGTATGCAAGTGAGGTAGGCTGAATGCATGGGGTTCATATGCATGAACCATACTAACTAACTGACTAACATGAACGTAAGAATATATCCAGGAATACATAATAACTGCAACGGAGATCGTGGAGACATGATTACTGAGTCTGAATACTGATAGCATGAGTTATTGATATATAACATGACTAGTAACATGAGTTTCGATAACTAACATAGTGATAACATGAGTGACTGTATCTGACAGTCTTGAATCTAATGGAACTAGCTGAGTTCCGTACTGTATCTGATAGTCCTGATATTCTGAAGAACCATATGATTTCTTTTACTGATACTAAAACTTTGGGAAGTAGTTATCTAACTGACATACCCCAAATAATTCATTATAACTAAGTTGGGGTCCAATCTATGCCCTGATTGGAAGGGTGTCAACACCGCACCACTGGTAAGGACAACTGTGAGTGACCCTCATATAATAGGTTACTCTAATGAGAATGGTGGGAACCCTCATATAACAGGTTAAGACACCTCATATACCCTCATATAACAGGCTATGATGTCTCAACCTACACTGGCTACGTAGTTCTGGAATGCAAGGATTGCTTCTAAGAATCACACCCTCTAAATAACAGGTGAGTTCCCATCCTTGGGCTCACTCGGTGCTAACTCCTACTCCCATCTGAATAGACACTGAACATGATTTACTGAACTGAACATGGACTGGTTTTATTGAATTTCGTTGACTGACGAAATACTACTGGTATCTGATCACTGACTGAGTTCATGAGATTACTGAGATTACTGAATTACTGAGCTTTCCTGAGTCATATGACTAACTGAATTCTATGGATCATGGCTTGACTGAGGATATCGTGAAAACATGACACTGGTTCTAGGCACAGAACTATATATTTCGAGTACAAATACCCTCAGAACTCGATAGAAGGAAACTGACAAGGCATGAAATTCTTGAATACATGACCAACATCAACAATTCATAATACCATAAGTTGGGTAAATTCGTGAAGCACATGATCATCATAATATCTAGCATGGATGGGAACGATTGTAATCATATCATAATCTCATGTTCTAATATCATGGGCATTCTGACAACATATACATTTCACAACGATAGCATGGAAACCATTTAAACATAAGAGGATGGAAAACATGTAACATTTAGTTCATGTTTGAGCTATAATGCATTATTTCTACTCTTTCAAGCATTTTATCAAACACCTGGCATGCACAATTTAGGGCATAGGTGAAATCATCAAATTACACATCATAAACCACCCAATTCATGGATTTTAACTTGTATTCTAACATAGTATCATGAAAAACACATAAAGATTCCAACTTTAGAATCAAACATCATCAACAACATGATTACAAATAACCCACAACATAAATACCATGATTTATAAATAAAAATAGGATTCTTGAGCTTCATGGATGAAAGAAATCCATGAATCAACACTAAACATACCTTAGTTTGTAAATACACGAAGATTGACGGACAGAATTCTTGAACTTGAATATTCTAAGAAAAACTCTAGGTTATTATTGAGAGGTTTTTGAGAGAAGAGGCTATATTTTGGTTCAAATAGGGCTAAATTTCATGCTTTTGAACTTACATAGGGTGAGCAAAAAGTCCATTTTCCATTAAAACGCTGATCTAGAAGCTAGAAAAATTCGGCAGCGTGCTATGGAGTGTGAGTTGCATGCTCTAGCCCTCCGGAATGGATCATGCGTTGCATGCTCTATAGCATGCTAGGAACTATGAGATTAGCATGCGACGCATTCTAATCGCATGATGCTACTATTTCAAAATCCAAACATGCCCTAAATGGATTCCAAAATTTTTGAAACTCACCCAGGATGTACTATGACCTTGCCCCATCGTGACACAACTTGAAAATTGAAAAACAGAAGTCGGGAAGGTCATCAAATAAATCCCTGAAGTTTGGAGGCTTAAAATGAGACTAAATGTTGAACACTTAGCAAAATATTCTAAGTGTTGGAGCTTGTAAAGCTTAAGGAGCTGAATTTTAGACTTAGAATTTTACGAGGTCTTACAATTAATGGGGGAAACAGAGCCCAATCTTGTTCTTCAGTTCCTACAGTAGGTCAGAGCACTACTCGAGGACTGGTAGAGTTTAGAATCGTCTGTATTCGCCAGGATTTGGAGGCTTCTCCTTATGTGGTTATTGGTATGTTGAAAGTATTTTCTCATGATGTTTATGTGCTACTTGATCCCAATGCTTCCTTGTCCTTTGTGACCCCATATGTATCCATGAAGTTTGGAGTTTTCCCCGAACAAATCCTAGAGCCATTTTCTATTTCCACTTCAGTTGACGAGTCTATTATTGCTAGACGAGTTTATAGAGATTGTATAGTTACCGTCCTCCATAAAGACACCACAGTCAACTTATTTGAGTTGGACATGGTGGACTTTGATGTTATATTGGGTATGGACTGGTTTTATTCATGTTATGCTTCCATTGATTATAGAACGATGGTGGTCAAGTTTTAGTTTCCCAATGAACCAGTTCTTGAATGGAAAGGTAGTCCTGTCATGCCTAAAGGGAAGTTTATTTCATATCTTAAGGCTTAAAAAATGATATCCAATGGATGTATTTATCACCTTGTCCGAGTAAAATATTGTAAGTCAGAAATACCTTCACTCCAGTTTGTTCCTGTTATCAATGAGTACTCAAAAATTTTTCCTGACAATCTTTTAGGAATTCCTCTCGATAGGGAAATAGATTTTGGGATTGATCCTATTCCCGACACTCAGCCTATCTCCATTCCACCATATAGAATGTATCGTGCAGAGTTAAGAGACTTGAAAGAGCAGTTAAAAAATCTTCTTGATAAAGGTTTTATAAGGCCTAGTATTTCTCCTTGGGGTGCTTTAGTCTTGTTTGTGCGTAAGAAGGATGGTTCACTTAGGATGTGCATCGATTATCACCAGCTGAATAAAGTCACTATAAGGAATAAGTACCCCTTTCTTAGAATATATGACTTATTTGATTAGCTACAGGGTGCCAAGTATTTTTCTAAAATAAATCTCAGATCTAGTTACCATCAGTTAAAAGTTAGAGAATGTGATATTTCGAAAATAGCTTTTTGAACCCGATATAGTCACTTTGAATTTTTAGTAATGTACTTTGGTTTGACTAACGCTCCTGCAGTTTTTATGGACCTTATGAATAGGGTGTTTAAAAAATATGTGGATATCTCCATAATCATCTTCATTGATGATATTTTGGTCTACTCTCAAAGTAAGAAGGAGCATGCTAACAATCTCAGGATTGGTCTTCAAACATTTAAGGACCATGAGTTGTATGCTAAATTCTCTAAGTGTGAATTTTGGTTGGATCCGGTGGCATTTTTTGGCCATATTATTTTTGGTGAAGGCATTCAAGTTGATTCTCAAAAGATTGAGGTAGTGAAAAGTTGGCCCAGACCTTCTACACCTTCTGAAATTAGAAGCTTTATGGGTCTAGCTGGTTACTAAAGGAGATTTATGGAGGGATTTTCCTCTATTGCCTCTCTTTTAACTAGATTGACTCCGAAAATGGTCAAGTTTCAATGGTCGGAGGTATGTGAGAAGTGTTTTCAGGAGCTAAAAGATAGATTGACCTCCGCCCCAGTGTTGGCTTTACCAAACAGAAATTAAGGCTTCGTGGTTTATTATGATGATTTACGGGTTGGTATAAGTTGTGTATTGATGCAATGTGGTAGGGTTATAGCCTATGCCTAGAGAAGGCTTAAAAATAATGAGAGGAATTACCCCACTCACGATTTTATATTAGCAGCTGTGGTCTTTGCTTTGAAGATTAGAGTCACTATCTTTATGGGGTACATGTTGATATTTTCACTAATCATAAAAGCCTCCAATATGTTTTCAGTCAGAAGGAGTTGAATCTTAGGCAAAGGAGGTGGCTTGAGTTACTCAAGGACTATGATTTAAGTTTGCTCTATCATCCAAGTAAGCCAAACGTGGTTGCAGATGCTCTTAGTAGATTGTTTATGGGGAGTCTTGCACATGTGGGGGGAAATAAGAAAGGACTCATAAAAATTATTCATTGTCATGCTAATTTAGGAGTCCGACTCCTAGACTCTGAGGACCGTAGGGTGGTCGTACAGAATATGTCATAATGGCAGAATAATGATCCCATTCTTTTGCAATTGAAGGAAGAAGTTCTACAATAAAATACTATGGTTTTTGAACAAGGGGGAGATGGTCTTCTGAGGTACCATGGTAGACTTTATGTCCCAGATATTGATGGGTTACAAAAAAGGATCATGGCAAAAGCACATTATTCCAGGTACTCCATTCACCGGGATCCAACAAGATGTATTATGATTTGAGGGAAATTTACTGGTGGAACAACATGAAGCAAAATATTGTTGACTTTGTTCTCAAGTGCCCAAATTTTCAGCAGGTTAAGATCGAGCATCAAAAACTTGGTGGATTTTCTCAAGATATAGATCTTCCAATATGGAAGTGGGATATGATAAATATGGATTTTGTGACAGGGTTACCATGTTCTGGGCATCAACATGACTCAATTTGGATAATTGTGGATCGGATGACTAAGTCTGCTTATTTCTTGTCTATTAAGATGATATACTCAGCTGAAGATTACCCCTGATTGTATATTCGGGAAATTATCAGGTTGCAGGGAACCTCGTGTCTATCATTTCATACAGAGGAACCCAGTTTACTACTTATTTTTGGAGGTCCTTCCAGAGGGGTTTAGGTACGCATGTGAACTTTAGTACTACTTTTCACCCTTAGATGGATGGTCAAGCGGAGCACACTATTCATACACTAGAGGATATTTTGAGGGTGTATGTACTTGACTTTAAAGGAAATTGGGAAGAAATCCTACCTCTTATTGAGTTTACATACAATAATAGTTACCACTCAAGTATTCGGATGTCTCCTTTCGAAGCTCTATATGGGCAAAGATTTAGATCTCCTATTGGGTGGTTTGAGGTTGGTGAAACTAAGTTATTAGGCCGAGATTTGGTTTATCAAGCTATCATGAAGGTTAAGGTTATTCAAGAGAAGTTGAAAAGTGCACAGAGTCGCCAAAAATCCTACTCAGATAGGAGGCGTAGGAACTTGGAATTTGAGGTAAATGATTGAGTATTCTTTAAGGTGTCACCAATGAAAGGTGTCATGTATTTTAGAAAGAAGGGGAAACTTAGTCCCTGTTATTTGGTCCTTACTAGATTTGAGGAAAGTTGGAAAGGTTGCTTAGGAAATGTGTGGGTGACCCTACTCTTATTTTCCCGATGGAGAGTGTTGATATAAAATATTCATTGAATTATGAAGAAGTACCCATTGAGATATGGTGATAAATATAATCATAATAAAAGTTCTTTAGTAACAGTCTCATTCCATAATTCTAGCGCATAGAGTTTTACCTGAGTATATAACTTTCATTCAAGGACAAATGGTTCCAAGGGTGAGATATTGTAACATCTCAGGCTCATGTAGATGTCATTGCCTACACCTACCAAATCTAGTCTATGCAGCCTATGAAGACTTGCCTACACCTACCAAATTTAATCTATGCAGCCAATAAGGACTTGCCTACACTTAGCAATATCCCCTTTTCTTTATATTTTTCAAAGTTTCCAGCAGCAACCAATATCCCTTTTCATTAGTTTTCATAAGTTTCAACAACCAATATTTCTTTCCCTCCTCTCAATCACAACTTCTAAAAAAACACAAGAGAATTGGTTGGAAATCAATTTCAAAATTCCATCTTTCTTTTGAGGTATGTAGAACCATCTTTTGCTCACATTTCATGATATTTTCTTATTCTCCAAATTTGTTTTATAATCTTCTTTCCAAATAGATGGTGTCTAGGTGTTTGAATTCAGCAGTTAGATTAAAAACAATTCAACCTATCAAGTTCTATTTCTATTTTCTCTTGGCGTCCTAGCAAGTGCTTAAGTATTCATAACGTATGGACTGGTTTTGGCTAAATTTGGAACCTAAAATTTATCCAGTCAATAACCTGGTGTTCTCAATAATCTTCAATAAGTATTTTCTATTTCTATACTTCTTAAAAGACGTGGAAGTGAGATATGATCAATATAGACTTTATTACAGGACTTCCGAGTTAGCACATTTCCTGCCTGTGAGGACCAACCATTCGGGAGATGATTATGCCAAGCTTTACATTGAGGAAATAGTCCGTTTTCATGGAGCACCTGTATCCATCATATCTGACCGAGGTACGTAATTTTTTTCTCAGTTTTGGAGATTTTTTCATAGGGTTTTAGGTACCCAAGTGAATTTATGTACTGCATTCCTCCCTCAGACTGATGGTCAAGCTGAGGGCACTATTCAGAACCTTGAGGATATATTGAGGGCCTGCGTGATTGACTTCAAAGGTAGTTGGGTAGATCACTTGCCATTGATAGAGTTCGCATATAATAACAGTTATTATGGCAGCATTAAGATGGCTCCTTTTAAGGTACTGTATGATAGAAGTTGTAGGTCGCCAATAGGGTGGTATGAAGTGGGTGAGACCCAGTTGCTTGGGCCTGATCTTTTTCATCAGGCAATGGAGGATGTGAAAATTATTAGAGAATGACTTAAGGTAGCACAGAGTAGACAAAAATCCTATGCTGATGTTAGAAGGAGGGAGCTAGAATTTGAAGTTGGTGATTGGGTATTTCTAAAAGTATCCCCTATGAAGGGAGTTATGCAATTCGGTAAGAAAGGTAAGCTGAGTCCTCACTATATAGGACCATACTAGATTTGAGAAGGATAGGTGCAGTTGCGTATGAGTTAGAGTTGCCTATAGATCTGGGTTCTGTTCATCCGATATTTCACATATCCATGCTGAAGAAATGTATTAGAGACCATTCCCTAGTGTTTCCTGTAGAGGATATCAAGGTTACAGACTCATTAGCATATGAAAAGGAACCTATTGCAATCTTAGATCGCCAAGTTCAGAAGTTGAGGAGCAAAGAGATAGTGTCGGTTAAGGTGTTGTGGAGAAATCAGAAAGTTGAAGAAGCAACTTGGGAATCAGAAGATGACATAAGAGCAAGATACCCAAACCTATTTGCTCCGGTGAATCACAAAATGGAAGGTACAATCCTTGCTTTATTCTTTTACGGTCTTAGTATACCTTAAATCGTGCTTTTCTGTGTTCTGCATCATCATTCAGGGATGAATGATCCCGGAGGGGATAATGTAACACCCCACATCGTCCATGTGTTAGGTCGTGGTAGTATGCTCTTAGGGTTAAATGACTAGAATAGTGTCTAAGAGACTTAGCCTAATTTTTGACTTCCAAAGTGAGTAAAGTTTAAACCATATATAATTTCCCTAATTTTAACTTTTTATCATGTGGAAAATTGAATGAGATTTCCGTCGATATAAGATTCGCCCAAATTTGATACCCGGGCAAGAAGTTATGGCTAGTTTAAGTCCTAGTCGTAAAACACCATCATTTTGGTGCTTGGCGAATCGCGGAGGGGGTCTATTTAGCAATTGTCAAATTCCAGTAGCATAGCGCAATTTTGGCGTGTCGCGCTAAATTTTTAGGTCCCAATCAGTGGGACAACACGATGGCTCTTCGTCGCGATGACCTTAAGAATTCCATTTATCATTTTTCAGTGAGCCACCGCGATTGTGGCGCGTCGCGGTGGCCCATGAAATCGGGCTCCCAGTTATATTTTTATTCTGTCTCATTAAGGGTATATTGTGTATTTTCCACCCCCTTATCAGCCTAAACATGGTATTTAATCCCAAAGACACCAGAATACATTCACAATCATCCAAATTACTCAAGAACACTCTCTAGAGTTTCAAACTAAAACCGCCAAATAACTCAAGATTTAACCGTGGGTTTTCAAGATTGATTGAAGATTTGGAATCCCCAAATCGTAGGCTTCAAGAATCATTCATCAACTTCCTAAACTGAGGTATGTGGGGTTTATCCTAAAAATACATGGGCTTGTTTAAAACACTCAATTATGATTTAAAGATTATCAAGCATTAATTTGTTAAAGTGGTTTGAAATCCATGATTTTTATTATGATTTATGCATGTTATTGATATTGTTGTTTTGGCCTTTAGGCCTCATCGCCTTAAATTGATTTACAAGTATATATATATATATATATATATATATATATATATATATATATATATATATATATATATATATATATATATATACATGTATGAAATTGAAATTTAAGATTTCTTCGAGAGCACAGATTATGAAGTCCCTCTCTTGTGATAAATTCAAGTTTATGATCTTATTGTGAATGATTTGAAATGCATGATTTATGATTTTGAAACTAGTTTTATCAATACCTTAGTGTTTGAGCATGATTTAGAGACGATGGGAGGGAGTTTCTTGATATAATTACATCCTTGTTTTAAATGAGAAAGAGTTGCATGTGATTGAGAAATTTGACATGACCACCTTGTATTATTGAAATGCTTGACAAAGAGAGTTCCTTGCATGTGTTTACATAAGGTTTGAGATTCTTTGAATTGATTTATTGATATGGTGGTCCCAAACTTATGTTTTGAAAACAAAGATTATAATATGTTATTTATGGCTCAGAGATGTGACTTGCAAGTCAATGGTATGACGATACCATAAACATGTATGCCATAACAGAGTATGTTTTCAGAATATCTTTTCAGAGAATGCATGCTTTAAAGATTTAAAAATGGGCTAAAAGAGGGTTAAGTGGTTACCCGAAGCGGTCTTTAGTTCAAGTAACTCTTATCCTAAAACCGTGATTTGTTGATTCGGGTATATTATTGTATGTTGGCGATGGTCATGTGGCGTAGCAGAGTTAGAAACTCCAACCCTTTCGGCATACTTGGGTTGGAGGCTTCCCCGCCGAGTTAATGGCGGATTCCATATAGCTCATAGAATTTCAAAGTTGTAGGGTACACCACCTAGCACAGAAGTAAAACAAAGAGTGTTTTGTGAAAATTTTGACTTTTGAAAGAGAGTCGCACTTAATTTTGAAAATGAATTAAGAAACCTTTATAAAGTTACTTCAAACGATTCAAAACAGAAAAATTGTTTTAAGTTAGAGATTCTAGATCAACGGTTCCTATTAACGTTTTAGGAAGGTGTTAGGCACCTTAAACGTCCGCTAACTTGTGGTTATCTGGACTGTTTGAAAATCGTCTTTTGATTAACTTCGAAAAGATTAGTTTTGTCGAAAAGTGATTGATTTTTTAGAAATAAAGAGATTTTGAAAATATTTTGGTGTTTATACAAAACTAGTTTTTTAGAGACTTGACTAAGGATTTTACTAGGTTGGCAAAACATATGTAAATCAAGTAAGCTAGAAGAAAAAAAAGGGAACAGGGGAGCTTTTAAGCCCAAACCGTCGACCCTGTCCTAATGAATGAATAAAATAAATAAAGACAACAATAATTAAATGAAATAATAAATGAGACTTTTGTCTCTTAGCCGCATCAAGAATGGGACTTTAACCCATTTCTTCTTCTTTTGACTCTTTCAACCCATATGCCGCGGAAAATGCTTTACACATCTTTTGGGCTTTGACTCGAAAGATGGACCCCATTGGCCCATGATGGATGCATGAAGTCAAAGTAGTCCCGGTAGGACTCGGATGATTTCCATGCAAAAATAAAAGTAAGACACATTAACACATATAGAAGAAAAAGAAAAGGAGGAAAAAATGAAGGAAGTTGGCATATGATAAATCAAAACAAAAAAGAAAATATAAATAAAATAAATAAGAGATGGTCATTACAATGTTGACCAAAGAATATGAAGAAAGTTGATCCATAGTTAACTATAGACAACGATATAACATAGTTCCTAAATGTTCAAAAGCCGATCACAAAACAATAGGACATGTTCATATCAATTTAACAGTGAAAAGTGAGATTTGAAAACAATGGACTTTATATTTGACATAATCCAACGTTCTTCAAAAATGGCTAGAAGGTTTAAAAGTACATACGCCGAGCATGTTACACTTTGGAATAGTTATTTTAATCGAGTAGACATAAGACAAAACCGACTTCGAGAATTCTTATCTAAGGAAAAAGACCAAAGTATCTAGGCGGAAGTTAATTGATTCAATCAAAGATTCATTCTTGAAAGTAAAGCTATACGTTGGGCAAGTCAATTTCAATATTTCGGATAGAAGCGAATAAGCTTTATTCTTATACATATTCAAACATCAAACGAGAATCTTTGAGAAAAAGAAGAAGGAAGAATTGATGGAGAACATCTTAACCAAAGAAATGACCGATCAGGCACTTATGAGAATGATGTACAAATAAGACATTTACAAATCCAAACCTAAAATACACATGGCTACCTCCAAACGTTATTGCTCACCTAACAATTTCCCAGGAAGGTTAGCAGAAAAACAAGTTCAAAGAATTTATGACACAACTTCAAGAATCATAAGCATAAAAAAAAGAAACTTTGTTTTATAAGCAACGAATCTGCTAGAAAACCTTGCTTAAAAAGAGGTGAGATTCCGACAGTTGTTCATGAAACTTGTGCCAAAAAACTAGCGACAATCAAAACCAAATGAACATGGACATTAAATGAGCCAATTAAACAAGGAAGGAATCGAGTCCGAAACAAAATAGAACCTATTTAGCCTGACTGTTGAGAAGAAAATGGATCATTATACGGAATGCTTCAATAAATAAATTTGATGAAGTAATTTCCACAATTCAACTTTAATCGCTCAAATACTACTATCTTTAGGCTACTGTTAGGCTTAATACAAGAGACTATGCTAGGTCAGGAAGTCTGTTTTCATATTAAAGCACAACGGGCATACAGACACACATAAAGATGTCAAGGACACGCTTAAACAAAAATGGATTAACACCAGAAGGGACATTGGCACTTAATAGGGGCATCAAAATCCTTCAAAGCTCTATCTTACATATAAACAAGTCCTATATCTCAGAATTCACTATCATAATGAAAACAGACAACAGTCTTTAGTAACAACATGCATGACAGATACAAGTGTAAAGAGCTACTAGAACGAAATCACTACAGCAAAAGGGGAACATTGATTCAAACAAGCAGCATAATAACTCGTATCACATTCAAATCCTATGGCTTTCAAAGCCTCTACATCACACAATCCTAGCCTCATTCACGCTTGCGACTAAAACACTATTGCTATGAAGAAAAGAGATGAACAAAATGATAAATTCAAAAGTGAGAGTAGATTTACCTCTTCAAGGGCAGCAAAACGGGAGAACGAGCTAGTTGCCGGAATCCGCTACCACTTCAAAATTTATTCCTCTTCTCTTTTCTCAAACCCCAATTTTCCAAACCCCTAAAACTTTTAGAAACTTTCCTCCAACCAGACCCAAAATTTGAACTAGGTATTTTAGTTGCCCAAATTTGAATCCCCCCCTCTCGAACCGTTTGCTTAGCTCTACAGAGAGCTATATATAGAAGGCGTATAAGGGGTAAATTAGAGATTTCTAAAAATAGGGAATTCAAAATTCCAAAATCCCCTAACAACTTCGGTTTCATCAACAACTCATACCTCTTTTTGGATTTCTTCAACAAATCCGAAATCGGTGGACCAATAAAAATTAGGAAAAATCAATTATTCTTCAGGACCAATAAAATTCTACCAAATATGTATAAATTTGTACCAGTTAATCTAAGATTTATGGGATTTGAACGTTGGGTGAGCCAACTCATTCATTTAGGAAGATTCCAGGCTTTTCTCGTATGAACCCGCGTGGAACGCGTGACAACGATCAAAGAGAAATGGGTTGGGTTCGAGTTTTACCGTTGGGTGCAGGTTGAAGACGGGTTAAGGGTTGAAATTGTTATTGTCATTTGGGTTTGGCTGGTTAAAATCGTGTTTTGCAGATGTACGCAGTGGCTAGATTTAGTCGTGGTTGATGTTGCTGTTATAAGGAAGAAAGGGTATTGGGAAAGGTAGGTGTTTTTTAAAGTGGGATGGTTGGGTTTTTAAATATTAGGCCTGGAATTGTTAGTGTTGGGTTATTTTGGGTAGATTAGGGATTTGGGTAATTGAATTATTTTTACAAAAATAGCCAATCTGACATGAGATCCGACCCTTTTCATTCAATTTTGGCCAATTGAGAATTAATTAGTCAATTTGCTTGCAATTTTATCCTATTTAATTTCAATTATGACCCAATTCAATGAATTCGCTAAATTGAATCAGGATACCATATGAATTATCAACCGATTTAATCCCGAGTTTCTTGATTCTATAAAATTAAACACATATTTATCCAAATAAATTATTTTTAAGATTAAAACTATATTTAAATCAAGATTTTAATCCTTTGAATTTATTTTTTAAGATAAACCTTAATTAAAATCCGTTATTTTGTAAAATAAATATTTAAGTAACAAATTATATAATCTTGTATAATGGAACAAGATGATATATAATCGCAAATGAAAAATTTATTCAAATAAATATTTTAAAAATCCTTTTTATTTGAATGAAATAAATGTTTCAATTTTATTAAAGACCGAAGAAACTCAGGATTAAATTTTAGTCGTGGGGGGCAAAAATTAGGTGTCGAGAATAGGCGTACTAAGGGAAGGGATTTGGAGTGGAGTCCCGTGTCTTCCTGGAGCGGGAGCATTAATAGTGATGGCTAGGTGAGCCAAATCTCAAGTACGATTTATTTCCTCCTGAAGCATTTCAAGCTTTCTTGCGAGTTCCGCAATCATCTCATTCTGTTCCACTATTACATTGTCCCTGATGGTCAATGTGTTTTCTTCATCATTTCCAGTCATTATTGAATGATGGTCAGAGGATGGGATTTTACGCGCTTTTGACCGGGTGAAGTAGGAATGTTCTGCCATCTTATATCAACACAGAGTAGTTTCTATTATCTGTTAAGTAAAACAACTCAAAGGCAGGTGTGTTAGTTTCCGTATGTGATAAGTAATGTAAAATATTTGACAAGAAATAACCACGTAGAGTTGTTTGAGTCATAGACAAATTCATCCATATGAGCATAGCGGATAAACTTGCCTTTAATCCAAACAAACACACATAAGACAATTATATTACACAAAACATTATAATAATGTGTATCCTAACTGGGGTGACCCTTTTTTGAGCCAAGGGTTAGGCCAAAAGATTTTTGAAGAAAGTATATGCTTCCCTAAAGTCAATCCATTATCCCCCAACTTATATAAACACTAAAAGGGCATAAATTCTTACAAAAGATAACAAAAGAGGTATACAATCTTCAGGGAAAAAAAGAAATAACATAAAAGAAGATAAGTTCCCACGCAAGGGATAGAAAATACTAATTCCTGAGTGCTTTTTCTATCAGCCTTCGCCTTCTCAGCTTCGTCCATTTCTTATATTGGTGACATCTGTAAACTGTGCCTTAGATGCAACCTCCAAAATCGATCAATTTCTTGTTTAACTTACTTCAATTCTTCTTACAAAAGTAAGCAAATCAAGCTTTTCCCGACCCCCAAAGGATAATGAATTGAATTTAGACAAGCATGTATTTTTTTCAACACATAAATATGATTCATCAGTAATTGACTCGGGGTCAATAGATGCAAGGCAGGTTTTCTAATAGGCCCAATACCCCGCTCGGGTATTGGGTTGTCCTAGGCTCATGCCTAAAATAGGATTTTGGTTTCGTTCTATCCTCGGTGTCTAGAGTGGATTTGAACACTGGTTCTCAAGCGAACAACTTGAGTTTGAAAATACGAATAGCGTCCAACGACTAACGTGCTAATAAGCCGTTCATATTTCAACATATTTTGGAATTGAACAACAGGGTCCAGGACATCCACAAAACCCCAAAACAATTTAAATAATGCAGGGATATGCAATAAGATGCGATAGTTAATATGTACATAATTGAAACACATAAACATTTAATCAAAAGAAGAAATCAAACATTGGGTTAGAACCTAGTTAGAGGTCCCCAGAGCCGCCATTTCTGTTTTGCGAAAATTTTAAATTTTGAAAGAGAGTCGCCACTTAATTTTGAAAATGAATTAAGAAACCTTTATAAAGTTTCTTCAAACAATTCAAAAAAGAAAAATCATTTTAAGTTAAAGATTCTAGATAAGCGGTTCCTATTAACGTTTTAGGAAGGTGTTAGGCACCTCAAACATCTGCTAACTTGAGGTTATCCGGACTGTTTAAAAATTGTCTTTTGATTAACTTCGAAAAGATTAGTTTTGTCGAAAAGTGATTGATTTTTTAGAAAGAAAACGATTTTGAAAATATTTTGGTGTTTATACAAAACTACTTTTAAAGCGACTTGACTAATGATTTTACTAGGTTCGCAAAACACATGTAAATCAAGTATGCCAAAAGAAAAAAAAAAGAGAACGGGGAGAAGTAGTGATTTAGGATTTTAAGCCGAAACCGTCGACCTTGTCCTAATCTAGTTGAATTTTTGACCCATTTTTTCACCTGTCCTAATTCTATGTTTCCGAGCCCTTTTTGGCTCGATTTTCACTCCACCTGTATTAAATACAACCTTGGCTTCATGGACCAAATGAATGAATAAAATAAATAAAGACAACAATAATTAAACAAAACGAAATAATAAATGAGACTTTTGTCTCTTAGCCGCTTCAAGAATGGGACTTTAACCCATTTCTTCTTCTTTTGACTCTTTACACCCATATGCCGCGGAAAATGCTTTAGACTTCTTTTGGGCTTTGACTCGAGAGCTGGACCCCATTGGCCCATGATGGATGCACAAAGGCAAAGTATTCCGGATCGGACTCGGATGATTTCCATGCAAAAATAAAAGTAAGACACATTAACACATATAAAAGAAAAAGAAAAGGAGGAAAAAATGAAGGAAGTCGGCATATGATAAATCAAAACAAAACAGAAAAAATATAAATAAAATAAATAAGAGATGGTCATTAAAATGTCGACCAAAGAATATGAAGAAAGTTAATCCATAGTTAACTGTAGACAACGATATAACATAGTTCCTAAATGTTCAAAAGCCGATCACAAAACAATAGGACATGTTCATATCAATTTAACAGTGAAAAGTGAGATTTGAAAACAATGGACTTTATATTTGACATAATCCAACGTTTTACAAAAATGGCAAGAAGGTTTAAAAGTGCATAGGCTAAGCATGTTACACTTTGGAATAGTCATTTTAATCGAGTAGACATAAGACAAACCCGACTTCGAGAATTCTTATCTAAGGAAAAAGATCAAAGTATCTAGGCCGAAGTTAATTGATTCAACCAAAGATTCAGCCTCGTCAGTGATTCTCGAGTACCTTTATCTACATCTCCACAGTGATGAGTCCTCATGGTTCGAGGACCTATCTTCAGACATTTCAGCAGTTTTAGTAGATGTTTTATTGCTTTCAGTTCAGTTTGGGTCAGTTGGGGATCTGTCCTAATGGCTCTCTATTTCATTGAGTAGTAGAGGCTTTGTCAGACTAGATTGTCAGTATGTTTAGATACTCAGTATTTTGTTACTTGCATAGTACTCATTCATAGTTTAGATAGACATGAGATGATATGTTTCATTATGTTGCTCTCATTATCTTGATTGAAGCATTTAGAAGTAGTAGCAGGCTCAAAGGGTTAGCTTGGGGCTACTTGTAGCCTTAAGCACCGTGTGACGCCTCGGAACCCATTTTTGGGCTGTTACAAACTTGGTATCAAAGCCTAAGGTTTAAGGAGTCCTAGGGAGTCTGACAAGCCTCATTAAGTAGAGTTTTGATCATCAGTGTGTAGTGCGCCACATCTATAAGCAAGAGGCTACAAGATGTTTTACGAAAAAGTCATCTCTTTCTTCTAGAATCTATCGTGCTTACAGTTGTCTCTCTCAGCTATTAATTTGTGCTCTTTTATGACAGAAAATGCCTCCTTATTGAGGCCACAAAAAAATGATCAATAACATCAGCCTGTTGTTCTCCTGAATGAAAACATCTCCCATGCTGAATTTCGGGCAGTTTTTCAGGTGCTAGCCCATGCAGTCACCGTAAATGTTCAAACTAATAACCAGGTTGCAGTTTCACATCAGCAGGGAGGTGATTTAGTTGCTTCAAGGATTTGTAATTTCATGAGGATGAATCATCCTGAGTTCTATGGTTCTAAGGCAGGTGAGGACCCACAGTTATATATTGAAGAGGTGAGGAAAATCACACAGGTGATGCATGTGTCTAAATAAGAAAGTGTTGAGATGACATCTTACAGGTTGAAAGATATTACATATGATTGGGTTTTTGCATGAAAAAAGAATAGAGGGGAGGAGGATGCTCCCATTAATTGCCAGGTGTTTCAAGATGTATTCTTGGATAAGTCCTTTTTATTAAAGATGAGGGAGGCAAAAATAGAGGAGTTTATGGACTTAAGGCAAGGCTCTATGACTGTAAAGGAGTACTTCTTGAAGTTCAACCAATTAGCCAAATGTACTCCTGATTTTATTGTTGACACCCGCACTAGTATGAGCAAATTCGTGATAGGTGTATCTGGTTTGGTGCTGAAGAAGTGTAGAATGCGATGCTAAATAGGGAATGGACCTGTCCAGACTGATGATTCATGCACATCAGATAGAGGCGGATCAGATAAAACATAGAGATAGAGTGAGGGGTAACAAGAAGGCTAGATCCGAGCAGCATGAGTATGGTTAGGCTAGGTCCTATAGAGGGAACCGTCCTCAGTTTCAGAGCCATTCATCCATGCATGCACCTTCATTAGCTAGCGCCCCAGCACCAGGGAAATATGCCTTCTATGTCCATGTCCCAGAATAGTGTGAGTAACAGGCCTAATTATCCTTCTTGTGATAAGTGTGGTAGGACCCATCCAGGAGAGTATTTGGCAAAGCAGAGAGATTACTTTAGTTGTGGCAAGATGGGCCACAGACTTAGAGAGTGCCCACATGCCAGTCAGGAGGATAGAGATGCCCTATATTAGATGCAACCCACAAGTGCACCAACTCCTGCAGCCCATCCAACTCCTCCACAGGGCATTTATTCTAGCACTGCTGGCGATCAGTGCCAGAACAGATTTGATGCCTTACCATCCCGCTAGGAGTAGGAGGATTCTCTCGATGTTGTTACTGGTATGCTCTGTGTTTTTCACTTTGATGTTTATGTGTTGTTGGACCGTGGGTCAAGCTTTTCTTATGTCACCCCACTTGTTGTTGTGAACTTTGAAATGGGTCCCGAAAAGATTCCCGAGCCTTTCATAGTTTCTACACCAGTAGGGGAGTCAGTTGTTGCTAAGCAAGTGTATAAAAATTATCCTGTTACTATCCTTCATAGAGTCATACTTGCTGACTTGATAGAGTTAGATATGGTGGATTTTGATGTTATTCTGGGTATGGACTGGCTTCACTTTTGTTATGCATCTATAGTCTTTCATACCCATGTAGTTACGTTTCAGTTTCCTAATGAACTAGTTTTCGAGTGGTCCAGGAGTTCAGTATCTCCCAAGAGTCATTTTATCTCCTATCTCAAAGCCAAAAAGCTTATATCCAAAGGTTTGATCTATCACATAGTTAGAGTTAAAGACACAAAGTCTAAGGCTCTAACTATTCAGTCAGTCAACATTGTTAATGAGTTTCCTAATGTTTTTCTAAACGATCTCCTAGGGGTACCTCCCGATAAAGAGATAGAATTTGGGATTGACTTTTATCCCAAAACTCAGCCTATTTCTATTCCTCTCTACCATATGGCACCTGTATAGCTTAAGGAGTTGAAAGATCAACTCAAAGATCTTTTAGATAAAGGTTTTATAAGGCCCAATGTGTCTCCTTGGGGCGTACCTGTCATATTCGTCCAAAAAAATATGGTTCTTTGCGTATATGCATTGACTATCATCAGCTTAATAAGGTCACAGTCAAGAATAAGTACCCTCTTTCGAGAATAGATGACCTGTTTGATCAATTGCAAGGTGCAAGTTATTTCTCCAAGATAGACCTTAGATCCGGCTATCACCAACTTAAAGTAAGGGAGTGTGGCATTCTGAAGACAGCCTCCCGAACCCATTATGGTCACTTTGAGTTTCTAGTCATATTTTTCGGGATAACCAATGCTCCAGCAGCCTTCATGGACCTCATGAATTGAGTGTTCAAGAAGTATCTTGATATGTTTGTCATTGTTTTCATAGATGATATACTTGTTTACTCCCATACTGAGAATTACCATGCAAATCATCTTAGAATTGTCCTGTAAACTCTTAGAGATCACAGTTATTCGCTAAATTCAGCAAGTATGAATTTTGGCTAAGGTCTGTAGCTTTTTCGGGTCATATTATTTCAACCGAAGGCATTAGAGTTGATCCCTAAAAGACTAAAGCTGTAAGAAATTGGCCCAGACCTATCTCTCCATCTGACATTAGGAGTTTCTTGGGTCTAGCTGTCTATTACTGCTATTTTTCTAAGGTTTCTCTTCTATTACATCTCCCATGACCCAGTTGACCCAAAAGAAAGTTAAGTTCCTGTGGTCAGATTCCTGTGAGAAGAGTTTTCAGGAGTTGAAGACTCGACTCACTTCAGCCCCTGTGTTGACTTTTCCTGATGGTACGGATGGTTTTGTAGTGTATTTTGATGCCTCTAGAGTTGAAAATCTGGAGACACTATCTTTATGGTATTCATGTTGATGTGTTTACTGATCATAAGAGTTTGCAGTATATGTTTACTCAGAAAGAGTTAAATATTAGGCAGAGGGGGTGGTTAGAGTTGCTAAAAGACTATAATACGAGTGTGTTATATCACCCGGGCAAGGCCAATATAGTGGCAGATGCCCTTAGTAGGTTGTCTACGGGTAGTATTGCTCATGTGGAGAAGGGTAAGAAAGAGTTATCTCATGATATGCACCGTTTGGCTAGACTAGGTGTTAGGTTACTTGATTTTGCTGAAGGTAATATATGGGTTCAGAGCAGTTCCAAATCCTCTTTAGTTTCGAAAGTGAAGGAGAAGCAAGACTTAGATGCTAGTTTGGTCAGACTAAAGGAGTTATTAAGGACCAAAAGGTAGAGTTTTTCTCCCAAGGGGGAGATAGGGTGTTGAGATTGTAGGGTAGATTATGTGTTCCTTGTGTTGATGATCTGAGGCAGAGATGTAATGCCCCGGAAAACAAGTCCCGGAGCGTCACATGGTGCTTGAGGCTACGAGTAGCCCCAAGCTAACCCTTTGAGCCATTTTCATTCAGTTCAACACAAATCAACGGGGTTTGCATAAGTAACCCTCAAATATCAACAGAGTAATCATCATCCAATAATAAAAGAATTTCAGAAAGATAACAAAATACGACTTATTAGTCAACTCCCAATATCTATACTAGTCTGACTAGCCTCTAAGAAAATCAATAAAACCAGCGAGCCATTGAGACATACCCCAACTGACTCATACTCAGTTATCAAATGTAAACAATTTCGTGAAACCAATATCATACATCACGTCCTTGGAACATGAGGAATCACCACAACAGAGGATGTAGAATAACGTGCCCGAAGAATCACTGTCAAACCTAGAACTGAGCACCTGAACCTACATTTTGAGAAAATACAACCCACATCCAAAGATGTGGGTCAGTACCATGGAAAGGAACCGAGTATATGGGGGTGTATGCAGTTGTATAAATATCATCATCATAAATATTTATAAGAAATATGCAGGATGTATGAAAGACTCACATAGCCCGAAGAAAATCATCATAATCATGAGAGGATGAAATAAGTACAATAACACATGTGAGTTATCATATAAATTACCAATCACTTTCAGTTCATCAAAAATATCAATTATCATAATGCAAATATCATTTAAATCTTTCGAAAGAATAACTTTCAGAATTCCACTTTCAAATCACTTCACGATTCACCATAGACACAAGGAAACACACACACACTGGGAGATCCTATAACCGACATAAACCATGTGAGCTACATGGAGTCCAACGTACAACCCACGTTGGGGAGAGCTGTCCTATCCTTGCCATCAGAGTAGTACTATCGATATCAAATCCACACAATCTAGAGTGATCACTATATAAATCTGCATAAGGCTCATTCCTATGGGGGCACATAGTTCTAGGGAAGTAAGGTCGCTTTATACCTCCCACTCGATGCTAAAGATTTCTCCCGGACTTAGCTCAGATAATTTCAAAGACAATCCATAACAAAACAATTTCAGTAATATATAAATATACATCGGGAGTCATCATGCTTCTCATCTATCAAAATCAACCACGTTGTGGATTTCTTTCGCACTCGAGTTCAAAACAACTCCAGTAAGACCAAAAGGTCAAATCATTCAAAATATCTCAAATATTCAACATCAACATGCTTATAATACACACTTTCTCAAAAAAACATAATTTTCAATGGGGATTCACGACCCAAATATTAAAATCATGATAAATATCGTTCAAGATTCATGCTTTATATCTCCACACATGTAAATTCATCTTTCAAAATCATAAACATCAAGATTTCATAATAATCATCATAAGATATGGGTTCATGCTTCAAATTCGTAAAAATCAAATAAAAATCATGCCTTTGTAAAGAAAAATACTTTTGGGCACAAGAACGAAAGAGAGTTCTTGTTGAAAAACTCCACATACCTTGAATGATGAACTTTAGATCAATACTCATTTTTGAGATGTTAATCGTGCCTTTGAATGATGGTTCTTGGAATTCTTGAACTAGGAACTTGGAATCTTGAATAAATTTGCAGAATTAATGGTGAACTTTGGAGGTTCATGAAGTTGGATGTAGGAGCTTAGGGTTTTCTTTTTAGGGAATTTGATGAAATATAACATATAATGCTTCTAATAGGGTTTAATATAGGGTTTGGACGGATTTTGGATGACGGGGAAAGACCAAAACGCCCCTAAAAATAAAATAATTCTCGAATCTGTCCTTTGGTGGACTGTTTTGAAAGTCTGAAGTAGATCAATCATAACATTTTACTCCGATATCCAAATTGGATGAAACCAATTTCATTTGAAAGAGGACTCTCATATCTTTCCGTTGATATATAGTATATCACTCAGATTATTGTGTACGAGGAGTTATGATCATTTGAAGTTGACCCAAAAATTTGCTTTTGATAGGCTGAAGTAGATCGACCATAACTTTTTGCTTCGATAGATAAATTGGATGAAACCAATTTCATTGGAAAGAGGACTCGCAGAGATTTCCGTTGATGTATAGTAGATCACCCAGATCATTATGTACAAGGAGTTATGATCATTTAAAGTTGGAGTAAAAATACGCCAGGCCTCAGTACTTTTTCCTGCACGTTTTACTGTTCACTACTATTCACGGTTCGATCGGAATGTTCATAACTCGTCGCTCAGGTGTCTATTTTGGATGATCCACATATCGTTGGAAAGGTTATTCGATACTCTACACAATGGTGGGTCATAATCTAAGACATCAATATGAAAAATTTATAATTCATTCTAGAAGATAGAACCCAACACGTTTACGCACAAAATTTCAACAAAAAATTTCCTAGGGTATTACATCATCCCCCCTTGGAAACATTCATCATCGAATGACGCTAGACATGCCAAGATTAGATAGGGAATAGAGCATACAGCTGAAACCATTCGTTAGACTCATCACCACATCGTTTCTCACTCCAAATGCAACATAGAATGCATAAATTCAAGAAACTACAACTGAACACATAATAAATAACAGCTGAACTGCTGCAACTTTTATCAAAAGTGCATGATTTAGGAAAGAATGGTACCTTCGGCTTGATCGGAGTTCACGAAAAATAGGTGCGGGTACTTGAATCGCATAACCGCCTCAGCTTCCCAAGTTGCACCCTCAACAGATTGGTTTCGCCACAACACCTTGACTAAGGGAACTTCTTTTTTCCTTAGTTTTTGGACACTGAAATCTAGAATCTCAACAGAAATCTCATCAAAAGAAAGATTTTCTTGAATGTCAGCACTCACAGAGGAATCCACTACCATAGCATCGCTAATATGCTTTCTAAGCATGGAGACATGGAATATTGGATGAACAGAGAACAACTCAAAAGGCAAATCGACCTCATAAGCTACCTTACCAATATGGCTAAGAATTTTGTAAGGACCAACATAACGGGGACTAAGCTTCCCCTTCTTTTCGAATCTCTTCACCCCCATCATGGGTGAAATTTTTAGATACTCTAGGTCACCAAATTCAAACTCAAGGTCTCTTCTTCTAACATCCACATATGACTTCTAACGACTCTGCGCAGTTTTCAACCTTTCCCTAATCAACTTAACTTTTTCCATAGCCTCAAATACCAAATCAGGACCACTCACAGCCGCTTCACCCACCTCGAACCAACCTATGGGTGATCTACACTTCCTCTCATATAAGGCTTCAAACGGAGCCATGCCAATACTAGAGTGGAAATTTTTATTGTAAGCAAACTCTATCAACGGTAAGTGATCATCCCAACTTCCCTTAAAGTCAAGTGCACAAGCTCTCAACATATCCTCTAAGGTCTGGATGGTATGCTCAGCCTGACCATCGGTTTGTGGATGAAAAGCAGAACTCAAAAGCACTTGGATACCAAGACCCTTCTGAAAAGCTTTCCAAAACTGCGAAGTGAACTGAGTACCCCTATCCGAAATGGTAGACAAGGGAACTCCATGCAGTCTTACTAGCTCTCAGATATACAATCTAGCGTAATCCTCAGCAGTATATGAAGTATGAATAGGCAAGAAATGAGCAGACTTAGTCAACCTATCAACCAAAACCCAAATGGAATCATGATGGAGTCGGGAAGGAGGTAAACTAATCATGAAGTCCATATTTATCTCTTCCCACTTCCAGGTGGGAATACTAAACTCTTACATCATACCACCAGGTCTTTGGTGTTCAACCTTGACCTGTTGGCATGTTACACACTTAACTACAAACGTTGCTATATCTTTCTTCATGCAACTTCACTAACAGATTTCCCGCAAGTCTTGGTACATCTTGGTGGCACCAGGATGAATAGAATATCATGCCCCGTGCACTTCAGCCATAATCCTTTGTTTCATATCATCAACATTCAGGACACACAGTCTACCCTGCAATCTCAATACACATCTCCCCCTTGGGAGAAAACCTCTACTTTTTGGTCCTTGACTAACTCCTTCAGTATGACCAAACTAGCATCTAAGTATTGCTTTTCCTTCACTTCCGAAAACAAGGAGGATTCAAAACTACTCTGAACCCCTATACTACCTTCAACAGAGTCAAACAACCTAACCCCTAATCTAGCCAAACGATGTACATCACAACCCAACTCTTTCTTACCTTCTACCACATGCGAAACACTACCCATGGACACTCTACTTAGGGCATCCACCATAACATTGGCCTTTCCCGGATGGTACAGCACACTCATATCATAGTCCTTTAATAATTCTAACCATCGTCTTTGCCTAAGATTTAATTCTCTCTGGGTAAACACATACTGCAGACTCTTATGATCAGTGAAAACATCAACATGGACACCATACAAATAGTGTCTATAGATTTTCAAAGAAAAAATAATAGTAGCCAACTCAAGGTCATGGGTGGGCTAATTTTTCTGATGGGGTTTCAACTGTCTAGAAGCATAAGCTATCACCTTACCCTTCTACATCAATACGCAACCCAACCTAACTCTCGAAGCATCACAGTACACCACAAAACCATCAACACCATCAGGCAAAGTCAAAACAGGGGCTGAAGTGAGTCGAGTCTTCAACTCCTGAAAACTCTTCTCACAAGATTCAGACCACGAGAAATTCACTTTCTTTTGGGTCAAGCAAGTTATAAGAGAATCTATAGAGGATAAACCCTCAACAAAACGGCGGTAATAGCCAGCTAAACCCAAGAAACATCAGATATCAGTCGGAGAAATAGGTGTAGGCCAATTTCTAACAGCTTTGGTCTTTTGGGGATCAACTCTAATACCCTCAGAAGAAATGATATGACCCAGAAAAGTAATTGACCTTAGCCAAAACTCACACTTACTAAACTTAAAAAATAACTCTAAGGGTTTGCAAGACAGTTTGGAGATGATTAGAATGTCATCCTCACTACGGGAGTACACCAGTATATCATCGATGAACACTATTACAAACATATCCAGATATAGTCTGAACACTTGATTCATGAGGTCTATGAAAGCTGTTGGGGCATTAGTTAACCCGAAAGACATAACAAAAAACTTAAAATGGCTATAATGAGTTCGAAAAGCGGTTTTTGGGATGTCACACTCCCTAACTTTGAGTTGATGATAGACGGAACGAAGGTCTATCTTTGAGAAATAACTTACACCTTACAATTGGTCAAACAAATCATCTATCCTTGGAAGTGAGTACATAACGATGACTTTATTCAGTTGGCGGTAATCAATGCACATACGCAAAGAGCCATCTTTCTTTCTCACAAACAACACAGGAGCACCCCAAGAGAAAGTATTGGGCCTTATGAAACCCTTATCTAGTAGATCTTTGAGTTGCTCTTTTAACTCCTTAAGTTTTGTAGGGGCCATACGGTAAGGAGGAATAGAAATGGGCTGAGTATCGGGAAGAAGATCAATCCCGAACTCTATCTTTCTATCAGGAGGTATCCCTGGGAGATCATCCAAAAAGACATCAGAAAACTCATTGACGACGTTAACAGAGTGGAGAGTTGGAGTCTCAGACTTAGTGCCTTTGACTCTAACCAAATAGTAAATACACCCCTTGGAAATAAGCTTTCTATCTTTGAGGTAAGAGATAAAATAACTCTTGGGTGACACAGAATTCCTAGACCACTCAAACACGGATGCATCCTGAAACTAAAACTCGACCACTCGGGTCCGACAATCAATAGAGGCATAAGAAGAATATAGCCAGTCCATACCCAGAATCACATCAAAATCTACCATGTCTAACTCAATCAGATCATCCAACAAGACTCTATGAAGAATGGTAACAGAACATTTTTTATACACTTTCTGGGCAACAATCAAATCACCCACTGGGTAGAAATTAGGATAGGCTCAGGATTAATCTCATGACTCATTTCAAAATTCACAGCAATCAAAGGTGTAACATATGAGAAACTGGATCCAGGATCCAACAAAGCATACACATCGAACTAAAATATACGAAGCATACCAGTAACAAAATTGGGAGAGTCCTCCTATTCCTGGCAGGACGGTAAAGCATAGAATCTATTCTGACACTGCCCGCCAGCATTTCTAGAAGAGGCGCCCTAAGTTGGGGCTGGGCGAGTCGCTGGAACTGGAGCACTAACAGTCTGAGTCTAGGTCTGAGGGCGATAGTCACGACACCCTTATCCAAATTGGATGAAACTAATTTTATTAGAAAGAGGACTCTCATATCTTTTCATTGATATATAGTATATCACCCAGATCATTGTGTTACGAGAATTTATGATCGTTTGAAGTTGACCTAAAAATTTACTTTTGATACGCTGAAGTAGATCAACCATAACTTTTTGCTCCGATAGATAAATTGGATGAAACCAATTTCATTGGAAAGAGGACTCGTAGAGATTTCTGTTAATATATAATAGATCACCTAGATCATTATGTACAAGGATTTATGATCACTTAAAGTTGGAGCAAAAATACGTCAGGCCTCAGTACTTTTTCCTGCGCATTTTACTGTTCACTACTATTCATGGTTCGATCGGAATGTTCATAACTCGTCGCTCAGGTGTCTGTTTTGGATGATCCACATATATTTAGAAAGATTATTCGATACTCTACACAATGGTGGGTCATAATCTAAGAAATCCACATGAAAAATTTATAATTCATTCTAGAAGATAGAACCCAACACGTTTACGCATAAAATTACAACAAAAAATTTCCCAGGGTATTACAAGAGAATTATGGCTGAAGCATATAGTGTACGATATTCTATACATCCTGACGCTACCAAGATGTACCACGACTTACGGGAAATCTATTGGTGGAGTGGTATAAAGAAGGGTATATCTGAGTTTGTAGCAAAGTATGCAACTTACCAATAGGTTAAGGTAGAGCACCAGAGACCTGGTGGTGTGATGCAAGAATTTGGTATACCCACTTGGAAGTGGGAAGAGATAAATATGGATTCTGTGACTGGTTTACCTCTTTCACATCGTCATCATGATTCTATGGGTTGTTGTAGACAGGCTAACTAAGTCAGCACATTTCTTGCCTGTGCATACATCTTATATAGCTGAGGACTATGTAAGATTTTCTATTTGGGAGTTAATTAGGTTGCATAGAGTCCCCTTGTTAATTATTTCGGATAGGGGTACTCAGTTTATTTCTCAATTTTGGAGAGCTTTTCAGAGGGGTCTTGGTACCCAAGTTCATTTGAGTTCCATGTTTCATCCGCAAACTGATGGTCAGGCTGAGAGGACCATCCAACTTTGAAGGCTATGTTGAGGTAGTATGCTCTTGATTTCAAAGAAAGTTAGGATGAGCATTTGCTACTAATTGAGTTTGCATATAACAATATTTACCATGTGAGTATCAAGATGGCACAATTTGAGGCTTTGTATGGTAGAAGATGTAGATCACCCACAGGTTGGTTCGAAGTGGGTGAAGCTGCTTAGGTTGGACCTGATACGGTATTTGAGTCTATGGAGAAGGTGAAGTTGATTAGAGAAAGGTTGAAGATATCTTAGAGTCATCAGAAGTCATATGATAATGTGAGATAAAGAGACCTTGAGTTCAAAGTTAATGATTTGGTGTATTTGAAAATTTCGCCCATGAAAAGAGTGAAAATATTTAGGAAAAAGGGAAGCTTAGTCCCCGATATGTTGGCCCCTATAGGATCCTAAGTCATGTTGGGAGAGTAGCCTATGAGATTGAGTTGCCCGCAGAGTTGTCAGCTGTTCATCTTATCTTTCATGTCTCCATGCTTAAGAAGCATATTGGTGATTCTGTGGTAGTAGATCCTTCAGAGAACGCTGATATTCAGAACAGTCTTTCTTTTGATGAGGTTTTAGTTGAGATCCTAGATTACCAAATCCATAGACCGAGGAAAAAAGAGGTTCCCTTGGTCAAAGTATTGTGGCGAAACCAGTCAGTTGAGGGTGCAACTTGGAAAGTAGAAGCAGATATACGATCTAAGTACCCGCACCTTTTCTCCATAAGTTCTGAGCAAGATGAAGGTACTATTATTTCTTAATTTAGTCCCTTTCTAATCAAAGTTGGAACTGTATAGCTACTCCTACTATGAGTTTATGCATTCTATGAAGTATCCAAAAGTTTAGAATGAAGTAGAGTCAGTTTAGAAAAATGTTTCAGTTGTGTATCCTTAGTTCTCTCTGTGTTCTTAGCCTATCTAGTGACATTCGAGGACAAATGTTCTCAAGGGGGAGATATTGTAAGACCACATAATTTTTCCTCATCGTTAAAGACTTTAAATCAACTCAAAAGAAGCCTTACACTGAGAATTTTAGCTAAGTGTTCAACACTTAGTTCGTTTTTGAGCCTTCGAACTTCGATGAATTATTTCGTGACCTTACCAACCTCCGTTTCTTGATTTTTTTATTGCGTTGTGATGGGGAAAGTCAATAGGACATTTCGAGTAAGTTTTGGAATTTTGAAAATCCATTTAGGGCACGTTTGGATTTCGAACCAGTAGCTAAAGGCTATAGGAAGGCGCCACCTACCTTAGAAAAGGCTCTAGGCAAGGCGCCACCCACCTTAGCAAAGGCTCTAGGCAAGGCGCCGCCCTTGCCACATCCTTTGTGCCCAGTTTTCAACTTCTTTTCCCCGTCTCATTAAGGGTAAATATGGTATTTTCCACTCTCTTTTCCTCTTAAACACGAAATAAAGCCCCCAAATCACCATTCTATTGATACTTCCATCAAAATTGCTCAAGAACATCCATTAGGGTTTCAAACCAAATATCAAAATATCTTAAGATTCAACCGTAGGTTTTTGATAATTTTTCAAGATTTGAAAACCCCATTGCAAAGGCTATAAGAAGCATCTATTAATTTCATGAATAGCAATCCAAAGTTAAGAGTTCATCCAAATCTCCAAATTCAAGGTATGTGGAGTTTGAACAAGAACATTCTTTCGTTCTTGTGCCCAAAGTTTTAGTTTTGCTCAAAGAATTTCATATTTTCAAGATGAATTCATGTCTAGTTTACTATATTTCGAATTTATAAGATTATGACTTGTGCAGGCCTTGAATTGCATGATTATTTTGTTTAAGTATGATTTGAATTGATAATTCATGTTATGAATTGCACATTCCTACATTGATATCATATTTTCAAGAATTTCCAAGATTCTTGTCATGAATTGAGCCTTATTGTGAAATTGTTGATACCTTTTAAGTGTTTTAAGAAACTTACTTAAATTCCCATGTTATTGAAGCTTTAAAGTTGATTGATGATGAGTCTTCCAAGATTTCAAGAAAAGAATTGATTTTTTATCCTAAGCTAAGAAAGAAATCAACACCATTTTGATTTAAGTAAAAAGAAAGCATAGTTGGCTTCCATTGTACCCTTTGTACTAATTAAGGTGGATTTTTCTTAAAAGTTCTGAGCTTAAGTAAGGGAGTAGTATTTAGCACCGAGTTGGGCTTGATTCCAAGGTCTCATGTCCCAGAACTACTTGACCCCGTAGGTTTTTGATTTACCCCAAGTGGGTTAAGCTAGTAATCATTAAAAGTAAAGGTTCTACTCCAATGGCAAGGATAGAATAGCTCTCCCCAATGTGGGCAAGACGTTGGACTACATGTAGCTCATATGGTTTATGTCGGTTAGAAGAAACTCCCAAGTTTCCTAGAGTCTCAAGTCTTAAAGTCCTAAGTTCTTGAGTTTTAAATAAGTTTTACTATTCTCAAGATAAAAGTGTAAGTTGAAGGCATATGTATTTTTTTGAAAACTATGATCCTAAGATTTCTAAGATTCTCAAGTGTCATAATTTATAAGTCCCAAGAAGTTCCTTGCTCTCATAAGATTAAAATATATGTCCTGAAAGTTGATATTTTAAGATTTCATCTAGTTATAATTTACAAGTTTAAGAACAAAGAAAGAATACAGATTTAGAAGAAAGTGTAATGACTCACGTGATTTATATTACATGTCTTCCTATTCGTGATTTATGAGAGTTTATTTCAAGCTATGTGAGGCATCTATTATAGCATGCATGTTTTTTATACAGACTTATGATTTGATTATTTAATTGCATACACCCCCCATATACTCAATACATTCCCAAGATATTGATTCATATACTTGTCTGTGTGCTACATTTTCTCATAATGTAGGTTCAGGTGCTCAGTCCCAGCCTCGTCAGTGATTTCCGAGTACCTTTATCTACATCTCCACAGTGGTGAGTCCTCATAGTTTGAGGACCTATCTTCAGACATTTCAGTAGTTTTAGTAGATGTTTTATTGCTTTCAGTTCAGTTTGGGTCAGTTGGGGATCTGTCCTAATGGCTCTCTATTTCATTGAGTAGTAGAGGCTTTGTCAGACTAGATTGTCAGTATGTTTAGATACTCAGTATTTTGTTACTTGCATAGTACTCATTCATAGTTTAGATAGACATGAGATGATATGTTTCATTATGTTGCTCTCATTATCTTGATTTAAGCATTTAGAAGTAGTAACAGGCTCAAAGGCTTAGCTTGGGGCAACTTGTAGCCTTAAACACCGTGTGACGCCTCGAAACCTGTTTTTGGGGCGTTACAAGAATGAAAACTCTAAGTTCTAAAATCTTATTATCTTAATCATTTTTTTTAAGTTTGCTTCCGAACATATTTGGCTTATCCCAATTGTTTCACTATGTGTAATTGCTTTCCTTCCAGTTAACTCCTAACCATAATCTCTCAAGAGTCGTGAAAGTCATGTTCATGAACCATTAACAGAATATTTTTTTTTACTGTCCAAAATACTATCAAAAAGTATCAAATAAAAATCTTATTAACCCAAAGTGATTGAATTCCCAACATGAGCCCAAAAAGGGATAAATTATGTACATGAACCTAAAACGGATAAACTATGAATATGAGTCTAAAAAGGCTAAACTATAAACATGAGCCTAGAATGGCTAAATTGTGTACATGAGCTTAAAAAGGCTAAACCACGAGCATAAGTCTAATGTGGCTAACACTTTGAAGATAAACAAATAAGATAACGTCATAAGCATAAGGGAGTTGGTTAGCTGACCGTGAAGGCATAGGTCTAAACGACAAATGCCCGAAACTATGTTTGCTAACATAGGATAGAGATCACTTCGCAAGTCGAAATACTTTTTTTATGTGTCCCGAAAAGGGACTAACCATGGATACTTGCTAGCAAATTATGTCATGTCACATCCTATGCTCGACAAGATATTGGACGGCTTAGCTGACCGGGTCAAGATCAGACTCCATCTTCTTACATGGTGGTTTATGACGGTTCACTACTTTCTCCCACAAATAATCAAGGAAATCGAATCTATCTTACTTGGTCAAATATAAATTTATTTTGTATTCTTGTTCCTTTCCATTTGCTTTCACTTATATTTAAATTTTATTGTCATTTCTAATCTTTTGTTGTATTACCTTTCTGAAATGGCTTTACATACCAATACATTCCACGTATTGACCGCCTTTGGCGCTATATCATTTCATGATGTAGGTTCTAGCGCTCAAGTTCGCGGTGAGGCATCTCATTAGGATCTCTATCTTCTGCTATTAGTGAGACTCTTTCCCACCAGGAGGCCAAACGAGATATGATTATTATTATTATTATATATTTTCTTTCCTTTCAGTATTAGTACTTATTAGAGGCTTCACAGGCTGGCGTAGTTGTCAAGCAAACTTTGTAATTTCCAATTTTCATTTATCATAACTATTGGTATTGTTGGACATATTGCGGTATTAATAAACTTGGGTGAAGTTTTATCTCCTGAGGAAAATTATAATTGAATTGTATATTACTTCCGATTTATCCATTTGAAATAAAAGTATGCTCAGATGATATGTCAGAACGTTCGCCCGTACTAGCTATAGTATCGGGTGCGTGCCACATCCAGGGTCCCGGCTCGGGTCATGACACTACACCACTTCTGCTACTTGATGGTCCAGTTCCCCCTAAACCCGACTTCAAGCCCTTGATTGGAGCCTCCGTCGTCAATTTTCTTCTAGGGTCGTGTTCTTCGGCCTGCTGACCATGGCTGCCGCACGTTAGTTAACGTGTACCTGGAGAGCGTTTTTGGAAACATACCCTTTCACGCATCATTAAAAATATATATTTGCTTACACTAAAATATATGTTTATGTTTACATTATTATATTAAAGTGAGAAGAATCTTTGAAAAGTAATTTAATCTTTGGGGAAAAGACACCACATGGCCATTTTAAAAACAAATAACCCAAGTTTGAGATTTTATCAAAAAGTGGCCAATCAGATAAAGTATTTCCACTTTATAGCCATTTGGATCATTTTTGCCATGTAGTTCAGATAAAATTTATATACCATATTCAGTCCATATACCATACTGATAAAGTTTTTAACTTGGCCATTCGATCCTTTTAAAAATATTTTTTTTTTTTTTGCTATAAATTTTTTAACTGAAAAATATTCTATTTTTTATTTTTTAGAAAAAGAAATTAAATATAATTATATAAAATGGTATAATTATTATATAGAATATTTATCTGTATAAGATATATGGATAGAAATTATATAATTCTATCAAATATGTATATGTATAAAATATATAAAAAAAATATATAGAAAGTGTATAGATATTATATAATTATTGTATAAAATGTGTAAAAAAAATGTAAAATTATTGTAGAAATTGTGTATCAAAACTATATAATTTTTGTATTTAATATTTATCTATATTAGATATGTATAGATACTGTATAGAACAAGCCAACAAATTGAAATGGTTAGAGAGTGGAATTTAAATTTCATGGCCATTTTCGTGGAGATAGTTTCATCTGAAGTGTCATTTCTGTTCTTTCCCCTTAAACTTTTGCACTTCATTAAAATTCTCAATAATAGATAAAATCATTTAATTTTAAATAATCAAACGTTACACGTGTGAGGCACGTGCGGTTAAACTAGTTGATCTAAAAATATAAATTAGCGACAGTGAAGTTTTTTTTTGGTTTCCCATCCGGTGTCCGGTGCCCGCATTGGAGCCCCAACTAATCCAGATCGCGCGTTACGGGGCCCATTAAGGTGGCAACGCTCCCAACAGAGTTTTCTCCGTACCCTGGTCTCGACCTCTGGTTAAAGGTGGAGTAGCCCCATCTACTGCACCACAACCCATGTTGGTGCGATAATGAAGTTCGTGCTACAAAATAATTCCCAAATTTGACGTTTAATGGGCCTGCTGTCAATGGTGACCAAAGGAGCCCCAAGCTCGACTCGAATGATAAGATAATGCACCAGCTGAAACCTCTTGGACGTGAATAGCCTACTCATGTTCAACTTATATCTTTTAATTGGTTAATTTTTATTAATTGAGGTAAAATATAATTTCACTAATAATTGACTCTAAAAATGTAAACTAGCCACAATAAAGTTATTTCTAACAAATAATTGTCGCTCTATGTCTTTTCTGCGCAGTCATTTGTATTTTCTATATCTGGAAGTCAAAAACCAAACTTGTATTTATGTCTAAATAGGATTTGTAGTCAAAACAATATTATTTAAAGTAGGTTTTGTAATACCATAATCATAGATAGGCCGATGGCTCCTGTATCAAATCCTAACTTACCACATGATATCATAATTGATATACTCACAAAACTTCCTGTAAATCAGTTTAAGGTTTAAATCATGGTATTCTTTAATTCAAGATGGAAAATTTATCAAGCAACAATATGATACTCACAAAAAGTGTCAAAAGTACTTTCTGGCTTCTACCAGATTCAAGACGAACCAATGGGTTTTCTACCACTACACCATGGACATCCCACAACTTGATTCCAGTAGTACAGCCTCTCTTCTCGAGTCCCCTGTTCCATTAGGAATTGTCCCTAACATACAATATTTCTCATCTAATGGAATAATTCTAATAACATGCTCTAATAATGGAAGAATCGTTATGTGGAACCCTATTACCAGAGAATCAAGAAGAATCCCTTGTCCAATTCGGAGTACTGACAGGATGTTGCTCTATGATTTTTTAAATTCTTTTCTACTTTCCTTGTATTGATGGCTACAAAATATTCAGATTAGGACCTAGAGTTGTTAGTGGTGACATGGAGATTGATATATTTTCAACGAAAGGTAACACTTGGAAATCGATTGGCCCGTTTCCTCCAAATTATTGCTTCTCTGGTAATAGGGTTGTTATGGCAGATGGGATTGTTTATATGATGGCAAGGAGGACAAATTTAATTGATTGTGATGTTACATTTTAATATTCATTCACAATTGCTGCATTTTTCTTTCCAATTTGGCTGCCTAATTCATTCAACTTGGTAGCCTCATTTATTTAACATTGGCAACAAACCACACACATTACATGGCTGCAATTTTCAGCCTTCATAACTGCCTTATCCTTCAACCTTGGCTGCCTCACTCTTCAACTTTGGTGGCTGAAATTTTTCAATTTTGGCACCAACATTGGATGTCACTAATGACATCAATGTAGGCTGTTTTTATCCTATAAATAGAAGAGCTTTCAGCTCATTTTAGGCACATCAAATAACACAAAAAATACCAATACAAGTTAATAGAGAGTTCACAAAAAACTTGCCAAACAAGAGAGTTTATTAGTTGAGGGGAGGTGTTCTTATTGTGGAGCTTTGAACACAACTCTTGTCCAGAGTTGTTGAGTTATTGTTAGAAGGCTATTGTATCCTGAAGGGGATAAGTCAAGAAGATTACTGTTGGACCGGTGAAACATTTGCTTAAAGAGAGCGAGATATCCTCGCCTCAGCCGAAGAAGTAGAAGATAGTCTTTTATATTTTCTTCACTTGTAATTTTCAATTGTAAGTTTATTGTAATTTCACCAACAGATTGTACTATAATGAATTTTTGTTTGGAGAAGGAAAAAATTGAGGAGGAATTATTGTGTCCGTTTACTACGGAACGGAGAAGAGCTGTTTTGTATTCTCTAGGAGAAGAAATTTGTCTATGTAGGACATTGCGAGATAATAATCAGAGCCATGAATTTTGGTTGTATATGACGAAAACAAATTCATGGAATAAGATATTGACAATTCCATTACCTCTCAATTTTTATTTGAGACCTCTGAGATTTTTGAAGGATGGAGACGTCATGTTTCAGCAGTACAATAACAACTCTATATTTGTGGTTTACAATTCAACAACACAAAAATTGGAACAAGTTAATATTGTTGGGATTGAAGAAGGACTTTACTTCAGTGAAGTTGTAACTTATGTCAAATCTTTGTCCTCTCCTAATTTATACAGGTAGGAAGTTTTAGATGTGTTGTCTTTCAATGCTCGGTTGAGATGGTTCAGGCATGTGAACAAAAGATGCACAAATGTCTTGGAGGTGTGAGATTTTGCCTATTGTGGCTATTATGAGAGATAGAGGTGGACTAAAGAAGTCTTGTAGTAAGGTGATAAGACAGGACACACCTGTAGCTTAATGATATGGAGGTCGATGATCAGGTTATAAGGTTAGTATGTAGTGGAGTATTGTCTAGTTCCCCTATCAGTACTATCTTATTCTTCAATCTTAGTGTTACTTATTGTATCCTTTGGTTCAGTAATCGTACACTCTGTGGTAGCTTTTATTTTTAAATTGTTTTTCGTGTGGCTTCTTTGCTACTGTATTTGTTTTACTTGTTGTTTTTGGATATGCTTCTCATGAACCGATGGCCTATCAGAAAAAATCACTTTATCTTCATAAGTTAGGGGTAAAGTTACATACAGACCACCCTCCCCAAGTCTTATGATTATCTCTAATATCACTGAATGGGTGTTGATCCTATTCAATATTCTTGTATTCATTCTTGTGCATCATATCATAAGAAAACTTCCCAACCTTTTCTGCAAGAAAGCCCATTGTCTGAGGCTATTATGATTTGGTTTTCCTTTCTTTGGTAATCATTACCATTGCAGAAATGGATTTTTTCATATTTTCTTCACCAGAAACAAGACCATTGCAGAAACTCCCGAACCCTTCTATCCAACTGTCACTTTTCGCGCTCTGTGTCTCTACTCTTTCAGGAGACTCCGGTCTTCCAATAGCTTTATCACCCTCTCATGCATCTTTTCTTCATTTGATCCCCAATTAATCCTGTTTTAATGGAAAACGAACATCATGCAAAGATTTGATACATGATGGAATCATCAAAGATTTGATCCTTTTGAACTGTCTTTAACTCACTAGAGGCATGGGAAAGGAAATTTGATAAAAATATAAAGACAGACCCTTTTTCTTCAACATATTGAAAGCTTCTCATTTGTCTGATAATAACTCCTATCAAATTTAGACATGTTTTTGTGCAAGAACAAGAAGCACAAACCGAACTAAAAGCTCCAAATCAATGATAGTACAAACAAGTAATATCACTTAGTAATGCAATTTATGCCTTGCAACGATCCGAACTAGGGCCTGGCCGTAACGGACATCCCGAACTATGAAGGTTCAGGCGTCCTACTCTACTTGGTAATCATGCACAACATTCACATAATAAAAGAAGATATAAAAATATAATATGATACGGAAACATGGTCATACTCTGGATTTAGTCTAACAATAAGGAATGAAATCTGAAATCAACTAAACCACATTTGGAACAGTCTACGAAATCTCTACTACATGAAAATCTGACAACTATCTAAAAACTTGGACAAGGCCCCCAGTAGACCAAAACTGTAATAGATGACACAATCTGAAAGGACAGGCCTTCTGGAATAGAGAAGGCTCACCACTACACAATCTGATTTGCTGTCTGAATTATCTACTGCTTATCTGAACCCCTAGAATGAGCCTCAGAACCTGAAAGGTAGGGGAGAGGGGTCAATACAGATGTACTGGTACGCAGAGAAAATCCAAAATAATCATTTTTATTCAACATATATGAGAGCAATTTAAAGGAGTTCACAAACATATCATACAGTAGGAAATCACATGGGCCTTTTCGAAAGATTCTGAAAAATCATCTGAACTCTATGACACTCTTTGTTTTACTTCTGCGCTAGGTGGTGTACCCTACAACTCCAAAATTTCACGAGCTATATGGAATCCGCTAGTGACTTAGCGAGGAAGCCTCCAACCCAAGTATGCCACAAGGGTTAGAGTCTCTGACTCTGCTACGCCACACGGCCGTCACCAGCGTAAAATAATATACCCTGATCGACAAATCATGTTTTAGGCTAAGAGTTACTTGAACTAAAGCCCTCTTCGGGTAACCACCTAACCCTCTTTAAGCCCATTTTTAACTCTTTAAAGCATGCATTCTCTGAAAACATATTCTGAAAACATACTCTGTTATGGCATACATGTTTATGGTATCGTCATACCATTGACTTGTAAGTCACGTCTCTGAGCCATAAATAACATATTATAATATCTGTTTTCAAAATATAAGTTTGGGATCTCCATATCAATAAATTAATTCAAAGAAACTCTTTCTCAAACCTCATGTAAACACATGCAAGGCACTCTCTTTGTCAAGCATTTCAATAATACAAGGTGGTCATGTCAAATTTCTCAATCACATGAAAAATTTTCTCATTTAAAACAAGGATGTAATTATATCAAGAAACTCCCTCTCATCGTCTCTAAATCATGCTCAAACACTAAGGTATTGAGAAAACTAGATTCAAAACCATAAATCATACATTTCAAATCATTCACAACAAGATCATAAACTTGAATTTATCACAAGAGAGAGACTTCATAATCTGTGCTCTCAAGCAAATCTTAAATTTCAATTTCATACATATTCATATACTTGTAAATCAATTTAAGGGGATAAGGTCTAAAGACCAAAACAAGAATATCAATAACATACATAAAGCATAATAAAAATCATGGATTTCAAACCACTTTAACAAATTCATGCTTGATAATCTTTAAGTCATAATTGAGTGTTTTCAACAAGCCCATGTATTTTTAGAATAAACCCCACGTAACTCAGTTTAGGAATTTGATGAATGATTTTAGAAGCCTACGATTTGGGGATTACAAATCTTCAATCAATCTTGAAAACCCACGGTTAAATCTTAAGTTATTTAGGTTTTTAGTTTGAAACCCTAGAGAGTGTTCTTGAGTAATTTGGATAATTGTGAATGTATTCTGGTGTCTTTGGGATTAAATCCCGTATTTAGGCTGATAAGGGGGTGGAAAATACCCAATATACTCTTAATGAGATGGAATTTAAATATAACTGGGAGCCCGATTTAATGGACCACCGCGACGCACCACAATCACGGTGGCTCACTGGAAATTGACAAATGGAATTCTTAAGGTCACCGCGATACAGAGCCATTACGTTGTCCCACTGGTTGGGACCTAAAACTTCAGCGCGACACGCCACAATCGCGCTATGCTACTGAAATTTGACAATTGCTAAATAGGCCCCCTCCACGACGCGCCAAGCACTAAAATGTTGGTGTTTTATGATTAAGACTTAAACCAGCCATAACTTCTTGTCCGGATATCGGATTTGGACTAATTTTATATTGATGGAAAGCTCATTCAATTTTCCACATGATAAAATGTCGAAATTATGAAAATTATATATCGTTTAAACTTTACTCACTTTGGAAGTCAAAAATGAGACTCAGTCTCTTAGACACTATTCTAGTCATTTAACCCTAAGAGCATACTACCACGAGCTAACACATGGATGATGCGGGGTGTTACATTATCCCCCCTTGGGATCATTCATCCCTGAATGATGACGCAGAACACAGACAAGCACGATTTAAGGTATACTAAGGTCGTAAAAGAATATAGCAAGGATTGTACCTTCCATTTCGTCATTCACCGGAGCAAACAGGTTTGGATATCTTGCTCTCATGTCATTTTCTGATTCCCAAATTGCTTCTTCAACTTTTTGATTTCTCCACAACACCTTAACCGACACTATCTCTTTGCTCCTCAACTTCCGAACTTAGCGATCTAAGATTGCAATAGGTTCCTCTTCATATGCTAATGAGTCTGTCACCTTGATCTCCTTTACAGGCAACACTATGAAATGGTCTCCAATACATATCTTCAGCATGGATATGTGAAATACCGGATGAACAGAACCCAGATCTGTAGGCAACTCTAACTCATACACAACTGTAGCTATCCTTCTCAAAATCTGGTATGGTCCTATATAGCGAGGACTCAGCTTACCTTTCTTCCCAAATCGTATAACTCCCTTCATAGGGGAGACTTTTAGAAATACCCAATCACCAACTTCAAATTCTAGCTCCCTTCTTCTAACATCAGCATTGGATTTCTGTCTACTCTGGGCTTTCTTAAGTCATTCTCTAATAATTTTCACGTCCTCTATTGCCTGATGAACAAGATCAGGCCCAAACAACTGTGTCTCACCCATTTTATACCACCCTATTGGCGACCTACATCTTCTTCCATACAATGCCTCAAAAGAAGCCATCTTAATACTGGCATGATAACTGTTATTATATGCGAACTCTATCAATGGTAAGTGATCTACCCAACTACCTTTGAAGTCAATCATGCAGGCCCTCAACATATCCTCAAGGGTCTGAATGGTGCGCTCATCTTGCCCATCAGTTTGAGGGTGGAATACAGTACTCAGATTCACTTGGGTACCTAAACCCCTCTGAAACGATCTCCAAACCTGGGAAGAGAATTGCGTACCTCGATTAGATATGATGGATACAGGTGCTCCATACAAGCGTACTATTTTCTCAATGTAAAGCTTGGCATAATCATCACCTGAATGGTTGGTCCTCACAGGCAGGAAATATGCTAACTTGGTTAGTCTGTCAACAATCACCCAAGTAGAATCATACTAGTTTCGGGACCTTGGAAGTCCCATAATAAAGTCTGTATTGATCATTTCCCACTTCCACAAAGGCAAATCTATCTCTTGGGACGTACCACCTGGCCTCATATGTTCTACTTTAACTTATTGGCAGTTCAAACACTTAGAAACATAATTAGCCACATCACGCTTCATATTATTCCATCAATATAAGGTCTTTAGATCATGGTACATCTTAGTAGAGACTGGGTGAACAACATACCACGAAGTGTGAGCTTAGTCAAGGATTCTCTTTCGTAACCCATCTACATCTGGCACACATAGTCTACCCTAATATCTTAAGATTCCATCACCACCAATTTCAAATGACATCACCTTCTGTTGACCCACATATTTCTTGATATGCATCAAGATGGGATCTTCAACCTGCTTCTCTTTAACTTTAGCACAAAGGGAAGATTTAGCTACCTCATGAACAACCACTCCCCCATCTTTGAAATCTAAAATTTGGACTCCTAGATTTACAAGTCAGTAAATATCCTTCACCATCTCCCTCTTTCCCTTTTCAACATGAGAAAGACTACCCATATACAACCTACTGAGGGCTTCGGCTACCACATTTTCCTTGCCTGAATGGTAGTACAGGCTCATGTCATAATCTTTCAAAAGCTTCAACCAATGTCGTTGCCTGAGATTCAATTCTTTCTGCGATAAAACATACTGTAAACTCTTGTGGTCAGTAAATATATCAACATGTACCCCATAGAGATAATGCCGCCAGATTTTAAGTGCAAACACCACAGCCGCTAACTCCAAGTCATAGGTAGGGTAATTTTGCTTATGCATCTTCAACTACCTAGATTCATAGGCCACCACCTTACCATGCTACATAAGTACACACCCAAGTCCCATACGGGATGCATCACAGTACACAATAAACCCCTCCGTACCTTCCAAAAAAGTCAAGATAGGAGCAGTTGTCAACTTATCTTTTAACTTCTCAAAGCTATTTTCACAGGAGTCAGACCACACGAACTTTAACTTTTCCTGAGTCAACTTAGTAAGTGGTGTAACTATGGAAGAAAAAATCTCTACAAATATTCTGTAATATCCTGCCAAAATCAAGAAGCTTCGAATATAGGTTGGAGTCATGGGTCTGGGCAATTTTCTCACTGCCTCAATCTTTTGGGGATCAACCTTAATCCCATCACTAGACACGATATGCCCCAAGAAAGCAATAGCATTAATTCAGAATTCACACTTGGAAAATTTTGCATACAACTCATGATCTTTGAGAGTCTAAAGGATGATTCGGAGGTGATTGGCATGGTCCTCCTCACTCTTGGAATAAATCAGTATTTCATCAATGAAAACTATAACAAAAAGATCTAGAAACTGGTGGAAAACCCTGTTTATAAGATCCATGAAGGCTGTAGGGGCGTTATTCAACCCAAAGGACATGACTAGGAATTCATAATGACCGTATCTAGTTCAGAAAGTTGTTTTGGGAATGTCTGACTCTTTAACTTTCAACTGATGGTATCCCAAATGAAGGTATATCTTTGAAAAACATTTAGCACCCTGGAGTTATTCAAAGAGATCATCAATCCTAGGAAGAGGATATTTATTTTTAATAGTGACCTTATTCAACTGGCAATAATCTATGCACATACGCAGGGAACCATCTTTCTTTCGCACGAAGAGTACAGGTGCACCCCAAGGAGAAACACTGGGACCTATAAAACTTTTGTCTAGAAGGTCTGTTGGCTGTTCTTTTAACGCTTTCAGTTTTGCAGGAGCTATTCTATATGGTAGAATAGAAATGGGACGGGTGTCTGGTAATAAATCAATGCCAAAATCTATCTCCCTATCAGGTGGTATTCCTGGGAGATCACCTGGAAAGACTTCTAGGAATTCATTCACCATAGGGACAGACTAAAGAGAAGAGCTTTCGGTATTCGAATCTTTAACCCTAATAAGATGATATAAACAACCCTTAGAAATAAATTTACGGGCTCTGAGGTAAGATATAAAATGACCTTTAGGTGCTAAATAATGTCCCTCCCACTCTGCTACTGGTTCATTTGGGAAGGAAAAAGCGACTCTTTGGGTTCTATAATTTAGTGTGGAATAGCACGAATGGAGCCAGTCCATTCCTAGGATAGCATCAAAATCAAGCATGTCTAGGTCTATGAGGTCTGCCATGGTATCACAGCTACAAACAGTCATCACACACTTTCTATACACCCTCCTAGCCACCATAGAATCACCCACCGGAGTAGACATAGAAAAAGGCTCAGCAATCACATCGGGTTCAAACCCAAAACCAACAGCCACGTAAGGGGTCACATATGACAGGGTAGACCCGGGATCAAGTAACACATAAAAATCACGAGAAAAGATTTACAACGTACCAGTAACTATATTCGGTAAGGCCTCTACCTCTTGGAGGTTGGTCAAAATGTACAACCGATTGTGGCTGTTTCCGGCGGCTGAAGTGACACCCTTCTGAGGCTGTGGTGGTGCAGAAGAATTAGCCCGTGACTTGGCTCCACCAATATTAACCTTTGCTGTCGGACATTCTCTCTGTATATGGCCTGGCTGGCCGCACACATAACACACCATAGCTCCAAACTGACATCTCCCTAGATGATTCCTCCTACATTTCTCACAACGCGGGTATGTCTGAGGGGTCTGAGTTACACTTCCTTGAGACTAGAAATCCTGTATCCTTGGTCCTTGCCTATACTGGAAATCCTGAGTGCGCTGTCCAGCTGGGGTCTGGTCACCGGGGCACTGGCTGCAGACTACATATTACCCCAATTCTTCTTCTTCTGCCATTTATTACCCCAATTCCCATTCTGCTGCTGACTGTAGCTCTGGTCTGGTGTTTTGTCTCTCTTTGCCTGTCTTTATTTCTCTCTGGATTCAGTAATTTTCTTTTTCTTTTCCTCAACTTGTTGCATGTGGACTGATAGTCTGGCAAAATCCATATCCCGGTTCAATATTTCTCCCTGACATTCAAGCACTAAGCCATCTGAAAGGCCAGATGCAAATTTTCTCATTCGGGCTCTCATGTTACTAGTCATCTCTAGAGCATAACGGGCTAGTTGGTTGAACCTTAGAGTGTACCCCTGGACACTCATCTTTCCCTGATTTAGGTTTACAAACTCCTCGGTTTTGGCCTCCCTCAGCTCTAGAGGAAAGAACCGATCAAGGAAGGCTTCCACGAAGTCGGCCCAAACTGTGGGATCAGCATGCTCACTCTTTGAATCTTCTCACTCGTTATACCATTGGTTTGCTACATCCTTAAGCTGGTAAGTTGCTAACTCAACCCCCTCTACCCCATCTATGTGCATCACTTTAAAGATCTTCTCCATCTCATCCACAAACTTCTGTAGATCCTCTTCTACCTTGGTACTAGTAAACTTAGGCGGGTTCATCCTCATGAACTGGACCACTCTTATAGACTCAGACGTAACAGATGCAAACCTAATATATTCCGACCGTTGAGTCTGTGTGGCTACCAACTGCGCAAGTATGTGAATGGACTATCTGAATTCTGCATTAGATACTTCTCTCTCGCGAGGCTGAGTATGGTTAGTCCCCGTTCGAGGAGCTCTGGGTTCCTTGGGTGGGCTGGTCTGAGTAGGTGGGACTCTCAGAGTAGCATCAATCTTTGGAGTCTGAGCTCTATTTTGGGTCCTCATCCTATGAGTGGGATGGACCTCATCTGTCTGTGCATTCTGATTGATAGTACGACGGGGAGGCATGATTTTTGTTCTGAAATACAAGAGATCATGGATTAGAGGATAGATTAGACTCCAAAGCACGAACTAAATTACAAAGAGGGGAAACATTTTTAAATTCCTAGTAGCCTCCTTCTTATAAGTGTGGCGCGCTACACACCCATAAATAAGACTCTACCCGATGCGATTTCGCAGACACCATGGGACCATGAACCGTGCTCTAATACCAAGTTTGTCACGACCCGAACTAGGGTCTGGCCATGACGGACATCCCAAACCATGAAGGCCCGGGCGTCCTACTCTATCTGGTAATCATGCACAACATTCACATAATAAAAGAAGATGCAGAAATATAATCTGATGCGGAAACATGGTTATACTCTGGATTTAGTTTAACAATAAGGAATGAAATCCAAAATCAACTAAAGAACATATGGAACAGTCTGCGAAATCTCTGCTACATGAAAATCTGACAACTATCTGAAAACTGGGACAAGGCCCCAGTAGACCAAAACTATAATAGATGACATAATCTGAAAAGACAGGCCTTCTGGAATAGAGAAGGCTCACCACTACACAATCTGATTTGTTGTCTAAATTATCTACTACTTATTTGGACCCCTAGAATAAGCCGCAGAACCTGAGAGATAGGGGAGGGAGAGTCAATACAGATTGGAGCTGGAGCAATTTCTTGGTGCAGCAAAAGGCAACCAATAGTGTTGTTGTCAACAACAGAAGCAGAGTATCGAGCAGCAGCAGTTGTAGCTCAAGAAAGTACATGGCTTATGCAGTTGATAAAGAACTTGCAACAATCAGTTGGATACATCGTTCCCTTGTACTGTGAAAATCAGTCAGCGATTTGCTTGGCTGAAAATCCTACTTTTCATGCAAGAAATAAGCATGTGGAAATACATTATCACTTCATCAGAGAAAAGGTGTTGCAAGGAGAGATTGAATTGAAGCATATTAAAATCGAGCAGCAAATTGCAGATGTGTTCACAAAAGGCTTAAGTGTCAATAAATTTGAAAGCTTATGTCAACAGCTGGGCATTGTTAAGACAGGAGCTGATGTCAAGAGGGAGTGTTAAGGTTGTACAAGATCAGTTGTTGTTTTCTAGTTTGACTAAGACTGTAGTAGTTATATTTTAGCATTCAGTTAGCATTTGTATTTTTTAGTTTGTGATATTTTTGGTTCCTGTTTCATAGTACTACAGATATGTGTTCTTAAGTTTAGGAGAACTTGTTTAGTGAAATTACAATAGTGGTTTAGTGGGATAGTGACTCTTTAAACTATGTAAGCCTATATAAGGCCACTAAGCGTATTGAATGAAAGTATTAGCAAACATTTTCAAGGCTTTCTCTTCTCTGCTTTCTTCCCTGTTATTTTTTATGCTCCATTACCAAGCTACCTGTGAGTTGAGTTCTTCATTACAATCATAAAATCATATTCAATTAGAATTTAAATTATGTTAAGATGGAAACAGGTACAGTTTATCAGGATATCTACGAAGGGAATCATAAATATATTTTAATTCAACATCACAAAGGTATAAAATTTGGTCCTTAAAAGACATAATATCTAGTTGCAACAAATAAATTATCCCTCACCTTCCGTTGAAATGGTTTGTCGCTGCTTTGTCTATTTGATACAAGAATAATCACGGATATGGACTTATACGGGTGTGCATTGGTCTCAAGACTTGGTGTGTGCAATTTAAGTGTAGAAGAGGTCCAAAATACACCAAAATCATCCCATAACTTACATTTGATGGGCAGCCCACTCTTTGAAGGCCCTTTTGGTCATTTTAACTTATATCTTGTAATAGCTATATAAAGAACAATGTAGAATTTTATTTACTTAGATTATTATAGATGTTGAAGTGAGAAACACTTGAAAAATACAAAGTCCTCTCTTGTCTTGATGAGGCAAAAATCGAAACTAGGAGACAATAATAGGGTGGATTCTCTTTGTTGTTGATTGCTTGGAAACGTTGATGCTAGAGAGGTGGAATCCGATCTTGTGTCACGTAAGAGATAGGTGATTATAGTGTGTAGTGTTAAGGGTCCAAGAGTGGAATATGTTCTTGGGTTCTTAAGATTACTTCTTTAATTTGTCTATCTATCTATCTTTCTATTCTTGCAATCTTGTAAACGTTTGTATCTTGTATTATGAGTTGTTTATTGTTGTTATTGCTCTTATCATATTGTTGTCAATCTTCTTGTGTTCATCACGTTTTGGTGGCTATTTTGGTGTTAAAAACACTCTTTTATCTTGTATTCTTATTGTTGTAGTGAATCCGAGAGTGGTCTCCAAAAGGTCCAGATCCTTAAAATTTGCGAACTGATTTGGAGTGTGTTTTGTGTCTTCCGTGGTCGTTTTTGTATCATTTGGTATCAGAGAATGGCTAGATATTGTTCCTAAAAGATCAATCTTGGGCTTGATTGTTAGAAAATTCAAAAAAAAAGTGTTAAGAACTGAAAATTCTAGAAAAATAGCAATTTGTCCATGTTTGTGTTCTTGTTGTGTGTCTGTTAGTTTTGTGACTAGATCTAGTAGTCTTTTACTTGTTTAGTGTGTTTCTAGTATTGTATTCTTTCTCACCAACACTAAAAGTGACTAGAGATAAAGTTGAGCTTATAATCTTGACCATTGTTGTGGCGACTTGAAAGTGTTTTGGATGTTTTTGTTGTTGTGGCTTCACTTGGGCCACATGTTCTTCACCTTGTTGTTGTTCTAAGATTGACCGCGTGATTTGGTTGTTAATTGGTGGCCTAAGAACCATTTAGTTAAAGTTGTAGTTGCCTTGGTCAAGTGTTGCAGATAATATTATTGTGGATTTAGAATGGGGCGTGAAAGAGGAATTGTTGGTGTTCTTGGAAGATTGTTGTGGTTCTTGGAATTGTTGTTGTTGTTCTTGGTGAATGTTTTTGTTGTTCTTGATGTTCATCACTATCTTCATACTTTGTTAAAAAAAAAAGTGCTTATTTGATCCAAAAAGGTGAAGGAAAAGGTGTAGGAATTTGTTAGTCTTGAAAGACTACTCAACCACCAAAGACTTTAACAACCACTATCCAACAACTTTCAATGATTTAAGGAAAACCAAATTTCTTGTTTTAAGAAAAAGTGCAAGTCAAGTCAAGACTTTTTGTGTTATAATTTCAAAAGGGATCCAAGGCTTGTATTTCCCTCCGTTAACCAAATTCCACAATTCCAAAGTTGTGAATTGACCAGACTTGAAATTGGACAACAAAATTGTGTGGGACCGTGACCAATTACATGGTTGCCACATCATCATGTTTTTACTGTTCACACAACATATTTTAAGCTCAAATTTTGATCTTTTAGTTTCATTGTATTTTTTCTTTAGTTTTGTTTGTTGATTCCATTACTAACTAACGAGTTAGTACTAGATTGTAAGTTAGTTTTGAAACCATTCTTCGTGTGTACATTTCTTTGTGTGTCTTAGTATTTTGAGTCATTGTAGTACTTGGTCCATCTCTCAACGCCTCTCAGAGTACAAGCAAACTTACCCCACTTGTGAGATCAAAAGTGAGAAATCCGAGAGACAAAAAAAAAAGAATAAAGAAAGTGTGTGAGGACCATTCTTTGTACAACTAACTTGTTTGTTATTTTGTAGGTAACTTCTTGGCTAAAATGGACAACAATGCTCTTGGTGCTATCTTGGCAAGGCTTGAAACTATCAACCGAAGCATAAAAAATATGCTCACGACTATGTCCTCAATCTGAGGTGACATGTCCTCAATCAAAGGAGACATGTCTACTATGAATGAAAGATTGGATCGAATGGAGAGTCAAAGGAACTCTCGTGTTTCTACTCCTCGACTCCATGTTTTCCCAAGTGGACATGACCAAAACACTTCCACCACCATTTCCCCCAAAACTTTTCCTACAAAAGTGAATCCTCCAATTTCACCACAAAATGCCATGAGCCAAGTTACCAATTACCTTCAAAACCGAGAACAAGGTAGACCACTTCCCCCGTAAGTTGATCAAGTCGAACAAGAAGGACTTGGAATCCAATTCTCTCCCATCCAAGCTCCACAACTAAAGCTCCACATTACCAAAACAGCCCACTCAACCAAAACTCCACTTCACAAAAATCGATATATCTATATAGAGTAGTATGGAAGAAAGGGACATGAAGTATATAGAGTCTCCGACGATGCTTATATGAGGGAAGGAAACTTGAGTCGGATAAGATTGAAGCCAAGTCTCAAGATGGAAAGGAACCCGAGGTTCAAAATGAAGATGTTGGCCAAGACTTATTGTTATTGAGACCTCGGGTTCTTCATGTTGTTTTTGTGCCTTCTCTTGTATTTTTGGGGGACTGTTTTTGAGTGGTTTCTTTTGAAGTGGCCAATTGAACGAGATGAAGCCATGAATTTGTGGGCAAATTCCTCTCAAGATGGAAAGGATAATACAAGAATAATCATGGATATGGACTTATAAGGGTGCACGTTGGTATCGAGACTTGGTGTGTGCAATTTAAGTGTAGAAGAGGCCCAAAATACACCAAAATCAACCCATAACTTACACTTGATGAGCAACCCACTCTTTGAAGGCCCTTTTGGTCATTTTAACTTATATCTTGTAATAGCTATATAAAGAACAATGTAGGATTCTATTTACTTAGATTATTATAGATGTTGAAGTGAGAAACACTTGAAAAACACAAAGTCCTCTCTTCTCTTGATGAGGCAAAAACCAAACTAGGAGACAACAATAGGGTGGATTCTCTTTGTTGTTGATTGCTTGGAAACGTTGATGCTAGAGAGGTGGAATACGATCTTGTGTCACGTAAGAGATAGGTGATTTTAGTGTGTAATGTTAAGGGTCCGAGAGTGGAATATGTTCTTGGGTTCTTAAGATTACATCTTCAATTTGTCTATCTATCTATCTTTCTATTCTTGCAATCTTGTAAACGTTTGTATCTTGTATTGTGAGTTGTTTGTTGTTATTATTGCTCTTATCATATTGTTGTCTATCTTCTTGTGTTCATCACGTTTTGGTGGCTGTTTTGGTGTTAAAAACACCATTGTATCTTGTATTCTTGTTGTTGTAGTGAATCCGAGAGTGGTCTCCAAAAAGGTCCTAGGATCCTTAAGATTTGCGGACTTATTTGGAGTGTGTTTGTGCCTTGCGTGGTTGTTCTTGTATCACTATTGCAACTGATCGAGTTAGACAAATTCCTGCAAAGTAAATTTCTGCGGAGCAAAAGGGTTGCTGGCCTCATCTGCTCATCGTAGAATTTCCTACTCATCAAGCTATGTACGTTTCTGCCAAATGCTTAAATCTATTGTTGTAACTAATGAATTGTGAAATTGGGTATTCTCTTATTGTTCAATGTTCACTCCGTTTAATATCGAGAGTCATGCCTACTGTGGCTGTTATGGTTGAATTACAAAAATAACAGAAGGCATGAACTTCTATATGTATAGCAAGCAAATCAAAGTATAATGTGGAACAATTTTCCTAATTGCATTGTCTTTTTCGTAGTGTGTGTGTGATCATGGCCTAATTCTTTTGATCTTTTAAAAACATTACGTCCATTGCATAGAATACACCTTCCTGTTGCGAAGAAAAGGGAAATATAACTTGGCAGAGACATCCAGTGCATATTCTATATCTTGTATTAATGAGTATAAGACAATTGAGCCAGGCATAATCGACTCTGTCCTAGTTCAGTTACACTCGGATACTCTGATGTATCGATTGATATCAGGTATGTTTAAATCATGATTGTTTTCTCATCTATGAAGAGAAGATGTACAGATACCTCAATGGGGAATTCTCAATGTCCAGTAACAAGTCGATTTTCACAATTTGAACCTTAGTTCAAACAACGATCTTTAATCTAACTATAATTTTTTGAGTTGGTACATGATATCCAATTTTAAAGCCTAATATGTAGTTAGCTTTTATTTCCACTATTTTCATTTTGAGGTTCGAATCAAAGCTCAGTTTAAGAGGTCATTATAGTTATTGATTCTAATCTAATGTTATCAAATGCTTTAGGGACGTTTCACCATATTACTTATGATGACTAGTAGTCTAGCCTAGATTTAACTATCAAAGCTAGAAGGTTGATAACAATATAATGTACCAAGTTCAATGTATATTCCACAACCTAAGTTGAGCTAATGATTTCATGGTACATGACAATTATATCATAAATGCATCAAGAGGATACTGAAGGCACATGACTAAATTTTTTACATTTTGAGAGTCACATTGTATAAATTTTAATTTATATTTTACGAGGCTGTTGAATCACATAGGAATTTAAAAAAAAAAAAAAAAAAGTTCTCATTATATTTGAGAAATAATATATAAATTTGTCTGATTTGATAATCATCCCTTCAAACAAAGATTGAGCAAGTTCAGCCTCAGGCAATAAAAAGTAATTTTCTGAAATGGTTTGACGAGGTCTCTTTTCTATACTTGCTAATTTAACCTTGCAATGTATATATTCTACTTTACTTCTCTTTATGCTACGTATTATTCTTTATTACATATTTAATTTTCCACAAATTAATCTTTTTGGTCGACATTAAATTAGCATAATATTGTCCACACACATATATAATTTTTTTCTTTTACTTATTAGGTTATGATATTAACAATGCAAAATACTATACATTTCATTCTTTTTTGATAAATTTCATTCAACCTTTTCGTCTTTCCGAGATAGTGAAAAGATCCGCCTACACTTTATCATTTTCAAATTTTATTTATGAAATATCGAATTATTATTATAAAAAATAATATAAGCATAAATAATTTAATATACGTAATACATTTAATATTATTAATACTTTATTCAATATTATAAAAAATAATATAAGAATAAATAATTTAATATACGTCATTAACAGGATCTCTTAGGCTGGGGTATGCCACTCAACCTACCAGACCTCGTAATAATATCGGATTAAGCCTAAGTCGGAAAACCGAACCAAAGCACCAATCGAAATAGAAAAGAATCTGAGGTAATTTTATGACTGTATGGACACTCCTCTTTTACCCAAACATGGGGCCTGTCAGAGATCTAACAATCTTATGCTAAACCTGTGTGTCTAGAAGTTCTAATTGTGCAAAGTTCGCCCTTCTTCAACAATAATACGGGCTTAAGAGGCACAACTTACTAGACGGAGTCACAGAGACAAGGCTATCATAAGAATATTAAACTCGACTGTATCTTCATTTTGGAACCAAGTCAAGAAATTTCAAAGATTCTTTTATATCTAGATAGAGTCTGGAGCTCTCATAGTTAACAGGTCAGTGAGGTTAGATCTTTAGCATGGATATAAGAAATTTTTCAGCCGGACATAGTCACGGCTACGTTATGGTAGAAGGTTTAATTGAATGATTGCAATAAATAAAAGATATGTACCTGACCATTGGCATCAATATGAGTATACGGGTAAATAGCATTTATAAAAAGGGTTCCTAAAATAATAGGAGGATAAATCTGATTTTTTACTAAAAAGAAGAAATGGGGAATACAGACTTTATCTCGACAGATATGAGTATTAATATTTCTGATACTTTAAAATCAGTAAAGGTTCAAGAAAAAATAAAAATAATTTCTAATCAATTGATGCTCGAAATTTGTGCTGATCATCCAAATGATTTCTGGAATTGAAAAAAGCATATTGTTTCTCTTCCTTATGAAGGTGACTTCAACGAGGAAAAAATTCCAATAAAATCTCGACCCTGTCAAATGAATACAGAATTAGTAGAATTATGTAAAACAAAAATTGATAATCTTCTACAAAAGGGTCTTATAAAACCCTCAAAATCTCCTTGGTCTTGTACAACTTTTTATGTTAACAATGCTGCTGAAAAAGAACGGGGAGTACCTCGATTAGTCATAAATTATAAATCCTTGAATAAAGTTTTAAAATGGATTCGATATCCTATTCCAAATAAAAAGACTTACTGTCCAGATTGTATGATGCTAATATATTTTCTAAATTTGGTTTAAAATCTGGATATTGGCAAATTCAAATTGATAAAAGGCATACTTATCGAACTGCTTTTAATGTCCCTTTTGGACAATATGAATGTCATGTCATGTCATTTGGTTTAAAAAATGCTCCCTCTGAATTTCAAAAGATTATGAACGACATTTTTAATCCATATATGAATTTTATCATCGTCTATATAGATGATATTCTTGTTTTCTCAAAAACTCTTGAATCTCATTTCAAGCATTTGCATACTTTTAAGCAAATAATTATTCAAAATGGTTTAGTCATCTCCAAACCCAAGATAAGTCTATTTCAAACTAATATTAGATTTCTGGGACATAATATTTCTCAAGGGTCTATTGAGCCGATTCAACGAGTGCTAGAATTTGCTAAGAAATTCCCCGATGTTATTACTGATAAAAAACAACTCCAAAGATTTCTTGAAAGTTGTAATTATATTTCACCTTTTTACAAAAATTTGTCTAGGGATTTAGATCCTTTATATGATAGACTAAAAAAGGATCATAAAACTCCTTGGACTCAAGATCATACTGCTTTAGTAAAATTAATTAAAAATCGAGTTCAAACTCTTCCGTGTACATCTCTTGCCAATCCTAACTGGTTAAAAATTGTTGAAACTGACGCCTCTAATATAGGATATGGTGGAATACTTAAACAAGTCAATCCCCATACAAAAACTGAATGTTTGATTCATTTTTATTCTGGCAAATGGACTGGAAGTCAGAAGAAATACGCCACTATAGCCCATGAAATGCTTACTATTGTGAAATGTGTTTTAAAATTCCAAGATGATTTGTATAATCAAAAATTTATAATTAGGACTGATGCTCAATCCGTTAAATTTATGTTTAGTAAAGACTTTAAACATGATGCTTCTAAGTTAATATTTGCGCGATGGCAAGCTCAATTGGCTCCATTTGACTATGAAATTCAATATAAAAAAGGTAGCGAAAATTCTTTGCCTGATTTTTTATCTCGAGAATATCTGACATGAGTTTTTACACTTATTTCCTCTCTGAAAAAACTATAATTACTATTATCAAATGCATCTCTTTGAATGCAGATATTCATTTTCTTATCTTAGAAACTTTAATTCATCGCTTCATAGAAGAAGATTTGTTTCTTAACCACAACAACGAATTCATTGATAACGAAATTTATTGGTTTGATATTGACTTAAGTGATTAATGCTTACAGATACTATGAAATTCTTTTTACACTTCTTCTCTGCAAAGTTCTTAATTACCTTTATCAAGGCAGCACCGCTACCTATGGACTTACACATGCTCATTCTAAAAAAAGTCATTGATAGTCTTATCACCAAAGACACTCTTTATGAAGATCTTTGTGAATACATGTCATGGTATGCTGATCAAATTCCTGACAACTGATGCAGTATGGATCCCCCTTTGGCTGGGGGCAGAAATCAAAATTCTTCATATTCCTAACAAGGCGGAAGAACAAATCCTTCTTATTTTGACCGAAGAAATTCTGCATATAGCTCTGCAAGTTCTAATTTTTCTGTATTACAACAAGGGAATAGGACTTTAATTAATTCCAAAATTCCTCACGATGCATCATCTTCATCAAAAACTCAGAATATTGGTTCTTCTATACATTTAGAGGATATCCCTGAAACTCATCCATTATTCAAACAATTACAATCCTATTTATTTGATCAACAAAAAACTGCAGATTCTTTTGCATCCACTGTAAATGAAAACACTGAAGATAAGCCTTCCTATGAAAAATTAGAGGCTAGAGAACTTATTTTATATATGGAAAATCAGCATATTCCTACACAAGAAAATTCTGAAGAAGCCTGGAGGATACTCAAGAACTATCTTAGTGCCAATGTCTATTTTACTGGAGAATCTTACAAAACTCGGACTTATTATGAACATATTCTCGTACAGACATTCAGTGCAACATTTGACCACAGCCCCCTTGGCGAATCTACCCCAGGAGTACATGGATACTCCAAAATGGTAATTAAAAAATTTATTCCTATTGAAGAATGGGGCATCTCGTCAATGACACAACGATCTATACCAATGGGACCAATGGGTCAAACTCTTGCTAATTTTACTTATTGGGATTATATAAAGGCTTTTTCTCAAGTATTATACTATAACAATTATAAGCACAAACACACCTGGTTTATCAAAATCTGCTCTAAAGTATTTGAAAAACCCATTCCCAACTGGTTTATTCAGTGGTGGACTAATCACGGACCAACGATTAAAATATTGCCACCAGAATATTCTTCTTTATACTATTCTTGGAAAAAATCCTCTCCATTCCTAACCGAATTATATCTTTCTGATCATATTTGTAAAATTGACACCATTGATCAAATGTATTTTTACATTGAATTCTCTATTTCTTGGATTCATCGATGGTCGATAGAAATTGACTATGACGCTCATCAAATTCCTGTCCTATACCGAACCTTCTACTGTAATTTCTGGGATAAATTACTCAGAAAAGACCCAGAAACAAAACTAGCCTATGGCCATGATCAACGGGAAGAAATAATTCAGAAAATTGTGGAATATGAAAAAACTCCTAAAAAATCGATTCTAGTCGAAGACAAAAATCTTAACTATGTTTCCCGATGAATTTCTGCCCATGACGGAAATAAAATGCAATTGATTGAAGAATATATATCCGAAGTCCGAGACAAATTACTACAGACTGTTGAGCAAAATTCGGATGCCTCGATGAATAGCACAGATGCAAATACTGAAGATATCACTGATTCCCAACCACCAAAAATTCTGATCGAAGAAAAAGAAATTGGAAAAGCTGAAGCCTTCCTTAACAAATGGAAAGGGAAAGACAAGTCCTAAGACACCTTTTATGAAGATCTCTATTGTAATAGTAAAAACACTATGCACAGGACCCCACATATTACTGTGCAAGATTCCTTTTTCTATTATATATAGATGCCTCATTCTCAGATAAGGGGCATTCAGTTTTTCTTAAAGCTTCTCTTTCTAAAAACTCTCTACTCTTTCTCTCTGTAATATATTGAAGATCAAATAAATAAGAAGAAGTTACTACTATTTTTGTCTGGTGTCCAGATAAGTCAGGTACATATCTTTTATTTATTGCAATCATTCAATTAAACCTTCTACCATAACATAGCCGTGACTATGTCCGGCTGAAAAATTTCTTATATCCATGCTAAAGATCTAACCTCACTGACCTGTTAACTGTGAGAGCTCTAGACTCTATCTAGATATAAAAGAATCTTTGAAATTTCTTGACTTGGTTCCAAAATGGAGGTACAGTCGAGTTTAATATTCTTATGATAGCCTTGTCTCTGTGACTCCGTCTAGTAAGTTGTGCCTCTTAAGCCCGTATTATTGTTGAAGAAGGGCGAACTTTGCACAATTAGAACTTCTAGACACACAGGTTTAGCATAAGATTGTTAGATCTCTGACAGGTCCCATGTTTGGGTAAAAGAGGAGTGTCCATACAGTCATAAAATTACCTCAAATTCTTTTCTATTTCGATTGGTGCTTTGGTTCGATTTTCCGACTTAGGCTTAATCCGATATTATTACGAGGTCTGGTAGGTTGAGTGGCATACCCCAGCCTAAGAGATCTTTTTAATGGTTCTTGTTCGCTTTATCAAAACTATATCTCAAGCAATACTCATTACCTGTCAAATGGACTTTCTATGAAGGGAAAGAAAGGTGTAGGATGCACATGGGAAAGCAATGTGTGTCGAATTATAGGGAAAAGTGAGGCAGAAAGTTGAAAATAGAGCTTAATATTTTGACAACACAAAAATGATTACCACTTACTACTTGACAACAATTGAAACCCATGCACTGGGGAGGTGTGACTATAAAGGTAGGTTGAAGAAGCATGTGTGTTTATTTTTATTGTATTTTAGGTATATAAGGTGGTGTTTGAAAAAGTTGAAAAGTGCTTTTTAAGCATTCATTTTAGGTTTAAAAAATATTAAAATAAATTAAAAGTCAAAAATAGGGTGGTACGAACTTGTGTTTTCAACTTTTAGCTTATAAGCTACTTTTCAAAAATCAATCCAAACATGATACAAGAATAATCTTGGACATGGATTTATGAGAGTGCGTGTTGGATCCAAGACTTGGTGTGTTCAAGTGAAGAGACAAAGAGGACCTAATTATGCACCCAAAACAGTCCTTGGGCTACACTTGATGGGAGCCCATCACTTAAGGGTTTTTTGGTCATTTTTAGCTTTCATTTTGTAATAACTATATAAGTAACATATTAGGGCTTCCATTAGTAGTTTTTGGGATATTATTGTAAGTCTTGTAAGACTTGGAACACCATAGTTAGGGCTTGGAAAAGCCACCAACCGAAACTAGGGCAAGATCTAGTGTGGAATCACTAGTGATTGTGTTTGTTTGGGAACATTAATGCTTGGGAGGCGGAATCCGAACTTGTATCTTTGTAAGAGATAGGTTTATTGTTTTGTGTAGTGTTAAGGGTCCAAGATTGTCCATTCTTGGGTTCTTAAGATTATACCTTCATGTGGTCTATCTATCTATCCTTTTACCTTCATGTAATCTTGTTTATAGTTGTGTTGTAATCTTGTGTTCTTGTTGTTATTGTTAAATTCGAATCTTGTGTCTTCTTGTTCATCATGTATTGTGGTTAATCTTAGTTTGGACTGCTGATTTGGTGTCAAATACACCACTATATCTTGTAATCTTATTGTTGGTAGTGAATCCGAGATTGATCTCCATCTTGATCCTCGAATCCTTAAGATTGATCTCCATCTTGATCCTCGAATCCTTAAGATTTGTGGACTGATTTGAAGTGTTTTTTGTGCCTTCCTTGTAAGTGTTGTATCAAAACACCATTATAATCCTCTTCTTTGACTAACTTTTGTCAAAATTGACGCCATAAAGAAGTTGTTCGTACATGTTGAAGTCTCAGCGCAACCACTTTTTTGCTTTGCTAGGGGTTTTCAAATATGTAGTTTGTACATGTCAAAAACATGGCTGGCTGATATTGACCACAAATTCACCTTAACCATAACCAATCACTATTTTATAGAATTAAAGTTTACAAGAGAAATCAATTCGAAGGTAATGATAGAAGATTTACCAAATTCAAAATGTCATTATTGAACATTTACCGCTTTACAAGATCCCATTGTACTATCTTGAAGAAATTGGTATTCTCCTATACAACTTCACATTTGCATCGCACAGAACTTTTACCTATCATGAATCCAAAATTTGAAATATGAAAATCAGAATAAAATGCTTTGACTGCATAAGAACAACTAAATATAACTATCTGGATTTAGTTTGAAATCCCAATCGAATTAAGGTACTACGGAAATATAATTAGGTCTTTGAAAATTGAAATACTATAGAATATAGATTATATCAGCCAGTTACAACCTCTAATGTTGTTCTAGGGTAATCTTGAACATGAGAAACATAGAAAAAGGAGGTAACACCAAATCCTACATCAACCGTTTACAATTAGAAGATAATATTATCGTCTGTGAAAAGAAAAGTCAATTTGCTCAACACAATAGAAAAAGTTTAGTATTGTGATTACAAGAATGTGACTTTTTATCCAGATGCTCAACGGGACCAATATATTCAGAAAAAATCAGTAAAATCGAGGCCAATGTGTTTGGGGAAAAGTGATCAAACGGTTAAAATCAAAGCTTAAGAGAAAAACTCTATTGCAGTGTTTAAAATCTATATATATTATAAAACAAAGGAGAAGCCACGTGGCATTTTTTATTACAAAATTATAAATGTTGTAAGAAAAAATTTGAATTGAAAATTTTAAGTTGATAAAAAATATAAATTCAAATATAAGTACTTATTAATAGGTGGATAGAACATATCATAACCAAACTGAAAATTTCAAATTAGTGAGAGAATTTCTCTGTAACCTATCTTAACATAAAATCGGCAAAACAGTTTTTCTCTTCCTAATAATATGATAGCCATCTCTAATCATTTCATGATTTTAGTGTTTTAGTGTTATCTCAACTCTTAGTACTTATCATAATCTAATTTGAATTTGAATTTAAAATTATGTTATTTCAACTAATCTTTATCTCAACTACAATTCAAAACTTCCGGTATTCAACAAGGTCCATTACCCTTTGTGTAAATAGTTTGACATCAATCAAGTCAACTGGTGACAAATCCCATCCTGAGAATAATGAGCATCCTTTTCATGACTTGAGAAAGGATGATATCATACCCATGGATGCTTTAGCAGCTTCTACAATTTCTTTTGCTTTATTTTCATCTCCAACTATTTCAGTTAATGCTGAAATTTTGTCTTCAGTCAAATGGGATTTGTCATCAACGAATTTTGCAACTTTGGCATATAGCTATTATGTTAACAATCTTGATCAACTCCGAAAAATGTCAGGAGTACCATTCTCTACATCAACATGTATTCAATACAGGAATCAAATCGACTGAAATGGAGGAACACTTCATCCATATTGCAGAAAGCCATGCAGATGCAAGAACAATGGATATCAAGTAATGGCCTAACATTTTTTTTTTTAAATGACTGACACCCAGATAAATTATTCAACTGATAGAGAAATGACGCATATCATGCTCTCTCCTAAGGTAAACAAACATATATTACTGTGATGTGAAAACTACAAACCAAACATCAAAACTATTACTTTGGTAAGTACTATCAAATTGACCATGGTATGGCACTATGACTGCATCCATGTAAAAGCACAACATATGGAGTTGATCAAGGTAAAGAAGAAACATATCTGACTCTCTGACAAATGTATTTATATCTTTATCAAGTAGGACAATTGCCTGAATAACCATATTGTCAACACGATTAATATTAAACTTGACCTTTGCTTTATTGTAATTATGACTCAAACCAATTTAGACTTTATCCAAATTATCGGGCTACGAGAAAAGGTGCGAAAGAATAAGAAGAAGCTCAATTATCTGAGAAAGTTTTTAAACTTTTAAGATATACACTGCTGAATACTGACTGTCCTATGTAAATTGTAAAATAATCATGCAACAATGAATAGAGACTGATCCCAAAATTTTATCAGCCTCAAGTGATTGTTCCCAATCTTTTCTTATATGTTATTAATCAATGAAAAACAAAATGTTGTTCCTTCATTTATCTCAAACAATGCTCGGAATATGGATTGAAGGCCCAAAGCACACAAACATATTAGAGAAAAACAAAATTAGGTATACTTAAATGTGAATGGCAAGGATAAACTATTTTGCAAGAGAAAGAGTACAACAAACCTTTAGGTTTTCAATGAACTTCTCAAAATGCAATCGTACTCTACGCAAAATCTCAAGAATGAACTCATTACTCTGGCAAAGAATCTTAGTTACTTCTTCAAGAGTGAGTCATCATGTTGAAAGCTGTGAACTAGGAAAACAACTAGCTGGCGGAAGTGTTGCAGATCTTTGGATATGCATGCATGCACCAAGAGCACTACCTGAAAGAGAATTTAAGGATGATGATGGATATAAATTATTCATATAATTTAGTATATAAAAATTATATTTTTAAATAAAATATAAATAATTATATTCGATCCTCACATATTTTCTGACGAATTCTACAGGAAAAAGAGTTCAAGTAGAATACAAAAGAAGAAATAAAGAAATAAATGAATTCCACGGGTGTAACCACAAAAGTTTGCTCACACCGGAAACAAATGAAGGTTTTAAGAAGTTACAATTGACCGTCTGCTTGCTCACACCCATCAAGTGAAGGAAACAAGTGAATGTTTTGAGAAGAGTTATAAGTTGACCGTCATAACGACCACTTCAAAGAATGCATTTGTTGGTTCAACATTATAATTTTCTATAAATAGAGGTACTTCTTTGATCATTAAGCATCCAACAATTAGCAAAAACAAAGTGTTGGTCTCTTGTAATAAATATTTCTTCAAGTCTTTTCCATATCTAGTTTCTTAAATTTAAGTTATTTTTCTACTTACATAATGGAGTGATCTCTTTGTGTTGGGAGCGTTGAAGAAACTTGGTATAATATTATAATATAAATCTTATTTTAGTTCTTTCAAGACTTGATTTTATGTGTTGAAATTCTTGTACAGGAAATTAGCATTACTTGATATTTTATATTATAGTTATAGTTATATTAAGTTGTGCTTCCCACAAGGAAGAAATCTAAAAATACTATAAGTATTTTATAAAATATAATTAATAATAATTTTTAGTCACTTGTTATTTCAAATCTTTGAAATTGCTTCTTTTGATCCTTATCCTCACGGAAGGATTACTTCGAACTATTTCTTAGATTTAAATAATCTCTCTCTTATTTGTCTCAATTCGTATCCTCGCGGAGGGATTGACTCAAGTAAGATTGTTGATTTGAGGTGTCTTTAGCTTATTTCTTTTAATAGGTATCCTCGTGGAGAGATTGTCTCAAGTAATTTTATTGATTTAAAGATTACTCGGAAGGAGTCTTTATTCCTCATAAACACATAAATCAAGTCTAGAAAGTTATTCTACAATTTTGTAGAAATTATTAAAATAATAATTTTATTATAATAAACATACCAAGTGAATTCAACAACCCCAATTCCCTCTCCAAAATAATCCTTTAAGCACAATTTCTTCACATATTTTATTTTCAAACGTAAGAAATTACTCTCTTTTCATCAATTTGATCCTCGAATAGTAGTCAAAATACTATAAGTTTGTAGCATGAATTTTCCAATCTCTGTGGGACGATATCTTAAATTATATTAGAATTTGACAGAGTACGAGTAACAAAATCTTATACAATCTGAACTCGTCAGAAGACTCTCAAAACAAACAAAATAGCAGGAAGCACTCTCTAAAATCACCTTCCTAAATAGTCGTCGTCCAAACTCATTGGCGACAAGTATTAAACTTGAAGTTAGAAGATAATCGCAGCAATCTCAAACAAAATTTGAACTGAGGCAATGTTTATCGATTAGTCTTATCGCAAGTACCCAAAGTCAAGAACAATTATAAAGATTTTTTGTTTGAGAATATGCAGAAACTTCTTAACTGATGTATACTTGGATGTTCATTCTAATATGCCAAAATCGAATGAAAAATATATGCAACAAAGACTAATGAAAAATCACTGAAATAGGTACCCAAGAAAATAATGGATCCATTATGTTCAAACACTTTAGGAGGAGAGCATAGGAATTCTTTCGACTATCTTTTTATCATATTTTTCAGGTTCAATAATCATAACACATTTCGAAAGACTAACCGTGACAAAGAAGCTACTAACACAACAGAAGAGGTATTATTAAGATAGTCTCAGAAGATGATTAACAGATCCTCTACAACAAGAGTCAAGGGAATCTTATTCTTATCAGAGATTAGAAGAAGGCTTAAGAAGAAGAATAGATTCCATTACCCTTTTGCAAAAACTGTTGTGGAAGACTGTACATTACATGCACTTGTGGAAGACTGTACATTACATGCTTTGCTTTACTTTACTCTTCTTTGCTTTATAATATTTGTAAGCCATGTGATACATATGGCCAGCTGATCAGTGGTAAAAGAGGATGACCCATGCTAGGTATTATACCCCTAGGATACGTTCCTCATCAATACACAAATCAGGATTGACCCATGCTAGGCTTTCCTTTCACCCCTGGGATACCACCCGATAATGGGATCGACCCACGCTAGGTGTTCCTTCTACCCCTGGGATACCACCCATAAATCAATAAATTGAGATCGGCCCATGCTAGGCTCTCGCCTCTGAGCTACCACTCACACATAAGTATATTTACTTTACATCACTTCTTTAATCTTTTAGGTTGTTATTTTGGTGGTCATAATATTATTGAGCTTTATAGCTATGAATCAATAGAAGAAGGCATGCGATCGAAACAAGAACAATGATATACGAAATAAGGGTAATACTTTGGAACTTATATGACACCATGAGCCTCAAGCCTCACTGGGCATAAAACATATTCACTAATAAGCCAAGAAGGCATGTGACAAGCGAGGAGATGATGACCTGTAACAAATAAGCTAGTAAGGTGTATAACTTGTAAGGAAGTGACGTTACATAGCATAAATGGGTTGTGGGAGATTCTAGTGATCTTACCTAGCAAATAGCAATTGGGGCAGATTCAAGTGTAGAAATTTAGACGTTTCAAATGGGGGAATATGTGCATACCAAGTTGAGATACGTTACTCCACGATTAAAGAGGTTTGGACTGTACAATAAATACTTACTAGGTAATAACAAATAGAAAGGTACATGAGAATGGGTACTATTGAAGCACGTGGGCAGATTCTAGTTAGGAACAAATGTATATTCCACATAAGGACATATAAACTATCTACTAAATAGGTAAAGACTCTATAAGGTCACATTATGCCCAAACACGATGGGAATGATATTCGAAAAAAGAACATGTGTAGCCAAAAGAAGTATACTATCAATTAAAGCAATTTTGGACAGATTGTAATCCAGCACGTGACACTCTTTAAATTATATAATCTTGGATCTTATTGACTCATATAAGAGAAACATGTACTTTGACACACTTTTAGACCATGGGCAATAAATAAAAGGTCGATTAACTGTAGTGGGGTTGGTACACCATCACAATGTATCTTTTAACATAAAAGATCATCTACGAAGCTCACTTTATTGGTACACGAGTATATGATACCATGCCAAAGAATATGAACTAGAATAGCCTTACATACCTCGTTATGCAACCTAATTATTACAATAAATTAGACTTCTTTCCTTTAAGGTGTTAATCTACAATATAAGCACATAATGGAGCTAATATTAGCAACTAATCACAATGTAACCCTTGTAAAAGGGTAGCTAAACACTTGACGGGCAGTAAGACTATTCAGCCCCTCAAATACTTGGTGTATTACCACACCTTCCTTCTATACTTTAATACAACTCTACTTCACCATTCCAACAACACCTATAGGCATCACCTAAACAGTCCCAAAATCCTTCAACACAATATAAGATATTGAACACACAGCTTCCAATCAACTTCCCGTGGATTCTTAACAACAACATATATAAAAACCTCCATCAAGGCCTATACAAAATGAGGGGTAAATCGGGGCAGTAACCTTACCTTTATTTCTGAAATTTGTTTTCTTAAAGTGCACTCCATCAAGACGCTAAGTTTTCCTTCAAGTTGAACCAAATACTATTGGAAAATATCTTGGAGATTAAAGAGAAGTGGACTGTCAAGCTTGGCAAAAAGGGTTGTCCTATACTTCAAACAAAATAATAACTTGATTTTCATAACTTCCCATGATAGGATTAAATATAAACCATAGTTATTTTCACTTAGCTTGGCTGGAAATAAGGAGGGTTCTTCAAGAACCCTGGGAGAGAAAAAAGACGATTGTTTTAGGCTTGAGAGAAAAGAGAGAGTGAGCCAATTATAATCTGATTTTTTTTGCAAGTAAGAATGAAGAGAAAATGAACTAATTGGACCTTATAAATCCTTCCACTTGACCACCTCTTTTTTGCTCATTTCCAGCCACATATTGGTCCAAGTAGGTGGTCCAAGCTGCTAAAAAAGTCCAAGGTGATGCACCTACTTGGTTTATTTCTAATTGGATCACACCATATTGGGCCTTAAATAGAATAGGTATTGGGCTGGACATTTGGGCCTTAAATAGATTAGGTGTTGGGCTGCTTATCTTTCTCTTTTTCTTTTACTTAATTTGGGCCTTTAATATGTCCAGTAATATAGGCCCCAATTCAGTCCAATAGTATAAGTAGGTGATGCATCTACTAGTCACCTACTAGCTTAATTAAGTCAAGCAAGCACCTCACTTATTTTCTCTTAATTTTTTCAAAATCTTGATCCCTCTACTTAATTTAACACTTACCTTTAACTTCAAGCTCAAATACCTATCTCGAGTTTAAATACTTTCATCTATGCTAAGTTGGTTTATGTTTGGGATGTACGGAGCATTACACCAAAATTCTTATCCAACCCAATATCACATTCACTCTCTTCTGGAATTGTAGCTTCATTAGGCTTAATTGAGTCATGCCTTCTAGCAAGCAATGCCTTTATATGCTTAACCTGTGATGGCAGCACATGTTTGAGAAATCTAAAAGGTGTTGAAGTCATACTAGAATTAGCAAAGGAGTTCTTAAATGCACCAGGAAAAGGACTTGGACCGTAAAAATAAAATTTTGGTGTTTTCCCAATGTGGCAATTCAATTCTTGCTCATTATCAATGGGAGCTATGGAATTTTCAGACAAATTCTGTAGGGATTGAGTGGATTTTTCATGACAGAGTTCCATAGAATCAAGAACCCAATTTCAACAAGGCTTCACAAAAATCGATTAATCAAATGGACAGAAGTAAAGTTAAGAACTTTATTATTATACCAAGAATTAAGAGAAAGAATAAAATACAAAGAACTAGACCATTACAAAGGGAAAAGAAATGAGAGTAAATTATCAGGAAACTAAAATTACAAGTACCAAAAACACATGAAAAGGAGGAATTCCCACAAACCCAAACAACTCAAGATGACAAAAACTCAACCTTGAAATTGCAAAACAAGAAAAGGTGGAATTTTTAAGCAAGAAAAGTAGAGTTAAAATTATTTTACTAGCAAGGAAAACACACTTAAACAACACCAAATTATCAAGAAAGCAGAAATACAACTAACAAGTAACAAAACAAGTAAAAAGTAAGAATTTTCACAAACTCAAACACTTCAAAAAGTAATAAAGTTACAATCTTGAAATTGCAAAACAACAAAAGATTAGGATTTTAAGCTTAAACAACAGAGCCTAGAAAGGATCAACAAATAATTAAGCTAAGGTATTTAAGCTCCAAGAAATAAAATTAAAACTACAAGTAACAAAAATAAGTAAAAAGGAGGAATACCCAAATACTAGAAGCTAACCAATGGACAGCAAATTGTCAAATTAGCTATGAATATTGAGAAACAAACCAGATGGAGAAATGAGAAATCTACGCTAACTGCAGAAGCCATTGTGATAGAAACAAATGAAGCGGAGAAACCAAAGATCAAAACATAGTCACTGAATAAGCAAGTGTATGTTCTGGAAAGACGAACAAGTATACTTTGGGCAATTCCACTTTACTTCCCTATTTAATTTTTATATTTTATATAGAAATAAAAATAAAAAATTATAGAAAAATCAAAATATTCTTTTATTTTGGGCCTATTTTAGGTTTGGGCCAAGAGCTATAGATTTTTGTCTTCAAATTTATTAAAATACCAAACTTTTTGGAAGTAATTACACTCCCTCTCATTTTTTAAATTATTTTACTCTCTCTATTAATATACATAACATAGCTAACATATATATAACATTTTATGTATATGTTGAAATTTTTGTAATATGTTTAGGGAGTTGAGATTTTTTGAAATATTGAAAACATAAGTTGTGTATTTGTGTAGTTTTTTGAATTTATTTTCATATATAAACATTTAAACTTTAATAAATTATTCCCTATAATTTTTACTCCCTTCTTCTCAATTGATATGAAATATTTTAAATGAATACATTTTAAATATATAAAAAGACTTTTAAAATTTATGGTATAAATAATTATTTACATGTATGTGGCTATAAATTATTTTTGGGGGGTGAAATAGTCATTTTATAGTTATTTATACTTAATATATAAATTTGTCATTCTTTTGGTGACTTACTAAAAAGAAAATTATATCATATAAATCGAAATAAAGATAGTTCAATATTATAGGTGAAAATTTAATTTTATATAAAAAAAAAATAATTTCTGAGCATGTCGGATGAAGGTACTATACATGTGCAGATTTATTCAAACAAAATTATACAATTCATGTTTAAATACTTTTTGAGAAAAATATTGATTTTGAAAATTTTGCTTTTAGAGTACGTCTACAATTATTGAGATACATCTTCTCATTGAATATTCGTCCAAAAAGTATAAACTATTTATAATGTTTGCAAAAAATAAAAATATTAAAAATTAATATTGTATATCATACGAAATGTTACTATACATTAAGAATGAGCCAAAATAAGATTGAGAATAAAATATTATAGATAATTGACTTTAAAAACTGATAAGTAAATAATAATGTGATTATCTTTCTATCATTTGCACATCGATAATATATGAAAAGAGGGGGCTCATTGAGAAATAATGTCATGTTTGAAATTCTTTTTAATGCAATATGATGCAACATGTTTAAACGAGATATTCCTATATGAAAATATTAAAAATAATAGAGTAAATATCCTATTTCACCCTTAAATTATACTCAAAACGGTTGAGACACACCTCAACTTAACGGGGGTCCTATTATCCCTGAACTAATTAAAAGTGTAATTTTGACACCCTTAGTGCCTACGTGGAACATACGTGGCACACACATGTGCCTACGTGGACCCTTCAGTGTGTTGTGCTACGTATGTACCACGTATATGCCACATAGACACTAAGGGTATCAAAATTACATTTTTAATTAGTTCAGGGGGTAATAAGACCCCTTTAAGTTGAGGTGTGTCTCGGCCGTTTTGGGTATAGTTCAAGAGTGAAATAGAGCATTATTTCAAAATAATATTTTAATATTATTCGTGCATCACGCGGGTACGTTTACTAGTATAGCTAGAAAATCAAAGTATATTGTGGAACAATTTTTCTAATTACATTGCCTTTCTCTAATTACATCGGACCATTTTTTTTTTTTGTAATTCTTTTTTGTAGCTAGTACATTTTTTGGATTTTAAAAAAAAAAGGCTATGTTTTTGTAAATTAATTACTTTATTATATATTTAAAACTATCCCCATCTTTTATCAGGATAATTTTTATTAATTGGGACTAGCCAAAGTGATCTTTTTAGCAGCTAAAATTTAAACTTCATCAATAATCTATAATCTATATCTATATGAATATCTATATTTATAATCTATAATCTATCTATCTATAATCTATATTTATTATATATTAAAAATGTGAAGGACCTTAGAAATGTTTGTTTGAATTTTTTGCCCTTCATTAAAAGTTTTTGTTTTAGATAAAATCCTTTTTTCACTATTTTTTTCTAAAATTTAAGAGTTGAAAAGTAATTAAATATATTTATGATAAAACTTTTTCTTATTAGAAATGATCAGAATTAATGACAACTAATATTTTTTGTATAAGTTTAAAAATTCTAAATAAACTAAATTTGATTTTAAGAAGATTTGAAAAATATCTATATCTATATCTATAATCTATAATATATTAAAAGTGTAAGACCCTTATAAAAATGATTTGAACTTTTTATCCTTCATTAAAAGTTTGTGCTTTAGATAAAATCTTCTTTTTACTATTTTTTCTTTAATTATTATATCATTATATTATAATATTTAAGATTATGAATTCCTATAATATATGTTAAAAATATCTTTTGAAAAAATTTCCTTTGAAAAACACAAAAACCAAAATTACTCTTAACTTTCAAAAAGAATAAGTTATTTTAATTTTTTAAGAAAAAAATAAAACACGTTACTTTAAATTGAGGAAAAATATATGGTAAAAAGGTTGTCTTTTGAAAAAATTTTCTTTAAAAACACACAAAAATAAAAAATTACTCTAAACTTCCAAAAAAAAATAACTTATTTTAATTTTTTAAGGAAAAAATAAAACACGTTACTTTAAGTTTTTGAGGAAAAAAAATTCAATTTCCTGAAGTTGTAGTATTAATTTGATACCATAAGTAATTTTTTTTCCTATCGCTACATAAAATAAAAATCTTTCATATTTAGATAACCCTTTTTTGTAGGAAAAGGTATTTGGATTTTTTTTTCTACAATAATATAATAACATCAACAATGTAAAATTTATTGATAGAGACATTCTAATAACTTCTTATTTTATGAGCTCTAACGGTGTCATCTACAATCACAAAAGGTTAGATTTAATCATATTGTTCTAATATCTCAATTATCGTATTGTTTTATTGTAATTTCTGTTATGTTCAGGTATATGTTGTAGATGGTAATATTCTTGAATACTGTAGCTTCTGTTCTGTTACTATTTGTTGTTTTTTCAAGTGATAGATTAACGTTTGGTCAGGCTTTAAGGATTTTTCTTAAGGTTTAATCGCATTATTATGATATCTTGATTATTATCGTATTGTTTTGTTGAGTTTACATGCAGTGGTAGATGAATATCCATTCAGGCTTTGAGGAATTTTTATGTAAAGGTTAAAGTTTAATCAAATTATTTTGTTGTAATTTCTGATGTATTACTATCTATTATCTTAATTATTATCCGTGATGTGATAGTTCAAATCGTAAGAGACAATCAAGGTATTAATACATCATATATGCCTTGACATGAAGCACACGTGCAAAGCACGTACATTTGACTAGTAGAAATAAATATAAAAGCATTAGAATAACAAAAGTATCAAATTCTTAAACTTTTAAGTACGTAATACGAACGTAATCAATAATTTTATAAAGATTCAAAATTAAAAATAAAAAAAAAAATTTAAATATAGAAAAAAAAATCATACCATGAACTCGTGAACTTTTATAGATCCTAGCAAGAAAAGATAGTGTACCTTTTGTTGTTGATGATATGTGTGGATGATACTTGCAACAATAGCAATACTATCATTTTTTTTTTATTTCCCAAGGTATCCCCCAGCCCGACAGGCCAAGGACTAATCCTCCGCGGATCTGAGCTCCATTTAAGGGTTTGTCGCTGGCCAATTGATTGTTGCATGCATAAGGCGGGAATCGAACCCCCGACACTTGCTTAAGCGACCTAGTGAGCTAACCACTAGGCCAACCAAGCTTGTTTAATAGCAATACTACTTTTATTAGGAAGGTATACATGGCCTATAATAAGAAGTTTCTTGCTATATCATATAGAAAAAAACTTGCATTATCAACTAAAATTGTGTCAAAATTATCGATGATGTTGATGGGGAAAAAAACATATATAGCAATTATTAGATAGGAAATTACAACTTATAGCATAACTTTCATTTTTTCAAGTTGTAGCAAATCTTATAAAAAATTAAATGTAAAAACATTTTTTTCTTTTTAAAAAAAGTAATTACTAAAAAGAAAAATAAAGATTTAATACAACTAATATGCAATAATCCTTCCTTAAAATAGTTATTCTTAATTATTGATATCAATCAACCCCAAATTCCTCTAACCGTTTTTCTTTTATCTTATTTTAATACTTCCATTAAGAGTTTCCATCTTCATACACTACCTTCTTTTTATATATCATTTAGTTATTCAAGTCACAAACTCTTTAATGAACAAGCACTATCAATATGTTTCCATTTGATCAGTATGTCTCCAGGGAGCACTACTTGATTTATAAGACTTTAACCCCCATCTCCTCAATTTGCTTGTGATTGAAGCGCAGTCAGAGTTGCATACATATACATGAATATTGTATTTTTATATTTTTTGGTGCTCATTATTTTTGTCTTTCTATGATTGTTGGTATGAACAAAGTTTAATTTTTGTATTTAAACAGTTTTTTGTTCGGTATTATGCTATTTAACAGTTGTTTTGTATTTCACATCGTTGAATGAATTGGATATCAATTAAGTTTGTTTCAACCAGATTTACTACAATTTTTCTTTACAAATTGTGATTATTTTTTTTAGTATGAAAGATGATAGTGTTCATTAAATTTTAATTTAATACAAAAGTAGATGCGATAGAATCCTCATTCAAAGAGAGAAGCACATAGTGTATGCCTGTATGAAATGAGTATATAAATTGGTATCACCTAAATTTACTATCGCAATCCATAAATATCAATTTATATATCTATTTCATACAAATATGACATGTAAGAAAACATTTTATAAACTAATTTCATTCAATTTATAATCTTAAGTATATCTTCTTAATTGAATATCACAATCACATTATACTCATTCCATATAAATATAACATGTAAGAAACTATTTTATAAACCTTGAATGTAATATTGATATTATACAGGTTTCATACATGAAATAATTCAAAAAATACAAGTTTGTATACTCATTTCATACACTAAAATAAATAATAACGTATAATATTTGGTGAAAGTCGATTTCTATACCAACTTCTGCAATCATTATACTTATTTCATACGGCTTTTATACAGAATTCATACACGAAATAGTTTAATAAGTATATACAAGATAATTTTCACTATATTATTCTTATGAAAGATTACGATCTATATTTAAATCCTTATTTATGTTGTTACCAACACAAATTGATTGTTCAATATTTTTCTCTAATATCCATTGACATATCTTTTATTGTTAGATACAATGAGTATTTAATAAAGAAATTGACAAAACTTCTTATATCATATTATTTTTAAAGAACAAAAGGAAAAATAGAAGAAAGAGAATTTCTAATGAAGGAGAACAAATCGTTGGTTGAATAATGATTTACAATGGAACAAATCGTTGGTTGAATATTCTAGGACTTCTACGCGAAGGAGTAGAATCAAATTTTGGTTTAGACATGATTCACAATGGAGAATGGAAAAAACAAATATATAAATTTTATGTTTTTCTGAAAGAAGACGAATATTATCTTAAACTCACTTTTTTTCAATGAAGAAGATGAATATTATATGAAACCCACTTTTTTTCAAAATACAAGGGAAGAATATGAATATTATATGAGTAAGTTAATAGAATCAGAATTTTCAATAAATTTTTGAAAGGTTGAGTATTAGAATGGAGAAAGAGAATATATATTTACCATAATTATCAATACACAATTTAAGGGGAATATTGATTAGAACCCTATAAATATGGAACTGATTTTAAATTATATAATTAAAAATGAATTTTGAAAATACAATTAAAATAATATATCTTTTAATAAGTTGCTATAACTTGTAACTAAACTGCTAATAATGCAATTATCTAAAAGTGTTGCTAAAATTTGTTATTTTAGATCTAATAATACTATAGGGGATAATTTTCTCATGTTGATGCTATCAAAGAGGAGCCCACCTGAACTCAATATAGTAGTCCCCTTAAAATTCTCAGTAACAGGACCACATGATGGGGATTAACTCTTGACAATTTGACTTGACTGTTACCTTAAATAATGTATATAAACGATGCTTTGGATGTCAAGAAACTTGTTTTACACTTACAATTCTAAATTAGTTGTTGTCTATCAAGAATAGATGATAATTTATCATTGAGATAATACATAAATATGACCCTAAACTTGACACCAAATTATAACTTTGACCTTAAATTTTGACTGTGCACAAATATGACCTTTAACTATTCGGAGCTTTACAAATATAACCTCCGATCCTACGTGGCAAAACGCGTGTTCAACACGCAAAATTGGGCATCCAGCTTAAAATCTAAGGTCATAATACATAAATTTGACCTTAAACTTTGACAGTGCACAAATATGACCTTTAACTATTCAAAACTGCACAAATATGATCTTTAAATGTCTTTTCACTATTATTTTTTTATTATTTTTGGCTCAAAGATTAAAATGACATCTAATTTCTTGTGTCATTGCGAAAAGAGAGCAATATTGAAGATTTATTAATTAGGTGAGTCAGTCTCATACGAATCATGCGGGTATATATATATATTATAAAGCAGAGGGTGAATTTAAGTTATATAATATATCTAAATATAATTTATTTAAATATTAAATTAAAGATGAAACTATACTAATAATAAGAAAATTATAGTTTTAATAAAACGTTATTAAGGATAGTAGTAGTAGTATATTAAATTAACATTATCAAATTAACGTTATTAAAATGTTATTAAATTAGCGTTATCAAAACATTATTAAATTAACGCAGGAGCGGACCTACGTGGTTTCCATGAGGTTCACCGAACCCCCTCGGTAAAAGAATTACGTTGTATATATCAGGTAGAAAATCTATATTTATGTATGTATATTAATGTTGAACCATATGAAACAAGACGCTTAGATAGCCCAGTGACATTATTTGCTCTTCTTGGGCGCTTCTTTCAGCCTACTGCACGGGTTCGATCCCTAAACAAATAAATAAAATAATAATAATAAAAAAAATGATGTCGTTTTAACACAAAAAACAAAACTTTGACAATGCACAAATATGACCTTTAACTATTTAAAACTGCACAAATATGACCTCCCTCCAAGTCAGCCCTTTTAATGACGTGGCACCGTGTGATTAGATTACCTTTCCACATAGGTGCGAGTGAAACTCACGCATGGAGGTTGTAAAATCGGAGGTCTTATTTATTCAGGTTTTGAATAGTTAAAGGTCCTATTTGCGCACTATCAAAGTTTAAGGTCAAAGTTATAATTTGGTGTCAAGTTTATGATCATATTTATGTATTATCTCTTTATTATTTTAAACTTCAAGAACATATTAAAATAGCCTAAAAAAATCTTCTCAATCAGCAATAATCTATCAAGAATATATGATAATTTATTATTGTAAACGTAAAGAACAAATAAAAAAATTTAAAATTTACCTCAAACTACAAGCATAGTTATCTTGTCAATCACAAATATTATTAAGATTTCACAAAAAAACATGTCTCAATTGCCAACTGTTTTTCAAAAAGACATGATAATCTATTATTGTAAATTTTAAGAACAAAGGTAGAATTTTATTGTCATTATTGTAAATTTCAATAAAATACAAATTGCAAAAAAAAAAACTTCTCAATCATTAATTGCTTATCAAGAATGATGATAATTTGTTATTGTAAACATTAAGAATATGCTAAAAATATTTCTAAACAAACTTACCTCAAATTACAAGTAAAAATTTATCTCTTCAATCAACAACAACAACAACAACAACAAACCCAGTGTATTCCCACCTGGTGGGGTCTGGGGGGGGGGTAAGATGTACGCAGTCCATACCTCTACCTCTAAAGAAGTAGAAAGGCTGTTTCCGATAGACCCCCGGCTCAAGACACAAGATACCAGGCAAATACATATTAAAGCACCGAACAAGGTTACAAGACAACATAACATAAATAACATAACATAAATAACATAAATACGGCAGCCATAAATAGAAAGAAACAGAGGAAAGCACCCAGCCTCTTACTAAAACAAGGAGCACGGAATCATAACAAGAATACTACCCCCAACAAGTAAAACCCTACACTAGCGACCCAAACTGGCCCTAGTCTTCTGCCCTAATTCGCGTCTTCCAGACCTTCCTATCTAGGGTCATGTCCTCGGTGAGCTGCAACTGCTCCATATCCCGCCTAATCACCTCACCCCAATACTTCTTCGGCCTACCCCTACCCCACCTAAAACCATCCAACGCTAGTCTCTCACACCTACGAACTGGGGCATCCATGCCCCTCCTCTTCACGTGTCCGAACCAGCGCAATCGGACTTCCCGCATCTTAAACTCCACTGGAGTCACACCAACCTTCTCCCTGATAGTCTCATTCCGAACTCTATCCCCCCTAGTCAGCCCACACATCCAGCGCAACATCCGCATCTCTGCCACCTTCATTTTTTGGATGTGGGAAGTCTTAACTGGCCAACACTCCGCTCCATACAACATGGCCGGACGGACTACCACCCTGTAAAATTTGCCTTTAAGCTTGGGCGGCACCTTCTTATCACACAACACCACCGACGCTAGCTTCCACTTCATCCATCCCACCCCAATACGGTGTGAGACATCCTCGTCAATGTCACCGTTCCCCTGAATCACAGACCCGAGATACTTGAAACTATCCCTTTTACATACCACCTGTGATTCCAGCTTCACAAGCAAATTTCCGTACATGTTTTTTCTTTTCTTTTTCTTTCCTACAATTTTGAGTATCCTAAAATATAAATATTTTTGTGACTCCTAAATATAGTCAAACTCCAAAATATATACGAGTAATAATTTTTTTCTACTTCTACACGTTTTTCTTTTTCCTCCTTACAATTCTGAAGTATTTTTTTTCACTATCAAAATTCAAAAATATAGATATTTTTGGAAACTCCTAAATATGTGGTAGTTTTTTCTATTACCCATTTCTACAAGATTTTCTCTTTTTACAAAATCTTAAATATATGGTAGGTTTTCTATCACCCTTTCCTACAAAATTTTTTTCCTAGAAATTTTGACATTGTAACTTTTGTACAAAAAATGTTTTTTAAAATGACATTGCAACGTATTTTATAATAAAAAGTTGAGATAATACCCAATTATCTCCCCTGAACTATATCTTAAAGGGCTATGTCACACCTCAACTTAAAGGGGGTCCTATTACCCCCTGAACTAATTAAAAGTGGATTTTTCACCCCTTTAGTACCTATGTGGCACAACACACTGAAGTGTCCACGTAGGCACACGTGTGTGCCACGTATGTGCCACATAGGTACTAAAGGGGGGGTGGGGGTGAAAATTCCACTTTTAATTAGTTCAGGGGGTAATAGGGACCCCTTTAAGTTGAGGTGTGGCATAGCCCTTTTAGGTATAGTTCGGGGGGGGGGGGATTGGGTATTTTCTCTAAAAAGTTAAAAACATGTAACCCAAATCTAATTCTTTTTTCTAATATTATTTTCCACATATTTCAGGACTCATATATATTTCTTACCATATATTACTAAGTTTCATCCTATATATTTTAGGAATTCTTAATTTAATAAAATAATAATTAAAAAAAAATAGTAAAAGGACCATTTTATCTAAAGCAGAGAATTTTGATAAAGGACAAAAAGTTCAAATAACATGTCTAAGGTCCTTCACACTTTTTAATTTAATATATATAATATAATTATATTATATATATTATGTATATATCATATATATAATAATAATAACAATAACAATATATATAATATATATATATATATATTATATGTATATATATATATATATAGAAAGAGAGAGAGAGAGAAATTATTATAATAAAGTGTGATACTTCATTAAAAATCTCCACAATAGATAAAATTATTTAATTTTAAATAATCAAACTTTATACGTGCGAGACATGTGCGATTAAGTTAGTTGATCTAAAAATATAAATTAGTGACAATGAAGTTATTGCTAATAAATAATTACGACTAAATGTCTTTTTGACCAAATGAATGGATAGCATCTTATCTTGCTATATTAGAAGAGGCAGTGCACCAAGTGATGCAGACATGTTTCCATCGACATCCCTGTTTGTCACCTATCTGCTTACTTCATAATTTTACTATATCATTCTTAATTAATTATTATATGATATTTAAGTATCTTGTTATATTAGTAGAGGCAGAGCACCTAGGTGATGCAGGCATGTTTTCGTCGACATCCTTATTTGTCACCTGTCTATTTGCTCCATAATTTTACTATATCATCCTTAATTAATTATTATATGACATTTAAGTATTAAAAAATTAACAATATTTAATAAAAGGGTAAAATACATATTTATGACATGTCTGCTTCAGTTGTTTCAATCGTAATTTTACTATATCACCTCTAATTAATTATTATAAGTCATCTAAATATTAAAAATTAATAATATTCAATAAGAGAAGATAAAATAGACATAAAATAATAAATTACCTCGCGATGTTTTGAATTAATATGACATCTTATATCAGGTCTACTTAAAACTTTTTTCATAAGTATTTTTATAGCATCACTTCAAATTAGTTATTATGAGTCATTTAAGACATGCCTACTTAGCTACTTCAATCGTGGTATTTGATTGACGTCAAAACTATATCAGTGTCGATTAAATTGGAATAAAAGAAACATTATTATAAATTACAATAATTAAAATAACAAAATTATTTTTAAAATGTAATTGACTATCAGCGCCACAAAAATTTAAACAGAGACATCATTATAAATTAGCTAAAAACTTAAAATAGTAAATTACAATGTCAAAAAGATATTATAAATTACAATAGTTAACAACTTAAAATATCTAAAACACAATTAAGCATTATAGATTTTAAATAATATATTATTTATAAATTACATAAAAGTACTATAAATTGCAATAGTTAATGACTTAAAATATTTAAAAAAATATTTAATTTTCTATAAATTTAAAAAAAAACATAAAAATATGTTAATCACAATAATTAACAACTAAAAATAAATTAAAAATATAAAATATTTGATTGACTCTCGAAATCTTATGGGCGTCATATTAACAACTTAAAATATCAACTAAATAAATGAAGGTTTTAATTATATAATAAAATTACACATGGTGTGAAAGCAGGCATGTCTCCGTCGACATCCCTGCTTGTTGTTGACACCTAATTTTTGCCCCCCACGACTAAATTTAATCCTGAGTTTCTTCGGTTTAAATAAAATCAAAATATTCATTTCATCCGAATAAAAACTTTTCAAAAATATTTCTTGTACGTAATTTTTATCAAAGTAGAGATTATATATTGTCGTGTTCAATTATACGAGATTAGATAATTTGATAACTTAAATATTTATTCTATAGAATATCAAATTTTAATTAATGAATATTTGAAAAATAAATTTAAATGACTAAAATCTTGATTAAAATATAATTTATTATTGAAAATAATTTATGTGAAAAATATTTATTCGATTTTATTAAATCAAGAAACTCGGGATTAAACAAGGTATTAATTCGTATCGAATTTCAATTCGATTTAACCAATTTATTAAATTTGATCATAATTTGAACTAAATTGGCCACAATTGCAATACAATTGGCCAATTAACTTTTAATTTGGTCAAAATTTAAATAAAATAGGCTGGATCATAATTGAAATTATTTTTTTATATATAACCTTTAGTCTAATCAAAATTATTTTCTCTAAATAAATCTGAAGACTACCAATTTTTTAATTTAATTAGGGTTATTTTAACCCAATTAAATCTAATTGGGGTTATTTCAACTCCAATTAAATGTAATTGGGGTTATTAAATAGAAAAATTAACATAAATAAACAACATAATTTTCTAAACTTTAAAAATCCCCCCACTTCTAAAAAATTACTTAAATCCCAACATTTCATACTTTTTGGTAAAGTTGAGATACAAGTTAAAACCTACAACTAAGAAATCAATTCTTTACCAAAAATAACTCATTTTCTCCTCTTTGTATGCCTTAATTCAAGCAACAGTTTCTATCCAACTCTTCCAACATTAGTGGCTACATTAACACCAAAATTTTGGTCATAATTTTATCCCACAATTTTCTCCTCTTCTTCTTCTTCTTCTTCACATTTTTTAATTAAGGTATTTTTTCTCCTAAATTTATCTTCACTTTCTTCTTATTATGTTCAAAGATTTTTCTCAAAAATCAAATTAAACAACATCATATCCCTTTATCTCACCAATTGATCGTTTGGAGTTTCTGTTAAAGATGATGATGTTTTTGGTGCTCGAGTTATGGGTAAAGCTACTATTTCGGCAAAAAAAATTGTCCATGTTGAGATTATTTTCGGCTGGTTTTCCGTTACTGATACTTCAGGTAAATCTTCTAATCCAATAATATTTTGCTGTGCGAAACAAAAAATAAATTGAAACCTCTGACAAAGTCATATCTGGAAAATATCTGGAACCTCCGACATGTTTAGATTTGGAAAATAATTGGCCATGATACATATTTATATATGCGTGATACGTTTTTTCAATTTCTTGTATATTTGATTCTTTTTATTTTTTCTATGTAGCTAATGTTTTGTAAATATTATTTAAATTAACTCAACAATAGATACATGTTTACAACCTTATAGATACATTTTCTCTTATCTTGTATCACTGTTTCCTTGTTTATGAATATATGTATCTCGTATTGTTTAACATTTATTGATTTAAGCATATCAATAGATACATGTATTTCATCCAAGATACATATTTGTATTATCTTGTATCTATAATATTATGTTCATATTGTTCTGTGTTATTGTAGAGTTATTGCATCTAATGTTATTTTTTTAATTTAATGTTTTTTTAGGTTTCATTCCGAGTGGAGTATGTTACTGGGATAGCATAACAAGATAGTGAAACTTTGTAAGTATTACATTACCTTTTCATTGTTTTCATTAGCTTAGACAAGTATATTTGTATTTTTAATTCAATTAGTAATCGCTATGTAGGAATTGTGGTATATTTATAGCTATTTGTGCCGAGTATCTGAGCGAGGGATTAGGCATTTCCTCACTGGGTATTGATTCTCAATACCATCGCATAAGATATGTCACTCTTTTGTGCAAATATGGCTTTGTAAAGGAGGAGAAATGATACTTTAGTGAGAATGACGATCCACCAAGACCAAGGAGCAGCTTCACACACACAAAAAAAAGTTTGTGCTTTGCATATTGAGTAGTTGTTTACTTATTGGCTAGTCTACTGTTACATAGTTTGATGATGTTAGTACATGTTGTTATTATTATTTTTGTAGATGTTTTTCAACATCATGGATTCTACCTTATCACCAATGATTGCCATATGGCTATTCCAGATTATGATACATTATTATTTTATTGTACGTTTTTGTTACACTTTACAAAGTCATCATATTTAACATTTTTTGTTACATTGGATTAGATACATATTTATAACTATACATATCAAGTTTATTGAAACATATATAACTAAGTCCAGTAATGAAAGTAACTAACACAACATTACATTATGCAACATAATGATACATCGTACAATTAAATCTCATATTCAATCATAACATAATTTTCTTTTTCTTAATTTTTTTTCTTTGCAAGACATTTTACATCTAAATTGAATAACAACTTTGAGCTGAACGTAATTGTTCATACGCTTCATACTGTTCACAAAATATATTTTTCAATAGATACAAATTTTTTACGATTGTATCAATTGTTAATTATGTAAAGATAGTCTTGTGCAATATGTAAGCAATTTATCAATGAACGTTCAGATAAATCTTTTTATATCATTTAGTTACTTTGAATTAAATATTGAATTCACAAATACATAAAAAAATCATTAAGCTTCTTAATGTGAACATTTTTTTATTTTTCATTAGATATATTTTTTTATTTTTATATGTATCTAATGTTTTGTAATTATTATTCAAATTAACACAACAATAGATACATGTTACAAGCTTATAGATACATTTTCTCTTATTTTGAATTACTGCTTCATTGTTTATGAATTATATGTATCTTGTATTGTTTAACATTTATTGATTTAAGCATATCAATAGATACATGGGGGTTTGGGCCATAGGTGACAAAAGAGTTTTAAAATGAGGTGTAGGTAACACAAGTCTTAATTATTAGGTAGAGGTGAAAATTACTTTATTATGGATTAAGAAATTTAGGGAAGTTTGAAAATAACCCACAAGTTTTTAAATTTACACTTTGATCCAAATGTTAGCCTATATAACAAAAAACGAAGGGAAAAAAAGCGTCTTTCTCTCTCTTCTCACCCTTTGTTGATTTCTCTCTCTTAGCAATTTTGTTGTTCATTATTGCTGCTGTTTCATTCATCATCTTCTGCTTCATTATCATCATCTTCTACTTCATTATCATCTTCATCTTGTTCCTGTTGACTATTTGTTCCTGTTGTTGCTATTTGACCAATTTCTTAGGTCAAATTTTGTTTCTAACATCACTTTCCACTTTGGCATTACTTCATAGGAGACGTTCGTAAGTCAAATTATGATTTTTAGTTGAATTTGTCATCTGAGTAACTGCTATTGTGTTGTTGTTTTCCAACAATGGATAGAACCCAATCATGAATCCAACATAAAATCCATCTGTTTAAACAGATAAATCATCTGTTGCAACAGATGAGACATCTATTTCAAAAGAAGACTGATATGTTGGATTCATGTTTAAACAGATGGATCATCTATTGCAACATTTGACATATATGTTGCAACAGATTAGTTACCTATTACAACAGAACCTGAACACGATTCCAACATAGGTTACAACAGATTAATAACCTGTTGCATAAAGTAAGTCATCTGTCGTAATAGGTTAATTATCCGTTACAACTGTCACTCATCTGTTGGAATCAACTTCAAAGGTAATTTAGTTATAACATCAATTCTAACAGGCGATTCATCTGTTGCAACAGATATTCAGACCCGTAACATGAATCCCAACAGGTAAGAATATGTTGTGACTCATCACTTATCTATTGCAACAGATAACACATCTATTGGGATTCATTCATGGCACTATGAAATCACTATCAACTTTTTTCAATAAATGACTTTATTTAGATACCACTAATAGAGAGATTAATAACAATAGGGGTGGATTGTCATGGTCATTGGGTCGATAAGAGCAATCAATATGTATGGCATTGGAAGGAGGGTGAAATACTAGAGACAATAGCTATGACAGTCCAAAGTGATGTTTCGTATGATGATTTTGTGAACTTAATCATCAACTTTTGTGGACTGATTTGTTAACCGAAAGAATTCGCCATCAGCTACATGCACAGCTCCTTTGAAAATCAGAGGGTACTGCCTTTTAAGATAACCGATCAGGTTCGGTTGCGTTCTTATCTAAGTCATTCAACCAACCTGGTGTTAAGGGTGTACATGGTTGAAAAGACGAGAGAGAATAAGAACCAGAACGTAGAAGAAGAAGAAAAAGAAGAAGAAGAAGAAGAATTCTTTGATGATAGGTTGGATGATCTAGACATGAATATTCCAGATGATGATCAAACACCTATGCCCGTTGATGCGACCAATACGATGTGCAGTTCTTCTCAATCGACATAATCTGGAAATCTTCAAGACGACGGGACCGACTTTTTTATTGGAATGTCATTCAAGGACAAGAATGAACTATCTAACACTTTGTTTATTTCTTGAGTGAAAAAAGATTTCAGAATAAAGAAGGTGATTAATTCGAGCAGTGTCTTTTGCTTCAAATATGCTAATTCAAACTGCAAGTGGTGGTTAAGAGTGGTAAAGTACACAAGTTCTGATAGATTCATCATTCATAAACATGAAAAGTATCACACATGTGGTTCGGAGCAATCTCGGGACAAAATCCTCATGCCACGACAAAGGTCTTCGGTGAATATTTCAGGAGTAGTTTCCCCGATGGCAAAGGCCCTTCAACAAGGCTTATGGCCAATCAAATCCTTATGGATTTGGGTGTCCTGTTCAGTTATTGGAATATATATACGACCATGGGGATTGACAAGGACCTGGTTCGGGGGACACTCGAGCATGGGTATGAAGTCTTGGATGCTTACCGTTACATGATTGAGTCCACAAATCCCGGAAGTAAGACGGCATTGCATCTGGATGAAAGCAGAAGGTTCAAGTACTTTTTTGTATCCTATGGTGCTTGGATTCAAGGTTTTCAACATTTTAGAAAAGGCATAGTTGTCGACGGTACCTTCTTGAGGAGCAGGTATAATGGAGTTCTGCTAGCGACGATGGCATAGGATGCGGAGAATCACATCTTTCCTCTCTTTTTTTGTGTAGCGGATAAGGAATGTGATGCCTCTTATGGATTTTTTTTGAACAACTGCGACGCTGTGTCGAAGATACCGAAGAGTTGTGTTTTGTATCAGATAGGCATCCAAGTATTCCAAAGATGGGTTCACTTTTCTTCACTTCAGCTTACTTTGGTTGTTGCATCAGGCATCTTGGAGAGAACATTCAAAACAACTATCACAACGAAAGGGTCGTCACCCTTTTTTATAGAGCAGCTAAAGCATATAGTAGAGAGGAGTTTTTAGACCATTTTAATCAAATAGCAGATGTGAATCCCAAGGTAGCAGAATTTTTTGCACGTGTCGGTTTCGAGAGATGGAGCCGGGCATTCTGTCCAGCAAATAGGTACATTCTTATGAATTTAATGTCTTTTTTGATTTACAAGTTTAGTTTGATCTCGTACTAAGTGATTCTTTTCTATAGGTACAATATTATGACATCAAACATAGCTGAATCGGTGAATTCATTGTTTGGCGATGAAAGAAAATTTCCCATCAAGGCTATATTTGAAAAAATAAGCAAGAAATATAGTGATTTTTTTAACGAAAGGCGTGTACAGTTCAAGTGCCCAGAAAAAAGAACCCGATTTGTTCTCAAAATCGAAAAGAAAATATCAACGAACATCAGTTTGGGGACTAGGTTATTCTCTCATAAAATAGTAGATTACAAATTTCGTATCAACGGTCATGGTGATGCTGCCATGGTCGATCTTCAAATAAGATCTTGTACGTGTAGAGTTTTTGACTTGGACAAAATACCTTGTCCACATGCTATGGCAGCCATCGAGCTCAATACGGCCATAAATATGGACCTGAAGTTTACGATCACTCCTCTCAATATTATTCGGTGGAAAAATATGAAATGGCATATAGTGGGCATATTAATCCAATGTCTCCTGAAGAATCTTGGGTTGTTCCAGTAGAGCTTATAGAGAGATTAATACCTCCTCCATATATTGACCCGAGCACTATCAAACCGGGAAGAAAGCCATATAAAAGGAGGCGTGGAGTTGGAGAATCATTTTCATCAAGAAGAAATAAGTGCTCCATATGTAAGTGCGCTGGCCACAAAAGAACTACATGCCCTAATCATAATCCACCATGATCGTTGTAATTGCAGAAACTTGTGTTGTTGTTTGTTTGTTTGTTTATTTGTTGTGGACTTTTATATATTTAACTCATTGTTGTGAACCTAATGTTATCATTTATTATATATAAAATATCTTTTTTTTTAAATAACTTGTGCATCAATAAAATGAGGCAAAACATGAACTTAAATAATACAGCAGACCACAATTATTCTCAACAGTTGCACAAACAACTGGAATGTTTTCCTCCAACAGATGAAAAGCTGTTGAAATAGATGGATAATTTTTTGAAACCCAACAAATGACCAATCGATTCCAACTATTGAAAGAACTCAAAAGCCAAAATTGCTAGTGTTACTGGATTCAACATTGCCTCCAACCGTCGACATGTTAACATGTATTAGATTAGAAGAAAATAGAATGAAAATTGAATAGGAATTAAAACGCTAAAGTCTGACTAAAAGTAAATTTTTCATTAAATGAAAAATAAAATACATTAGGTATAGATCAAATATAGAAAAATTAAAATACATACGCTAAAAGAAAAAATACATTCTAATTATTATTATCATCATCATCAGTAATGACAGTCGGCCAATCAACTCGCAGCAGTAGGGCTCTCATCAGCCTCTGCATCTCTCTGTACATTGTCGCTCTTATAGTGACCAACTCGCTCTGCAGGTCATTAACTTGCCTTTGAAGTTCCCGCACTGTGTCACATAGAATAGCAATGTCCGAAAAAAGATCAACCATATCTAGAACACACATGAATTGACAAATGTAAAGAAAAATGTTCACAATGTAATACAACGTATACGAACAACTGGTAAATTTACACTAGAAAAAAACTTACCTCAACGAGAAAGAAATATGCTCTTTGAAGATAAGTGGTTGAAGATATCACACGAAAGGAAAAATACAAGAAATAAATAGAGTTGAATGAAGATTGAGGGACCTATAATATAATCTGGACGTGTTAGGCCAAAAGGTAGGACTGTTCAGCTCCATTGTATTAATTATATTCAAACTGGTGGCATTTTGTTTTCTATGAAAAGTCACGACTTTTTCTTTTACACTAATTACTTCTTACCTTTTTATAGCGGTTTGAGACTAGATAAAAGCTGTTATTATTGAGTTATTGCAACAGATCGTTCAACATTTTTAACAAATTTACCATCTGTTACAACAGATGGATGGATTGAATGTGCAACAGACGGCTGTCAGAACAAATTTACCATCTGTTGCAATAGATGGTTTGTATATGCAACAAATAAGACATCTGATACAACTTATGTATTATCTATTGCAACAGATGGACAGTATGTATAAGTTGGAGGAGATGTTTTGATATCTTTTGACAGCTGATTCATTCGTTTCAGTTTCAACAGAGGGAGTATTCGATTCATTAGTTTTTTTGAATGTGTGAGATAAAATGTCTTCACCTTTTTTTAATAGTCCCTCCATTACGTATTAGTTGGGCCCCATGGGCTTGGCACACCAATTAATAAAAATATAAATTAGGTGATTGTTTTACCAAATTGGCCTTATTAATTATGATTAAAAAGTATAAATGTGAATAATATACTTTATGTAGTCATTTAATAATAGGGGTAATCTTGAAAGAATATAATAAAATTCTCTTGATTTTATAAATAGGAAAACTAAATTGAAACAAACATATTTAGAAAGAAGTAATTACATGCGTGCAGATTAATTAAAAAAAAAGTCAAGTCTATCACAACAGATTTACCATCTGTTGCAACATATAGATTATCTATTGCGACTGATGGACCATATGTTTGGAGGAGATGTTTTGATTTCTTCCAACAACTGATTCATCAGTTGCAACAGATGGAGATTTCGATTTATCAGCTGTTTTGAATGTGTTAAGATAAAAAGTCACGACTCTTCACACCTCCATTTTAATAGTCATCACATTCGTGTAGATGAATAAACAACACTGACATGTCCTGATGGGGTAGGAAGAATAAGATGTGTGCAATGGATCCCATTTTCATGCATGTGAGTTATGTATATTATTGATCAGGCTACCGTGAAGACATATAAAGTGCAATGATTTTGTGAATACAGTTTTTTACCGATGATTAGATACTGATCCTTCAAACAAGATCATGAATTGTACAGTTTAGTTTGATAGGTATGAAGTGATAAGGCCGAAGGGTTCCAAGACGGTGGTGTCGATACCCCATTACAATTTAATGACACGATTCATGCACATGTTTTTGTGTCAAGTTTGGCGAAGGGTTCAAATTTTTGGCGGCAGTGTAAATATCCAATAGTGATTGGACCGGTTTTAATGGCACAATGGACTTCTTGAAAGGCCTCCGAAGTCTCGCAATGCAACAATCAACAATAGAACCAATAGAAATTCCCCTGGTCCAAATTTATATGGATGGATTGGTGGAGGAGACTATTATACAGTAGAAGGTGTTTGGGAGAAAACCTGTGTGGGAAGAGGGAGGTTGAGAAGGTCATATATCATCTTAGTATTTGTTTAAGAGGATACACAGGGTCAATTCCTCTTGACCATTCTTCTTTTTCTTCAACGACTGATGGATTTTCATTTTTGGATACATTTTCACATTCGCATCTCATTCAGTTTTTTCATTTTTCATGTCAATTTCATAAGTTAATTTCGCTACACTTTCCTTCCGACCCTGTGTATCCTCTTTAACAAGTACGAAGATGATATATGGCCTTCTCAACCTCCCTCTTCCCGCACAGGTTTTCTCCCAAACACCTTCTGTTGTATAATAGTCTCCTCAAATAACCCATCCATATAAATTTGGAGCAGGGGAATTTCTATTGGTTCTATCGTTGTTTGCTGCATTGCGAGGCTTCGGAGGCCTTTCAACAAGTCCATTATGTCATTAAAACTGGTGCAGTCACTATTGGATATTTACACTGCCGCCAAAAACTTGAACCCTTCCCCAAAATTGACACAAAAACATGAGCATAAACCGTCATTAAATTGTAACGGGATATCAAAACCACCGTCTTGGTCCCTCAGCCTTGCTAGTTCTAACCTAACAATCTTAACTATAAAATTCCATATCTTATTTGAAGAATTAATGCCTAATAGATAAAGAACAAACATTCACAAAATCATTGTACTGGATGTGTGTTTTCATGATAGGTTGATCAGTAATACGTACCTCCCACATATGAAGTGATTCCATATGAAAGTAGCTTATTCCTGCGAACCCATCTTTACTCTAGCCTTTAATGCTGGTCGGGCAAAAGTGGATCCAATTTCACTTCCTTTTGTCTGCAAACAAGAGAAATATATTTGATGCCAAACAAGAGAAGAACAAAAAGAACATTACAAAAGGGTAACACAAAATTGAGTGAATCAACAGATGACCAATATGATGCAACAAATTACTCATCTGTTCAACCGATGAGGCATCATTTGCAAAGAATGGATGACATGTTGCAACAGATGGGGCCATCTATTGGAATAAATCAAACCAGCCTTGCTACTGGTTTGATTTCTTCAAAAAGTTGCTCCGTCTGTTCCAATAGCTGATTTATCAGTTACAACAGTTGAGAAAACTGTTGCAACACCACCACCACCAACATCAACAATAAAGAAACAAACAAAACAACACCATATGTTCCAACACCATCCACAACACAAACATCGCATGTTCCAACACCCCCCCCAACAACAGCACCACCAAAGTACCAAACAAAAGACATAAAAAAAACTATACTGATAACAAGGCTTTTTAAGTTCTCCGAACAGATGACTTTTTTTGCATATTTTAATAAAAACAACGGTTCGTTCAATCAAGACTTAAAAGTCACCTTTCCTTTAATTTTCTCAATAAATAGCAAACTGGTAATGGGTAAATAATTGATAGCAACAGATGTAAATAACTAATTTAAATGACATACAAAGAAGAAGATGAGATAAAAAGAGCAACTTTGAACCATACCTGTAATGTCAAAAAAACAAACGGATCAGAACATCCAGTTCAATCGAGAAAAGCTATTGATTGGTTGATATCCCAAAGGATCCTCATCCGAAAGAAGAGAGAAAAGAGAGAAAAAAAGAAACAACAAAGATAATTGAGAATAAAGAATAAAGAAGAGTTATGAGTTGAGTCTAGTCTAGTCTAGACTACTTTATGGTTGAAGGAGAGAGAGTTTTAGATATGGGGTTTTTAAATATTTATTAATAACTTTTGAGGGACACAAGGAGACGGTGACATTGAAAAGACCAGATAAGACTACTCACTCAAGAGATTTTTGAGTTATCAAAGTTTTACCGAGTAATATTTTTTACCGCCTTAGTATTTTAACTATTTTATCTCAGACAGGAAATACCTAAATTGCTTTATAAAAAAAGGATAAAAAAAATAATTAAGTGCAACAAATGACTTAATCTGTTTGATAGTTTACAACAGATTCATGATATGTCACAACAAATGACGTAATCTGTTTGATAGTTTACAACAGATGCATAATATGTTGCAACATATTGCCTATCTGTTTGATTTGATCAAACAGAAAAGACATATGTTGCAACATGTTGAACATTTGTTTATATATAATTTCAATTGGGTTCATATGTTAGTCTAAAACCTTAATTGAATGTGAGTTCTCATAGGGCCAAATAAAACTTTAACTGAGTTTTTTGTCAATTTCATGATGAGACGGTACTGCGTTCCTCCAACCAGAGTCATCGATCGATCACTCTGAGCCGAGCCGATTCTTACTACCTCATATTTTAGACTAATACCTTAATTGAATAATCTAGGACTAGGGTACTAATACCTTGATTGAATAATTTGGGACTAGGGGAGAGTTCTCATAAGGTCAACTACAACTTCAATTGAGTCTTTTGGCAATTGCATGATGAGATGGTACTGTGTTCCTCTCTACTAGAGTCGTTGATCAATAACTCTGAGTCGAACCAATTCTTACTACCTCATATGTTAGACTAATACCTTGATTGATTAATCTAGGACTAGGGTACTAATACCCTAATTGAATATAGGGTCAACTACAACTTTAATTGAGTCTTTTGTTAATTGCATGATGAGACGGTACTACGTTCCTCTCGACTAGAGTCGACGATCGATCACTCTGAGCCAAACCGATTCTTACTACCTCATATGTTAGACTAATACCTTAATTGATTGATCTAGGGCTAGGGTTGAGTTCTCATAATGTCAACTACAATAGATGACAGTGCCTATTTGATAATTTACAGCAGATGGATAATCTATTGCAACATATGACTCAATCTATTTGATAATTTACAATAGATGGGTAATCTATTTGATAGTTTACAACAGATTCGTGATCTGTCGCAACAAATGGCTTAATCTGTATGATAGTTTACAACAGATGTGTAATATGTTGCAACAGATTACATAATCTATTTAATCCAACAGAAAAGACATCTGTTGCAACAGGTTGAACATTTGTTTATATATAATTCAATTGAGTTCATATGTTAGACTAATACCTTAATTGAATGTGAGTTCTCATAGGGTCAACTACAACTTCAATTGAGTCTTTTATCAGTTGCATGATGAAACGGTACTGCGTTCCTCCCGACCAAAGTCAAAAATCGATCACTCTGAGATGAATCGATTCTTACTACCTCATATGTTAGACTAATACCTTAATTGATTAATCTAAGACTAGGGTAATAATACCTTGATTGAATAATCTGGGACTAGGGGTGAGTTCTCATAAGGTCAACTACAACTTCAATTGAGTCTTTTGGCAATTGCATGATGAGATGGTACTGTGTTCCTCCCGACTAGAGTCGTTGATCGATAACTCTGAGTCGAACCAATTCTTACTACCTCATATGTTAGACTAATACCTTGATTGATTAATCTAGGACTAGGGTACTAATACCCTAATTGAATATAGGGTCAGCTACAACTTTAATTGAGTCTTTTGTTAATTGCATGATGAGACGGTACTACGTTCCTCTCGACTAGAGTCGACGATCGATCACTCTGAGCCAAACCGATTCTTACTACCTCATATGTTAGACTAATACCTTAATTGATTGATCTAGGGCTAGGGTTGAGTTCTCATAATGTCAACTACAATAGATGACAGTGCCTATTTGATAATTTACAGCAGATGGATAATCTATTGCAACATATGACTCAATCTATTTGATATTTTACAATAGATGGGTAATCTGTTTGATAGTTTACAACAGATTCGTGATCTGTCGCAACAAATGGCTTAATCTGTATGATAGTTTACAACAGATGTGTAATATGTTGCAACAGATTACATAATCTATTTGATCCAACAGAAAAGACATCTGTTGCAACAGGTTGAACATTTGTTTATATATAATTCAATTGAGTTCATATGTTAGACTAATACCTTAATTGAATGTGAGTCAACTACAACTTCAATTGAGTCTTTTATCAGTTGCATGATGAAACGGTACTGCGTTCCTCCTGACCAAAGTCAAAAATCGATCACTCTGAGATGAATCGATTCTTATTACCTCATATGTTAGACTAATACCTTAATTGATTAATCTAAGACTAGGGTAATAATACCTTGATTGAATAATCTAGGACTAGGGGTGAGTTCTCATAAGGCCAACTACAACTTTAATTAAATCTTTTGGCAATTGCATGATGAGACGATACTGCGTTCCTCCCGAATAGAGTTGTCGATCAATAACTCTGAGTTGAACCAATTCTTACTACCTCATATGTTAGACTAATACCTTGATTGATTAATCTAGGACTAGGGTACTAATACCCTAATTGAATATAGGGTCAACTACAACTTTAATTGAGTCTTTTATCAATTATATGATGAGACGGTACTGCATTCCTCCCGACCAGAGTCGGCGACCGATCACTCTGAGCCGAACTGATTCTTACTACCTCATGTGTGAGACTAATACCTTAATTGATTGATCTAGGACTAGGGGTGAGTTCTCATAATGTCAACTACAATAGATGACAACGCCTATTTGATAATTTACAACAGATGGGTAATTTATTGCAACATATGACTCAATCTATTTGATAATTTACAATAGATGGGTAATCTGTTGCAACAGATGACTTAATCTATTTAATAGTTTACAACAGATTCATGATCCGACGCAACAAATGGCTTAATCTGTATGATAGTTTATAATAGACGTGTAATATGTTGCAACAGATTACATAATCTGTTTGATCCAACAGAAAATACATTTGTTGCAACAGTTTGAACATTTGTTTATATATAATTCAATTGAGTTCATATGTTAGACTAATACCTTAATTGAATGTGAGTTCTCATAGGTTCAACTATAACTTCAATTGAGTCTTTTGTCAGTTACATGACAAAATGGTACTGCGTTCCTCCCGACCAGAGTCGGCGATAGATAACTCTGAGATGAACTGATTCTTACTACCTCATATGTTAGACTAATATCTTAATTGATTAATCTAGGACTAGGGTACTAATACCTTGATTGAATAATCTGGGACTAGGGGTGAGTTCTCATAGGGTGAACTATCGACTAATCTACGACTAGGGGTGAGTTATCATAGGGTTAGCCACAACATATGGTAGCGCCTATTTGATAATTTACAACATATGGGTAATCTGTTGCGACATATGACAATCCATTTGATATTTTACAACAGATGGGTAATCTGTCGCAACAAATGATTTAATCTGTTTGATAATTTACATCAGATTCGTAATCTGTTGTTACCTAATCGGATTGATAATTTACAATAGATGAGAAATCTGATGCAATATGTTGAACATTTTTTTTTACAATTTCAATTGAGTTCATATGTTAGACTCCTAAATTAATTAATCTAGGATCAGGGGTGAGTTTTAACACGGTCACCTCCTAGAGTACTCGGTCAACTACAACTTTAATTATTTTTATATGATTTTAAAAATTACGCATATCTTTTATGATTTTAAAAATAATTAAGATCATTTTGGACCAAATTAACATTTTCAAAACTACTTGTCATTCTTTTTCAAAATACAAATCAACCCATACAAAATATTTCATCATTTTAAATCTCGAGGTCTGGTCGTTCTCTCTCATTCTCACTCAACAATACAGTACAAACAACAACTACTCAACAAATTTGGTCAACCCTCCACAACAGATCGCTTTCTTCTCATTTTCGACCACATAGGTGTTATTTTCGATATCATTCTTGCTTGTATCAGTTGTTTTCTTTGTCTTTGTAGGCAACAGAGTTCGAGAAGAGCTCTATATTTGTTTTTTTGTTTTTTTTTCTAAAAAATAAGGGATTTTAAGTTAATGATGAAAATAAAACTTTTAGTTGTATTATCTTCAAGAATGGGTTTACAATTTTGAGTTTTGATGGTAAAATCGTAGGAAGAACTCAAGAAATCCCTAGTTTCCATCGCAGTATTCCGTTGACTATCGTGGTATAGTTGGATGGTGTTGATGTTGGTGGTGGTGGTGGTGGTGATGGAGGTGTTTGTGGTCGTCGTGGTGGCACCGGTGGTGGCATTGGTTGGTGGTGTTTGTGGTGGTGTCAGTATTCGTGGTGTTTGTTTATTTGTTGGCATTGGTTGGTGGTGTTTGCGGTGGTGGTTGTTGGTGTGTCGATATTCGTGGTGTTTGTAATGTATTTTTTAAAATCTATGCATACATCAACTGGGTAATGTAATTTTTGTTTTTCTTTGTCTGTAGGTAAAACATGTCTCCCAGAAGAAAAGAAAGTGAAAGTGGATCAGTGGATCAACATCTGACCACTAAAAACAAGGCTATAGTACAGAGGGATTCGGAGGAGCTTCCTGAACAATCTCAGTTAGGGAAAAGTAAAGCTGAGGAGAGATATGAAAACAACATTAAGGGAGGTGGACAAAGGTCCATAGATGGTGATGAAGAAAATGAAAGTGAGAAAGAACAGGATTTGGAGAGTCAAAAAGAGAAAGAGGATGATCATCAACATGATGATAATAGATCACCAATGGGGCATGAGTTAATATCGACATCCCAGCATGATCCTGTCAAAACTTTTAGTATTGACAGATTTCAAGTTGCGATGCCGATAAATGACCCAGAAGGAAAATAACTAACTGGTCAAATTGTACTTAAATGTCAGGTGAGGAAATGTTTTGAACATTTTATGAAAATTATGAAGAACGAAAACATAGGTGGACTTTTTAAGAAGAGCTGCTTTGGATGCTTTCTTGAGTTTACTGAGGACCCCTCTACCCGTATTCGTTTCCCTATGATGATGGGATATGATCTTCTCAATCGCAGGATCAAGTACACGAGGGATGATAAAGATCCGAAGGAGGGGGGCAAAAAGAAGATGGATGAAATCTGGATCAACTACTGTGGCATGCCTCTTTGTTTTGGCTTGCAAGAGTTTTCCATAGTGATGGGACTGAGATGCCATCATCCAGAAGGACCACCACCCCACAAAAAATCCAAGGCAAGAAAATGCAAGGGAAAAATAGATGGGTCGTTTGACATTGCTCTACGTGGCTACAAAGCATCAGATTTGTTGACAGATCTCGAGGATAAAACCATACCAGAGCAGTACAGGGAGAAATTGTGCTTAGTTTAGTTTGCCCATTCGATTATATTGACAAGAGACATCAACAAAGTCATAAAAGATGATTTGTTGGCGCGTGCTGAGGATTTTGATAAATTCAACAATTATCCCTGGGGATATGACAGCTTCTACTTGACTATCCAACATTTACTGACAAAGCTATCCTCAGGGACGACCATATTATACGACTTTTCTTGGGATTTCATGGTATAATTAATCACTAATTTTACTCATCTATTAATTTATATTGTATATAGTTATTATGTTTTTTTTTGTTTGCTTCGTGTTTACACATTTTAGGCTTGGGCATTTGAAGTCATTCCTCCCCTGTGAAAGTAGTTAATGGATTACTTACATGAGGTTTCTCATCCAAGGATGTTTAAGTGGTTGGCTGCGAAGAGAAACACCAATATTAAGGAGGCTGATCTCTTTAACCCTTCGGATGATGCAGTACATCTTCTTCAAGTAAAATAATTCTACTCAACAATAAGAAAGATATTGAACAATTGTTATGTCTGATGCACTAGATGGGACATCTGTTGGGGTATATCTTGCATCAGATTACCCATTTGTGGCTTTGGTTCTCTGAACCCGGCTCCTAAAAGATTAACCATCTACTGCAAATTATGCAACAGATGTTTAATCTGATAACATATCGTTCATCTGTTGCGACGTACAGATCATCTGTTGCATAAAAGATACTCGTCTTTTACAAATGTTACAACAGATGATTGATATTTTGCATCAGATTATCCATGTGTTGCTCTGTTTCTCTGAACCAGACTCAAACGAATTTTAACCATACACTGCAAACTATGCAACAGATGGGTCTTTTTTTTTAAATGTAGCCCAACTATGAAAATTATTATATTATATGATTTAAATGCATCTGTTTTTTTATAGGTTGTGCATCTATGGATCGTGCCTACTGAGGAGGAGTCGGTGATGACTTCTTATATTACACTAGGTCATGTTGATACTATTACAGACCCCAACAGTGGAGTTAATAAAGAAGGAATTGGTTGGAGCAACAGCCATAAGAAGAGCAGTTAGGCAAGGTCAGCCTAATGTTGAGGCTCTTCATGACCAACCTTTTACTAAGGCAGATCTGGGTGCTTCTTCTGGTGGAGTTGTTGGTGTTGGTGGTAGGCATGCTTATGCTGCTATCACTTGTGATGATGAGCATGTTGATGCTCAAGAAAGAATAAATATGTTTTAAAACATCCCCTTTTCGCCCTTACACAGGTCCCTCTCACCCCTCTTTACCCTTGTGTTCTCATTGCGAATGAGATAAGTGTAAGGACAGATTGGATAAACTCTTGGAAAAAGTAGAGGCTATCTCTAAAGCTATCAAGGAATTCAAATCCAAGAGGTGTGTCATACCATCCAAGAAGGTGAGGGATCCACACACTCCTACAGCGTTGGTTAGGAGAAAGAAAAGAGCAATTAGAGACGTACTCTCCTCTCGAAAATTAAAAGAAATTGCAACTCCTTCCTCTCTAAAAGTTGTTGAAGTTTTGAGTCCAGTCAAGAAGGTGGACATATACGCGGAACTTGGCACCGAAGAGAAGAGGGATCTGCGACAGGCTAAGAATGCCAAGCCAGGCGCACCAGATTACCCCAGGCCTCCCTTTTCCCCCCAAGACTTCCAGACTATGACTGATATGCATATGCCGTACGAGGACAAGGCAAGTTTACTTTTGCTAACCTAGCCCTTCTAATCTACCCTATGAAGAATAATCTACGCAACATATTTCATATCTGTTGCAACAGCTGGGTATACTGGTGCAACTGATTGTGGTTCTGTTGCAACTTATTATCTATATGTTGCATAAGTTGCGTTGGATTATTGATTCAAACCCTATGCAACAGATGGACCATCCATTGCATCTTTACAATTACTAACCTATTTTAAAATTGACTTCTTATCTCATAGTATGTTGACATAATTCTCTGCCTCATGAGAAAAAGGCAATTAACATACCGGGAAGCTTATGACGTAGTCGATAGAATAATGGACCTCGACTTCTGCAAGAAGCTCAAGGATAAGTACGATCAACTCAATGGAGAGGCATCATCCCTTGGCGTGGGACTTAATTTCCTAGTTCCTATGTTGGTCTTGGATAAAGCAAAAACGCTAAGATATGTTAGAGGGGACAGGCCAAGTCCACACGACAAGAGCTGGATCGAGGCAAAAAGGATTCTTGCAGTCATTAGCGTGAACGACATGTATTATTGGGCTGTTGAGATTCTACTCAAGGAGGGAAAGATCAATGTTTATGAATCCAACGTACCTCTCGTCGACGATTTTGATCTTTTTCTCCCCGTGGAGCTACTGATGGTGTTGTTGCCCATCTTGTTGAGGGAGAGTAAACTGATGAATCATTTGCCAAAGAAAGTGTTGATGAAGAAATCATGGGATTTTGAAGGTCAAAACAGGGGAATGATCCTTCCAAAATATGATGCCACTAAAGCAAGCGGCTCGCACGCTCTTGCACACATCGAATGTTTGCTGACCGACACAGAAATGGCCGAGCAAACGAATTTTATGTGTGACAATGCTGTGGCAAACCTGCAAGAGGTCTGGGCTTATGGGGTACTAACTGAACGATTGAAGACTGTGTATATAGAAGAACCTATGAAATAGAAATTTTTAATTTCAAGTCACCCTTCACTTTATTACATGTACATGTAGTGGCAATAATTTTTTCTAATGAAAATTGAGTTTTTTATAATGCAATAGATTAGATTGTCAATCTGTTGTAAAATATCTTTAATCCATTCTGGCAGATAGTTTATCTGTTGCAATAGGTTGGTCATCTGTTGCATTACGCTGATATTATTTCTATGAATAATCTAATAATCTAAGTCTAATCTGTTGCAATAGTGGGAAGACTTGTTTGATAATTTCCACAGATGACCTAAATTTTACAACATATGCCTAAATCCTTTTGATATTTTCCAACAGTTACGCTTGAATATCCATGTGCTCGTCGACAATAAACCAGTAGCAAATACACACACCACCATAAAAATTTCAGCAATTAGGCTTCAATATCTATGTGCCCAACAACACCAAACTAATAGCAATAACGGCAACAATGTAGTATCTTCTTGGTCGATTTTGTTTCTCTTCATAAGCCTTGACTTTGTTCAACAAATCCCAGATTACACGATTTGCTTGTGAAGGGTGTGGTTCTTCATACCAATCAAAGTAATCGCATCTACTCAATTTCTATAAAAAAGAGAACACAATTACAAAATAATTACAAGTCAATAATTAATCAATTAATTAAATAAATAAAATATTACCTTTGAAATCTTACAAGTAAAAAACCTATGATCCGGATTTTGTTGAGTCCAAGAAGTCTTTAACAGAGATTCATGACCGCACTTACAATATCAAAAATCTTTATCAAAAAAAACAGTGAAAGATGCACTCGACATTGTCAAGGTCAGTTGGAAAAAATGAAAGTAATAATTTGAAGAATTTGGATAGATAAAAGAAGATGACATTGATGAAGAAGCTTTGGGAATTTAGGGTTAAATTTTAGGAGGAAGATGAATATATAAGACAATGGGGGGAAAGAATTACTTTTGGGGGCCAAGTGACGGCAAGTCAGCCAAATGTGTCAGGACTGACACTAACACATTTGATGCCTATTTTATTTTATGTGTTTAAAATGAAAATGTCTACTTGATGCCTATTTTATTTTAGGTGTTTGAACTGAACACCGTCGATGGGTTATGCCTTTTTTATTTCAATTCACTTTAACCTTTTTACACGTAGTAGAAATTTTTTATGTCCAACGAAAGTTGAATTTTTATAATGCAATAGATTCTCCATCCGTTGTAACAGTTATCCTACCTGTTCTGACATATAGTTTATCTGTTGCAATAGGTTGGTCATCTGTTGCATTATCTTGATGTTTTTATCTAAAGTCCATCTGTTGCAACAGTGGGAAGACCTGTTTGATAAATTTCAATAGATAACCTATTTGTTGCAACATATGTATAAATCTATTCGATTATTCCAATAGATGTGTGATCTGTTGCAACAGATAAAGTCCATTTGTTGCAACATATGTCTAAATTTGTTCTTTTTTTTCAAAAGATGTGTCATCTGTTGCATTATCTTGATGTTTTTGTTTAAATTTCATCTGTTGCAACAGTGGAAAGACCTGTTTGATAAATTCCAATGGATAACCTAACTGTTGCAATATATGTCTAAATCTGTTCGAATTTTTCAATAGATGTGTCGTCTGTTGCGACAGATACATTATCTGTTGCAATAGTTGAATCTAGAATTCCTTTTCAATTAATAATTTCAAATCTAAGGAATAAATAAAATTCATAGAGAAAATAAAATAAATCGAAGCCTTTATAAATTAGCTGAAATAAGTCAACGAATAAATGAAATGTAAAAAAATTGTTATGGGTACAGATCTCAACAAATACATCAACAACAATTTAAGTATACTGCCAAGGATTGCTTTGACAGGCTCAAGCTATAAATATCTACACAGTATTGACAAGTTGCTCTTCATCCGGTGCTATGGAATTCGGCTTTGCTCGTCGTGGATCTTCAATATCGCTTGCGTACAGTTTCTGCGCTTTCTGTTCTCCATATTTCTATAAAAAGAGTAGCATATTGTCAATGTTGTTTAGCAGTATCTTCTTCTACATCCATCTGGATAGCCAGAATTGGTCAATGCTAATCACAGAGATACAACAAAATGGAAAAGGATAACTCATCTCTTCTAGTGAATCAAACAGGTCTTCCTCCCATTTTAAATTGTCCCAAACATATTACATTTCTATTGCAACAATGAATCAACTGTGACAAATTTCTATGTGAGGAAGACCCTGTGTGATAATTTCCAATGGATGAACCATCCGTTGCAACATATGAATTATTTGTTGCAGCAGATAGGTCGTCTGTTGGTACAAATAAAAGCTGTACAAAAAGCTGTTTGATTTACTAAAATAGACGAGACATACATTGCACCAGATAAAGTATCTGGTGCAACAGGTTAGTCAACTGTTGCAACAGATGTCTATATCTGTTTGATAATTTTCAGCAAATGTGTCATATGTTGAAATAGATATGTGTCTGTTTGTTTCGTCAATTAGAAGAAATAATATCTTCACCTTCTTCAGCTCGTGCTGATCTCCTTTGAAAATTGTACGTTGGTTAGTGCAACACACAGACAGAGGAGTTGCAATTTTGCTTTTTTGGATGCCTGATAATGCCATGGAAATCACTCTCTTTCACCTCGTAGCCCTAATCTCTAATGGAGCGGATGGAAATAAAATCCTCTTTGATGGAATGAGACCCTCTTAGATGTCAATTCCTTTACAGAAGCAGTTAATGCATTAATAGCATTAATCACTACATCATGTTTTGCCCTGCAGTCTTGACATTTCCATGCAGAACATTTGCTGGGAGAGGCAAAATCTGTATAACCAGTATGATCATACTCATAATGGTTTGCTTTAAATACTGTAAGAGAAGCATCATTAGCACCAACAGCAGCACCACTACCACCACCAACAGCTCCATTAACAATAAGCCCACCCTCCAAAATTATTTTTCTTGTAATGGTTGTTGCTCTAAATAATTCCATTTTTATTCTGTCGATGACCTTAGGGTCCGATAAACTTTGCACAGATCGTAAAGTAAGAAAAAATGGCATCTTCAACTCTTGATTGGTCGGAACTAGCGACGGATGCACATTCTAACATAAATCATTACATATATTAGAATGATGATTAGATCATTCAAAAAAAACATTAATTAAAAGAAAAATTAATTATAATTATAAATTAATTATAATTATACTTACTGCATCCTTCGGGGATTGAAGAGATTAAGAAATTTTGTATTTTTATGAGTTTTGGCCAACAACCATCTCAATATTCTTGGACAGGAAACTCCTTCCTGGTAGTTCACTTGTTGTCTCAAATAAGGAATGGCTTCAAACGCCCAAGCCTATAAAATAATGCCAATAAATAAAAACCATTATTGAGAGAAAAAAATGAATGATATCATAATAGAAGAAAGAAACATTTACCTTGAAAGCCCATGGAAAGCCATATAAGTTGACTGTCTTTAGCGCTAACAGAGTCAACAAATATTTGACAGTCATTTTGAAGCTTTCATACCCCCATGCATAGCTGTTAAACGCCTCAAGATCCTTGGAGGGCTTTATTAAACCAAGGCTTATGTTGTTTTTAATGTCTCTCGCCCAAAGAATATTATGTACAAACCAAACCAAGAACAATGACTGCTTGTGCTTCTTTGAAAGTCCTTTACCTTTCAACGCTTCTATTAAATTTTTGTTTTTGAAGCTTGGACCAATAATGAACACAGGTCATCACGATCACACGACTTACCTATGCCTTTTTTGGGTGTGTGGGGTGCTTTTTTTGGGTTAGAATAGGTATAACTTGAGAAGGAGGATAACAATTTAGTCCAGTCACTATGGCAAACTCCTTCCAACCAAAACAAACAGGCATGTCACAGTAATTTATCCATACCTCATCCATCTTATCTTTGTTTTCATACATAAACCTACGCTTGAGAAGTTCATATACCATTTTCATTTGGAAACGAGCATTGTTGTCCTCCGACAAATCAAGATATTTCCTAAAGCAGCTGTCCCTGAAATAAGCATCCAATTTTTGTTCTCGAAGTATTTTTCTGAAGGCGTCGAAAGATTTTCCCATGGATGACTTAACAACGAAATCACCTGTTAAATCTGCGACACTATCGCACTGCATTCTCACAGGATAACGATCAATGCTGAGGTTTTTGACCAGCTCTTTGGTGGAAGGGCTATTAGCATCTGCATCATCTCTTTTAAAATATTCCTCCTTCCCGTGTACATCATATTCTGCTCGCGATTGAGATAATGCTTATAAAGCAAGCTCATAGAATGGTGGATGTAGCCTAGCTGCTTCACTTGTTCCTTTACTTGGACTTGATTCAGTTTCTGTACTTTAGGAAACCATATTATCTAAAATTAATAGGAACATAAAATAATATATTATTGTTGATTAATGCATTGTTAAAAAAGGATAACAGTAAATCAAACAAGCAAAATAGTAAAATAACAGTTGCAATTGATCACCGATCTGTTGCACCAGGTAGTATATCTGTTGCAGTATATAAATAAACTATTGCAGCGGATGAGTAATCTGTTGCAATAATACAAAACATACCACTCATCTTTTAAGACAGATGAATGGTCTGTTCAACAGATCACATAACTGTTGTGACATTATCTGTTGCAACATATGAGTGATTTGTTGGAACAGTTAAATAATACCTAGCAACAGCTGAGTAATCTGTTGCGACAATACAAATCATATCACTTTTCTGTTGAGAAAGATGAATGGTCTATGCAACAGGTCACACGTTTGTTGCAACACATGAGTGATCTATTGGAACAGTTATCAATGGTCAATATTATTTAGATTTCTTCCAACATAGGGTCGTCTATCACGGCAGATGAATGATCAGTTCAAAAAAATCAAGTCTTGGACTTTTCTTGTATGAAGAGTTGGTAGGATTTTATCCAATAGGAGTTTCACTTGTTGCATCAGATCATTAATCTGATGATTCTTCCATTGCACCAGAAGGTTAATTAGTTGCATCAGATTTTTTATTCGAAGCTTAATTTGTTGCAACATATGGTAAAGTTGTTACATCAAATTATTAATCTGTTGCATCAAAATTGTAATCTGATGGTTCCTCTGGTGCATTGAATGGTTGATCTGTTGCATCATATGATGAATCTATTGCATCAGATGGTTAATATGTTGCACCAGATGGGTAATCTGTCGGAGCAAACAGTAGCACAATTTTATTAAACAAAAAACAGCAATTTCACCATTTTTACCAATAACAAGAACAGAACAAATCAAATCAAATTGTCCTTTTATTTTATAAACACAAACAATAAAAATCAAAATTCAAAAAAATGCAACAAACAACAAAATATCATAATTCACTTCGAAAAGAGAAGAGAAGAAATACCAGAAATTAGGGTTTTATTCAGACCGCATTTCAAATTAGTGCAACAAATATTGAAATTGTTAACCAATAATATAAGAGAAGTTGGCTCAAGTTCCTCATTTTCTTCAAAACTAAAAAGGCCATAAATTTTTACCTGCGAAAGAAGAAAAGGACCAATGAAGAATTCGAAGCTGTAGTGGCCGGAGAGCAGGGTTATCACATCGATTGAAGTCGAAAAGGAATTGGAATCCCAACTATTTTTAGTCGGATGTTGAAGTCGCCAAGGAATGAAATAAGAAATTTACAAAACTGTTGGTTGGGAGAGAGTTGAGAGAAGCTGTCGAGAGACGGGTTGATTGAATTAAAGAAGGAAACTTGAAGTCCAACTATTTGTCGTCGGGGGTTGAAGGGAGAAATTTTGCAGAACTGTTGGTTGGGAGAGAGTTGAGAGAAGATGTCGAGAGAGAGGAGAGAGTGGTTGATTTGGATTGAAGAGGGTGTGGGTTGGGTTGATTTGTATTTTGAAAAGATTAGAAAGTTTTGAAAATATTAATCAAGTACACAATTAACTTGATCAAGTTTCTTAATAATGTTTGACCCTATCTGTTGGTCAATGTCAACAATCCTTCATTCGAGACTTAAAAGACACCTATTCTTCAATTGTCTCTAGATACATGTATTTCAACTAAGATACATATTTGTATTATCTTGTATCTATAATATTATGTTCATACAGTTTTTTTATATATTGATTTGTGTTATATTTTTGGCAACATAAAAACAACTTTGTATTTTTGGCTAAATTCAATCAACAAGAGATGCATATTTCTGTTTATCAAAATGTTTGACTTTAAAATTGAAACAATGATGAATTATACAATTTGACAGACTATAATCCAATAAACTAAAAACGAGTAATTTGACAACTTAAAACTAGTAATTTGACCCACAAACTTAAAACTTAAAATTCTAAGAAAAGAAACTTAAAATTCAGATGATAAACGAGTTGACAAAAAAATCATGAGTACATATCTTGGTTATAATCTAACTTTTTAATATGTATTCATGAAGGATGAATTGCATACATTGTGACAGCCGAGAGTGAAACAACTAGTGAGTAAAAATCTTCATCGGCTTTTATTGAGATAGCGATTAAGATCGACATTGGCACATCGTCGACTAAAACCATCAATCTTGTATTCTTCGTGCTTGATATTAGATAGCCAAACACCGAAATGTACTAATAAGACGAGATATTCATAATTACGAATTGTCGGAAAAAAGAAGAACAACAAATAACAGAGAAGAATGGATAACGAATTGAGATCGACATTGGTACATTTTCGACTACAACCATCAATCTTATATTCTTCGTGCTTGACATCAGATAGCCAAACACCGAAATGTACTAATAAGACGCGATATTCATTATTACGAATCTTCGAGAAAAAAGAAGAAGAACAAATAACAGAGAAGAAGGAATAACAATTTTTTTTAAAGAATAATGAATTTCCTTTCTTTTGAATGAACCCATTAAAACTATTTATTCATTTCAAATAACCAAACAAAATCAACAAATCAGGAAAAAAATGAACGTCTGAAACTTTTGAAGAAGCCATGAAAATTTTTGGGTATTTCCAAACAGATTATGGATGTTATTTTGAATTAGAATGGTGGAATAACAAGATAATTGCCATAAATTGTGGGATTTAATTTTAATTTAACCATAATTAATTAGATTAATTACACTTTTAATGCTAATATCTGTACATCCCTTAAAAAGTGCAAGTTTGTTTACTTCTTACTTCAAACATGTATCCTTTATATGTATCTAAGTAAATTAACATGTATCATCAATGGCCAAATGTTAGGATTTTACGATATTTTTTAAAAAATTGTGACTTTTAGTAATTCCTAGTAAACATGTCGTTATACATGTAATTTTTACTATTAAATAACCCCAATTAAAACCCAACAAGCCCAAGATCAGCAGCGGCCCACCACTAAATACACCAGCCTATTTTTTCTCGGACAAATTACATAAACTAGCATACCTAAGACATTAATTACAAGTAATAGCAATAATTTCTCAAAATTACAACTAATAGCAAAAGTAGTAATATTTTACCTTTTTTATTACCAAGCGCGTGAATTTTACCCATATATTTTCACTATCCTCTTTTCACGCCACTTTATCTTCCCATAACCCTATTTTCATGCCATTCATAAAAATTTCAATTCTCTCCAATATCTCTCTTCTGCTATTTTTTTTTAAATTCCGCTTTTTCTCTCTGATTCTTGATAAATGTTGTTTCCATCTATTAAGGTAAGTTGATTCTACAGTTAATGCATTTTATCTTTTTCATACAACTTTTTTTTGTAAATTTTTTTGGCATTATTTTTCCACATTCTTCTGCGTTTTGAATTGGGAAAATTTCAAAATTTTGAGGTTGTTTTGTTTTGAATTGGGAAAATTTCAGAAATTTGAGATTTTTTCTACCCTATTTCTTCAAATTCTGATAAAGTACTAACCTATTTCTTCAAATTCGGATTTTTTCTCTCAAATTCTTGATAAACATTGTCCCCGTCTATTAAGGTAAGTTGATTTTATAGATAATGCATGTTATCTTTTCCATATAAGTTCTTATATGTAATTTATTTTCGACATTTTCTCCACATTCTTCAACGTTTTTGTTTTTGGGGGGTTTTATTTTTTATTTTTATTTTTGTGTGTTGAAATTATTGAGGCATTCTTTTTCCACATTCTTCTGTGTGGTGATTTTTTGGAGTTTTTTATTTTTGTTTAATTTTTGTGTGTTGAAATTTTTAGAGTTCCACTATAATGGCAGAACATGCAAATCGTAGTAGTTCAGTTGAAGGGAGGTGTTAGCATTGAAGAGTTGAGATCGAAGCAGCGTAACGATCCCGTAAAGACTGTGAAAATCATGAAATAGAAAGTACTAGCAAAATCTTCATCCCCCAAATCCACAAAAATTTAAAAATCGATGAAAAAAAGAAAGTCAGATGAAAAAGCGGAATCTAGTAAAATTGCAAGTCCTGTTTCATCTGATTTTAAATCTGAAGAATAGAAAATGGAGGAGATATTTTGATATGTATAAAATTTTATAGTTTCTAGACAACATGTTCATATATGTATTTTATATAAACATTTTATAAAGTGTTTATTTTTTAGTTTTGTTGCTAATGTGTTGATATCCATCTGTTATATCTAAGATTTTAGTTTGTATATAGTTTTGTTACTGATAATAATTATATTTTGTTATGTATAATATAATTTAGATATGTATTTTGTATTTACGGTATGTGTAAGATATTTATATTTGTTACTGATAAGGTTTGTAATTGATGTTCAGTTGTATATTTTATTTGTAAGTTAAATTTGGACCATTCATGTATTCATGAAATACATATGCATATGTTTCAATCTAAATATAATATGTATATTGTAAATGCATAAGTACCACTATTTTGATATGTAAATATTATACATGGTACAGATTAGATATGTATTTATTTTGTTTACTGATAAGATATGTATTTGACTATGATATGTTCTTCTTTTTTATTGATAAGTATGATTTTTTTGACAAATTATGTATAAATAAAATACATATGTAATTTGTTTGCTTGGAATCATATGAAATGTATTTGTTACTTGTTACATATGTATTTTCTTATTTGTACTGCTAATATTTATATTTTTTGCTCAGTTGTATTTGTTTATAAAAAGTAGATGACAATGTCTGTATATGTATATGTTTCAATGTAAATATAATATGTATATTGTAAATACATAAGCATCACTGTTTTGACATGTAAATGTTATACATGATACAGATCTTATTCGCATAAGATATGCTTCACTTTTGTGGGATTATGGTTCGAGGAAAGAAGAAGCGAAGGCACAAAGTGGTGATGAAGCACCAACGAGGCATCCTTGAGAAATTGGGATAACAGAAGACACTGAAGTGCATGATCTTTGATGTGTATTTTATTTTGTTGAAGTTTACAACAGTTAACATTAGGTGGATAAACAATTTTTTGAATATTTCTTATGTTTCATATGTTACTTTAATGTTCAAAGATGATATGTTAATGTTTCTTTACTGTTATATTAAGTTTGTTGATGTTTAATCTTGTAAACTCCAATATTTTCATGGTTATTTTATGTAAATGTTAGTAATTGTCTTTATGAACTTTTCTTCTATCCAGTTTTGCATTGTATTTATTTCTAATGCATATGTATTTTCCAGTTATGATTATATACACATATGTATTTTTATAGATTTGCACATATATTTTTGAACTATACATAGTTATTGTATTCTTATGTAGAAGTTCATATAAATTTATGAGCATATGTATTTATGAATAATACACATGTTCATTCCAGTGTACATATGTATTTTTAATCACACATACTTACTTTTTACAAGTCTGAAAGTATATTTTTCCTGATATGCATTTGTAATTTTGAAAAATAGATATTTATGATTAATACATATGTTCATTCCAGTTTGCATTTGTATTTACGTCTAATGTAAATATATATTTTTTGAAATACGTCTCTCTCTATATATATATCTAAATTAAATTAATCAAACTCTGTAAAATAATTGCAACATTTGAACTATAACAAATTAACAAGTTCAAAATTTAGAATGACATAATTCTTAATGAAAAAATTCAGCAATTGTATTTTGACTAAAAACATCATCCAACTTATCATTTGTTGTATTTCCTACATGAACGCATATTGTGACCTTTAAACCCACATGAACTACGACAATTTTTATTTTTCTTTTCGAACATATCTCTTCCTGATTTACCACGAACAATACATCATGTGACTTTCTAAATTTTTTTTCACATTACCCCATAGACGCCACATACATAAATAATGTGGCACATTATTGTACACATTAGCAACAACTTCTATGATACTTGCATTAATTACGATCGAAAACTACGCACATATATTTTCTTTCACCATATGCTTCCTTCAGATTCTTAAAGAACCAAGTCCAAGATGCATCATTTTCAGAATCTAGTACACCATATGCCAATGAAAATATATGTCCTGCATATTGAAAAAATACATATAAGAATACATGATTTTTACACATAAAATATTGCATATGTATATTATAAATACATACAGATGGAAACATATTGTCACGCCTCAAATCCTATTGGGGTAGACTGGCACCCGTAACCGAGGAGGCCCGGGAGAACCAGCTTGTCACGCCCCAAATCCTATTAAGGCGGACTGGCACCCGTTGCCGGTAAGGCTCGGGAGAACCAACCTGTAGCAATACATTACCTATGAACATTATAAGTTACTTTTATACTAAACATGCCCTCAAAAGATAAATGGGACTAGCAAGCCAAAAGATGTTGTATGACTAGGCCGTTGGAGCCACAATGTCTACGATACGATACATGACCATACTATACTTTACATAGTCTACAAAGCCTCTAGACAAGAAACATTATCTTATAAGGGTCGGGACAGGCCCCGCCTCATGATAAGATACTATACAATGCAAAAAGATATGATAAGACTCAAAGCCCCGAAGCAACCTGGAGCTCAGTGACTGCAGTTGATATCCTGTACTCTTACTGGGGAGGTTTATTAGCTTCTGCACCTGCAGCATGGAATGCAGGTCCCCCAACAGGGACGTCAGTACGAAATAATGTACTGAATATGTAAGGCAACATGTACTATACATGAGATAAAAGCTCAAATGAAATCATATACTGCTGTAGGGTAAAAGACCACCTTTATGAATATTGTGGAGTCATGCATCTTATAACAATTATGTTACTTTACTCTTATCACTTGTATAATCTGTGCACATCATGTAATACAGATGACCAGCTGATCAGTGGTAAATCTATATCAGGGTCGACCCATGCTAGGCTTTCCTTTCACCCCTGGGATACCCCCTGTAATACTGGGATTGACCCATGCTAGGTGATTCTTTCACCCCTGGGATACCACCCAACAGAAGCAACTGTATACATATATCTTCTTATTACTTTTGAGATGAATCTTTGGTGGTCGTAACATTTGAGCTATAAGACTATAAGCATGACAAATGACAAGTATGTGACCATGTAACATCATATCACAATGAAAAGAGTGGGTTGTACAATTAGTGAAACATGTAGGACATAAACAACGTATGAACTTTATTTAGCTAAAAAGAAGACTCATATGTCTTGGTATCCAATGTATGTATGCAGCAGTGACAATGCTCGAATCTGGACACACAAATACATGTGAAAGAGTGGAGTGGTTATATCGAAGTTTATAAAGATCTCTATGTGCCAATAAAAACTTTGGATTCCATGCCAAATAATAAGAGATCGAATAGCCTTACTTACCTCGACATATCAACTTGTTTTTACCTCGAAATGACTTCTTTTCTTCCAACTATTTATCTACAATATCATGTTTTAAAGCTAGTCTTAGCAGCTAATCAATGCATCTGGACAGCCCAATCTCACAAGACACAACACTTTGGCAACAAACGTATAACCATCGACTCAATGGTGTTATTCCGACTTTCTCAATTCTAACTGTCTTCAACCAGTACACATTATCATATACATGATGTATACAGCTTATATTAGCTCTATAACATGCTGGCAACAGTCCATAACTACAACACAGAACCATTTTACAAAACGCTCAACTAAGAAGCACCACATCTCGTCGTCTCCCTACATTTCGTCGTTAACAATTCATACTTGTTCCAACTTTGAACCAGATGCTCCCAACATATATATACATCAAATAAACCTTAACATAGTCACAAAATATCTCAAAACACAGGGGGAAACGTGAAACATCAGCCCCCTCATCAAAACAGTCCAATACCATTTTGGAAGCACATAAGATTATATAAGGATACTTGTTTCCAAAGAACTAGCAAAACAGTCCAGCAACCTTGGCAACCATATACACACTATAACATATTAATAACATCAACTTTATATCATATTAAAGTCAAAAATCAGGGTAAGAATCGTTCCAAAGCCAAGAAAACCAAACAACAACTTTCAGGACACAAGCTGTCCAGAAATTCCTGCACAGTGCACCAGCCAACTTATCTTGCTTTCCATGGAAAATTCATATCAAGTATATGGTTATTTTACATACCTTAACTCCCAAGGTGTAGGTCTAATTCAAGAACTCAAAAAGTAGCCTTTGGTTGCCTTCCAAGGTGAAGAAATGCCAAGAGAAACTTAGAGAGAAAAGCTAAAATTTTTGGTCTTTTATTAGTTAACCTAAGGAGCTCGGTTTTGGTCCCTTTTTAAGGAGACCTTAGACCGACTTTCTCCTGATATTTGCAGCTGATTAACTCAAGTTGGTCAATGACTAATTTTCCCCTTTCACTTGGGCCTTTTGGATCTCTAAATCAATGGGCTTTAGTGGCCCATTTTCCTTAATCTTTCTTGCACTTTGTTTGGGCCCAATTTTGTTAGTAGTGAATGAATGTAGTTGGGCATATTATATAAAAATCTTGGGCTGAACATCTTGGCCCAATATAATGCTAAACCATTGGCTTTAATATCCTCCCTAACTTGGGCTTCGTTTGTCACAAGACTTGGAAAGTTTCGGCGTTAAGCTTTGTCTTCGTTCCCCTTTCTTTTTACTAACGTCTAGACTTCAAGTGAGTTCACTTATGAATGAATTATTCTCCCTCATGTATATATATATATTTTTAATCCAACCACACTGGTGACTCACCTGCTAGCTTCCTAAGTTCCATAAGCACGCCAATGATTTTCTCCGTTTAAGGCCACAGTCTCTAAATAGACTTCCATATAGTGCCCCAATCTAACACTTGAACACTTGACAAAAAATTTTTGGTAGTAATTAAATCAAGTCGTATGTCATTTTATGTGAACATTACTAGTACATGTAAAATGTGGGGTGTTACATCCTCCCCCCCTTAGGAACATTCGTCCCGAATGTTAACATAACTGTATAGTCTAGGCAGGTTTGAATTTCTGGTCACACAACTGTTAATAACATAACTAGTATTCAAACACATACCTATTAATGTTCCTCCTCTGTATCTTTTGGTCCTTCCTTGTCTTCAAATAGATGAGGGTATTTGGATGTCATTACTTCCTCCGGTTCCCACGTTATTTCTTCTACTTGGTTGTTTCTCCAGAGTACCTTTACTGATGCCATTTCTTTGTTCCTTAACTTTTTAATTTGGCGATCTAGAATAGCAACCGGTACCTCTTCATAAGTAAGATCCTCTGTGACCTGTACATCTTTTATAGGAGTGATACGAGAGGGGTCACCTATGCATTTTCGAAGCATTGACACATGAAACACTGGATGAACCATTGAAAGTTCCTGGGGTAGCTCTAATTCATATGCAACTTGTCCGACCCTCTTAGTAATCTTATATGGCCCTATGTAACGTGGGCTTAGTTTCCCTTTCTTACCAAATCTCATAACCCCTTTCATTGGTGATACCTTTAAAAATACCCAATCTCCAATAGAGAATTCCAGCCCTCTTCTCCGCATATCTGCATATGATTAATGACGACTTTGGGCTATTTTTAGCCGTTGTTGTATCACCTTAACTTTTTCCATGGCTTGTTGGACTAAATCTGGCCCGAGCAAGGTGGTTTCACCCACTTTGAACCAACCAATTGGTGACCTACATTTCCTCCCATACAAAGCTTCGTAAGGCGCCATCTTGATGCTCGAATGGTAGCTGTTATTATAGGCAAATTCAATAAGGGGCAAGTGTTCTACCCAGCTACCTTTAAAATCTAATGCACAGGTTCGCAACATATCCTCAAGTGTTTGAATAGTATGCTCTGCTTGGCCGTCTGTTTGGGGATGGAAGGCTGTACTCAAATTCACTTGCATCCCTAAACTCCTTTGAAAGGACTTCCAAAATTTTGTCGTGAATTGAGCTCCTCGATCAGATATAATAGAGAGTGGGACCCCATGTAGCCTAACTATCTCTTTGAGGTATAATTTGGCATATTCTTCAGCTGTATAATCACTTCTAACTGGCAGGAAGTGCGCTGACTTCGTGAGTCTATCAACTATCACCCATATGGAGTCAAACTTATTAACTGAACGAGGTAAACCAGTTACAAAATCCATATTAGTCATATCCCACTTCCAAGTTGGAATCTCTATACATTGCATGTAACCACCTGGCTTTTGGTGCTCTACTTTGACTTGTTGACAAGTAGGACATTGAGCCACAAACTCTGCAAGGTCCTTTTTCATGCCTCCCCACCAAAACACTCCCTTTAGGTCATGATACATCTTAGTAGATCCTGGGTGGACGGAATATCTTGAATGATGGGCTTCTTCCATTATTCTCCTTCTGAGTCTGTTAACATCAGGCACACACAATCTATTTTGGAAATAAAGTACTCCATCTTGTGTAAGCCTAAACTCCTTCATTATACCTTGACTTACTTTCTCCTTAAGGCATTGTAGAATAGGATCATAACACTGTTTTTCTTTCACTTCCCTTATCAATGAAGAATCGGTAGCATTATGTATAATAATATCCTTTCTTGGAGTTTCGAGTAGACGAACACCCAGATTGGCTAGTTGACGCAGATCCTTAGCCATGCCTTGCTTTACCCCTTTCTGATCACTGGTACCCATGAGTGTCTTACGACTTAGAGCATCAGCCACCACATTTGCTTTCCCTGGATGGTATAATATATCAATATCATAATCCTTTATTAACTCTAGCCACCTCCGCTGCCTCAAATTTAGATCTTTCTGCTTGAAAATATACTGTAAACTCTTATGATCTATATATATGTCCACGTGCACCCCATACAAATAGTGGCGCCATATCTTTAAAGCAAATACAACCGCTGCTAGCTCAAGATCATGTGTTGGGTAGTTTTTCTCGTGTGGTCTCAATTGTCTCGAGGCATAAGCAATCACCTTACCATGTTGTGTTAGTACACACCCCAAACCAACTCCGGAAGCATCACAATACACTGCATATCCCTCTGAGCCTTCTGGAAGCACTAGCACAGGTGCTGAGGTTAGCCTGCTTTTCAACTCTTGAAAGCTCCTTTCACATGCATCATTCCATTGGAATTTGGTTTCCTTGTGAGTTAGCTTAGTAAGAGGTGCAGACATAGAAGAAAAACCTTCAACAAACCTTCTGTAATAACCTGCCAATCCAAGGAAGCTTCGAACTTCTGTAGGTGTCGTTGGCCTTGGCCAATCTTTCACAGCCTCTATCTTTTGTGAATCCACCTTTATTCCTTCATCCGATACAATATGGCCCCAAAATGCCACTGATTTTAACCAAAATTCACATTTGGAAAACTTAGCATACAACCGGCGATCACGGAGAACTTGTAGTACTAGTCGTAAATGATTTGCATGGTCCTTTTCTGACCTTGAATACACCAGAATATCATCTATAAATACTATCACGAACACGTCCAGGAAAGGCTTGAATACCCTATTCATCAAATCCATAAAAACTGCTGGTGCATTCGTTAGCCCAAACGACATAACAAGAAATTCAAAGTGACCATATCTGGTTCGGAAAGTTGTCTTAGGTATATCTTTTTCCTTCACTCTCACCTGATGATAACCTGATCTCAAATCGATCTTTGAAAAGTATTTGGCACCCTGTAACTGATCAAACAAGTCATCAATTCTGGGGAGGGGATATTTATTCTTAATTGTCACCCTATTCAGTTGTCGGTAGTCAATACACATCCTCAATGTGCCATCCTTTTTACGCACAAATAAAACTGGTGCACCCCAAGGGGACACACTAGGCCTTATAAAACCCTTTTCTAACAAGTCTTTCAGTTGCTCCTTTAATTCACGTAATTCTGCTGGGGCCATTCTATATGGAGGAATAGAGATAGGCTCGGTGCCTGGTAATAAGTCAATACCAAAATCTATTTCTCGTTCTGGAGGCAAACCAGGGAGTTCCTCAGGAAAGACATCAATAAATTCATTCACTATTGGAACAGACTGGATAGTTGGTGATTCTGCCTCCATGTCTCTCACTCTAACGAGATGACATATATATCCCTTTGATATCATTTTTCTGGCTTTAAAATAAGAGATAAACCTCCCTTTTGGTGCCCCAATATTGCCTTCCCATTCAAGGACTGCTTCATTTGGAAAGTGAAAGTACACCCTCTTGGTTCGGCAGTCAACGGTGGCATAGCAAGAAGCCAACCAATCCATACCCATTATAACATCAAATTCTACCATTTCTAACTCGATAAGATAAGCTAATGTATCTCGGTCGTAGACAGTCACTATGCAGTCACAATAGACTCTTCTAGCTATAATTGACTCCCCAGTTGGTGTAGACACCGCAAGTGGTTTATTCAATAATTTAGGTGTTCTACCAAGCTTCCCAGCAACTAATGGAGTAATATATGACAATGTAGAACCAGGGTCAATTAATGCATACACTTTATGTGAGAAGATGGACAATGTACCTATAACCACACCGGGTGAAGCTTCCAGGTTCTGTCGAGTCCCTAGAGCATATGTACGATTTTGGGCCACGCTGGAACTAGCTGCCCCTCTAATACCTCTGCCGCGACCTATAGGAAATTGCTCACCTCTACTTGATGGAGGCACTGATGATGATGATACAACAGCTGATCCAGTAGGTTGTGCCATATCACCCCTGCATCTTCTTGGGCAATCTTTTATTACATGCCCTGGCATACCACACCAATAACAAACATCCGTTCCCCTGCGACACGCACCTATATGATATCTCCCACATTGTCTGCAAGGATGCCTAGGAAGCATTTGCTGCCTAGGAATACCTTAACTCCCAAGGTGTAGGTCTAATTCAAGAACTCAAAAAGTAGCCTTTGGTTGCCTTCCAAGGTGAAGAAATGCCAAGAGAAACTTAGAGAGAAAAGCTAAAATTTTTGGTCTTTTATTAGTTAACCTAAGGAGCTCGGTTTTGGTCCCTTTTTAAGGAGACCTTAGACCGACTTTCTCCTGATATTTGCAGCTGATTAACTCAAGTTGGTCAATGACTAATTTTCCCCTTTCACTTGGGCCTTTTGGATCTCTAAATCAATGGGCTTTAGTGGCCCATTTTCCTTAATCTTTCTTGCACTTTGTTTGGGCCCAATTTTGTTAGTAGTGAATGAATGTAGTTGGGCATATTATATAAAAATCTTGGGCTGAACATCTTGGCCCAATATAATGCTAAACCATTGGCTTTAATAGCCTCCCTAACTTGGGCTTCGTTTGTCACAAGACTTGGAAAGTTTCGGCGTTAAGCCTTGTCTTCGTTCCCCTTTCTTTTTACTAACGTCTAGACTTCAAGTGAGTTCACTTATGAATGAATTATTCTCCCTCATGTATATATATATATATATATTTTTAAGCCAACCACACAGGTGACTCACCTGCTAGCTTCCTAAGTTCCATAAGCACGCCAATGATTTTCTCCGTTTAAGGCCACAGTCTCTAAATAGACTTCCATATAGTGCCCCAATCTAACACTTGAACACTTGAAAAAAAATTTTTGGTAGTAATTAAATCAAGTCGTATGTCATTTTATGTGAACATTACTAGTACATGTAAAATGTGGGGTGTTACACAGCTCATAACCTTATACTTCCCATGCATACCTCTATGACAACTCGAAATTTGGACAACATCATGTCGCATATAAAATGAAATAATCACCTGTATAAGCTCGAGCACACATATATATGTATATTCAATACTTGGCCGTTGGAGTCATCATGTCTATTAACAAACACCACCTTGACTGTACATTACGTCTACAAAACCTCTAGACAATACACAGAGTTTAACTAAGGTCGGAACACACCCCGCCATGTAACTAACTTCTATACAATACCAAAAGCGACTGGATATGACACGGAAAGCCCCGAAGCAAACTGGAGCTCACCAAAAGCAGCTGGATATCCTGGCTCCTACTTGTGCGGTGTATGAGCTGAGGTACTTGTGCCTGCAGCATGAAATGCAGGTCCCCTGTGGGGGACGTCAGTACGAAATATGTACTGAGTATGTATAGATGTAGCTAATCACATATGATATAAGAGCTCAATAGAAATCAGAAACAAGTGAATAAATCGTAATAGGAGTGGACCACACTTACTAGAACTTGTGACAACCTGTACATTGTATTTATTCAATCACTTTACCTTCGTTCTTATCATCTTTGTAATCATTACTGTACTGTACTGTGACCATTAGGCTGCCTCCAGTACATATCAACTGGGATCGACCCATGATAGGCCTATGCCCCTGGAATACCACCCATAAGCACATAAATAGGGATCGACCCATGATAGGCTTATGCCCCTAGGATACCACCCGATAAGAGAGAACTTACATCACTTAGTTCAATTAATCTTTGAGATTGTTATTTCGGTCGTCACCGCATTTTTGATACTTTGAAACAATGATACATCAATAAGAAACATATAAATAGATCATCAATGCAATAACAATGAAGTAAGAACTCATTGGCATATCAATGAAGTGTTTTGGAGTCATCAATGCCATAACAATGAAGTAGGAACTTATTGGTATATCAATGAAACGTTTTGGAGTCATTAATATTACATGGATCTTGTTTGAGTAACCGGATACCTTCTAACATTCATTAGTGCAATAAACATATAAAATTTGGAAAACAAGTAGAAATTGGAATGTCTTGACATCTTGTAGGGTGGAAACAAGTTCATTGGTAACGTAGGACATCATACAAAACCATATTGGATCACATGTTACTAAATAACTTTGGAAACTTTCTTAATAGAACAATTGTTCACTTTCATGCCAAAGATATGGTATAGAGTATGCTTTACATACCTGACTGTCAACCTTCAATACTAGTCCCAAATGGACTTCCCGTCTTTTCGGATTACTTATCTACAATGAACATATATAGCAATCTAGTATTAGCAACCAAACGTCACAATTCAATTATTTGAATTCACCAAAATAGTGGTTAAGTAGTAAGCCTTATGTCACGCCTCAAATCCTATTGGGGCGGACTGGCACCCGTAACCGAGGAGGTCTGGGAGAACCATCTCATAACCTTATACTTCCCATGCATACCTCTATGACAACCCGAAATTCGGACAGCATCATGTCGCATATAAAAGAAAATAATCACCTGTATAAGCTCGAGCACACATATATATGTATATACAATACTTGGCCGTTGGAGCCATCACGTCTATTAACAAAACACTACCTTGACTATACATTAGGTCTACAAAGCCTCTAGACAATACACAGAGTTTAACTAAGGTCGGGACACACCCCGTCATATAACTAACTTCTATACAATACCAAAAGTGATTGGATATGACATGGAAAGCCCCGAAGCAAACTGGAGCTCACCAAAAGCAGCTGGATATCCTGGCTCCTACTTGTGCGGTGTATGAGCTGAGGTACCTGTGCCTGCAGCATGAAATGCAGGTCCCCCGTGGGGGACGTCAGTACGAAATATGTACTGAGTATGTAAAGCTATAGATAATCACATATGATATAAGAGCTCAATAGAAATCAGAAACAAGTGAATAAATCATAATAGGAGTGGACCACACTTACTAGAACTTGTGACAACCTGTACATTGTATTTATTCAATCACTTTACATTCGTTCTTATCATCTTTGTAATCATTACTGTAGTTTATTGTGACCATTAGGCTGCCTCTAGTACATATCAACTGGGATCGACCCATGCTAGGCTTATGCCCCTGGGATACCACCCATAAACACATAACTAGGGATCGACCCATGATAGGCTTATGCCCCTGGGATACCACCCAATAAGAAAGAACTTCCATCACTTAGTTCAATTAATCTTTGAGATTGTTATTTCGGTCGCCACCACATTTTTGATACTTTGAAACAATGATACATCAATAAGAGACATATAAATAGACCATCAATGCAATAACAATGAATTAAGAACTCGTTGGCACATCAATAAAGTGTTTTGGAGTCATCAATGCCATAACAATGAAGTAGGAACTTATTGGTATATCAATGAAACGTTTTGGAGTCATTAATAGCACATGGATCTTGTTTGAGTAACCAGATACCTTCTGACATTCATTAGTGCAATAAACATGTAAGATTTGGAAGACAAGTAAGTATTGGAATGTCTTGATATCTTGTAGGGTGGAAACAAGTTCATTGGTAACGTAGGACATCATACAAAACCATTATGGATCACATGTTACCAATTGGCAAATTCCGAGATTACCCCGTTCCAAATTTTCCCACATCGGTTGGGCTCCGAGAATTTCCCCTTAGGTTGTTTTCTATAAATAGCTCAATGTGGAGCAATTTAGTGTTTGTTTGGATGGTGGTTGGTCATGATTTCATATGGTATGGCATGGTATGGCCCAATCGCTTAAGTCTTTTATTTTCTCCCTCTCTTTTTTATGTGCTTATTTGTTTTTCGTTTGTTTAGACTTAGTTAAAATCCCCACTAAATCGTATAAATTTGTTTTACACAAATGATTTTTTTAAAATCAATCACTTTTCAACAAATCAATCTTATTGAAGTTAGTTAAAAGACATCTTCAAACAGTCTGGATAACCGCAAATTAACAAACGTTTTAGATGCCTTAAAAAATTTCTAAAACGTTAATAGGAATCGCTTGCTCAGAATCTTCTAATTTTAAACGATTTTTCTGTTTTGGATTGTTTAAAGTAACTTTATAAAGATTTCTTAATTCCTTTTCAAAATTAAGCAGCGATTCTGAAATCAAAATTTTCTCAAAATAATTATCACCTGCCTGCTTGCTTCATAATTTTATTATATCATCCTTAATTAATTATTGCATGATATTTAAGTATTAAAAGAATAATAATATTTAATAAAAAGATAAAACACACGTTTATGACCTTCAATTTTAATTTTTCTATATCACCCCTAATTAATGATTTTAAGTCATCTAAATGTTAAAAAAACAATAATATTTAATAAAAGAAGATAAAATAGATATAAAATAATCAATTACCTCGTGACATTTTGAATTAAGTTGACATCTTATATGAAGTCTACATAAAAAAAATTTCATAAGTATTTTTATAACATCGCTTCTAATTAGTTATTATGAGTTATTTAAGACATGCCTACTTAACTACTTCAATCGTGGTATTTAGTTGACGTCAAAATTATATCAGTATTGTTTAAATTGGAATAGAAGAAAAAAATATTATAAATTACAATAATTAAAAGTTTAAAGTAATTTTAAAATGTAATTGACTATCAATGCCACAAAAATTTGAACAGGGAGAGCATTATAAATTACCTAATAACTTAAAAAAAATAAATTACAATGTCAAAAAGATATTATAAATTACAATAATTAACAACTTAAAATATCTAAAAAACAATTAATCTGTTATATATTTTAAAAAATATATTTTATATAAATTACATAAAAGTACTACAAATTGCAATAGTTAACGACTTAAAATATCTAAAAAAAATATTTAATTGGTTATGTACTTTAGAAAAAATATATTAATGACAATAATTAACAACTAAAAAAAATTAAAAATATAAAATATTTGATTGACTCTTGAAATATTGTGTGGGTGTCATATTAACAACTTAAATTATCAACTAAATAAATGAAGGTTTTAATTATATGATAAAATTGCACATAGCGTAAAATGTTTAAGTATCAATATTGAGCCATGCTAGCACGGCGTAGCCGGCTAGTTATTAATATATATATATATATATATATATATAAGAGGGAGTTTCAAGAGCTTCCCGTTGTCCTGCTTGCTGATACCAAACGGTATCTAAATGAGCACAAAACAGTCCACACGAACAAGACACTAAACGGAAACAACAAACTCAAACTTAAACGATAAAGAAGATATGTAACTTGACACAATGAGAACTCATAATGCAGTAACTAAAGAGTGTATCAATACTCTAAAACCTCCACAAAACAAGTTAACAAGCACCACGTTCTTATAGAACACAAGACAAACTCAGTTCACTCAAGCACTCTCGTTTCTAGCCGATACGCACAACACAAGAAGAAACCATTTCTTATGATGTCAAAGTGGTGGTCTACTCTCTTCTTGAAAGGAAAGTGATGTTCAATATTACAAGTAATTTCAATAATAAGCTAACTAAGGAGAACAAAACTAAAAGGATCCGATAAATAGTCTATTACAAAAGTCACGAGGAAAAGACCCTTCTACCCTTAATGAAAAGGGCGGTTTTGGGATGCAAAAGTGGACAACTTTGGCATTTTTTGTAACACCTAAGGAAATTCCTCACATGTCAATGCATATACTCCTTTGGGAGGCTCCAATACATGCTTCATTACGTCCACTTTCATAAACTTGCCTTGAAGCCTTTGTAGTTCCCGCGCTTGGCTCCTATTGATTGTTCCCGAGCCCATGATACCCGTATAATCCTCTCCATCTTGTCCTTCAATTGAGGCGCCTCTTGAGTGTATAAACTCCTCCCCCTTCCTTCACTTGGACAAGGCTTTGAAAAAGGCTTCAAAAGGTCGTCAATTCATTTGCAAATTCGAAGCTTGAACCTTTGACTAAAAACTTGTAACCTTGTGCTCCTCATGCTTGTATCACTTGCCGAAGGGTTCAACTGGTTGCTCCGTGATTTTACTATACCACTTCTAATTAATCATTATATGTCATTTACATATTAAAAAACTAATAATATTTAATAAATAAAGTAAAATAGGCATTTATGATATGTTTGTTTCAGCTACTTCAACCTTAATTTTACTGTATCGTCCCTAATTAATTTTATCATATGTTATTTATGTATTAAAAAATTAATAATATTTTATAAAAAAAATAAAATAGATATTTACGACATATCTGTTTCAGCTGTTTCAACCGTAATTTTATTGTATCTCTCCTAATTAATTATTATAAGTCATTTAAATATTAAAAAGGTTATAAAGTTATCTAATTATTAAAAATTTAATAATATTTAATTTTAAATTAACTTAACTTCTTATATGAGGTCCACTTAATTTTTTTTCTCAAGTATTTTTTATAGTTATTTTTCTATATCACTTCTAATGTGTTATTATAAGTAATTTAATACATCTCTGTTTTGCTGCTTCAATCGTGATTTTACTATCTCACCCTAATTAATTCTTATTACCATCTAAGCATTATGTCACTTAAATTAAAATAGAACAAAAAGTATTATAAATCATAATAATTAAAAAAAGTAAATTATTTAAAAAGTATAATTGACTATCAATGCCAAGAAATTTTGAACAAAATTTGTATGCTTTGACACAACTTCATTGGTCCTTTATGAGTTACTATAAGTAATTTAATACATATCTGATTTGCTGCTTCAATCGTGATTTTACTATCTGACCCTAATTAATTCTTATTACCATCTAAGCATTATGTCACTTAAATTAAAATAGAACAAAAAGTATTGTAAATCATAATAATTAAAAAAAGTAAATTATTTAAAAAGTATAATTGACTATCAATGCCAAGAAATTTTGAACAAAATTTGTATGCTTTGACACAACTTCATTGGTCCTTTCTCTCGCCTATATTTTTTTCATCCACTTAAGTTTGTTTGTCTTATTTTTTAAAATTTGTAATATATTTCGAAAAAAACTCCTGTAAATCACTAATAATTATCTAAATTCTGTATGTGTCATAAAAATTGAAACAAAAAAAATAACATATATTGAACCTGAGCTGGCATGGGCGACGCCTAGTACTTATATAATTGGAAGTTGGAAACCAAAACTGAATTTATGTCTAACTATGAATAATAGGTTTTCTAATTTTTATATAAAGTAGGTTTTGTAATGTTACAAGTAGACTTTCCACTTTATATTTGGACAAATACATACAGGTACTTGATCATACGTACGCCAATGGCACCACCAAACACTAACCCTAGCAGCAACGATTCCACTGAAAACTTTCCGAATGATATCACAATTGATATACTCATAAAACTTCCAGTGAGATCACTTATAAGGTTCAAACGTGTTTGCAAATCATGGTATTCTTTAATTCAAGATGGAGAATTCATCAAGCAGTGCTATGATCCTCACAAAAATTGTCAAAAGTACTTTATGGCTTCTTCTGCCAGCCACAAGATGAACCAATTGGATATCTACCACTACACCATGGACACCGTCCGACATGACTCCAGTAGTACTGCCTCTCTTCTTGAGTCTCCAGTTCCAATTGACGATCAACTACGAATGGGCACTGGCATAGAGTATTTCTCATCTAATGGGATACTTCTTATAGTATAATCGTTATGTGGAACCCGGCCACTAGAGAATCGAGAAGAATCCCTCGTCCAAACTGGAATACGAGCACTGAAAGGATGCCTGGTTCTTATAATTTTTGCTACTTACCTTGTATTGACAGCTACAAAATACTTAGAGTAGGACCTAGAACTGCTAACAGTAACATGAAAGACATGGTGATTGATATATTTTCAACGGAAAGTAACATATGGAAAGCGATTGACTCTTTTCCTCCAAATTGTCATTATTTCTATTATAGGAACATAGTTATGGCAGATGGGATTGTTTATATAATGCAGATGAGGGAAAATAGGCTTAATCGTACTATATTATGTTTTCGTATGGAGAAGGAACAATTTCAGGACGAATTATTGCTGCCACATATTACTGAAGGGGCAGCTCCTGTTTTGTGTGGTGTAGGAGAAAAACTTGGTTTGATTATGATAATATTTAGAGATAATAGTGGAACTCTAGAATATTTGTTGTATAGGATGAAAACAAATTCATGGAATAAGATATTAACAATTTCATGTCCTAACAATATTAGTTTGAGACATCTGAGTTTTATGAAGGATAGAGAAGTGTTGTTTCGCAAGTACAATACCTCTGGTGGATTCGTGGCTTACAATTCAACAACACAAAAGTTGGAACAAGTTAATGTTGCTGGGATTGAGAAAGGACTTTACTTCAGTAAATTTGTTACTTATGTGGAGTCTTTGTCCTCGCCTAATTCCTAGGGGTTGGGTGTTTTAGTTGTGTTGTCTCCCAATGCTCGGTTGAGATGGTATATGCATATGAACAAAAGAAGCACAAATTTCCAGGAAGTGTGAGGTGATTGCTGCAGCTTACTGATTGATGACATGACCCTAAATAGGAAGATATGAAGGTCGATGATTAGGATATAGAAAGTTAGTAGGTAGTCGGATATTTGGCTAGTTCCCCTATCAGCACTGTTAGTATTGCTCTCCTATTGTCTTATTCTTCAATCTTAGTGTTACTTGTTGTTTCCTTTGCTTCAGTTATTTGTGGTTGCTGCTTCTTTTTTTAATTGTTTTCCGCATGGCTTCTTTGCTACTATATTTGTTCTAATATTTTTTTTTGGATATGCTTCACTTGAGCTGATGGTTTATTGGAAACAATATCTTTAAATTCATAAGGCAGGGGTAAGGTTACATATACAAACCACCCTCCCCAAGACTCAAACTGTGATTATCTCTAATATCTCAGAATGGATGTTTATCCCATTCCATAGCATTACTAATTGGATCATATATAACAGCTTCCATTTTCTTGTATTCATTCTTAATTAACTCTCTTCCTTCCCTCTAGAAAGATATATCAATCATCAAAACTTCAGCTACAAGAACTAGGAATTTTAACGACCAATATTATCGAAGGTACATGAATCCAGTCCTTATAAATATACTTCTGGCGTCCAAGAAAATTCAATCCTTAGAAGCCAATATTTAATTCAACACCAACGACAGTATAAGTTTCATTAAAACATATAATTAATATCCGGTCGCATAAAACAAATTAATGAATAAACAGGAAGCGCCTCCTTTTTATTCATTAATTTGTTTTATGCGACCGGATATTAATTATGTGTTGGGAAAAGGCTCAAATATGTCACTGAACTATCAGAAATGGTTCATTTATGTCATCCGTTAAAAATTGGGCTCATTCATGCCATCGCCGTTACAAAACTGGCTCATCCATGCCATTACTTTTAACAACCAATTTTTAGAAAACAGCTTTGCCACGTGGCAGCATATTAGACGTCCACGTCATTTTTTTTTAAAAAAAATTAAATTATAAAAAAAAATTATATATTTTTTTTAAAAAATGATGTTGGTTACGAAGTTTATAAATTACATATTTCTATGCTTTTATTTATCAAATAAAGAATAATAAATTTTGCAAATAACCAATGTTCATGTTTTTTATGGATTCTTATTTTTAAAAATAATTATGTATATATTTGACCAATCTTCTAGGTATTTTATTTATACATGAACCCAAAATATTCAAACCTAAAATTCTAGTTCATCATAATCATTGCTAGTCCTTAAATGCAATGATAATAAAGGACAAAACCGTATTCTTGTCATATTTTGCCAAATGAAAAAGGTGACCATATTAAAATGATCAATTCAAAGATCTTAAATGGTTAATCCTTCTTAACACTTCGAAAAGTACAGGATAGAGAAAGAAAAAGAATGCAAAAATGTGAACAATTTCTTCTGTTGGTGCATTCTCTTTTCCTTACTTTTGTCTCCCTCTTTGTGTGTATGCATGCAAAATGTACGTAGTAAAGTATTGTGTGTGGATGTGTACGTTATCATTTATTCTTTTTTTATAATCATTTATATGCATGCATGCATGGATCATATATTATATCAAATCTCACTTCAAATTTAATCATAACAAAGATTTGAATACTCTAGTATTACAACAACAAATGTAAAATAAGAGCAACTCCACTTCATAATATTGGAATTGAATTTCGCATAATCGCGATATTATATTATTCAAAGAAAGGTAAAGGGTTACCTTTTGAAAAAATAGTCGCCAATAAAAGAAAGAAGAAGCTGCGAACTCGAAACCACGAACCAAACCTCAAACTTCAACTCGTTGTCTACCCGTTTATGTTGTTTACTTTTTGTTTCTGTCAAATGTTACTCCCTTTTCTTCTCCACTCTTCTCTTTTCTTGTTTTTCTCTCCCAGTCCGTGTTCTTTTTTCAAGGTTCCTCTCCCTTTCTTCCTGTTTTTGTCCCTTTTGTTTTCCTAATCCTCCCTATTCGTTCCCCTTATCTTTGTGTTTTTCTATGTCCCCCTTTGTGTTTGTGTGGGTGTACTATATAATGTATAAGGTTGGGAAGTTGAGGGAGTTGAGGGGTTGAGGAAAAGGTGGGGATGATTGGGGTAGTTTTCTTTAGAATAAGATTTTTCCTATAATGTATAAGGTTGCGAAGTTGAGGAATTTTTTAATTTTTTTTTTAAATATTTATAATAAAAAAAATTATAATTTTTTTAGATTAAATTTTTAAAAAAGAAAAAAAAATTAAATGACGTGGACCTCTAATTGGCTGCCACGTGGCAAAGCTGTTTTCTAAAAACCAGCTGTTAAAAGTAATGGCATGGATGAGCCTGTTTTGTAACGGCGATGGCATGAATGGACCCAACTTTTAACGAATGGCATAAATGAGTCATTTCTGATAGTTCAGTGGCATATTTGAGCCTTTTAGCAACACACAATATCCGGTCGCATGAAACAAATTAATGAATAAAAAGGAGGCGCTTCATTTTCCCCAACCCACCCTCCTCCTACCCCTCACTTTAGTTAAGGAAATTCCCACAAAGTAAAATTTGAGGAGCAAAAAGGGATGCTCGCCTCCATTTGGTACTTTCGTATGACCCTTGTACCATCATAGATCCTATTGGAACTCAATGATCATGTACAAGGCCACATCCACCAAATTAAGGCCAACAACTGCTAAAATGTGGGTCGAGATAGATCCAACAAAGTCGTCATTAAATGAGCGGTAATTATTAGTGATATCTCTTGATTGATACTAAGATATCTCATGATTGATCTTTTGTATCTTAGTATCTTATTAATGAATTAGTTTTTATTTTGATTAGGAGAAGAGCACAATTCTTTATTAGTTCATTCTTTCGTTATTTATTGTGTATTCTCTTGTATATATTCACATACATATCAATAAAATGATACATTTCTCTCCAGCAGTAAAGTTTATATGGTATCAAGAGCCTAAAAGCATCACAACATTTTTTTTCATAAGAATTTGTGTTTTCTTCCCTCTGCCAAAACAATGGCTCCAAGCAATCCCTCCATTGAGAACACCTCAACCACACCTCCAAACAATTCTTCCATTGAGAACACTTCCACCACATCTTCTCATGTGGTTGCACCAATTTCTTCCACATTCTCACTATGAATAACAATGAGCAATTGATCAGTATCAACGTTGTTGCTCAAGCACCTCTAGAGCTCAACAATAAAGTACAAATAAAGCGTGAGGTTTAACGAATGAAACTGCAAAAAAACTTCAAAGTCTATTGTGTTTAAGCACAGAGTACAAATAAAGCATGAGATTTAACGAAAAAAGGCATAAAGGTTCAAGACTAATAATATAAGCATAAACGACAAATATATGAATAAAGAAATTGATTTTTTTATAAAGTGAAATATCAATTGTTTAGTGTTCATCTCTTCAGAAAGCCTCATTGACGAGGGAAAGTATGTCTTAGAAATTAGAACTTAAACTGCACATTAGGCGAGACGAGCACTCAACATATTTTAAGTCTTGCTTCGGGGCTTGAGCATGCCTTTAACAACACTGGTGCACCCACAGACTTCAAATCCTAGGTTCGCCTCTAGCTGCTGTAATGGTGTTGGTGAGGTGATCTACCGAGTTTTAGACTCTTGAGGTTACGGATTTGCGAAGCTCCATTTTGATTGTTTAATTCGATAATTTAAAGGCTTAAATTGAAGGGTCAATTCTATCTCTTCTCATTTTACTTTCATCTTGTGGGAAGCATGACATGAATACTTGGTGAATGGCGACCGATTTGTTTTTGACTCCATATTGAATATGATTAACTGTGTGATCGGGAACGAAATGGGGGGCGAGAAATAAAAAATTGATAAAAAATGAATACGATTGGAATGTTTAGATTCATTGGTTGTTGTTTAATTCGGATTAGGCATTAATTTGGTTAAATTCTGTAGCATCATGATTAGGCCGTGAAATGGGGTGGGCATTTCATGATTTCATATTTATCGAATGTTTCAGTGTGTGTTTGAGTGATTTTTTATTTTATCGCATGGATTTGAAATTGTATTTATTTGTAGGGGAATACCTCGAGAAAAATTACATTTATTCACCGAAAAAATGTCCCGATGTATTACGTCTTCGAAAAAGGTTCGTGATCAAGGCCCAAGTCATCGGATAAAGCATAGTTTAGGATTAGTGTAGGTTAATATAGGTTTACATTTCAATACCTTTCATTTTAGGACTATATTGATTGGACTGAACACTTTTTTAGGGCCCGTTTGGCCATGAAAATTTTTCCCTTTTTTTCGAAAAAAATTTCCGGAGTTGGAACTTGTGGTGTTTGGCCATGAAAATTCAGAAAATAATTCCGAAAAAATTTTCTGAAAAGGCAAAACAGGTTTTTGTTGTTTTCGCAATTTTCCAACTCCAATTCCAACTTTTATTATTATTACATATAACTCCAAACTTTTAAATTTTTACATAAAACTCTCCTTATAAATAACTTTTTCAATATTACATATATAGCAGTTTTAAAGAATAAATAATTATAATTTCAAACTTAATGCTATCCTAATTAATATATATCTCTTTTTCTCTCTCATCATTATTTTTATCCCTTATTTAATTTGCTCTCTTATTTAAGACATTATTTTACTGTTAATTTATATTTATACACATAAATATATAAAGTATTATATTTATACCCATAAATATATAAAGTAGGGGTGTACAAACCAAACCGTCAAGTCAAACTAAATCGAAGAACCAAACCAAACCGAGAAAAAAACCGACTTATGGTTTGGTTTGGTTTGGTTTGATTGGTTTGGCGTTTGGAAAAAAAAAACGACCATTCTTGGTTTGGTTTGGTGTTAACTAAAAAAAGTCAAACCGAACTCAAATCAAACCGACATAATATATATATATATGTGTGTGTGTGTGTGTGCGTGTATATATATATATATATATATATATATATATATATATATATATATATACTAGTTTAGCCGCACGTGCCTCGCACGTGTAACGTTTGATTTTTTAAAATTAAATGATTTTATCTATTACGGAGATTTTTAATAAAGTGTAAAAGTTCAAATCACTTTTCAAAAATCTTTCACACTTTAATGTAATAATGTAAACATAAGCACATACACATATATGTTTTCCAATTCCAAGTGGTTGATGGTATCACTTTTACATTTGTATACCTCTTTCCCTTGTTACCACAGGATAAGAGAGACGAATCAATTTAAACCATATTTGTGTTACGATTATTTATATATATATATATATATATATATTTCAGTTGTATGACTTCAAATAAGGAAAGGTTTACCATAAATATATTTAATTAATTTTCAATTCTTAAATTAGAAAAAGATATAAAAATTCTGATGTCTTCTAATAAGAATTTTTTTTTACCATAAATACATTTAATTAATTTTCAACTCTTAAATATTAGGACAAAATAGTGAAAAAGACGATTTTGTTTAAATATTAAGGAGAAATAGTGAAAAAGATGATTTTGTTTAAAGCAAGGATTTCCATAAAGGACAAAAAGTTCAATTCACTTTCTAAGTATATTCACACTGTTAATATATTATAGATATATATATGCATGTAGATAATTTAACTTTTATACATAAAATATTAATTATAATCTACTTTTTAAATACTTTTCAATTAGTTTTATTAATTTTCAATATTTAGAAAGTAGATGTATATATACATATATATTTATATTTGGGCTTTTAAGTTGTAATATTTATCCATTAATTGCTAAAAAAATGATCCAAAATCCAATATAAACTTAAAACCTAAACTTTTCACTCTTCATCTTATTTTTTAGTTTCAAGAGATTTTTTCGCTCTTCAATTTTTCATAATTGTGGTTTTTCTTTAGTGCATGAGTGAAAACATACTTGATCTAAACTTCAATCACAATATAATTGTAAAAAATAAAGATTATAAAAAAAACCCGAGAAAAACCGAAAAAACCGACTAAAACCTAAACAAAAAAAAACGATTTTATGTTGGTTTGATTTGGTTTATAGTTTTAATAAACCGACATAATTGGTTTGATTTTTTTTCAATAGAAAATCAAACCAACCCGACCTATGTACACCCTTAATATAAAGTATTATATTTATACCCATAAATATATAAAATATTATATTTATAATAGAAATAGACAAAGTATGTTATATATAAAGTTTATACCATGTATATATCATATACACACATATATAAATATACAAAGTATTAAGAAACATACTAAGCACATTTATAATATAAATATACAAAGTATGTTATATAAGAAGTTTATACCATGTATATACCATATACACACATATATAAAAATACAAAGTATAAAGAAACATACTAAGCATATTTATATATTTATGGTATATGATATAATATACCATAAATATGCAAAGCATGTTTTACATAGAAATAATTTATTCACACACAGTAAAATCTTTCATTTATAAGAAAATTAAAGAAATAAATTAGCGGCACCCTAAAATTTAATAACAACTCATCATTTCCTATTTTTTAGGAATGAAAAATGAAGCAAATAAATTAAATAAATTCCTAAAAAAAATAAATTTGTTTGAAAGATAATATTTGTTACCTAAAAAACAGGAAGCAGTGATCTGTTAATATAACATCCATATTTAAAAATTTTAAATATGAGAAAACGGCTATTAATGTAAATATTATATATGTCATAATTGAAATTCATTAAATATGGACATGTATATGTAATTATTTTTATAATAGTGGCTAATTGTGTTCTTTTTCCATTAGCAGGTAAAGTTTAGTTGAGTGATTTTGATATTTTGAAAAAGTTAGGGCATAAAATCATATTTAAAAAAGTTATTTCAAAAGTAAAAAAAAAAATTCAAAAAAGACATGACCAAACACAACTCCAACTCCAACTTCAACTCCAACTCCGAAAAATTTTAGTTTTCACCAAACGGCTACTTAGAGTTTTAACTGTTTAGTTGTTTGTTTTCTTGTTGTGTGTTGTTGGTTTATACATTACATAGTGTCATACTGGCCGATATACTCCAGAATCGATCGTGGTCGAACCACGGGACAGAGGGATGTCTAACACCTTCCCATCGATCAACAAAATTCCTTAACCGGAATCTCTTTTCATGGATCAGTTTTGAAGAGTCAAAAATCATTTTGAAAAAAGATTTTCAAAGGTTCCTTGGTACACCAGATTTATGCCAAGTGACGATTTTGAGTTTAACTGTAAAAATCCTTTTCGAAATAAATTTTTGTTTTAGTCACTCTAATCATAAAACACTTTTCAAACTTAAAATACTCTTTTTCAAGTAAAAAAAGGGGTGTGACAATTTTGGCGACTCTGCTAGAGATTTTTTAGAAGTTAAGCTTCAACGTTGAGTTGTATCAGCTTAGTTTGACACTATATGTGTGTAAATTCCTTGTTTGTGTTATCGTTTGTGTTATTGTTTTACCATTATTATGTGCCTATGTGCTACGGGTTTACAATACACGACCTTTCGTTGAGTCACCTTATTTTAGGAGGGGGAGCCGTCAGCTGGTATAGAGTAGGTGGAAAGCAATCGCAACCTCTATCGATCATACGCTCCCCCGAACAGCCTTGTTAGTTGAACCCCAGCTTAGGTCAACCTTTTAGGTCATTCTTATTTACATCATGTTAAGACCTAGCGGGACCTACCTGGTCCTTTGTAGGAAACTCACCCTAAAGAATCCATATGAGCTAATTGTTGCATCTTCGAGGGAAATAGGGTCACTTGAACGACTAATTTGGAAAAATATGTACTAGAATTAAGGGGGGAAAACGTGTTTAGGCTAAGAAAAGTTCAAAAAAAAGTAAGCCAAAGAAAAGTTTTCATAGTTTATAGGAGTTCTTTATGACTTTTTTTTTTCCACAAAATTCAAAAAGATTTTTTCTTTACCTTTTGCGTGTATTTGCTCAAAAATCAAAACTTCAAAAAGATTGTTCTTTTATTTTCTTTAGCATGCATTCATAATTCAAAAAATTCAAAAAAAATTATTGTAATAGGAGCTTTATATATATTATAAAAGAAAATTCAAAAAGATGTTAGAAGTTTTGTACATTTCATACAGTGAAAATATTAAAAAGATTTTCTTTTTAGTGTCTTCATACTTTCCTACATCGCAAATTCAAAAATTATTTTATTTCTGTTGGTGCTTTATTTTGAACCATTTCATACGAAAATACCAAAAGGATTTTCTTTTCTTGTTTTGTTTTGTTTTATTTTTTATATGAAGTTTCAAATCGAAAACTCAAAAAAGATTTATTTGCGTGTTTTCTTATTTGTTTTGGTCATGCCCAAGTCGGGATCTAGTTTGTTACTTACTCTTTAATTGTACGATCCGGGCAAACTACGTACACCTGATTCTCCTCTCTCGGGAGTAAGATACGTTGACAACCCTTCTAGGGTTCGGTGATCATATTTTAAAAAATCCAAAAGATTCTCTTCACTCTTCATTTTAGAGTATGTGTTTCATATATACGCATTGAAAAAAAATATAAAAAGATTTCTTTTAATAGCCTTAGATTTCATTTTTGTATGAAAGTCAGAATAAAAAATTTAGTAAGAGTGTGTAAATATCTTTTTAAAAGTAAAAAGAATTTACTCTTCTTTTGGATTACTTGTTACACATATTTCTTCATATGAAAATACAAAAAGGATTTTTCTTTGATCATCATAGATTTCATTTTGCATAAGAAATTTAAAGCTGAAAATTTAAAAAGATTTTCGGCTATTTTTTAAGCGTTATTTTTTTTCCTCTAAAATTTCATGAAAAAAAAGAATAAAGAGAGTTTGATCAGCCATTTTGTGAAAAAAAATTACGAATTACGCACACCTGACTCTTCTCTCTTGGAAGAGAGATACGTAGGCACCCTTTTTGGGTTCTATAATCTTTTCAAGAAACAAAAAAAGGAAAAAAGTTTTGAAAAACTGTTGAACTCTAAGGCGTTTTTTACCTCTATGGTTCAGTTCGTTTAAGGTGGTTGGTTTGTGAAATTTTGGCTGATCCTTCATATTATACCAAGTCCAAGAAAGAGCTAGTCATGTCCAGCAAAGATATTGAGACTGAAATCATGGGTCAGTGAAAGAGTCTAAAAACTTAGAGTTTAAAGCAAGAGATTTTGAAACTAAAGCAACAAATGACAGAATTGCACCGACCTTGGGCTAGTGGGTTGCCTCCTCCTTCATTCCCTGCTATTGACTCTACAAATATCTTGAAGTTTTCAGCAATGTTGCAAAGTCAGTTTCCTACTGCTGTTGATACACCACAACATGTATACGAATTTACTCCACACCAACAACATCCCAATGCTTTCACCATTTATTTCCTAGCTCCTCTGTACAAATCTACCACATTTACAACACCACCTACCATCTGTGCTTTTGTTGATCAAACCCCTTACTGAGGCTCCCACCTTGGTTATCCATCCAACGGTTGTGCTTGCCCAATTTGCTAGTGAGTCTATGTTCAATATTCTTGATGATCATTGCTATATTCCTGAGCCTACATTTACGTTAACTAGACCACCAAAATTTCTTACCAAGAAGCCTGGCATGACATAGATGCAAGAGAAAATGGCCAGAAAAATAATGAGTGTAGAAAGACTATGAAAAATTCTCTGGAACTTGTGTATTTTGAAGATGTTTCATATAAGGAATGAGACATGTCTTTAAGTATTAACTTTTCTCCTAGCTTTGAGAGATCAAAATTTGAGGAGCGTGATGGGCAGGAGAATTTTGTGAAACATTTGGAATGATATTGCAATGAATTGAGGGGAACTGGATGAAAGAATAAGAGAAATATAGCTATTGTTGTGCCGGGTCCACAACATAGATTTGAAGGCCCAACTCCCCAATTGCATAATTCCATGCACCAACTCCTCAAAATAATCCTCCAACTCCACAAACATACCAAAGCCCTTTTAGGCTGGATTTTTGGTCTAAGCCAAACAATGAAAAGAGACGGAAGCCTAGGAATAGTTTCACATAAATTGGAGAATCATATGCCAGTTTGTTTCAGAGATTGATATAGTGGAACATGATCACTCCTCTCCTTGGGTATACTCATGACCCACAGTCAAGAAATTTTAATCCTAATATAAGATGTGCATATCATTTTAATGTTCAAGATCACAGTATTGAATATTGTCGTGCTTTGAAAAGAGAAATAGAAAGGATGATTCAAGATAAGTCATTTATGGTGCAGTACATTGATAGTGGTGAAAACTCTAGTCATGATGATGTGCAAATCAGTGGCTAAAATGTCAAGCTCAAAAATTGAAAAGTCATTCCTCTCCTTATTAGAAAGGATTGTTCATAGTTTGTATTGTTTTTCTTTCTATTTTTCAAACTATTTCAGTGTTTTAGTTTGGGATATATCATGTTTTATTTTTTAATTGTCTTTGTTCAAACCCTTCTTTCTTTCCTTTCAATGAAATATGGTGTCCCTTTTTGTTTTGGTGTTATTTTAAGTAATTTTTTTGTCTTCTTTACATAATACATTTTATTTTAGCTCTAGTGATATGACATGCTCGTGGATTTTCAGTCAGATCTTAAAATTCAGTTTAATCATGAAACATTGAATCAGAGGGCTAAAGTTAGAAAAAAAAGCATCTGAGAAAGTAGGTAGAGTGTTAAGACATTTGAGGATCAGGTTGAAGCCTTCTTTAAAAATCAACGAAATTATTTTGAGAATCACACGACCAAGTTGAGGCCTTCTTTAAAAATCAAGGAAATTATTTTGAGAATCACAAGAAAATCTTGGTCATCAATTGAAACATATATCTCAATTAAGTCAAGAAGTGAATGCATGATCTCTAGTCGAGAAAAATTAAAGAAAAATTTGCTCCACTAAAATATGAGTCATCCAATGAGAGGTATGTACAACAAAAATGGAGTTGTACGTTTCACAAACACAAAAATAAAGGCGACACACATGCTCAGTTAAAATTAGTATTGTGGAAAAGATAGTATAAACAATCTTCATCTTCCATTTTCATATTGCATGTTATGTACTTGCATTTTTAAGGATTGATATGACGAAGGCATTCCATTCTGTTATCAAAATATTGTGTTATCTGTTGTTTATCCCTTTTGAACTTTAGTTTTATTTTCTTTCATACCCCTCTTTTAGAATCAAGAGAGAGTTAGCAAAGTTCAAAAGAAAAAGTGTCGAGCAAAAAATTAAAGTCAGAAAAGTTTTAAAAATGTGTCCAAAACAAAAAAAGAGAAGAGTGTCAATAAAAATGGGGCAAAATGGTTTAGCGGACCCCTGTACTAGGTCGATTTTGTAAGTTGGACACTTCTACTAACAGGTTTGCCATCTGGACTCCTGAACCCATTAAAAAGCAACATTTTAAACACTTTTTTGGTGAGTGTAATACATTCTCGCCACGTCAGCTGCCAGATCAGCTTCCACGTCATTTTTATTTTTAAATATAAAAATATTAAATATTAAAATAAATAAACCCCTCGCCCTTCCCCTTTCTCTCTCTTCCCCATTTTTCAGATTTGCGATCTTCTTCTTATTTTTCTTATGGTTCTCCCTCCTCTTCTCCTTCTTCTTTTTCTTCAGCATTTTTATCTTCTTTTTCTTCTTACTCTTTCAAAAAATTGAAAAGAAACGCTAAAAGCACTAAGAGGCAAAAAAAAACACTTTTTTTCTTTTGTTGCATAATCTTTGGCGTTCTTGAAGCTTTTTCGTTCACCTGTTTGTCTGTGTTTGAGCTTTGGTTGTTGTTGAAGATGATGATGATCTCAGGATTACTCAATTTATAACAACTGGTGATTGGATTCTTGTTGTTTTTTTGGAAAAATTGAGAAGTGAGAATCAAAGAAGAAAGATTCTTGTTATTTGATTCTTGTTGTTTGTTTGAAAAAATAAAGAAGTAAGAATCGAAGAAGAAAGAAAACCACATCATTTGTTTGTTTGTTTGTTTCTTGTTGATTCTTTATTTTCATCTTCTGATTCTTGTTGGTTGTGTTGATTTGTTTGGAAAAAAATTACTCAAAGTGTGTTGATTTGTTTCTTTTAATGTTGTGAATTGCTGTACTTTAGGCTTGAGAAGTTGTACTTTGCAATTGCAATTATGATTTTACAATGGCCATGGCAGCCGGTGGGGTTGGGGGATTGGTTGACGGGGGCTGGGGTGAGGTGGGGGTGGCTGAGATGAGGCTGGGTGGGGGGCGGCTGAAATGGGGGCTAGAATGGGGCTAGGTGGGGTGGTGGGGTGGGGGGCTGGGGCTGGGGGGCTTTTTTATTTTTTATTTTAAATTTTTTTAATTTTTTAAAGTATTTTAAATTTTAAAAAAAAAATAATCTTTTTTTTATTTTTTTAATTATTTTAATATAAAATTGACCAAAAATTGAACCCTACTCACACCCCAGGCTAGTGTAATCACTTTCCTCGTCCTAGTCAGGGCTTAAAATATAGATTTTAGTGGGTTTAGGGGGATCCAGATGACAAACATGTAAGTAGAAGTGTCCAACTTACAAAACTGATCTAGTACAAGGGTCCACTAAGTCATTTTGATAAAAAATGGAGTCGGAAAAAGTCCCAGGGATAAAAAGAGCCAATAAAGGAGAAAAAAGAAATAAAAGAAATCAGAATCAAGCAAAAGAAAAATTTATCGGAACTACGTTTGACTGATTCTCCTCTTTGGGAGTGATATACGTAGGCAACCGTACTCTAGGTTCGGTCCAACCAAATAAATAATTTTGAATCACCCAGTTAAAGAAACTAGGGCATGAGTTAATTTTCATTGTTAAAGCTAATTCCAAAAGTTATAAATCTTACCCATTAGAAGTGTCATTTGAGCCTCATGTAATACTTTATTTCTAACCTTATCCAAAAGACACGTTACAACTAAAGAAAAACCTTCAGATCAATCTTTAAAAATGTTAAGGCTAAGCATGCGATGAATATATGATGTTGTCTTCCTCAGCATAAGAAATCAGGAGAGAAATAAAAATAAGAGAGTCTTATTAATGAAGACCCTCACAGGCATCGTAAGGCGATAGTAAGTTAAAAGAAATAAAAATGAGAGAGTCTTATTGGTGAAAACTCTCACAGTCACCGTAAGGCGATGGTGAGATAAGAGACATGAAAATGATAGTCACATTGGTGAAAATTATCATAGGCACAGAGTTGGGAGAAATAAAAGTATGAGTCTCTTAGGTGAAAACTCTCAAGGATGTCGTAGGGCGATGGTGAGTTGAGAGAAAAGAAATGAGAGAGGCTTATTGGCAAAATCCCTTCAAGATGTCTCTAGACGAATGGGGTCTATGAGTGCAATTGGTCTAAGAAAGAAACTCAGTGTTAGGGCCATTAACTCAACAATAATCGACAAAAGGTGGGATGGAAAATTCAGGTAGTTTAATCCTAAAGCATGTTATAATCATTAGAATAGATTGTCATTTTCAGATAAAATTTTCTTTTCTCTGTTTTCAAAAAAGGGACATTCATTTTTTTTTCTTCTTCTTTATATTGCTATTTTTGGTCTCTTGAGTCTGTTATCCAAATAAAAAATTATTGTTATTTTTTCTCGTGTCTTTGAGTCAAGTTCATGATAATATAAGTGAGAAGGATTTCAAAAATTGCTATCAACTTCTTCAATTGTACAAAATAATACAAAAGGCCAACACATGAAAGAAACATAATTATAAGCTGAAACAAGGCATGCAAGAAAGTTTTTGTCAACAGACAAGTTAGGGAAGTCGAGAAAATATGAAGGTTCAAAGAATTTATTTGATAGACATAACAAAACAAAGATACTGTATTTATTTTAGAAACACTCCTTATAATTTGAGTTTGAATCAATGGTTCAACAAGTCAATGACATATGCCATTAATTGGAAGCAAGATAAAACGTGACAAGTGCAAGAGCAATCGCCTCAAAAGCTAAAACCACAAGCCAACCATCATGTTTTTAAATTGAATTTTTTTCTTTGTTGAGTGAGGGGTAAAATTATGTTCACTCAGTTCAACTACCTTTGAAAAATCATATCCATGAGTTGTCTTACTTTTTAGGACCCTTCTAGTAAATGAGACTTTACTTTCTGTTCATAAGCCTTCTAAAAAATGGGACTTTACTTTCTGTTCAGGACTATCCTATAAAATGGGACTTTGCTTTCTATTCAGGACCATTATGAAAAATTGGACTTTATTTTTTGTTCAGGACCCTCCTGAAAAATAGGGTTTTACTTTCTATTCAATACCCTCCTGGAAAATAAGACTTTACTTTTTTGTTCAGAGCTCTCGTGGAAAATGAGATTTTACTTTCTATTCAGAACCCTCTTGGAAAATGGAATTTACTTACTGTTCAGAACCCTCCTGAAAAATGAGACTTTATTTTTAGAAAAATAGAATCTTTCTTTATTATAAATCTTCAAGATAATTTGTGTTTTAGTTTTGACTTTGATTTCAGTAGCCCGCTTGGAGAATAAGGTGAAGAAAGTGTAAGTCAGGAGCCCGTCTAGAGAATAGGTGAAGAAATTGAAATTCAGGAGACCGTATGAAGAACAAGTGAAGAAATTGTAAGTCAAAAGTCTGCCTAGAGAATAGGATGATGAAATTGTAAGTCAGGAGTCCGCCTGGAGAATAAGGTGAACAAATTAAAATTCAAGATCCCGCATAGAGACCAGGGTGAAATAATTGAAAGTCAGTAGCACGCCTGGAGAACAAGGTGAAGAAATTATAAGTCAGGAACCCGCCTGCAGAATAGAGTGATGAAATTGCAGGTCAGGATCCCTTCTGGAGAATAGGGTGATAAAACTGTAAGTCAGGAGTCCGCCAAGAGAATAGGGTGAAGAAATTTTAAGTCAGGAGCTCGCCTGGAGAATAGGGTGATGAAATAGTAAGTCTGGAATCTGACTGAAGAATAGGGCGATGAAATTGCAAGTCAAGAGCCTTCCTGGAGAATACAGTGATGAAATTTCAAGTTAGGAGCCCTCCTGAAGAATAGGATGATGAATAGTAAGTCAGGATCCCACCTGGAGAATAGGGTGATAAAATTGCAAGTCAGGAGCCTGCCTGGAGAATACGGTGATAAAATAGTAAGTCAGGAGCACACCTATAGAATAGGGTGATGAAAATTCAAGTCAGGATCCTGGAGAATAGGTGATGAAATAGCAAGTCAGGGCCCGTCTGAAGAATAAGGTGAAGAAATTGAAAGTTAGGACCTCGCCTAAAGAATAGAGTGAAGATTTTCAAGATTCAAGTTCAAATTTAGAAGTACCACCTGTAGAACATGGTCAATTTTTAAAGTTTATCTGCAAGACCAAATTTTTCATGGATAAAGAATCTATTTTCAAGTTCAACCCAAAGAAAAACAGATATTTTATCACTCTGAAAAGCATTAAAGACTTAAGTCAAGGGTCAAGAAAAGCTACATAGATAGCACTTTTATAATTTCATTTATTTTTTTAACTTGTAATTTTTATTTTTGATGTAATGACAGAGCTGCGTACTGAAACATCTATAGGATCTCACTCGACTCTCCAACTCAGTATAGTCCCTCTATATGTGACTTGATTCCCACATAACTTGTGATAGTTAGCATGCCCAAAATCAAGACTCGATTGCACTCCATCCTTCTATTTCTTCATTTTGACTAATAATCGAGTCAAAATTCTATCTCGTTTTCTACTTCTTTGTCTGAAAACACTTTGTGTTTATAGTCAAAGAGGGACATGATATAGGCACGTAATTTTTCCCCTCCCAAAAGCAAATTTTATCTATTTTACCTCACTTTATAATACATCACCCTATTTAATAACTCTTCCAAAAAAAAAAAAAAAAAATCCATAACAAAATACAACCTTCTCAATAAAATATTGACAACTCGCTATCTCACTCACCACCCGTATACCCACGTACCCCCAATCCTTACCCCCTTTCACATTTTCCCCTTCCCCTAAACAAATTAAATGGACCTCATACACATGACACACCATGCACAATTTACACCTCACTGGAATGGGTATATAGTGATAGCTATAGAATGCTCACACAGAGATTCATATAGACACTCCTCCATTTCCATACTCACATATACACTACGCACCTAACACAATAATTTATCACTCTCAGAGAACACACACACTAACAATACACACACAGAGAGAGTAAAACAAAGAAGGGAAGAGAAGGGGAATTCGGAGAGAAATAGTAGAAAAATGGCATGAACAGTAATGATTTGGGAGAGAAAAATGGAAGAGAGAGTGAAGAAGAAGAGATAAATATACACGTGCACATATTGATAGATGAAAATAAAGAGAAACAGGGGAAAGGCGAGAGGAAACAGTGGGAAAGTGAGGGGAAAATAGGTAAGGACATAGAGAGGAAATGGAAAAGGTGAGAAACAGCTCCGACCAAGTTTTCGGTGAAGTTTTTACCGGAATCATCGCCCCGTTGTGTAATCCGACCACCCCTACCAAAACCCAATTGAAACCAGCGACCAACATCCCAAACCACCCCTGAAATCCATTAAACCAGCTACCACCACCCCAAAATTTGGTTTCCATCGACCCCGTCGTAGAACCACCAAAAACCTCACTGAAAAATGTTGCTCTGTCATTGACTTTTAGCATCAACTACTGTAATAGTGTTGGTGAGATGCTCTACCGGGTTTTAGTATGTTGAGTTTGCAGATTTGCAATGCTCCTTTTCGATCGTGTAATTCGATACTTTAAAGACTTAAATTGAAGGTCCAATTCTATCTCCTCATTTTAATTTCATTGTATATGATCGAATTGTGTGAAGCATGGATGACTACTTGGTGAATGGCGATTTGTGTTTGATTCCATATTGAATATGATTAACTTTGTGATCGAAAATGAAATTGGGGTACGAATTGAAAAAATTATAAAAATGAGCAAAGATCGAATTGTTTTGATTCATTGGTTGTTGTTTAATTCAAAATAGACGTTAGTTTTGTTAAATTTGGTGGTATCTTGATTAGGCCATCAAATGGGGCAGGCAAGTTTTAGGATTTCATCTTTATCCAATGTTTGAACATGTGTTTGAATGGCTTTTTTATTTTATCGCATGGACTTGAAATTGTATTCATTTGTCGAAAAATACCCTGAAAAAAATTATATTTATTCACCGAAAAATTTTCTGATGTATTATATCTTCGAAGGAGGTTCATGATCAAGGCTTTGGGTAGTGCATAGTTTAGGATTAGTGTAGGTGTACATTTCTATACCTTTTCATTTTGAGACTGTTTTAATCGGACCGATGAACACTACTTTTGGAGTTTTAACAGTTCGGTTGTTTATTTTCTTGTTGTGTGTTTTGTTGGTTTATACATTTCATAGTGTCATACTTGCTGATATACTGCTTGAAGAGACCGTAGTCGAACGACGGGACTGAGGGATGCCTAACACCTTTTTCTCGATCAACAAAATTTCCTAATCAGAATCTCTTTTCGTGGAATAGTTTTAAAGAATCAAAAATTATTTTGAAAAAGAATTTCTAAAGGTGACTTGACACACCATATTTATGTCAAGTATCAACTCTGAGCCTAACTATAAAAAAAATTCGAAAGAAATCTTCAATTTTAATCACTTTAGTAAGAAAATCCTTTTCGAATGTAAAAATGGTCTTTTTCTAGTTAAAAAAGGGGTGTGACACATATGACTTTCTTTACTTTGTTGAAAAGCCTCCAAGTACAACAACTATTTTTTTTTTCATAAAAGGACAGACCATCTCATCGAAGTGCCACTGTTGCCTTTCTATCTCTGATATTGTTCCTTTTGTCATTGTTGCCAAGTCCTCATTTGCTCGCAAAATCTGGTGGCAACCTTGTGAATCCATAATGCTTCGATTCTAGCCCTCCACAAGTGATATACAACTGCAACAGTAACAATCCATAAGAAATCTCTACTCAGTTAACCTCGACGTCCTTGGTTTACCATGCTAATCCGTATCCTGTTAAATCTCAATGTAATGTATTCATGTGAAAAGACTCATTGATTAAACTGATAATCTATTGTTTTGATATGACTTCCACACAATAGACATGTATCCTTTGTACTTATTCCCAGGTTCTTGGGTTGCCATAGCCATCATTCGTTTATATATGCATAGCAAGCCAGCATATGAACTTATGCTTTGGTACGCTCTCTTTATTCCATACACCTCTCCAATATGGCCACACAACTCCCTCACCTCTCCTCCGTATATAACTATTTTGGATTGTGTATTTTTCTGATACGACTGCTCCTTTACGGACCTACTCTAGAAGGAAATCCAGACAAGCAAGTAGAGATAAATCCAGACAAGCAAGTGGAGATAATCTTAGTTAGTTTCAGATAGGATAAAATATATAAGTAGTTATCTATAGAAGTTATTAACAGTTAACTACAACAGTAACCATCTGTCTAGGTGTTATCTTTATGTTTAGTATAAATATATGTATCTGCAGAATTCAATAATAGGGAAGCAATATTATTAATTTGTATCTGGAGATTTGTCCACTCCATACGGACATACTTATTAGTTAATACAGTGTTTAAGATACTTGCACAGTAAATCTTCAATTCATTCTCTTCTTTATCTTAGTTTATATCATTTTAGTATCAGAGCAGACAGATCCAGAATGGTATCATACGATCTTCTAATGAAACACCATCACAACCAGTCATAAACCAACCAAATGAACTATCTAATAGTCAAATTGTCCAACATTTAACGTTAATAACATCACATTTGGAAGCATTAGATGCAGCAGTGAAGGGACAAACCAGTGGTAGTCAATCTAATGTTAATCCTTTTACATCCACTAAGGAAAAGGGTCCAGAATATAATAAAGGTCCTCATGACACCAGAAGGTCTTCTTGGGATGAGTATGTTGATGTTGATGTGGATATGCCATGGTGGTTAAAGAATCCATCTCATCGGCCACACACAAAAATGAAATTTCCTCGATTTGAAGGAAGAGCTCCCCATGGCTGTATTTTGAAGGCTGAAGAATATTTTTGGTATTATCAAACACATTATGATCTAAAGATGGATATTACAGCCATGTATTTGGAGGGTGATGCACTTGATCTCTTTGCGTGGATTAACAGTAAGCGTACACTATTATATTGGGACGACCTTGTAAAAGCTTTACAAGAGAACTATGATCCTACAGAATTTCAAAATCCATATGAACATTTATGCAACATTCGACAATTGGGCACAGTACAAGAATATCGCTAGGAATTTGCTAAACGGTCTGCCCGAGTCAAGAACTGGCCAGAACATTGTCTTTTGGGGGTGTTTCTTACTGGACTTCAAGAGGAACTCAAGGCAAATGTGAGAATTCACAAGCCTAGAACAATGTATAAAGCCATGAGCTTTGCATTGGAATTTGAGCAAAAAATGGGTGTCAATCGTGGGTATAAAGGTTCTCATTGGCAAAATATGTCACGATCCAACACAACCCATGTTGGTTCTACAGTGAAGCTATCCATCAATCAGTAGGCAACCAACTAGTGTCACAAACCAATCTAAATCCTGCACAATTGTTTGTTGAGTTGCTTCTTTCCTTCATTAAGTTTAGCCCGTGTAAGACCAGATAACTTTAGCAATTCTTTGATTTCTTTAGCACCAAGTTCATCATATTTAGACCCTATCTCAAATAATTGGTTGGGCTTGATTTCCATTATCTTCTCCTTGTTTTTTCGCTCAATTTTTTACATTTTTTTTTTTTTTTTTGCTCATCCAATTTTCTTGAAAGATACTTTTTGTGCTCATCAAACTTTTTTGACCTTTCATACTCAGAGTAACTTTCAAACCTTGTGAGTGCATTCCGAACATCAATTTCTTTTGGCCACATAATTGGAGTGGTTTCTCCTGGACACATAATAATAAGAGCAACTACTACATTGCATCAAATTGATAATTCTTTTGCCGATTTTATTAAACTAGCTATTTTTTCACTTAAATCCATGGTGATGTTTGGTACACACACAGGAGAAGAAGAATGAATATATATGAGAATTGTTAATATTCTTTGGAACCAAAATATATGAGCGAATACTTAATTGTGAAGACGACTGAAAATCCACATTTGATTTTTTAATAGATCTCAATAGAAAGATAAGAAAAAGTTTTGAACATTATCAATTTTGAGATAGACTCAATAGAAATTGAAAGGATGAATCAAACCCAATCAAAAGGGAAGAAGGATTAGGATTTCTTTGACTTTTAGGAAAAATTAAGGAAAAGGAGCATTGAAATATATCTATAGATGCATAGCGGGTCTTTTTATTACCATATAGTAAAATGATTTCAGATAAATCAAATTATTTGTTTCGAATTTGGTAATAAATTTATCAACACAATTTGATTTTGGAAGCCTGTTAATACCATATAGTAAAATGATTTCAGGTAAATTCGAATAATTTGGTCTGAATTTGGTAATAATTTGATTAACATATTAATATAATTTCAAGTAAATCTAGAAAACTTGGTGTAATTTGGTAATAAGTTTATTAAGACAATTTGATTTTGGAAGGTTGTTTATACCACATATTAGTATAATTTAAAGTAAATTTAAATAATATGGTCAGAACTTGGTGATAAATTTACTAAGACACTTTGATTTTGGAAGCTTATTTATACCATATATTAATATAATCTCAAGTAAATCTAGATCATTTAACACAAATTTGGTAATAAATTTATTGAGACAATTTGATTTTGAAAGCTTGTTTATACCACATACTAATATAATTTCAAGTAGATCTAAATTATTTCGTCCAAATTTGATAATAAATTTAACAAGTCAATTTGATTTAGTAGAATTAAGTATGTTCTTAAAATGCTTCAATAGTTAAAATTTTATACCTTATTTAGGGAGTTGTTAAATTTTAATGACCAACGGTTTACGTTGTACATATTTTTAATTCTTGTTGGGCGCACTAATTGTTCATACTGCATTAACTTTATTATATTTTATGAAATACTAAAAATTTGACTCTTTATAATCAATTAAAAAATTCAAATATTATGGACAATGTAATTATGCCTACTATGAAACATATCTAATATAAACCTTTCTTTATATTGCAAGAGGACTACACAGACTTATGTGAAGTGGAACCAAAATAAGATCATTTATTTTGTAAAGAATTACTCATACAAGGGCATTTAGATTACTAAAAACATCTTGAAACTATAATGTTGTCGAAAATAGTAAAGACAAGAAAGTAAACATAGAAAGAGTTCGACATCACTTTGACCACCAACTAGCTTACCGAAACTGCCGTAGCAATTTGCCTCAAATAGAATATCAGCAAGACCTGCTAGCACTAGGATCTACATAAAAAAAGATGGAACATATCTAATATGAGTATAATAACACGTGCATTCGGTAGGTATCACAGATCTATCAAGCAAGAGTTATACAGATATATATTAGAAAGTATTATATGAACCTCACTATATCAACACAACAATTAAATAACTCAAAAGAACTAATATAAACAGTTGACTAGAATTGTCCGATAAGGAAACGTGAAACACAATCCAGACATATTATCAATGAGGTGCATTACAAAATAAAACTAATGATATGCAATTCATGATCAATGATCCTAATAGTATACACCTGCTATCACCGATAACAAGCCAGGAGCCAGGTCTCATATGGGACTCATATAGTTCATACACTCACCCAAATGAATGTATATACATGATCATTATATAAAAAAAATTCAAATATAACATATGAAAAACATATGATGCACAACAAACAAATATTTCAAGTCATATAGTGTCTATCAACTAAGTGCCAATCTAGATTTCATAGTAACAACTCATTTTTCCAACACATTAATAAATCGATACGCCCAATAGATAACATGATTTAATTTGTACAATAAACTATCACCAAAGCCAAGTCTAGAAGAGTACGCCGTAACCTACCTCGAAGGACTAGCAAATGAGCCACAAAACCTCACACAATTAAGTCATAAATCATAAATCCTCCTCCTCCAAATCTAGTGAAATCACCAAACTCAAAGTCATAAATCATAAATCATCCTCCTCCAAATCGGCCAGTGCATATGCATTTGAATTTCATTTCATTCTCATTACATTACACATTGATTCTAAATTATGAAGTGATTTTGAAAGTGACTTGTTTTCCTCCCTATTTAGTTGGGGTGGTTGATACAACTGGTGTGCTATTATTGAGGCAAATTGTGAATCATCTGTTATTAGTTGATTCTAGATATTATTTTATGAATTTAAAGAGTTGTTATGCTAATCTTGTAGCAGTATGTGAGTAGTTTCTCTAACTTGTTGGAACTCAAATGTTTGTTTTACCTTGACTTTATCTGTTATTGACTGTTATAAACTGTTTAATTAAATTCTTATATGATTATATCTAACAAAATATGGAGAATAGCAGTATTAGGACGAACCCTTGCTATCATCTAAGAAAGGATTGATTGTCCATATTTGTTGAGTACACGTGTTTCACTTACTCACTTTATACTTGTTTCACCTTTTATGTGCAGGATTAGATTTATATTCATGTGGTGATTGAGTCATCATTGGACTTGTAGTGACTTGTCGTAGTTTAGAGTAAGCTGCTTTGATTCGACGATGTTGAATTCTAGCTCCATTTTAGATTTGATGTCTTTATTCATTTCAGACAATTTTATAGTATTTAGACCTATATCGTCGAATCTTAGTCGCTCTTGTTTTTATGATACTAGTTCTTGGGGCTTGTACTGATTATGATTTCACGTTTGAATTATGATTTAAATTTCAGGCATTAATGAAATGTGTATCTTTTATTTGAAGAAAAAAAATTTAATGTATACACAATCAAAATATCATTCTTCTAGATTTAAGCCTTTTAGTAGAGTATTATATTGAGTGTGCTAAAATAAACTAGATTTTAAAATATGAATAGAAACATAATATAATAAAAAAGTGATCTAATAGATGATCAAAATTTACACATCTAATTAGGCTTTCCGTAACTATTAAAAATAAAATAACTTCCGATTATTCAACAGATCTACAATTTGAACTTAAAAAGTTTAATCTTTATGATCTTATCACTGAATTCATTGTACTTTTTAAATTATGATTTTAGTAAATTGAAAAATTATATGCAACAAAGTAAATATGAAAATTCTATGAAATACAACATGAAAAAAATGTGAGGATGATCGAAAAATTTAAAAATATTCCATGACTCTATTAGATGGCCAAGCAATATGAATGATTTCTTTTTGAGCAAAAATAATTATTGTTTTTGACCAAAAATAATTAGTGTGACATACATCGCATAAAATATACAACTTTTTTGCGCGCCTTTTAAACAAGCCTTCTATTATTCTATCCTTGAGTAATTAAGGATGTAAATTAATGGTCAATTAAGCGCACTATAAGCAAGGAATTAATGACGTGTAACTTCTGTTATTAATTAACAAAAAAGTATAGTAATTCTATTTAGCAAAAGTATTATTACCTATGGATTATTTAGGATCATTAAGCATTGAATTTCATTGTTAATTCCTTTTATTCTTAGCAGCAAGAGGAGAAAAATTATTAGATTGTTAGTTCAAAACTCAGGGAAGTGAGAAAATATTAGATAATTCTTCTCATGTTTCTAAACTTTGGTGGATGGAGTTATCCTATATCTAAGTAGTGAATGGTAAAGGTTACCCGATTTAATAATGGGCAAAAAGTTTACGTGAATTGGATGTTTACATCAAGTCAATATATACATGTCATAGTTAACTAAAGATAGAAGAAGAGAATTAGTAAAGATAATGCATAATAGGACTTGTTAATACCATATAATCAAATGATTTCACATAGATTTTAATAACTTGTTTAAATTTGGAAATAAATTGATACTATTTCACAATCTATCCACTTCATTTTCTTTAAAGGTTTATTAGCTATTTCGGCTTTTAAAGATCAAACTTTTTATCATTCAGCTGCAAATTAGTTCATACATGCATATATTGAAACACAAGTTTTCTATGTATAATACAAGTTGCTATTATGGAAGGATAAAAATTATTTTGCTGAAAAAAAAATTGAAAATTAGTGCACCTAAGAAATAGAAGAAGAGTTATATGTAATACTAAAGAATGTTGAATTTGTATGAACTTAAAATTAAAATCAAAGTTGTTCATATTAGACACAAAAAATCATAAATATTGAATTTAGATTGCTAAAATCTCCAAAAAAATTTATTTTTCTTGAGGGTATAAAATGCGCAAGTATAACTAGCAAATGTACCTTTTTCTTTACTAGTTTAGTGTACGTGCTTTGCACGTATATCTAACGTCAATTAATAAAATTATTTATAAAAATAATAAAATTATTTTTAAAAAATATGATTGTTGTTGATTTCAATGTCTTAAATATTATGAAAATCATTAAATAATTATTTATTAATGTTAGAAATTAATTAAATGATTGTTCTTAAGTATTATAAAAATAAATAAATGACACGACTATTTGTAAATAATAGAAATTAACTAAATGATTATTTTAAAAAAAAAAATTGTTGATATATAGGATTGAACACGGTAATATAATTATTGTTTGAAAAACCACTACAAAAATTATGGTTCAATCTTCATGCCTTTTGAAGATAATTTTTGTGTAGTCTGTGGAGCATAGAATGCATACCTGTCACTACCTTGTAGAGTGGAGAGAATGTTTTTGATAAGCCCTCCGCTAACTTATAAAAAATATGATTTAATTGTTATGCCTCAAATCTTAAAGATAATTTTCAATATCATATATGGAATCTGTGGAGGATAGAATAGATATCTTATCGCTATCTTTATAGGGTAGAGAGACTGTGTTCGATATACCCGCGATTAACTTACAAAAATTATGATTCAATAGTACTATGCCATCAATCTTAAGATAATTTTCAATAAAATCTTGTGGAGTGAACAGACCTTACAGGAAATTTTGGTCCGGCACTTGCGATCGACGCTTGCACTCTACCTACAAGCCATGAAGTATTGTATCCATAGCTAAAAGTAACTTACATAAATTATGATTCAATAGTTATGCCTGTTTAATATAATCTCATGTGTAGAGTATATGAAGGAAAAAATAGATACCTTATCACTACCTTAATAGGATAGAAAAATTATTTTTGATAGATCGAACGTTCATTTACCATTTATATTAAGCTAAACAGTACGATAATAAACAACGTCATATAATAAATTATACATCAATATTATGGGTTAAATTGTAAAAATTATAATTTATATAAGGTGAAATTTTAATTGATCTAACAATGTTAAATATTTTGATTTCTTACCTAAATTAAAAAATGTATTTTATTAATTTTAAAATCCTAAAAATAGTGAAAAAACGATTTTGTCTTATTAAAAATAGTATCAAACAATGATCACCTATAGATTTACAAATTAATACCACATGATGATTTATTTATGGAAAAAATACATAAAGTAGCATACTTAAGTATTAAATTATAAAAAAATAGCAACACTTTTATCAAATTACATTTTGTAGCATATGTATTTATATGTATTTATATTTTTGTAGCAACAGTTTGCAAAAATACAAAATATATATCGATCAGAAAGGCAGTAAAAATGATATATATTTGTATTTTTGTAGCAACAGGTTGCAAAAATACAAAATACAACTTGTTATATTATGTAAATATGCTATTTCTGAATTTTGCCCTTTACTTATAAATAACTTTTACCACCTAGTTAAATTCAATAAACGAGACATCACTTTTAAAATATAATACTAAATTTTTTTCATGCACAAAGCAATTATATTTTTTAACAAAACTTTATAGCTTATTAAAAACTAAGTGATGATTTCAGAGAAATCCCTTTAATTTTGACCTCATAATGCCTCCCTCCCTTATAATTTCTAATATTATGCTTATCTCCTGAACAATTTTTCAATTCCTTTTTGCTTTCAAGAGATTTTTATGGAAAATAGCATATTCACTTAGTCAAAGACAATTTGTAATCTGTTGGATCAGAACTTCGAAATAGTAATGAATTTAATAAATAAGCCTTATAATGACAAACAAAAATGTTAAGGAGATAAATAAATTTAGATGGTGAAAGTTGGTAAGATTATTACATGAATTGAATTTAAATGAAGTAATGAAAATTCATATAGCTTACCTTAAAATTTTGAGATTGTGGCATGGTTATTGTTGTTGGCCCATAACTTTTTTTTAAAAGAAAATAATACTGAAATATCGATGATTCTATTAGCTGTTGAGTCCATAAATGCATCCAACCTTAATAGAAGCAATATAATGTTTCTCTACATAATTGCAAAAGTTGATAAAGCTATGCAAAATAACATTATCGTGTAATGAAAACACCATAAAAAGTAAAATACTATAGCGGTATCAGACGTGACATGTTCTAGACGCCTTGCAAAGGAAAATAAATGGAAGAATGAATCAAATTGTGACCTTGAGTCAAGGGCCTTGGCCTGTTCGTAATATGTGCAGGACTGATCAACAATAATTTGAGCACTTGACTATTTTATTGATATCTAATTCTTTCAGTTCCATGTTGTTGTATCCTGAAGCTATTTTTTCGGTCCATAATATAATATTAAATCAAATCTTTTCCTCAACGCTTGACCTAATATTCATAAATCACTTGTATACTACAACAAAATAATATGATAATAGAAATATACCATATTATCAATAATTAATCGGATTCTCAAGCAAATCAACCTAACACAAATCCCAGATTAAAAAGGAAAAAAAGAAACAACAAATTATAAAGGCCAACAAAAAAAAATACTAAGCTAACACAAAGTATGCAAAGCATATGCACCTGATTGAAAATAACATTGATGTATAGTTGATGTCGTAAAAATAGTAGAAGATGTCCTAGATTTCTAGTAAAATATGATCAAAATATTACTTAAATCGAATTATAGAAATTATTTTTTTATATAAGGTAAAATTTTAATTAATTTAGAAGTATTAAATGTGATGATTCCTTATTTAAATCAAATAAGGACTTTAAATTAATTATAAAGTGAATAAATAAATAGAAATTATTGGAGTAAAAAGGTAAAAAGACGATTTTGTTTAAAGCGGAGGACAAAAAATTTAAATCATTTTTCTAAGGATCTTCAAATTTTTAATATATTATAGATTAAAGATTATAGATATAAAATATTCTTCGATATAATTAAATAATAAACAACTTAATGTATACACAATAAATCTCATTGATTTTGATTTAAACGTGAAATAAAGTATTCTTTGTACTAATTAAATTGAATTTTATAATGTGATAAGAAGTAGAGAATTTATTGAAACATGATTCCATAGATCTTCAAACATTACACATGACATTGTCAAGGTTGAACGAACAACATTGATACGTTTTTCCCTACTAACATATCATAACTTTACGATATCATTAAAACAACATAGACTAATAACGATATGCGACAAAATAAAAATAGAGATACTATTTTTGAAAAGCAACATAATGAAAAAGTAGAAAAATACTAGCACGATCACTCATCACGATGTGCTATTGGTTCATGGCCATCACTGCTTTCACCCACCAAACTTGTTGATGCACTCCCACCATAAAAATTGTCACTGATCTACATTATTTTCAGTTGTTGTCTCGCAATTAGAGAGAATTGATGGAGGCTGAGAAGACTGAGATTGTTCAGCGAGTTGTTTCTCTCGTTCATCAAGTTTAGCTCGTATAAGAGCAAACATCTTTTGCAATCCTTTAATTTCTTTAACATCAAGTTCATTTAAATTAATCTCTCCATCATATAATTTGTTGAACATAATTTCCATTTCCCTCTCCTCAATTTTTTGCTCAATTTTCCTAATATTTTTCATTTTCTCCTCCAATTTATGTGAAAGGAAGGTTTCACATTCAACTAACCCTTCTAACCTTTCATCCCTAGTGTGACTAAAGTACCACAAGACACTAGCCATGGCCTTAGCTTCATTTGGCCAAACAAAAGGAATGGTTTCTCCGGGAGTAAAAATAATTAACGCAACAATTATATCATAGAGTGTGTATAATTCTTCTGCTTTTTTTGACAAACTAGCTATTTTTTCACTTAAATTCTTTGCCATATTTGGTAAAGAGGAAGAAGAAGAAAGGAACACTTTTTTTAGGAGCAAAATATATAAATGAATAATTATTTGTGAAGATAGAAGAGGAGGATTGAAATGTATATATAGATGCATAATGGAACTTGTTAATACCATATAATAAAATGACTTCTAGTAAATCTAGATAATTTGACAATAAATTTGTTAGGTCAATTTGATTTTTGGATGATAAATTAAGTATTTTCCTAATATGCTTGAAAATTCAACTTTCAACTAGAATTTCAGATCATATTTTGAAAGTTACAAATTCCGTATGATCAAGGGGTGACGTTGCACATATTTATCCAATGTTAATACCATATAAAAAATGACTTTTAGTACATCTAGATAATTTGGTAATAAATCTATTAGGTCAATCTGATTTTTGGAAGATTAATTAAGTATTTTCTTAAAATGATTGAAAATTCAAATTTCAACTAGAATTTCAGATCATATTTTGAAAGTTACAAAATCCTAATGATCAAGGGGTGATGTTGCACATATTTATGAAATGTTAATACCATATAATAAAATGACTGCTAGTAAATCTAGATAATTTGATAATAAATCTACTAGGACAATTTGATTTTTTGGAAGATTAATTAAGCATTTCTTAAAATGCTTGAAAATTCAAATTTCAACTAGAATTTCAGACCATGTAGTGAAAGTTACAAAATCCGAATGATCAAGGGGTGACAGTTACAAAATCTGAATGATCAAGGGATGACGTTGCACATATTTATGGATGTTAATACCATATAATAAAATGACTTTTAGTAAATATAGATAATTTGGTAATAATTTATTAGGACAATTTGATTTTTGAAAGATTAATTAAGTATTTTCTTAAAATGCTTAAAATTCAAATTCAAATTTCGACTAGAATCTTAGACCATATTTTGAAAGTTACAAAATCTTAATGATCAAGGGGTGACGTTGCACATACTTATGGAATGTTAATACCATATAATAAAATGACTTCTAGTAAATCTAGATAATTTAGTAATAATTTATTCGGACAATTTAATTTTTGAAAAATTAATTAAATATTTTCTTAAAATGCTTGAAACTTCAAATTTCAACTAGAATTTCAGACCATATTTTGAAAGTTACAAAATCCTAATGATCAAGGAGTGACGTTGCACATATTTATGAAATGTTAATACCATATAATAAAATGACTTCTAGTAAATCTAGATAATTTAGTAAAAAAATTATTAGGACAATTTAATTTTTGGAAGATTAATTAAATATTTTCTTAAAATGCTTGAAACTTCAAATTTCAACTAGAATTTCAAATCATATTTTGAAAGTTATAAAATCCTAATGATCAAGGAGTGACGTTGCACATATTTATGAAATGTTAATACCATATAATAAAGTGACTTCTAGTAAATTTAGAGAATTTAGTAATAAATTTATTAGGAAAATTTGATTTTTGGAAGATTAATTAAGTATTTTCTTAAAATGCTTGAAAATTTAAATTTCAACTAGAATTTCAGATCATATTTTAAAAATTATAAAATCCTAATGATCAAGGAATGACGTTGCACATATTTATGGAATGTATCAAGAGTGAAGTCTTTTTGGATCACTAATTATTCATAAATTGCGCGCTATATAATACTTTATGGGAAAATAAATTTGGCTAAATAGAAATATAACCAATTTAAAAATTAAAAAAAAAAAAAAAAAAGGACAATGCTGACAATGACATTTAGCGTACTATGGAATGTGGGTGCACTATTAAAAAAGAAGAAATAATTTTATATTAATTTTAGAAAATTTGTGTATAAAATATTTATATTTTTATATTTTGATATTTTTGGAGAAAGTCATCGCCCCGGAGTGCTTTCAGGGATCGGAGAGAGCATGGATTCAATTGTGCTATATTTTGCACAATGAATAGGCCCCTAATTCTGAGTAGTATGACATTTCCTTCTGTATTTGTTACAGATACACTAACTAACTTTTACTTCTCTAAAAATATAGCAAGTAGATACAAAAGTAAAGAGGTGCATTACGTATAGTGTTCGTTATAGAGAAAACTGTTTTTCAAGAAAATAATTTCTAAAAAAATAATTGATTTCTTACTTATTTTCTTGTGTTCGATATACAAGTAAAAAATATTATTCTAATTCAAACTATGAGGATGAATGGGGTAGGGTGATGAGTATATATGAAAAAATTCTAATATAAGGCAACATGAAAAAATGATAAGATAGTAAAAAACATGATTGGAATGATCATTATTTTTCTTTTCCTCTTTAGTTGCCATGACTAAAAACTATTGGTTCATGTTTAGTATCATTTATCGATTTTTGGCTTTAAATTAGAGGGAGGAGATGGTAAATGGTTTGACATTGTTTGTTGTTGATTAAGTTATTTCTTCATGAAAAGATTCTTATTATGAAGAAGAATCAAACATTTTTCGGTCTTATACAAATAGCTAGCAAGTTTAGACACCTGATGCATGTAAGGGTAAGGAAATGAAATTGAAACTCTAAACTAAGAATGATTAAACTAAGATATAAAGAGAAAAGGTAGATATACACAAGATGTATTAATTGGAAACTGAAGAACTTTGATTGCTAAAACCTTCTATTAATGAAATCAAACAAGCACCTAATCTCTTAGATAATCTCCTAGAGCAAAGTTTCCTCAAACAAGCAAACTGTTAATATTGTCTGTATGTTAGATCCAGACACTCTGTAGGTTAGATCCAGCTCCCAACTTCTAATATATAGTACAAGGTACGGTCTGTATGCTGATTATGTGGCCCACAGATTATTTCATAGGTTATTGCACCTAAGGACTAAATTTGACAATGTCCAACTCTTGTCATATGATCTATGTACAAACTGTGTGTTATGTGGTCCAGTGTGTATCTTTTGCTCTAGTGATATCCAGATGTACAAGACTTATGATCAGGATACAGTCTGTATATCGAATCTGTGGATCGTATGTTGTTCTATCAGCACTGAAATGCAACAAAGGCAATAGCTGACTTACAAGAGTTTTAGTACTCTTCAAAGCCATAGCATACTAAAATTCACTATTTATTAAAAATGACCTAGTTTAGCATTTATTATACTAAGCAAAGCTAAGGATAAGGATGAAGACTGGGGATGATTATTAAAGAAATACTCTTAATGACAAGGGTTTTCTTAAACTTGAGGGTGTATTTTAAAAATTGCTTTTTGCATACATAGTCCCTTTTGTCCCTTCTCCCTTTTACTTCCATTTTAACAAGTTCCTAAACTTGAAGCTTTCATTCTAAGCCCCTTCAAAGCTTGGATTTGGCATGTATGCATCAGATTTTGTCCTCCAAAGTGATCTTCATGATATTCAAATCCTGAGATGAAATCAAAATATATCTATGAGTAACCCTTGAGGGATGGAGATACCGAGTTTGAGTCCTTGTGACCGGTCTTCATGTAACTTGACTTGCATTAAGAGGGGGTGAGCTAAGAACATATCCTTGAATCAAATGTATGTTGAATAAATTTGATTAGACATAATAATCTAAATCAAATGAAATATAGATAAGTAGTTTGGCAAGAAGCCCCAAAAAGTATATTAATAGGATCCATCATCATGACCTTCTATTGGTCCACGGCTAGCATCGTTTCGACCCATACGCAATAGGTAGAGTATTACGTTGGTAAAGCATTGACCACTAAACTGATAAAGAGTCAATTGGCAGTGTATAAAAACAGTGGTGAATAGAATGCATTAATAATGTTGGGAATAGTAATATTGAAATTAGTTATGCAAAGATTATTTCTTATCTATTATTTAGTTTAATGCATTAGGAACAATTCCGTCTTTAACTATGCTTATCCACATGGTAATAGCCCTTGTATTACTAATACCCTGATTCCCTATGTATTAGTTGTGTACTCAATAGGACACATCTAATCCCTCTAATGTGTAGTAAAGAAAATCTCAGAAATGAAAAGGAAACTGGAAAAGTGAAAAGTAAAAGGAAGAATAGAGAGAGCACAACAAAAACAAAAACCAACCAGGGAAGGGAAAGTCACTCACAATCCCTGCCTGTCCCGTAAAAAATGGCTAATCATTTATTTTTGCTGCTTTAGTGAAAGAATGCAAGTAGGATTCGATCAGCCAGCCACGGACGGGAGAGGAGGGAGGGGATTAGACATTATAAAACAAATATTTGATGTTTGGGAACGAATGTCTTCAAATGATCTGAACCCTCGTATTCAGCACCAGCAATGTGTGATTACGCTCAGCCCATATAGCGGATGGCTGTACCGAGCCAGTCATCCGGTATGCCACCCTTCAAGATTCCACTAAGGGCTTTCACTGAGTGGTCTGTTGCTGCCTGCATCAATTCAAACTTAGCTCCCAGGAAAATAAATAAATGAACTAAAATTTCCAGGAAAACATATTACCTTTGTTATGTAGACATCAATCCCAAGCTTAGCAATCATGGCGGCTTCTGTTATTTTTGTCACCATCCCGCCAGTTGTATCATGAGCAGCTACAGTGAATTCAACTGTTGATGAAAGACTCAGGAATGATGAATACCAAGTAAATAAATTGTCTCTGAGATAGTAGATGTTAGTGCCTTTATAAAGAGATGAGCAGCTAATCCAGCATGACACTGCCATCTCCAGTTGCAATTTACAGTATATGCACAGATGTACATATGCTGCTGATGAAGAGGTCAGTTCAGATTCTTTAGGTCTGGCTTAATGAAAGCTACGTTGGTATTCAAATGTATATTCGGTTCTCAGAGTAAGCAAATTACTCTTGATGTGATGATATAATTGTCCTGTACTGACCGGGCTTGCTTGTATCTTCTAATTTAGGTTTCACTACCGACCAGCTTCCATCTTCACGTACAGCTGCAACAAATAAACATAGTCCCGATATGATATAGCTTAGTGAAGGTGCTTTATAGAAAGTAGCATATTCAAAACAATAAACACAACTCTAGGGCTAAAATGGAGCATTTACCAATTTCCTGGATAAGTACGGCGCCAGGTTCTGCTGGTGGACGATCATATACGCCAAGAACATCCGTCTTTGCTCAAGAGGTATAGGATAACATTTATACAACACAATATCATGTTGATCAAAGATAAAGTATCACGAAGATGAGGTGATCAATAGCAGCTTAAGTATCAGGCCAAGTTAGTGATTCTGTATTCATTTTGTGCACAACTTGAAAGCACCTTGACACAAATGTGTTGTCCTGAGATGGACCTAGAAATAAAAGCTGTAGTGTCTTTTTCTAATATGCAAATAAATTACAGGTTTTAAGGCAATGTTTCTAAAAAGAATGTAAATGGACCTTAATGTTTATGATGTCTTCTCATAAACCTACAGAGATATTTTAATAGAAGGAGCATTTGAACCTTTAGACTGTTTTTTCAATGTGACATTCCAGTCTTGAACATAATTTACATTCATGTTAAAATTAGGAACCTAGAAAGTCTTATGAGTAACTAATTTGAATGTGTATTATGAAGATATTCTTATTTGCAAATCTACCGCATGAACATTATCAAAATGCACTCTCCTTTTCTTCTGATAAGGTAAAAGCGGGTTGAAAGCCTGAGGTCTCAGGTTCGAATCTCAAGAGACAAAAAGCACTAGGTGATTCTTCCCATCTATCCTAGCCGCCTTGGTGGACAAAGTTATCTGATATCTATTGCTGGTGGGAGGTGCAGGTATCCTGTGGATTTAGTCAAGGTGAACTAAAGCTGTCCCGGATGCCATGATTATCCAAAAAAAAAGTTATATCAAAATGCACTCTCTACATAACATTGTGTTGGATACAAGAAAAACAACGAACTCTGGCTTTAGTTCAGCTGCTAAATGACGTATTATCACGTCTCCACTCAGGATAGTGCATTCCTGAACAAGTGAATGGATTAAGTAAATGATCACCAAGTTAATGTTCAAATATACTTGAAAAACGCACCTGTAATGTATCCAAGACTGCATCTCCGTGCAGAACCTGGAATTCAAATGAACTTGTGTTACGAAATTCTACGTCACAAATTAAAAAATTGAAACAATTGCAATAACAAAGTGACTAAATTAGGAAGTGATATTTTATTTCACTGATATGATATCTTATGAAAGAATAGTGAAGAAAAGCTTTATGAAGAACAATTTATAGAAGTGCTTCCTCGCAATGAAGAAAATGACTCAAAAGTGTTCGGACAAGGCAGAAAGGAAAACTAAGCTAAGGTACATGATACAAGCATGGATAGCACCAAATATGAGGATCCTTTTGAAATCACAATAAGGACGCCAAGAGGAACTTGGATGGATCTTGTTGAGAAAAAAAGGAAGGACTTCCACCTACGGATGGTAGCTTCGATCCCGAAGGAAGCTATCTATCCGAGCTCCTCTTCGCGTCTTTATTGTGAGCTCAAAAGGATCCTCATAGATGATGCTTTCTGTGCTCGTATCAGTACATTTGCAGAACAACATATTTTCTTATTTGCAAACATAATTTGGTTATTTCACACAGATTAACATTGTTATAATGAATATCACATTAATTCAAGAAAAAATTAATATTTTGACAAGCTCTTGGACTGCACAGATAAATTAACTAGTAGTTACTTTCATATATAATTCAGTGATGAACTAGCATTAGCATTAGATAATCCCTTGTTCACAATTGTACTAAGACCTACTCAGGTTATGCTTGAATACAAAAATATGTGATTGCGAATCGTGATCTTTGGATATAAAGCTGAAGCTATAATTACACACTTATAGTTAATTCCACGTGTCATTAAATATATTGGCTTTAAATCTTGATATAACCCATATGGTTAATTATCAGCAAGTTTCATGCATATATACAATTGCAAGAGAGACAATCTTCACTGGTATTTTTCCTCATAAGAAGCATGAATTACAATTAAGGATCAAATTGTCCACCTCTTAAATTTCTTGGTAATGTTTAAATATCATGAACCAAATCTTTTTGTGACAAAAGATAGATAAAAAACACTTCCGTGCCTTTAGAGCTTTAACTCTCAACCGACACCTGCTCCTACATGAGAATTAAATGTATCCCTTCTCCTTATAGTAGTGAATAGCAGAGAGTTAACACTTTGTTCAAGTTATATTCATAGATGGAAACAGAGGCGTGGGTTCTGAATTTGAAGACAAGAACATAAAAGGTGAAGAAAATATAATGTTGCTAGTAGGTTTCGAACTCACAACCACAAGGGCCGAGGGATCTGCAGTCCACCCGGGCACCACTGAGCTGCCTAATTATCTTTTAATGTGGGTTCACATGCAGTAATTATATATTTATCTTCTTGATTTTTCAATAAAAATATAGAGTCTACACGAAATCTATTGGGTTCACCCCTGATACGGGTACGATCATGATCGCGGTTCAATGCGTCAAGACTCGAGCTCGGGGGCTGCCCATCCAAGGAACAAACTTTGAAGTGTAGAGAACAAGTCCCACAAGCTTCAAAACTGTTCACTGTTCATCCACGTTCACTGTTCATCCGCCCTTTGCAAGGGTTTTTTAGTCATTTGTAATAAGTTAACCTAGGTATAAATAGAACCTCATTAGGTCATTTTTGGGAGATTTTTGGAGAATATATTTTGTAGCCTCTTTGAGAGTCTTTAGCAAGGTGGAATCCTTGGACAAAGTGGAATCCTTGTGTTGATCATTTGCTTAGAAACGGAGATTACTTGGGAATTCTGGTTCCCTTGAGGTCATGTAAGAGATAGGTTTAGGTTGTGTGTGATATTAAAGGTCCAAAAGAGGAATAAGCTTTGGGGTTGTTAATATTATACCATCCCTTTGTCTATCTATCTATCTATCTTTACTTTCTTGTAATCGTTTGCCTATATCTAGTGTAATCCGTTTGTGTTCTTGTCTTGTAACCATGTGTTGTTGTTATTGCATCTTGTTCATCAAGTGTTGTTGCTGTTTTAGTGTGTTTTACTCTTGATATCACTTCCCTTCTTGTTCTTCTTGCGAATCCGAGAGAGGTCATCAAAAGGGTCATCAAGTGAGGGACTGTGGACTATTTTGAGACGCATTGTGGACTGTTTTGTGACGAATTGTGGACTGCTTTTTGCTAATCTTTAATGTGTTTGTTGTTTTCGTGTTGTTTGCTTAGTAGCTCTTGATGGGTACAATGGTGAATGAAGCTGAAATGCCTAGTTGGGTTTAATCCATCATGGCAAGGCTTCATGCCATAGATAGGCGAATAATGGACAGAATGGAAGGAAGATTGGACGGGATGGAAGGCTCTCTGTGCAAGAAGTTGGATAGCTTGATGGAGCATCCAAGCCTTCCTAATCAAATTCCCGTGAGTGGCCATGCTCCACATGAGCTACAAGGTAATCAAACTAACTTTTGCACTCTAGTGAATGAGGATAATAGCCAACTAAGTGTGAATGATAGTTTATCTTTAAGTGAGCCGAATGTGCCTTCATTTTGCGATGATAATGTACAACTTGAGATTGTGGATACACTAGTTGATTCACCTAGTGTTGAAGCCATAGTGGAAAGTGGTAGTACATTGTCTTATGGAAGTCATGAAGACCAACTTGTGTGTGAAAATGATGATGTTGAACATGTTGGCCGAATAACTAAGGATGACCCTCTAGTTGTATTTGTTATTGACCATGATAGTATAGAGGGGACATTTGATCATTATTGTAGTAGTATTGGGGTAAGGAAGTGTATTCCCAACCCGTGCCATGGACACTCTACCCATTTGATTTCGGTGATCATTTGAAGTGTGGTGATGAGGATGTCTTTTGGAATGCCTTGAATATGCATGGAATGTATGGCTTTCCTCTCTCGGCTTTCAAGTCTAATTGTTGTTCCAAGAAGAGTCTATATTTTCCACGTGATAAGCGACGTTTGTTCCTTGTTTCTTGTCACACTTATGTGGATAAACTAGTTGATTCTCCCTTGATAGGGTATTCGGGTAAGAGGGATGTTTGGGTATATGTGAAGTTTGAGCCACCTTGGCAAGATGCTATGATTGATTACACTAATCCTAACCCTCATACCTTGAGGAACTTTTGTTTGCTTGTCCTTCCTATTGCTTTGCAAGGTTCGGATTCAAGGATGAATCCTTTCTAAGGAGGGGAGGATGATCCGGGTACGATCATGATCGGAGTTCAATGCGTCAAGACTCGAGCTCAGAGGCTACCCATCCAAGGAACAAGCTTTGAAGTGTAGAGAACAAGTCCCACAAGCTCCAAAACTGTTCACTGTTCATCCACGTTCACTGTTTATCCGCCCTTTGCAAGGGTTTTTTAGTCATTTGTAATAAGTTAACCTAGGTATAAATAGAACCTCATTAGGTCATTTTTGGAGATTTTTGGAGAATATATTTTGTAGCCTCTTTGAGAGTCTTTAGCAAGGTGGAATCCTTGGACAAGGTGGAATCCTTGTGATGATCATTTGCTTAGAAACGGAGATTACTAGGGAATTCTGGTTCCTTGAGGTCACGTAAGAGATAGGTTTAGGTTGTGTGTGATATTAACAGTCCTCCTTGACATGAAAGGCCCAAACATCATCAGGAACCTACCTACTCAATGCACATTCCTAATGATATGCTTGTCTAAGAAAATGGACAGGGAAGATATCAGGGTAAAGGTGTGAACATGGTCACGAAGTCTCTGCTTCACATGAAAACACTAAAATTGGAAAAATTGTGTTGCCAAGAAGATATCTATATGTGCAAAAATTTACGACAGTTTCAGGCTAAACAAAAAGGTTTAAACTTACAGGTATAAAACCATAATCAATAGCTTTAATGACCATGGAAATATCAGCCTTCGTCATCTGCAAAAGCACAAGTTGCCAAATTAAACAATTTCACAGCAAGGAACAATTTTGTTTTCTCAAAAGAGCTTAAAGATATAGCAATATATCCATTGAAAAATGGTTCTTCATTTCTCCTTCTAACATTTCTTTGGCATGTTGACCAACCACATGAGAATGGAGACATTCCGATCGAAGGAATACCCTCTGTAATAACAAAAAACATTTGTTAGGGATCCACAGATGAGAAACAGCATAAAATTGTGATCTAGGGCATGATTAAGTAATCTCTGAGGGGGGTAATCAAGTAAGCTCTTCAAGGTGAAAATATGCATCTAGGATGAATCACTAACAAACCTTGTATCTGAAGACCTGTAAATTTTTTGTGGGATGACTGGATGGACAGCTATCAAGTACTATGGAGATTAACAACAGGACTTGATTAATTAGGATGTTAGCTTCATAAAGAGTGATGTGGCAGCTTAAAAGCAGATACTAAACCAATTTAGGCCCTCATAACATCTTCTGCAGAACAAAACAGCCCCTCCAATCTGATAAGATGATTGCCTATGGCCTTCACAATGTCTGTTCCAATCCTATTTCTTATCATTCAATAAAGCCGTTGGGCTACAAGAGAGATTCTCAGCACTTCAACAACAACAACATACCCACTGTAATCCCACTTAAACATCCAAATTCATTTCAAGTCCCAACCCTACCCAAAGCGAGACCCAATGAGGTAAATGGAGTGCAAATGTGAAAATACTACGTATTCTGTTACCAGTTAACATTTAATTAAGATAAGATCTCTATTTCTAGACAATCTTAGAGGCTAATGGCATGGAAAAGAAATTGTTACAAGTACCTCTTGCTAGGGCTCTAACGATTTCAAGATTGAGGGTTGTGACCTGCAATAAAGAAAAATAAGTATTATGTCACATATCACCTGAGAGTCAAAGCAAAACATCAAAAGAGATCATCGCACGGAAACGAAGAAGTCTAATAAGTAATTAGGCTATAATCACTTAATTTGGTCCAGTAAACACCAAATTTGTCATTCCCTGAACACTCTAAATAGACATCTCTCAGGAGCGTAATGGATACGGTCAAGCAGATAAGAAATTGAGCATGGAAGTTTACATCCATAAGATCCTGGAAATATGTCCAAAACAAGAGGAGGGTAAAGACACATGCACGAACTATTGCGTGTAATGTTTGTGACCTAAATGAAAGGCCATGGAACATAGGAATGCAAAAAAGAAAACAGGGTAGAGGTAAATATTTCACTGGCTTCTGCAACGGCACTGCTAGTCCTAAGTTACAAGCAGACGGTGAAAAGGAATAAACACAAAATATCAGCTACGTAATAGAGTTGAAATATGTGTCAGGCAGAACGAAAATATTGCTTGAAAACGGAAAGGTGAGGGCTGGATCTTACTGAAATTCTTGTAGCAACAAAACCGGCCTTTACAAGAGGTCGGCTTAGTCCACCCTTATGAACCCCGGACTTGCTAGCTTGAAAGTGTCCAAAGGAACCTGAAGGCAATGAGGGCAACATCAGAGGATCACGAGTTTACTTGAAACTAAAATCTAGATTGTCCTTCTAGAGCACCAAAATTGGTTCGATTTATGTTTACTTATTTCATAATTCAAAGATTGTTGCAATGGCTAATGAACTTTACTAATCCTGCTAATGACTAAACACACTCAAGTAATATTAACCTGCTCCATGAACAACAATAAAACTTTCTGAATCCCCTGCTGGTTGATCACTGAAATCATCAACGAAACTTGGAGCTTCAGACTGTCCCGGCCTTCTACTCCAATCCATTCCAAGAACATTTGCAGAAGGAGAATCCAGAACAAATGCTTGACGAAGATGGGATGACACTTCCTTAAGATTCTCCTCATCTATAGTCTCCAATTTATGTTTACTTGTGATGGCTGCACCTCCTGAACTAAAAAGTAAACAAATAATACATATGACATGCTAATAAGTAGGGAAAATTTTCTATCCCCATGTTCACACCAACTTGATGTCACTAACCATGGCCTGTTACGAGTAACCTAAAATAGTTCAATACAACCTCAGAAGAAAGCATCAACGGCTCCATTCTAATTATTAAGTTGTATTACACTGACCAGCATATTTTTTTCCATAGTTAGTTAAAATCAATCAATCAATCAACTACATATCAATGCTAAACTGGTTGAGCTCGTCGTAGTGGAAAATCAATTAAAAGTGTTCAAGATTTAATATTTATGTATGAAAATTAATTTTTGACCTATATGCTTCGTACGATTTTTCTCTATATGTATAATTTTTCAATGAAAGGTGTTCAACACCCTTCAATACATGTGACTACGGCACTGGTCGCCTACACGTATCCTCTGTTAAGTCAAAGGATTCATCTGGCTTGAATATTTTACAGTGGCTGTCAACCCTCTTTTATAGGTAGATTTTTATCACAAAATTAGCGGCAATTGAAAAGTAACACAACTTTTTAGACCCATTTTGACTCATCAGAGAATTTCTAACTCTACTTAGACCCACTTCAAACCATCAGGATAAAGTAATAAACAATTCACTACAAAAAATGACTATTTTCCCAATAACATTTCTCATATAAATTTGGATTGAATCAGTGGGAAACGAAAAAATACTAGTGATAGCACAAATTTCCAAAACTCTATTTCTAGTAGTGAATACTCAAGATCTCGAACATTGGTTGGAAAAGCAAACTGGCAACTCTAATTAAATGTAGAAGAGCAAGAGAAAAGAGTTGTTCACCGAGTTTGACGATGCAGCGAACACGTTTGGCGAAGCAAGTTTCCTTCTGCTCCATTTCTTCTTTAGTTGCTGCTGTTACTGCCGCTTTAAAAAACACTTTCACTGCTTTCTTCAGTGACTTGACTGACACTTGGCTGTAATGCAGCTCGGTTCAATTTTAGTGTTATTGATTCAATTTATGGATTTTTTATTTTTTAAATATGTAAAACTAATAACTAATCAATAAGTTATTTTCTTATCGTTTTTGGTTTATGGATTTTTGGTCCTTAACGATTTGGTTTTCGGTTTAACCAATAAGAAAATACTTATAAAATAGAAATAGTAACAACTAACATAAAAAATAAAATCTTAATTACCGTCAAAACCTACGCAATGCATTTTAGTTTACAATAATTTTCAAACTTGAAATGAATGTTAGATAGGAAAAAAATTGAATCCTAATTGTTGGAAACTATAAATGCTTCAAGTTTTTTATTACGATAATAGCCAAACTTTATATTGTACCTTTGTTGCCTGAATAGGTTAATACTTTGTGAATCACTGAATTATGAATTAGTAATGCATATAATCTATATACATACACATATCTATCTATCTATCCATCTATCTATCTATTTATAGAGAGATAGATAGATGAATAGAGAGATAAAGAGAGAGATTATTGGGTTATCGATTTAACTAATAGCCCAATAAACTAAAATTGATATCGAATCATTTACCCAATAATTTTTTTATAAAATCAATAAAAATTAGTTAACCCGATAACCCAATAACATTTTTATCGGTTCAATTTTTGCACAGCCCTACTTGGATGGTTGTTTCCATGGTATTGTATTGTATAATAACCATAACCATAACCATAACCATAAACCAAGTTTGTTTTAATTGTTTATTAAAATATTAGTTTAACGGCACATGCCTCGCACGTGTAAGTTTTAATTATTTTAAATTAGATGATTTTATCTATTGTAAAGATTTTTAATAAAGTGTAAAAAATTCAAATTATTTTTCAAAGATCCTTCACACTTTAATAGAATAATGTAAATATAATATATATTTTATTGTAAGCACATATATATTTTACCATCAGAAATTTTAAGTGGTTAGTTTATCAGAAGTTTCAAGTGTTTAATTGATTGTTACTTAAGTGGTTAATTTATCAGAAGTTTTAAGTGGTTAATTGATCGTTACTTTTGCGTTTGTCACGCGGTAACTTTTTTCCTTGCTGCTAAATGCTAAGAGAGATGCATCGGTTTGAACCATATTTGTAGTACGATTATTTTCTTATTATCTTTTCTATATTAAAAGTTATTTCTTATTTTTAAAGTTAAATCCTTACAAAATTTTTGATTACTTAAAACTTTTAAAAATTTGATAATTATTATATTTTTTCTTATTCCAACGTTTTATATTTATTTCTATATTTTTTAAAATTTTCTTAAAATCAACTTTATTTGATTTAAAATTCTCAAACTAATGAAAAATGTATTACTTGTCATTAATTCAGATGATTTCTAATAAGAAAATGTTTTACTATTTGGTAAGAAGCCCCAAAAAGCAGATAACGTTCTTTTTGCAAGTTAGCCCCAACAAATTATGATTTAGTGGACAGTAAAGTGTACTATTAACAATTTCTATTGCTAAATAGTAAAATGTATTACTAATTCTATGATCAAATGAAGGATTAGCAAAAAAGTATTGTTAATTAGCTCGGGATATTAAGCAATTGATAAGCGATGAATTTTATCACTAATTGATAAGCAATACTATCTATAAAAAACAACAAAGAGATAATTTGTTGATGTGCCTCTAACATCAAAATCGCTATTTTGACCAATATTAATCTTTGTTGTTGGCTCGACACTACAGAGAAATAATGAAAGTTGAGAAATCTGAGATTGTTGATTAATTTGTTTGAAGGATAGATTTCGTGCTCCTTTGACTTTTTGGACCTTTCATCCGCACTATAACTTAAATACCTTGTGAGTATGATTTTAGAATCAGTTTCGTTTGGCCACATTTTCGGAATGGTTTCTCCGAGACAAGAAATGATTAATGTAACAGGTACATCAAATAGATAGGGAGGATAGATAGTTTTTTTTGCATTTTTGAACAATCTATCTATTCTTTCACCTAAATTTCTGGTCATATTTGGTACACAAACAAAAGAAGATAGGGTAAATTTCATCTATATATAGTAGATATTGAAACCATTTTGGTAAATTCGTATGTTTACTTCTGAACCTCCTTCAGTCGAAATACACAAAAGCTGACCCAGATATCCATTATTTTCTTCTGTTGTAAACAAACTAACTACTCTTTTATTCTTGATGATTTTTGTTACGCTTTCACTACAATTTATCAAATAGTGTAACCTATATAAATTAGGCATGATTGGTACTCACCAAAAAGATATTTTTTTGTGCCCAAAAAAAAGACCAGTTCCTTTTAAAAATTTGTAATTGAGTATATTAGGGTGTGATTTAATGATCAATATGCAATAAAAAAAAAATTTAGTGATGAATAACTTCTATTGCTAAACAACAAAAATTTACTACTTATTCTATTCAAGCGAAAGATTATCAATGAGTACTGTTAGTTTTGAGCTATTTAGCGAAGCGATGGATTTCAACACCATTCTTTTTTTACTTTCTAGTAGCTAGAGGAGAATTGTGGGTTTTAAATTGAAATTCTATGCAAGCGGCAAAATACTACTTGATGATTTCTTTTCATATGCCTAAACCTTGGGGGGTTTGGGGGGGGGGGGGGGGGGGGGGGTAAAGTTATCCGATATCTATGTGGTAGATTGTATGGATTATCCGATTTAATAATGAAGGGTAAAAACTTATCAGGTGTTTACACGGACTAAATATAGACATGTCATAATTAACAGATTCAATGAAGACAAATAACATAATATATATATATATATATATATATATATATATATATATATATATATATATATATATATATATATATATATATATACACATATAATAATTAACAGATATAATGAAGAAAAATAACATAATAATTAAACATGGTTAAATAATAACTCTATATTTACACATATATATGTGTATATATATATATATATATATATATATATATATATATATAAATATGTATATATAATAGAAGAAGAGCATCAAGTATAAATGGACAATGAGATTGGTGTATCACATCAGTTTTGTAAACTTGTTACTAATTTGAAACTCAATCGGTAATATATTGCACAATTTATAAAAATTCAATATCCTTATAAATATTTATTCACATAAAAAGAAATAGTACATGATTGAAATGTGATTTAATAGATCCTCAAATATTAGTATATATAGATAGGGTGACTGAATAACATTAGTACATTTCTTCCTACTAGCATAGAAAAACACACATTATTATTAAAACAACATGAAATAATAATAAGCGACGAGCGACAATATAATAATAGAGAATACTATTTATGAATAACAAAACAACATGAGAAAAAATAAAAACTATGGAAAGAAGTATGACCAATCATCATGACCTTCTATTGGCCAACGGTTTGAATCACTTTCATCCACCAAACTTGTTGATGCATCTCCAATCTGAATATTGTTATTTTGACACAAATAATTTTCTACCGTCGACTCAAAATTATAGGGGTGTAGTGGAGGCTGAGAAGTCTGAACCAAACTTGTTGATGCACTCCCAATTTGAAAAGAGTTGTTTTGATCTAAATAATCTTCTGTAGGAGGCTGAGTAGTCTGAACCAAACTTGTTGATGCACTCCCAATTTGAAAATAGTCGTTTGGACCTAAATAATCTTCTATAAGAGGCTGAGTAGTCTGAACCAAACTTGTTGATGCACTCCCAATTTGAAAAGAGTCGTTTGGACCTAAATAATCTTCTATAAGAGGCTGAGTAGTCTGAACCAAACTTGTTGATGCACCCCCAAATTGAAAATAGTTATTTTGACCTAAGTAATCTTGTGTTGTCTGCTCAAAATTAGATGAAAGCAATGGAGGTTGAGAAGTTTGAAATTGTTGTTTAAGTTGTTTCTTCCTCTCATTAAGTTTAGCCCGTGTAAGACGAGATAACTTTAACAATTCTTTGATTTCTTTAGCTCCAAGTTTATCATATCTAGACCCCATCTCGAATAATTGGTTGGACTTGATTTCCATTATCTTCTCCTTATTTTTTCGCTCAATTTTTTTAATTCTTCTTTTTTGCTCATCCAATTTTCTTGAAAGATACGTTTCGTGCTCATCTAACTTTTTTGACCTTTCATAGTCAGAATAACTTTCAAACCTTGTGAGTGCATTCTGAACATCAATTTCTTTTGGCCACATAATTGGAGTGGTTTCTCCCGGACACATAATAATGAGGGCAACTACTACGTTGCATAAAGTTGCTAATTCTTTTGCTGATTTTATTAAACTACCTACTTTTTCACTTAAACCCATGGAGATGTTTGGTACACACAGGAGAAGAAGAATGAATATATGAGAATTGTTGATATTTCTTTGGGAGCAAAATATATGAGCGGATACTTAATTGTGAAGGCAAAAGAGGGGCATTGAAATATATTTATAGGTGCATAGTGGAACTTGTTATTACCATAAAGTAAAATGATTTCAGATAAATCTAGATGATTTGTTCCAATTTGGTAATAAATTTATTAATACAATTTGATTTTGAAAGCTTGTTAATACCATATGGTAAAATGATTTCAAGTAAATCCTGATAATCTTATTCGAATTTAGTAATAAATCCATTAAGACAATTTGATTCGGGGAGCTTGTCAATACAACATATTAATATAATTTCAAGTAAATCTTGATAACTTAGTAAGAATTTGGTAATATATTTATTAAGATAATTTGATTTTGAAAGCTTGTTTATACCACTTATAAATATAATTTCAAGTAAATTTTGATAATCTGGTCAAAGTTTGGTGATAAATTTATTAAGACACTTTAATTTTGAAAGCTTGTTTATACCACATATAATATAATTTCATGTAAATTTAGATAATTTAATATGAATTTGGTAATAAATTTATTCAAACAATTTGATTTTGGAAGCTTGTTTATACCACATACTAATAAAATTTTAAGTAGATCTAAATTATTTCATCCAAATTTGGTAATAAATTTACCAGGTCAATTTCATTTGGAAGAATTAAGTATGTTCTTAAAATGCTTCAATATTTAAAATTTCATATTTTATTTAGGGAGTTGTTAAATCATAATAACCAATGTTGACGTTGCACATATTTTTAATTCTTGTTGTCTCAATAATTGTTCACATTGCAAGAACTTTATTACATTTTATGAAATACTAATAAATTTGACTTATTATAATCAATTAAAAAGTTCAAAAATATCTAATATGAACAAAGTCATTAAGCGTACTATGAAATATATCTAATATAAACCTCTCTTTTTATTGCAAGAGGACTACACAAATTTATGTAAAGTGAAACCAAAATAAGGTCATTTATTTTGCAAAGAATCAATCGTACAAGAGCATTTAGCTTGTTAAAAATCTCTTGAAAATTATAACGTTGTTTGAAATAATAAAGACAAAAAAGTAAAGATAGAGGGAGTCCTACATCACTTTGAACACCAATTCCAAAACTCCAGAAGCAATTTGCCATAGGCAAAATATCAGCAAGGCCTAACACTAGGATCTATATAAAAAAGATGCAGCAAGACTAGTATAAGTATAATAACACATGCACACGATAGGTATCACAAACTGATCAAGCAAGAGTTGTATACAAATATATCTTAGAAAGTATTATATATTAACTTCACTATACCAACACAGCAATTAAATAACTCAAAGAAACTGATATAAGCAGTTGACCTGAATTGTTCAATAAGGAAACATGAAACACAATCAAGACATATTATCAATAAGTGGTACTCCCTCCGTCCCATTTTATTCGTCCCAAATTTTCTAATTTGATGTCCCATTTTACTTGTCCTTTTTTACTTATCAAGACAAGACAATTTTTTTTTCAATTGTACTCTTAGTGTAATTGATTAGTCCTTGTTATTAGCATTCTTGAAAAATGTTATTTAAGAGGATTACCATTAAGAGTGCATCATTAAAAATATAAATGGTGTTTTGGTATTAGTCATCCATCAATATTGGAACTAATAACAAGACACAATTAAGAGGGGCAAAATGGTAAAGTTACATCACTAATCATTGTTTTCTTAAAAGCTGTGTCATCCCACATTGGGACGGGTAAAATGAAACGGGGAGAGTATAACAAACTAAAACTAATGATAATCAATTCAATAAAATGTAACGATCAATCATCCTAATATAGTATACACCTGCTATCACCGGTGGCATGGCAGGAGCTCGGTCTCATATGGGGACTCTTATGGTTCATATACTCATCCAAATAAATATATATACATGATCATTATGACAAACAAAATTCAAATGCAACAGGAATATGACCAATTCAAATCCAAATATTTCATGTCATATAGTCTCTATCAACTAAGATCCAACCTAGATTTCATAGTAACAAGTCATTTTTTTCAACACATTATCAATCGATGCGCCCAATATATAACATGATTTGTACAATAAACTATCTCCCACCAAACCAAGTCTAAAAGAGTACATCGTAACATACCTCGAAGTACTGACAAATGAGCCATAAACCTTCACACAATTAAGTCATAAATCATGTAAAACCTCCAACTAAGTCATAAATTATAAATCCTCCTCCAAATCTAGTGAAATACCTTCCAGTTCCAAATGATAACTTTGGTTAGACTTTTATAAGTTTCAAACTTCTTAACTAAATAAATTTCTATCAAAATGCATTTGATCACCTTGGAAATCATGTTAGTCACAAACGATTAAAAGAAGCTATGAGGAGGGTCAAATCGAGAAAGAGGCAGAAGTCACAAAAAACCACGAGGGTCGTTACACAAACAATGATCAAATGGACCACAAAGTTGAATTCCTACGTTGATCGGAGCTAAATCAACATAAATCCATCACCTACAGTGATGCCAAAACTTTAAGATATCTTAATATCGAGATAACAATATATAACAACTAAATTATTTTTAGAAATATATGTCAAGTAGAGCCATTTTAAGGGGATTTTGATTGATTGAAGCATCGAGTAATATTCTAACCAAGTACTAAATATTTAGTGCAAATTTCATGTTTAATCGCTGAGATCGATTAGACTTTGTGGATTTTAATACAAATTTTTGAAAAAAGATAATTATAATGGGAAAAATAATTTTGAAATAAAATTTCAAATTTGATCCAGGGATTTGGGTTGACTTTTTGACTCAATTTGCCTAGTATATTCTTGTTGATTACAGATTTGATCATATTAAGATGGTTTGGAAGCGTTTCAAAAGGAAATATCATAATTTGACTATTTGAGGCTTCAATTTAGGTATGCTGAGAATTTCTTCATTCTTTATGAAGTGTTAGTGTATTAATTAACTGAATTAAAGGGTAATGGGGAGAGAGTTGGTTATGGTTGTATGTGTTGAGAAATCAATTTGGTGTGGTATTTGTTTTTGTTTGCAATTAATGGTCTAAAATCAAATTTTAGTTCTGAGGCCCTAAAAATATACATATACAAGATAATAAAGAATTAGTGTGGCTTTTTTTTTGTTTTTTAATAATTCTATTTTTTAGTACAGTATTGTATTTTATATAGTAATATTATTATTTTTAACAGTAAGGACTGATTCAAGTTAAAAAGGCGTTAATCATGTGTTTTAATAAATTTATTGTTATGATTCGGATAGAGTAAGTAAACCACAAGTAAAAAAAAATAAGAACAACACACAGATTTACGTGGAAACCCTTGCGGGAAAAATCAAGGGCAGATACAAAGGAGGTTTCACTATAATGGAGAGAGAGTACAATGTGGAGAAGGCAGAATTTTCTAAATACCCAAAACAACTCACTAAATGCACTTATATAATATGTGCATACAAATAAGTCCTAGGCCCAAAAACATAAAGGTCCATATCGGGCCTGTCAGCCCGATCCCTACACTACCACGAGAAACCCCATTGAAAATCACCAATATGGGTCGCATCGCGAAACTTTCTGGGCCGGATAGATAAAATTTGGGTCACAACTCTAACAATCTCCACCTTGACACAAATTCTAATTTAGAACTCAAATTCATTACAAGACAAACTCTCCACCTCTTCCACAAAAGCCCCTAAGGGCACATCTTAACAGCTAACACTAACCAAGTCCAAGCAATGCTAGAACTTGGCACTTGGTGGCGTCTTGGTCATCATATCAGCACGATTATCATGAGTACTAATCCTGCTCACCACAATATCACCACGAACAATAATTTCACGTACAAAATGATACCGAATATCGATGTGCTTTGTCCTATCATAAAATATCTGATCTTTCGTAAGGAAGATAGCACTCTGACTGTCGCAAAAAATCGTGTAATCTGTAAGTCTTTGCTAAGTTCACCGAATAGACCCTTCAACCAGTTAACTTCCTTGAAAGCCTCTGTAATAGCCATATACTTTGCCTTGGTAGTTAACAAAGTAACCGTAGTCTGTAAGGTAGCTTTCCAACTAATAGCACAACCATCAATGGTGAAAACATAGCCTGTAAGGGACCTCCTTTTATCATGATCTCCGCAAAATCAGAATCAATATACCTGATTACTCCATTCTATTTCGCCCAAACTGCAACAAATATCAGCAGATCCATGCAAGTATCTGAAAATTCACTGAACTATTTTTCAATGTTCTTTGCCAGGATTTTGCTAACTTCTCTGATGGCTTAAGATAAATCTGGTCAGTAACACACCATCACATACATAAGAGACCCGACGACACTAGAGTATGAAACTCGAGACATATAGTCACGCTCATCATCTATCTTTGGAGATAAAGTGGCCGAAAGTTTGAAGTGAGCTGCCAATGGAGTACTTACAGATTTTGTATTTTGCATATTGAACCTGTGAAACACTTTCTCAATACACCTTTTCTGACTCAAGTATAACTTACACTTCTCTCTATCCCTCATAATTTCCATGCCAAAAATCTTCTTTACTGTTCTTAGATCCTTCATCTCAAACTCTCTGTTGAGCTGGGCTTTGACTTTTATTTTCTCTCTCATATCCTTTACTGCAATCAATATATCATCAACATAAAAGAGAAGATACACAAATGAATCATCACTTACCTCCTTAAAGTAGACACAACTATCATAACTACTCCTCCAAAACATATGAGAGGTCATAAAAGAGTCAAACCTCTCATACCACTACCTGGGAGACTATTTTAAGTCATAAAGAAACTTTTCAGCAAACATACATAGTCCTCCTTTCCTGAGACTACAAAACCCTCTGGTTGCTGCATATAGATATCCTCCTCAAATTCTTCATGTAAGAATGCAGTTTTGACATCCAACTGCTCAAACTCAAGATCATGCATGGCTACAATACCAAGTAAGGCTCGAATCAAACTATGCTTTACAACTGGAGAAAACACATGTGTGAAGTCAACACCTGGAACCTGACTGTAACCTTTAGCAACTAGATTTTCTTTGTACCTAGCATCTTCAACTCCCAATGTTCCTTCTTTCTTTTTGAATAACCACTTGCAACGGATAATTTTTTTATCTTTAGACAATCTCATCAAATCACGTGTGCCATTCTTATGAAGTGATTCCATCTCCTTCTGCATAACAATCATCCATCGACCAAAATTATCACAACTAACTGCCTCTGAGTAAGAAGAAGGTTATTCACCGAAATCAATACCTTCTGCTACATTCAATACATAAGCAACCAAATCAGCTTCAGCATACTTCTGAGCAGGTCTAATATCTCTTCTAGGCCTGTCTTTAGCAATAGAATATTGTGGCGTCACTGGTGGTGAAGAAGAAATAGTACCACTCTGTGAGGGTGTTCATGGGTAGGTTTGTGTCGGTTATTTGTCAAAACCATAACCAAACCAACTTAATTGGTTTTTAAATTTCAAAAACCAAACCAAACCAACACAAGAAAATAACCAATGGTTTAGTTCGGGTTGGTTCATTTTTTTCGGTTTATAACATTAACTAATGATAAAGTTGAAATTTAAAAAAAATAAATCCAATCAAACATAGTGTTGTGCCCTAGTCTTGAAACTAAGATGTCAATTTAGTGTTATACATAGGCAAACTCACGAACAACACCATATGAATGTTTCTACAAAAATTATTTAGAAATTACATATAAGAGAACGATATAATAAACCCCCCCAAAATTTGAACACATAATTTTTTTTGCTCAATAGGAACCAAGAAGAAAGTTCAAAATTAGAGATTATTTATAATCTAATTAAATTCACCTGTAAAATTTCCTAGACAATAAGATAATTTTCATAATTAGTATCATTTGTTATTCAAAGTATAAAAATCATTTAGAATCTCATAACGTACTGTCGACTAAATAAAGACATATGACTAAAAGTGTTACAGTTAAAGTTAAATTCATGATTAAAATTTAAAATGTAACAAATATTTATTTTTTATTTATGAATAATATATAAATAATATATATATATATATATATCGGTTCGGTTCGGTTATTTTAGAGTAAAACCAAAACCAAACCACATAAGTATCGGTTTTTAAAATTTAAAACCAAACCAAACCATACCAAATATCAGTTTTTTTTAATCGGTTTGGTTTGGTTCATGATTTGATTTGGTTTTTAACCAAACCATGAACACCCCTACCACTCTGTATTTCCGAGTTAGACTGAGAAGTAGGCACTGGTGTAAACTCTGCTCCAATTTGCAATTCAACGTGGGTGAATGACTTTTGTTGATTCATATCACTAAGCTCATCTGGAGGCAAAACAGTAGATTCGGGGGAGCCTGAAGCATGGCAGTTTCATCAAACACAACATCCCTGCTAATTATAACTTTTCTGCTTTCTGGACACCAAAGTTTATAACCTTTAACACCAGGCTTATAACCCATAAATAAGCACTTGATAGATCTAGGCTCCAACTTTTCATTATCAACATGAGCATACGTAGGACATCCAAATATCCTCAAATCAGAATAACTAGCAGGAGTACCAGACCATACCTCTTGTGGAGTCTTTTTATCAATCGCGATTGAGGGAGAGCGGTTAATAAGAAGACAAGTTATAGAAGCAACATCGGCCCAAAAAGACTTGGGTAAACCAGCATTAGAGAGCATACAACGCACCTTCTCTATTATAGTTATATTCATTCGTTCAGCCACACCAGTCTGCTGCGGAGTATGACGAACTGTCAAGTGCCTTACAATTCCTTCTGACTTGCACAAAGCATTAAATTTATTAGAACAGAACTATAAATCATTATTAGTCCGAAGGTGTTTTACCTACTTTCCTGTTTGCTTTTCAATCATAATCTTTCACTCCTTGAAAGTAGGCAACATATCATTCTTTTGTTTTAGGAAGAACACCCAAACTTTTCTGGAATAGTCAATAAATAACTTACACCTCCTCTAAAAGGTACTCTAGAAGGACCCCAAAGATCAGAATGAATGTAATCAAGTTTGCCTTTAGTTGGGTGTATGCCTTTAGTGAATTTGACTCTCTTCTGCTTCCTAAAAATACAATGCTCATAGAACTCCAGTTTTGTAATACTAGGCCCATCAAGAAGTCCTCTCCTGCTTAGTTCAGCCATTCTGTTTTCACTCATATGCCCCAGACGCATATGCCAAAGTTTATCAATGTCACTTTCTGATAGAGAGGAGGTAGAAATAGATGCATCGCCTATAACCGTAGAGTCTTGCAAGACATAAAAATTTACAGACTTTCTCTGTCCCTTCATCACAACAAGAGAGCCTTTAGTAACCTTCAGGACTGCACCTTCACCAGTGTTTCCGTTCGAATCAAGAGTACTCAAGGAAATAAGATTTCTCTTCAGGTCTAGGATATACCGCACATCACCAAGTGTCCTCACAACCCTACCAAACATCTTAATTCTGATTGTTCCAATACCAGCTATCTTGAAAGGTTTGTTATTTCTCATCAACACAACATCTTTAGAGACTACTTCATATGTTGTAAACCAATCTCGATTGCGATACATATGAAATATGCAAGTTGAATCAAGAATTCAATCCTCACAGGATTTGGAGTTACCATCAGAAATAACCAAGAGTTCTCCATCACTACCACCATCTTCAACAAAACTAGCTTCACCGGACTTCTCTGGTTGGTTTCCCTTTAATTTTGGAGCTTTTATTTTCTGTCTATTCTGTAACTTCCAACACTCAAATTTGATGTGGCCCTTCTTCTTGAAGTAATTATAGGTTTTGCTTTTGTTTCTAGATTTCGATCTGTTTCTATCATCACCCCAGAGTTTCTCTCACGATTCCTCCCTCGAACAATGAGACCATCTACTTGAGTCTCCGAACCATTCACAAAATGATTTATCTTCTTCTTAGAGAACAACGCATCATAGAATTTATCTATGGTCAGGGTATCACGACTACATAAAATTCTATCCCTAAAGGTCGTGTATGATGCAGGCAACGAACACAACAAAAATCAACCGTAGATCTTCCTCACCGTACTTAACCTCCAGAGTCTCTAAATCAGAGATGATTCCTTAAATACAGATAGGTTATCCTCCAAGGACGCACCCTCAGATATGTGATGGGAATAAAGTCATTGTTTGAGATGCAACTTACTTGTTAGGCTCTTCGTCATACACAACGATTCCAATTTAAATCACAACGCAGTGGCAGTGGTCTCCTTCAAAACATCCTGTAGAATCTGATTGGATAAATGAAGGTGGATATGAGATAGAGCCTTTTGATCCTTACGTCGTTTGTCCTCGTCCGCCCACGATGAGGGAATCTTAGCAAACCCTAATAGAGCATCATCCAAATCCATCTGCGCGAGCACAACCCGCATCTTAACCTGCCATAATAAAAATATGGTGTTGTGATCTAACAACGGAATATCATACTTCATGGTTGCCATCCCCAATAAAACAATAGAACAAGCTCTGATACCAGTTTGTTATGATTCAGACAGAGTAAGCAAACCAAAAGTAAAAGAAAATAAGAACAACACATAGATTTACGTGGAAACCCTTGCGGGAAAAACCACTGGCAGAGACAAAGGAGGTTTCACTATAATGGAGAGAGAGTACAATGTGGAGAAGACTGAATTTTTTGAATACCCAAAACAACCCACTAAATGCACTTATATAATATGTGCATACATATAAGTCCTAGACCCAAAAACATAAAGGCCCATATCAGGCCTGACAACCCGATCCCTACACTACCACCATAAACCCCATTGAAAATCACCAACATGGGTCGTACCGTGAAATTTTCTGGGCCGGATGAACAAAATTTGGGTCACAACTCTAACATTTACCTTGGATGATATTGTAAAATTATTATTTACTATTACTTTAAAGATTTGAGTAGTTTAGTTCAAAGTTTTAAAATATTTCTATTAAAAGATGATAGTTTTTTATTTATATATATTGATTTTGTTCATTTTAAAACTTTTTTCAATATCATAAAAAAAAAATTCAAAAACTTAACATCAAGATTTTCGAGGCGTTAAAATTTTAGAGCCCTAAAGCGAAGGCGCTTGACTAGCCTCACCATTGAGTCATCTCTGCATCTGATGCACATGGACATTGTGGAAGTGAAAGGATAAATTTCGATGTTGGATCACCCATGTATTCATGATATATGGAGTTTATCCAGTACATAATGATGTTGCATCCAAGGAATTCCATTAGTTTTATATAATATAAAATACGTATATGGACCTCGTAAGTACCTCATGGGTCGCGTCTATCCGAAAGAGAAAGTGGGTGTGTACAAATTATTGACCAGTGCATATGCACTTGCATTCCATTCTCATTACAGTACATATTGATTCTAAGTTATGAGTGATAAGAGTTGTTATGTTAATCTTGTAGAAGTATGTGAGTAGTTTCTCTAACTTGTTGGAACTCAGATATTTGTTTTATCTCGACTTTATTTGTTATTGATTGTTATAAATTATATAATGAAATTATTATGATTATATGTAACAAAATATGGAGGATAACAGTGTTAGGACAAACCCTCGCTATCCCTTCTAAGAAAGGTTCGATTGTACGTACTTGTTGAGCACACGTGTTTTACTTACTCATTTTATACTTGTTGCACCTTTATGTGTAGGATTAGTTGTATATTTATGTGATGTTTGAGTCATAATTGGACTTGTAGTGACTTGCCGAAGTTTAGGGCAAGCTGCTTTGATTCGACAATGTTGAATTCTAGCTCCATTTTAGATTTAATCTCTATATTTATTTCAGACAACTTTATAGCATTTAGACTTATATCTTTGAATTTGAGTCGCTCTTGTATTTGTGATACTAGTTCTCGGGGCCTGTACTAATTAATATTTCATGTTTGAGTTATGATCTAAAATTTAGACACTAATAAAATGTGTATCTTTTCTTTGAAGTAAAAATATTTAATGTATACACTATCAGCATCATTCTTCTAGATTTAGGCCTTGAAGTAGAGTATTAAGTGTGCTAAAGTAAACTAGATTTTAAATTATGAATAGAAACATAATATAATAAAAATGTGATCAAATAAATAATCAAAATTTACACATCTTATTAAGTTTTCGGTAACTACTAAAAATAAAATAACTTTCATATATTCAACAGATTGATTTAAGATTTGAACTTAATAAGTTTAATCTTTATAATCCTATCACTAAATCTATTATACTTTTTAAATTATGATTTTAGTAAATTGTAAATAATATGTAACAAAGTAAATATGGAAATTCTATGAAATACAACATGCAAAAATATTAGTACCTATGGGTTATTTAGCAATAGTTAAGTGTTGAATTTCATCGTTAATTCCTTTTCATTCTTAGCGGCAAGAGCAGAAAAAACATGTGATTATTAGTTCAAATTAAATCTCAATGAAGTGAGAAAATATTAGATGATTCTTCTCATATTCTTAAACTTTAGTGGATGGAGTTATTCTATATCAAAGTAGTGGATGATAGCGATTACCCGATTTAATAATAAGGGGCAAAAAGTTTACCCGAATTGGGTGTGTACACCAAGTAAATATATACATGTCATAGTTAATTGATTTAAATAAAGGTAGAAGAAGAAAATAAGTAATGCTTAAGTCATCGATAGACCCTTAAACTTGTTTCGAAATTTTGCTTGGACCCCTCATCTCAAACTAGTACCAATCAGACATCTCAATTGCTTAAAATTGATACTTATCAGGCACAAAATACTAATTTGACAAGAAAAATCTGTTACACTTTTCTTAAGCGCGTGAGTTGAAGAGCAAATAATATTTTACTTTTTTTAATTAAAAAATCTACACTTAAATTATTTTATTAATATAATTTTTTAAAATTAATAATTTCATAATTTTAAAAAAATAAAAAATGCTCCCAGCCTCCTCTTCCCTTTGCCCGTCGTCTTCTTCTAAGAGAAAGAAAGCAAACTCCTGTTCTTCATTTTTAAAACCCCCCGCCTCCCTCACCCCCCCCCCCCCCCCCCCGGTTGTCCTCTTCTTCATCTCTTTCATTTAAAGCTTTCTTCTTTCAAGTTAGAAGTATTCTTCTGCTACACTATTTTCTCTTTGACACCATTTTCGATCACCTCTTAACACACAGCACCACATAATGTTACCTAATTATCTCAATTTTCTTACTTTTTTTGTTCTCGTCTTGAGCTGAGATTGTTTCAATCCTGTCTAACCAAATTTATTTAAAATTTGAAATTGTTTCAACGTCTATGAAACAAACCCAAATTCCAAAATTAAACAGACCCCAAAAAGTGATTGAACAGGCCAAATGAATTTAAATCCAAAAATTCATCGAAATTCAAAACTATTGTGGCTGAAAAGTGATAATTCCGGTGAAAGAAATGTCTCGAATAATTTTGAGCAAAATCAAATAACTTCCGATAAAATTGGAGTGGATGGTATCATCCAAATGGACAAAGAAGATCATAGTGCCACTAAAAACTAAAATTTGGATGCTTTAGAAACCGACAATATTGCCGCGCCACCTCAAAATTCCAGTGAAGGAGTTTTTTTGGTGAAATCGACCAAATTCAATGTCATTTATTCTAATTTTTCATTCTTTAAAAAATAAAAATTACTCATAACATAAATTTTTATTGTAACACCCCGTATTTCTCTAGCATAGTCTAAGTCCCAATACATGAGTATTCGAATATAGAATTTTTGAAACACTTGTTATTTTTAGTTTAGAGCCTGCCATTGCGTAGGAAATTCAATTAGCTTTCCAACGATATAAAATTCGCCCAAATTCGATAACCAGATAAGAAGTTATGATGATTATAAGTTTCAGTCGTTAGACCCCGTCATTTTAGTCATCAGCGCATCGCGGAGCCAGTGTAAATAGCAATTTTTAGTTTCCAGTGAGACTCCGCGATCATGGCACGTCGCGGAGCAGGCCAATTTCCTGTTTGGCAATTTTCGGTGGACTTCTGCGATGTTGGCGCGTCGCGGAGGTGGTCAAATTAGCATTTCAAAGGCTTGCCGCGATAGCTCTGCATCGCGATGTTTGTCCAAATCCCAATTGTCTCTTTTTCAGTGGCTTGGCATGATAGTGGCGCGTCGCGTGAAGGCCAAAAATCGGGATCTTCCGTTTTTAAATTCGTTCAGGGGTATTTGAGCCTTTTTTTCACGGCCCTAATTAACCTAAAGCACGAAATTTAACTCCTAAATACCCTAAGTAGTCATTATTATTTCAATTCTTCTCACAAACAAAGATCCCTTTTTCAAGAACAAGAATCCTAGCTCTCGAATTCAAGACCAGTCCTCAAGAACTTCAAGAAATTCATCATCCCAGGTATGTTAGATGTTCATCCATGGATTCCTTTCATTCATGGAGTTCAAGTATCCGTTTTAATTACAAATCCATCATCTTTTCAAAATTTTATGATATTAAATTGCGATTTTAAACTATGAATCTCCCTGAACTTTTATGAATATTGATTTTATACCATACTTTAATGAAATTATCGTTGTTATACCTTCCTATATGTTTTGTTATTGTCATTCTTCGAATTAGATCATGATTTAGTGTTATAAATATTGAAATCATGCTATTATTTCAAGTTTTATACTATTCCCATGAATTGACTAAACCATGAACTCCACGTATTTGATAAAATGCCTACAAAAGTAATTGATTTAATAAAAGTCTTCATACTTTGTTTCCCCAAGCTTTAGTGTCATTTTACTATTATTGTTTTTGAGTCCTGGGGGTATTGAATAACCAAAAACTATAGTTGTTTATTTAGTCTAGTCTAAGTACATTACAGAATAGTCTTCAAAACGTACTTTGAGCATTATCAGAATAATAGTCTTCAGAACGTACTTTGAGCATTATCAGAATAGTCAGATATCAGTAAGTTAAACTCGGAACAGTCTAGTATTTCTGTGTCTTTCAGTTGAGAATAGAATTTAGCACCGAGCGAGTGTAAGGATGGTTGCTTCCCCGTCAGATAGGCAGAGTCGTTAGTAGCAATCCCTATACTACAGAACTACGTAGCCAGCGTAAGATATGAGAAGTCACCCGTCATATTAGACTTGAATATCTCACAGGGGTTACCCGTCAGTTCAGGCTTGACACCTTTAGACCTTTGAAAAATATATCAGTTTAGTGGATCCATACAGCTAGTGTTGGTACACGTGGCACGATATTAACACTCTTCCAACTGGGGCTACAGGTTGTACCCCGATTAGCTCAGATTGGGTCATGTCAGTTAGATGATACCTCCCACAGTTTCAGATACAGGCTCAGTTACAGTCCCAGTTCAGTTATTCAGTTTCAGTTGTTTGACCAAAGCATACAGATATCAGTTACTACAGTATTTCAGTTTACAGAATTTACTCAGTCCATGTTATATGCTTGGTCATGCATCCTTAGTGTCTACAGATTTTCACGTATTTTTAGTATTTACAGACTCTCATGCATACACAGTATTTACATGCTTCACATATCTCCAGTGTCTATAGATTTCATGTTCTCTATTTAGTATTCCATGCTTTACATGTATATTCAGATAGTTTATTTTCCTATTCATGAAACCTTGCATGTCAGTCTACCTCATTTAGCATACCAGTACATTCAAAGTACTAATCGCATACCTTTCTTTTGCATTATGATGTATTATATCATAGGTACTGACGCTCATATCTCGACTCGCGATTAGACTTATCAGATCCACAGCAGTAGCAGTGGTGAGTCCTCATATTTCGAGGACCAGTTATGTTTATTTCAGTATCTCAGTTTTAGTAGTTAATGGAGTTAGTTGGGGCCTGTCCCATCTACTCACAGTTTTTCAGATTTAGAGGCTTTTCAGACATTAGAGTCAGTTATTAAGTATTCAGATATTGAAGATAGTTATCTAGTTTATCAGTATTATTTCAGATTCAGTTAGTTATTTCTATAGACTCATATTTCAGTTTTGAATTCAGTTATTAAAACCTTACGGCAATATTAGTTATTCTTCCGCATTTATGATTATGTTATTTAGTGCTCACAGCAGGTACCAGCTCATGGGTTAGCTTGTGATCCCTCGGAACTGTAAGCACCATGTGACGCCCAGGGTGTATTCTTGGGGCGTTACAAATTTTTACACAACAAAAAAGTTATTAAAGAAAAATAAGAAAAGTGGAAAAGATAGTATGGCAATGGTAATTTTAGAGAAATGGAGAGAAACGGAGAAGAAGATGATGCGGAGGGGTCTGGGGGTGTAATTAATGATTTTTTTTTTGGTTGGGGAGGGGGGGGGTTGGGTTTGGATTTGTTTTTATTAAAAATTTATTCTTATAATAATTATAAGAGAAAATGCATCAAAACCCCTCGAACTTGTCTGCCCAACTTACTTTAGCACTTAAACTAACCTTCTATTTATTTACCCCCTTAACATCTTTAAAGTAATTTAATTTCACCCCTTAATATATAATACACTCTCACAACAGAGAGTGCATCACACTCCCTGACACATTAGCGCCACATCACCGCCACGTCGAAGCCACGTAAATAAAGTATTTTTTAAATATTATATATGTATATATATATATATATATATAATGTATATAAAAATATATATAAATATTTTGTATATATATACATATTTTTAAAACTATATAAAATATTTTAAATTAAAAAAATACGCCCACCCCCCATTTTCCATCTTCTTCATAACCACCCCTTCCCCTACCTCTCATCCACTGCCAGACCTACACACACCCCGCCCACCCACGTTCACCCCCACACTGCCACACCTGCACACACCCTCATCCACCTCCGTCCACACCCACAAAACCACACCTGCACACACGCTCCAGATTTTTCGGTGAATTTTTGCCGAAAAACGCCATTACTATCATCGAAAGATACCATAAAATAATAGTGGTAAAAAACTCAACCCACCTAATAAATTTCATCAAATCAACACCAAATCCTCTAAAATCAACAAAGAAACATCCAAATCATGTAGATTTTTTAATTTTCAAATTCAATTTCATTCTTTTTTTATTGATCTAACGGGTTGAAGGAGGAGAAATTAGAAGGGGGCAACTTTGGTAATTGAAGGAGAAATTGAGGTTAGGGTTTATGGGGGGGGGGGGGGACTGGTGGTAGTGGATATGGCAGTTGAAGGGAGGAGTAGGGTGAGGGTGTTGGCGGGTGGGATGGGTGAAGAAGAAGGAGAAATTTTTTTTTCTTTTTCTATTATATATATATACATATATATATATATATATATATATATATATATATATATAGATAGATAGATAGATAGATAGAGAGAGAGAGAAAGAGAGATAGAGAGAGAGGGAGAGAGAGAGATTAGTAGGCTTTTACAATTTAAAAAATACACGCGTTTTTTTTAAAAAAAAATATCACGTTCGCATTAGTGTTGAAATTAATTCACTTTAAAGATGTTAAGGGGGTAAATAAAAAGAAGGTTAGTTTAAGTGCTAAACTAAGTTGGGCAGACAGGTTCGGAGCGAGGGGGGGGGTTGATGCATTTCTCTAATTATAAGTTTTAAAAGCCACGTGTAATCAATGGATTTGTCAATTTGCCACATCATTCGTGTGTGGGTCACAAACACATTTAGTTTGGACTAATTGTCCGAAAATGTTCAATAAGTATGTATTTATTAATATTGAAGTGTCTAATAGGAACAAGTTTGAGTTAAGGGGTTTAAGTGAAATTTCAAAATAAGTTTAGTATCCTATCGATGACTTAAGTCAATTAGTAAATATGCATAACATGACTTGTTAATACCATACAATCAAATGATTTCACATAGATTTTAATAACTTTTTTCAAATTTGAAAATAAATTTATATTATTTCACAATTAATTAAATTAAATGTCCTTAAAGAATATATATCCACTACATTTTCTTTAGAGGTATATTTGCTATTTGGGCTTTTAAAGATCCAACTTTTTATCATTGAGCTACAAATTAGTTCATACATGCATATATTGAAACACAAGTAATAATATTATACTAAGTAAATTGAAATTTATAATGTGATAAGAAGTAGAGAATTTATTGAAATATGATTCTATAGATCTCCAAACATTACACATATACCAAGGTTGAACGAACAACATTAGTATGTTTTTCCCAACTAACATAGCATAACATAACGATATCATTAAAACAACATAAACAAATAACGATTTGCGATAAAATAAAAGTAGAGATATTATTTTTTAAAAGAAACATAATGACAAAGTCGAAAAATACTAGCACGATCGCTCATCATGATGTGCTACTGGTCCATGGCTATCACCGCTTCCACCCACGAAACTTGTTGATGCGCTCCCAGCGTGAAAATATTGTTGTCTCATAATTAGAGAAGTGACGAAGGTTGAGATTGTTCATCGAGTTGTTTCTCTCGTTCATCAAGTTTAGCTCGTATAAGAGCAAACATCTTATGCAATCCTTTAATTTCTCTAGCATCAAGTTCATTTATATTAATCTTTCCATCATATAATTTGTTGAACATAATTTCCATTCCTTCCCCTCTTTTTTTTTTCTCAATTTTTCTAATATTTTTCATTTTCTCCTCCAATTTATGTGAAGGTTTCACATTCAACTAACCCTTCTAACCTTTCATCCCTACTTTGACTAAAGTACCACAAGACACTAACCATGACCTTAGCTTTGTTTTGCCAAACAATAGGAATGGTTTCTCCGGGAGTAAAAATAATTAACGCAACAATTATATCATAGAGAGTATATAATTCTTCTGCTTTTTTTGACAAATTAGCAATTCTTTCACTTAAATTCTTAGCCATGTTTGGTAAAGAAGAAAATAGCACTTTCTTTAGGAGCAAAATAAATGAACGGATAAATATTTGTGAAGATAGAAGAGGAGGATTGAAATTTATATATATTGAAACTTGTTAATACCATATGATAAAATGACTTCTAGTAAATCTAGATAATTTGGTAATAGATCTATTAGGACAATTTGATTCTTGGAAGATTAATTAAGTATTTTATCAAAATGCTTGAAAATTCAAATTTCAACTGAAATTTCATATCATATTTTGAAAGTTATAAAATCATAATGATCAATGGGTGATGTTGCACATATATGTGGAATGGGGTAAAAATCATTTTCCCTCCCCAACTTTGTCTTAAAAATCAAACTCCTCCCTCAACTTTGAACAATAATCATACTCCCCTTTTATCCTAATTGACTTTTTAAAATTTCTATTTTACCCTTTATCATCAATTTTTTTATGTTTTTTTTTTAACTTCTTTAAAATCATCATATTTTCATTTTTAAAAAAATTCATATAACAAAATTTTCATAAAAACATAAACATTATCTTCTAGGGAAAAAGTCAGAAATACTAATTAATTATATAAGATAATGATGATTTTTATGAAGTAAATTAGCATAATAAGAAAAATAATTTTATTAATAATAATAAAACTATAATATTTATTTTACAAGTGAAAATAATAAGTAATAATAATTTTATAAACACATTTCAATGCAGAAAATACAAACAATAAATGAAAGAGATAAGCCTCTAGTACCATCCTGAATTATGGTCAAAGTTGTTACGACCTACTCCAACTAACTTCACAGAGGTCTATTATCCCCTGAACTCAAATTTAGCGTATTTTTATCATTTTTTTGTGCTAATGTGGCACCTTTATTAGATAAAACGGAGCTCATATCAAAGGTGTCACGCCATCTAAAATATTTGACAAAAGGTATCACGTTAGCTAAAAAGATTGACAAAAATACGCTAAAATTTAGTTTAAGGGGTAATAGGACCCCCGTTATGTTGACGAGTGTAGGGACGGCGATACGTAACGCCTGCATTCACTTAGGCAAATCCCACATCGGTAGTGAAGGGGAACGAAGTGTGCCTTATAGGTGCATGGATACCTTCCACGTATGTGACGCGTTTTAAAACCGTGAGGGGCCGAGGCTCCAAAGCGGACAATTTCGCATGCGCCGGTGGCCTGGGCTGTTACAGTTGGTATCACTTTTGTCACGGCCCAAATCCCATCGGGCCGGACTGGCACCCGAAGCCGAGAAGGCCCGGGAGAACCCGTTCAAATACCTGTACTTTCACTTACATGTCACCAAAAATTTGGGCAGCACTTCGCTGCATATAAAAGGGTCTAATTACCTGTATCAGCACAACACGCACAAATATATATACATATATATAATACTTGGCCGTCGGGGCCACCCCATATAAGAATATAACATCACTATATAAACTTCCATGACTTTACCCTTCTTTATGTCTACAAAGCCTCTAGGATATACATGACATAACTAGGGTCGGGACAAACCCCCGCCCACACATGACTCCTGCACAATAACAAAATATAAGGAACCGACTCGGAAAGCTCCGAAGTAAACTGGAGCTCACCAACAGTAGCTGTATGACCTGGCTCCTATCTATGCTGTGAATGAGCTGAAGTACCTGATCCTGCAGCATGAAATGCAGGTCCCCCGTGAGGGACGTCAGTACGAAATATGTACTGAGTATGTAAAGCTGTAAATAATCATATGTGATATGGGGGGGTCAAGAAAATCATACACATGTGAATAAATCATAATAAAAGTGAACCACACTTCATAAACACTTTTAGGATCATGTACATTATTATTAATCTGAATTGGGTTCTTGAATACAAACACATTTGTGGAACGGTATACATTCGTTCATTTCATTCTTTACAATTATTATTCGCCATTACCTCCTCCTCCCGAACCTCCAACCACCTAACAATAATCAATACTGTACCGTACTGTGACCATTAGGCTGCCCCCAGTACATATCAATTGGGATCGACCCATGCTAGGCTTATGCCCCTGGGATACCACCCACACGTATATCAAGTAGCACATAAGAGATTTTTCCAATAACTCAGTTCAAAAGCTTTTGAGATTATTACATTAGTGTTCATGCCAATATAGCACCTTTGGAACAATGATACATCAATAGGAATCAAGTAATAGACCTTCTATACAATAACGATGTAATAAGGACTCATTGGTACATCAACAGTATGTTTCAGAATCATCAATATCACAACAATGAAATAGGAGCCTCTTGGTATATCAATGAAACATTTTTGACACTGTATAGAATGGAAACAACTTCATTGGTAATGTAGAACAATACATGTGTTTGGATAACCCCGGAATCTTACTTGATGGAACATTGGTGTTTTCATGCCAAAGAATATCGTTAGAGTATGCTTTACATACCTCGTTGTAGATTCGGATACCAATTCAACACAACTTCCCGCCTTTACAAATCACTTATCTACAATGAAATATTTGGCATCTAGTATTAGCAACCCAACACCACAATTCTCTTCCATAATTCCATACAACCAATATTTGCAAAGCATTCCAAAAACCAACTTGAACAATAGGTTTATGTGTATATATATATATATAATCATCATTTCAATACCATATCATCAATACCACATCATCCCTTCACAATTCAACATAATCCAACCATGCACAAGAATTATCCAACATCATTTCCAATCATCTTTCAACAACAATCAAATAACATACTTCTTATGCTCACATGCATATATATATATATATACATATCCATATAAATAACACCAACATAATTTACATCCTTACCATAGAATGGCCCTTTGGGTTTTGAAGTCCTGTTGGCACAAATAAAGGGTGCTTCTCGAAGCCCTTGAGACGATGAACACAACTACGGAATCAATTTGGACTTTCCACGGTTGAATCACAAGATAATTAGAGTTGAAAATCAGGCTAGGGTTTGTTCTTTCCTCTAATTGATGAAGAAACTGATTTTTGAGCTCATATACATGTATATATACACATATTCCCGTCCATAATACCATAGAAAATGACCAAAGTGCCCTTAAAATTTAAATAATGTCAACTATGTCCTCCGGTGGACTGTTTTGACAAGCTGAAGTAGATAGACCATAACTCTTTGCTCCGATATCGGATTTGGGTGAAATTGGTATCATTGGAAAGATAATTCAAAGGTCTTTCATTTCATATAAATTAGACCACCCAGTTCGTCCTGTACAAGGAGTTATGATCGTTTGAAGTTGACCCTAAAAATCTGTTTTGAGAGGCTGAAGTAAAACGCGTATAACTCCTTACGCAGATGTTGCATTTGGATGAAACCAATTTCATTGGAAAGAAGACTCAAAGATCTTTCTTTTGATATATGGTAGATCTCCCAGTTCATTATATTGAGTGAGTTATGATCGCTCAAAGTTGACCCAAAAAACTGGCAGGCCTCAGTATTTTCCTGCTAATTTACTGTTCACAAAAATCCGTTTTGAGAGGCTGAAATAGAATGAGTATAACTCCTTACTCAGATGTTGGATTTGGATGAAACCAATTGCATTAGAAAGAATACTCACAGAGCTTTCTTTTGATATGTGGTAGCTCGCCCAGTTCATTATATTGAGGGAGTTATGATCGTTCAAAGTTGACCCAAAAACTGGAAATTTTCCTGCAATTTTACTGTTCACATCCCGGCCACCGTTTTATAGTTTCGAACGTGCTCGCTTATATCCGAAACTTATCCGTTTTTGAAAATATTTATATCGTCGGAAAGCTTATTCAATAACCTTTCCGACGATATAAATATTTTCAAAAACGGATAAGTTTCGGATATAAGCGAGCACGTTCGAAACTATAAAACGGTGGCCGGGATGTGAACAGTAAAATTGCAGGAAAATTTCCAGTTTTTGGGTCAACTTTGAACGATCATAACTCCCTCAATATAATGAACTGGGCGAGCTACCACATATCAAAAGAAAGCTCTGTGAGTATTCTTTCTAATGCAATTGGTTTCATCCAAATCCAACATCTGAGTAAGGAGTTATACTCATTCTATTTCAGCCTCTCAAAACGGATTTTTGTGAACAGTAAATTAGCAGGAAAATACTGAGGCCTGCCAGTTTTTTGGGTCAACTTTGAGCGATCATAACTCACTCAATATAATGAACTGGGAGATCTACCATATATCAAAAGAAAGATCTTTGAGTCTTCTTTCCAATGAAATTGGTTTCATCCAAATGCAACATCTGCGTAAGGAGTTATACGCGTTTTACTTCAGCCTCTCAAAACAGATTTTTAGGGTCAACTTCAAACGATCATAACTCCTTGTACAGGACGAACTGGGTGGTCTAATTTATATGAAATGAAAGACCTTTGAATTATCTTTCCAATGATACCAATTTCACCCAAATCCGATATCGGAGCAAAGAGTTATGGTCTATCTACTTCAGCTTGTCAAAACAGTCCACCGGAGGACATATTTGACATTATTTAAATTTTAAGGGCACTTTGGTCATTTTCTATGGTATTATGGACGGGAATATGTGTATATATACATGTATATGAGCTCAAAAATCAGTTTCTTCATCAATTAGAGGAAAGAACAAACCCTAGCCTGATTTTCAACTCTAATTATCTTGTGATTCAACCGTGGAAAGTCCAAATTGATTCCGTAGTTGTGTTCATCGTCTCAAGGGCTTCGAGAAGCACCCTTTATTTGTGCCAACAGGACTTCAAAACCCAAAGGGCCATTCTATGGTAAGAATGTAAATTATGTTGGTGTTATTTATATGGATATGTATATATATATATATATGCATGTGAGCATAAGAAGTATGTTATTTGATTGTTGTTGAAAGATGATTGGAAATGATGTTGGATAATTCTTGTGCATGGTTGGATTATGTTGAATTGTGAAGGGATGATGTGGTATTGATGATATGGTATTGAAATGATGATTATATATATATATACACATAAACCTATTGTTCAAGTTGGTTTTTGGAATGCTTTGCAAATATTGGTTGTATGGAATTATGGAAGAGAATTGTGGTGTTGGGTTGCTAATACTAGATGCCAAATATTTCATTGTAGATAAGTGATTTGTAAAGGCGGGAAGTTGTGTTGAATTGGTATCCGAATCTACAACGAGGTATGTAAAGCATACTCTAACGATATTCTTTGGCATGAAAACACCAATGTTCCATCAAGTAAGATTCCGGGGTTATCCAAACACATGTATTGTTCTACATTACCAATGAAGTTGTTTCCATTCTATACAGTGTCAAAAATGTTTCATTGATATACCAAGAGGCTCCTATTTCATTGTTGTGATATTGATGATTCTGAAACATACTGTTGATGTACCAATGAGTCCTTATTACATCGTTATTGTATAGAAGGTCTATTACTTGATTCCTATTGATGTATCATTGTTCCAAAGGTGCTATATTGGCATGAACACTAATGTAATAATCTCAAAAGCTTTTGAACTGAGTTATTGGAAAAATCTCTTATGTGCTACTTGATATACGTGTGGGTGGTATCCCAGGGGCATAAGCCTAGCATGGGTCGATCCCAATTGATATGTACTGGGGGCAGCCTAATGGTCACAGTACGGTACAGTATTGATTATTGTTAGGTGGTTGGAGGTTCGGGAGGAGGAGGTAATGGCGAATAATAATTGTAAAGAATGAAATGAACGAATGTATACCGTTCCACAAATGTGTTTGTATTCAAGAACCCAATTCAGATTAATAATAATGTACATGATCCTAAAAGTGTTTATGAAGTGTGGTTCACTTTTATTATGATTTATTCACATGTGTATGATTTTCTTGACCCCCCCATATCACATATGATTATTTACAGCTTTACATACTCAGTACATATTTCGTACTGACGTCCCTCACGGGGGACCTGCATTTCATGCTGCAGGATCAGGTACTTCAGCTCATTCACAGCATAGATAGGAGCCAGGTCATACAGCTACTGTTGGTGAGCTCCAGTTTACTTCGGAGCTTTCCGAGTCGGTTCCTTATATTTTGTTATTGTACAGGAGTCATGTGTGGGCGGGGGTTTGTCCCGACCCTAGTTATGTCATGTATATCCTAGAGGCTTTGTAGACATAAAGAAGGGTAAAGTCATGGAAGTTTATATAGTGATGTTATATTCTTATATGGGGTGGCCCCGACGGCCAAGTATTATATATATGTATATATATTTGTGCGTGTTGTGCTGATACAGGTAATTAGACCCTTTTATATGCAGCGAAGTGCTGCCCAAATTTTTGGTGACATGTAAGTGAAAGTACAGGTATTTGAACGGGTTCTCCCGGGCCTTCTCGGCTTCGGGTGCCAGTCCGGCCCGATGGGATTTGGGCCGTGACAAAAGTGTCATAGTTCGGGGGTACTAGATGTTTTTTTCGAATAAAAATAAGGTCAAATTTTAAAGATTATATTTATTTATATAAATTATAAAATATATAATACTCTATTAATGACAATCACAACTTATTTACTGATATAGACAATAGTTAATATTGTTTCTTATCACTTGATCCTCATACTAAAAATAGATCTTTTAATTTATTTGCTCAATTTGTGAAATCACTTGAATTGTATTATGTTTTTTTTTTTCTACCCGTTAGTGTTAAATAACTATATAAAGTAACAGTATAGAAAAATTTAAAGTTTCAAATTATTATTAATAAGGTTAATTTAGCAAAATATACCTCTAAGTAAAATTTTCTTAAGGATTGTGTTATATCAACAAAAAGTTAAATAATACGAAACGAATTTAGTAAAAGAGTGATAAAACACGAAATATACGCACATGCATGTACATATACACTTAGGGGTGGGTTGTTTGGAAACAACTTATTCCGGAATTAGTTATTACAAAATAAGTTGTACTAATATGTATGCGTGATAACTTATCTTATCACTGTGGTATAAATGGTGCGATAAATAATTTTGAGACTACCTAATACATCTAATTAAATGCAGGATAAATAATCATGAACTTTATCTCTGAGTTATTATAATTATACCTCACACCAAACGACTCTTTAATACACATAATACTAAAATAATGATCTTAAAAAATAACATTGAATTTTGTGATAAATTTATAAAAAGTATTAATTTGCTTATAAAGTTAATAAACTTAAATAAAATTCTACACATATCCATGTTAAAACACATTCATTATAAAAAGATATTACATGAATATAGGATTAAAATTACAAGGATAAAATGGACATTGCGTGAGATAAAGGAGGGAGTATGATTATTCTTCAATGTTGAGGAGGAAGTTTGATTTTTTAATCAAAGTTGGGGGGGGGGGGGGTGGTGGTGAAAATGATTTTCACCCATATGGAATGTATCAAAAGTGAATACCATATAATAAAATGACTTCTAGTAAGTCAAGATAATTTGGTAATAAATTTATTAAGACAATTTGACTTTTAGAAGATTAATTAAGTATTTTCTCAAAATACTTGAAAACTTAAATTTCAACTTGAATTTCAGATCATATTTTGAAAGTTACAAAATCTTTGTGATCAATGGGTGACACTGCACATATAAATGGAAATTGGAATGTATCAAAAGTATATACCATATAATAAAATGACTTCTAGTAAATCTAGATAATTTGGTAATAAATTTATTAGGAGATTTTTGGAAAATTAATTAAATACTTTCTCAAAATTCTTGAAAATTCAAATTTCAACTAGAATTTCAGATCATATTTTGAAAGTTACAAAATTTAATGATCAATGGGTGACGATGCACATATATATATATATATGGAATGTATCAAGAGTGAATACCATATAATAAAATGACTTCTAGTAAATTTAAATAATTTGATAATAAATTTATTAAGACAATTTGATTTTTGGAAGATTAATTAAGTATTTTATTAAAATGCTTGAAAACTCAAATTTCAACTGAAATTTCAGATCATATTTTGAAAATTAAAAAATTCTAATGATCAATGGGTGATGTTGTACACATATATGGAATGTATCAAAAGTGAATACCATATAATAAAATAACTTCTAGTAAATCTAGATAATTTGGTAATAAATTTACTAAGACAATTTGATTTTTAGAAGATTAATAAAGTATTTTCTTAAAATGCTTAAAAATTTAATTTTCAACTTGAATTTCAGATCATATTTTGAAAGTTACAAAATCTTTGTATCAAAAGTGTATACCATATAATAAAATGACTTCTAGTAAATCTAGATAATTTGGTAATAAATTTATTAGGACAATTTGATTTTTGGAAGATTAATTAAGTACTTTCTTTAAATGCTTGTAAATTCAAATTTCAACTTGAATTTCAGATTATATTTTGAAAGTTACAAAATCCTAATAATCAAATATGGAATGTATCAAGAGTGAATACCATATAATAAAATGACTTCTAGTAAATCTAGATAATTTGGTAATAAATTATTTAGGACAATTTGATTTTGATGATTAATTAAGTATTTTCTTAAAATACTTAAAAATTCAAATTTCAACTAGGATTTCAGATCATATTTTAAAAAATACAAAATTTTAATGATTAATAAGTGACGTTGCACATATATATAGAATGTATCAAGAGTATAATCTTGTTGGATCACTAATAATTCATAAACTGCTGTATAATATTTTATGGAAAAATAAATCTGGCTAACTAGAAATATAACCAATTTGAAAAATTCCAAAAAAAGGACAATGCTGACAATGACACTTACCATACTATGATCATGTGGGTGCACTTTTAAAAAGGAAAAAATAATTCTATATCAATTCTAGAAAATATATATATAAAGTATTTGTATTTTTATATTTTTGAAGAGGGTTATCGCCACCGGAGAGCTTTCAGGGACTGGAGAGACCATGAATTTAACTGTACTATATTTTGCACAATAAATAAACCCCTGATTCTGAGTAGTATGACAGCTCTTTCTGTATTTGTTATGAATACACTAAAAAATATAGCAAATAGATACATCATGAGATACAAAAGGGAAGAGGTGCATTATGTATATCTAGGGTGTGTTCGGCACAGACGAAACTGTTTTTCAAGAAAATGTTTTTAAAAAGAATAAGTGATTTCTTACTTATTTTCTTGTGTTTGATATACAACTAAAAAATATTATTCTAATTCAAAACTATGAGGATGAATGGGGTAGGGTGATGGATGTTGTGGTGAGGGAAGGGGAGGGCAGGGGGTTGTGGGGTGCGGGGATGGAGGTGTGTGGTTGGGTGGTCGTTGGTTGTGATAAACAATGTGGAACAAAAGATATATGAAAAAAATTCTAATAAGTGGCAATATGAAAAAATGATAGGATAATAGAAAAACATGATTGAAATGATCACCATTCTTCTTTTCCTCTTTAGTTGTCATGACTGAAAATTATTGGTTCATGTTTAGTATCATTTCTCGATTTTTGGCTTTAAATTGGGTGTAGACACCTAATTTTGTCCCTCCCCAAAAGTATTTTTATTATTTTACCCCCGTCTTACTGTGTGTCTTCACCCGTGTGATTATATCCTATAAAAATACAAAATAACAATCCATAACAAAATCCTTAACAAGTTTTATCTTGTTTTAATCTATCCTAACAAACTTTATCCTAATCACATACCTCACCTCACTACCCACGTCACCCCACCCAATTTCCCTCACATTTTTTCTATTCTTTGGCCATAGTCATACATCATACACTCACAAAGATCACACACACAGATCGAGAAAACACTCCATTTTTTTCCCTTCTCTTCGTCATACACACACATACGGGAATCATCATCTTGAACCAAGAAAAGGACCTCATTTTTTCTTCCTATCTCCGGGCCAACAGAGAAAAATACTTTTTCTTCTTTTTCTTTCTTCTCCATCAAAACACCCATACCCAATCGGAGGGATGAACGGAAACCAGTAAGGTACCATCTGGGTTTGAGTTTTCCGGTGAACTCTTCGCCGGAACTGGTTGTTTCCGATCGGGTACAAGTATTACTAAAACCCCGTCATCTCTGATTTTATCGGAGAAATTCTCATCGAGAAACGTCAGCGGTCAACCTCTGTCATCCGGCATAGCTCCGATGGAGTGAGTCTTGTCATAAAGTTCATAAAAAATCGGTGACGCAATCGTAAAGCTAGGCGCGGGTTTCGGCTCTCTCGCATAATTATCAGTTGGTTTGGCGAAAAACAGTGTTGGAATATATTGAAGTTGGACTGATTTTGTTGTTGGGGTCTGTACGAGGTTCATTGGTTCCCGAGGCTCTCGTCGCTTTTAAAATCGATTCAAGTTGATTGAATAAAGTAACATCGAGGTCCAATATCTCAACTCCTTCTTTTCATTTTACTCAATTTGATATGTTGATGTTGTGACTGGCGTGTTGTGATGATTGATGATATAGTTTTGATCATATGTTTGAATATCTATGATTGTCGTGACTTTGATTGGTTATTTCTATATTGAAGTTGATTATTTTATTGAAAAAAATGAGATTTAGGGGGCGGGAATTAAAACGTTGGTAAAAGAATGAATATTTGTTAATTTTGATATATTGATGATATTGAAGCGTGATAGTATCATGATAAGTCGAATTGGATAGACAAAAGTTGAGGTTCGGGTAGGCAAAAATTTAGGAATGATGTTTCATTGAATGTGTGAATGTGCGTGTGAATAGTTTTTTACTTTATCGCACAAGATTTGAAGATGTATTCATTCGCCGGGGAATGCCCCCGAGGGTATTTGTGTTTATTCATCGGGGAATGTCTCGAAGTATTTTGTACCTGAAGGACGTTCACAACCAAGGTTCGGGACGTCAGGTGGAGAAAGCAATGGAGCGTAGTTTAGGATTAGCCTAGAATAAAGTAGGTTTATGTTTCCGCATTTTTCTATTTTGGGACTGTATAATTAGACTGGACACTGAATTTTGGATTGTTTTTATTTTGTTTGTCTGATTAATTGTTTTGCGTGCTTTGTATGGTTTATACAATCACAGTGTTAAATTAGTCGATATGCTCCGCCAAGCGATCGTAGTCGAAGCACGGGATCGAGGGGTGCCTAACACCTTCCCCTCGGTCAACAGAATTCCTTAGCCAGAATTTCTGTTCGCAAACCAGTTTAAAGAGTAAAATCGTTTTGAAAAGAATTTTTTAAAGGTGACTTGGCACACCGGATTATGTCAAGTGGCGACTCTAAATTTAAATGTAAAAATAATCCTTTTTTGAAACAATTTTCATCTTTTGTCACTTAATAATAAAAATTCTTTTCGAACTTAAAATCGAATTATGTTTGGAGTTAAAAAGGGGGTGTGACAGCTCTGGCGACTCTGCTGGGGATTTTTCAGAATTCGAGCTTATTTTGGAGTTGTATCGGCTTAGTTTGACACTATAGGTGTATAGACATTTTGTTTGTGTTGTTTTGTGTTATTGTTTAGTGCCTACGTGCTCTTTGTTTACAGTTTTTATCTTATGTGTTACCGCTTTATATCTGGCATCATATGCATAATCCGAGTCATTCTTTCTGCAACAAGTTCGTAGTAAATGTGTGTACACGACCTCTAGTTGAGTCACCCTTATTTTAGGAGGGGGAGCCGTTGGGTTGTATGGGGTATGTGGAAAGTTGTCGCATCCACTATCGACCATACACTCCCCCGAACAACCTTGTTAGTGAACCCCAGCGTAGGTCAGCCTTTAGGTCATGCTTATGTGCATCATATTGAAACCTGGCAGGGCCTACTTGATCCTTTGTAGGAGACTCACCTCTAAAGCATCTCTACGTGCTAAATGTTGCATCACTGAGGGTAACGTGGTCATTTGACAGATTGATTTGGGGAAAGCAAGTGTGTAGACAAGAAATTGTTGGGGAAAAAAGAGAAAAAAGAGAGGTAAACGAAAAGAAGAAAAAGAGTTTTGTAGTTGTTTACAGTTTTTATGGCTTTTATTTTTCATAATCCAAAAAAACAAAAAGAGTTTTACATTTTGCATTCATTTACTCAAAAAACAAAAATGTAAAAAAAAAAAATCTTTTATTTCCTTAGCAGGCATTTTCAATTCGAAAACTTAAAAAAAAATGATTTTTTTTTTCAATATGAGCTTTTTATAAAAGAAAAAATAAAAACAAAAATGGTAGAAGTTTTGTACATTTCATATAAAGAAAATACCAAAAAGATTTTTCTTTTTTAGTTGTTGATATTAATGTTATGTGATGCGTCTAATTAAAAAACCCAAAAAGATATTATTGACGTTGTTCATCGTTCGTTTTTGGTCGTGTCTCTTAAGTTAGGGTCAGTTGGTTATTTAATCCTTAATTGTCCAATCTGGACGAACTACGCACTCCTGATTCTCCTCTCTCGGGAGTGAGATACGTAGGCAGCCTATTGTGGATTTGGGGATCTTATTTGAAAAATCCAAAAAACTTTTCTTCACTTTTTATTAGAGTAGTTGTCATATACTTCCTTAAAAGAAAACTGTAAAAAGATTTCCCTTTAATAGGTTCAAGTTTCATTTTCATATGAAATTCAAAATTGAAAACTCAAAAAGATTTTTCTTTGGTAATCATAGGTTTCATTTTGTATAGGGAGTTTCAACCTGAAAAAAGCAAAAAGATTTGCATCAATTCTTTTGACAATTTTTTTTTAAGTTTCAATAAAAAAAAGAAAAAAGGAGTTTAATTGACCATTTTGACAAGACTTCACGAACTACGCACACCTGATTCTCCTCTCTCGAAAGTGAGATACGTGGGCGCCCTTCTTGGGTTCAGTGATTTTTTCAAAAAAAAAAAAGGAAAAAGAGGTTTTGAAAAAGTGTTGAACTATAACACATTTATTGTTTTTTGTTGAGTCAGTTTAAGGTGGTTGGTTTGTGGCATTCTGACTGGTCCTTCACATCACACCAAATTCAAAGGATTAGTTGTGTCCAACAAAGATATAGAGAGTGACATCATGGATCAAATAAAGATTCAGAAAAATGAGAGTTTGAAGCAAGAGATTAGGAGACTAAGACAAAAAATGACAGAAATGCATCAAGCTTGGGCCAGTGGGTTGCCTCCTCCTCCATTTTCGTTTATTGATCCTACAAATACCTCTAGTTTTCCACCAAAATCTCAAAGTCAGTTTTTTACTGTTGTTGATGCACCGCAACATGACTTAGAATTCATTCCAAGCCAAAAACATCTCAATACTTCCACCACTTTTCCTCTATCTCCTCAGCATCAACCTGCTACATTCACAACACCACATGTCGTCTGTGATCTTGTTGCTCAATCCTCTACTGGGACTTCCACACTAGCTCGCCCAACGGTTGTACGTCCCCATGCTGCTAGTGAACCTATATTCAATACTTTTGGTGATCATTGTTATACTCCTGAGCTTACTTTTGAGTTAACTGGACCACCAAAATTTCTTAACAAGAAGTTCAGAGTGCCAGAAGAATCGGAGAAAATGGTTGGAAAAATGAAGAGTGCAGAAAATGCTATGAAACATTCTCTAGGACCTGCAGGTAAAGAAGATGTTTCATACAAAGACTGGGGCATGCCTTCAAATGCTAACCTTCCTCCAATCTTTGAGATGTCAAAATTTAGAAAGCAAGATGGGCATAAGGAATCTGTGAAATATTTGGGATAATATTGCAATCAATTAAGGGAACCTAGAGGGAAGAAGAATGAGAAAGATGGCACTGCTAATGTAGTTGGAGAACGGGCGCATCCAAGAAGACGGCATCGTCGTTGCCGTCATTATCAAGCCTAAGTTCATACCCAAGCTCTCCATAATCATTCCCAAAATCCATTATACTCTGTTTCCCTACCTTTATATCTAATATATTGCGCACAACCATATGTTCAACTCCCTCCTTACCTACAATGGCGTGCACCAACTCCTCAAAGTCATCCTCTAATTCTACAAACATACCAAAGCCCTTCTAGGCCCGATGTTCGATCCAAGTTAAACAATGAAATTAGTCAGAAATTGAGGGATAGTTTCACAACAATTGAAGAGTCGTTGCCAGTTTATTTCAGAGATTGGCACATCGAGGCATAATCACTTCTCTCCTTGGGCATACTCCTGACCCACATTCAAGAAGTTTTGATCCTAATGTACGATGTTCATATCATTCTGATGTTCAGGGTCACAGTATTGAGGATTTTCGTGCTTTGAAAAGAAAAATAGAAAGGATGATTCAAGAAAAATTAATTGTGATGCACAACATTGGTACCTCAACCGTCCTATAGAATTCTTTGCCAGCACATGGTACTGCACAATATGTGGGAAACAATGAGTTAAATATGAGGACCCAGAACTTATTTATTGAAGAGAATATGTCTGATCATGGTGGAAGTTCTAGTCATGCTGATATGCAAACAAGTGGCTAAGTTGTCAGGCTGAGCAATTGAGAAGTCACCCCTCTCCCTACTAGGAAGAGGTCTGGTAGTTTCTTTTTTTTTTTTCTATTTTCTAAATTATTTCAGGGTTGTAGTTCGGGATCTATCTTGTTTTGTTTCTCTGTCGTCTTTGCTTAAACCCTTCTATCTTTCCTCTCAATGATATGTGGTGTCCCTTGTTTGTTTTATCTTATTTTAAGTTATTTGTTCGTCTGCTTTACACAATGTATTTTATGTTGATTCTAGTGTTATGACATGCCTGCTGAATTTTCAGCCAGATCTTGAAATCCAACTTAATCATAAAGCATTGAATCAGAGAGTTAAAGTTAGGAAAAGAGAGCATATGAGAAAATAGGTAGAGTGCTGAGGCATTTGGTGATAAGTTGAAGCCTTTTTTAAAAATTAAGGAAATTATTTTGAGAGTCACAAGAATAACTCGGTCATCAATCGAAAGACATATCTCAATTAGGTCAAACAATGGGTGCATAATCTTATATCAAGAGGAACAGGAAGAAAATCAATTCCACAAAAGCATGAGTCATTCAATGTGAGGGATGTACAACAAAGGTGGAGTTGTATGTTTGACAAATGTAGAAGAAAGAAGTGGCACACATGCTCAATTAAAGTTTGTTTTGTTAAAGTGTCACAAATGATCTTTATCTTTCATTTTATATTGCATGATGTGTATTGGCATTTTCAAGGATTGATATGATAAAGGCATTTTATTTTGTTATCCAAACATTGTGTCATCCTTCGTTTACCCTATTTGAGCCTTAGTTTTATTTTTATTTCATAAACCTCTTTTGAAATCAAGTAGAGTCAGCAAAGCTCAAAAGAAAGGTGTCAAGCAAAACAATAGAGTCAGGAAAGTTTCAAAAAGAAAAAAAGAAACAAAATGTGTCCAAAAAAAAGAACAGAAAAGAGTGTCAATAAAAGAAAAAGAATCAAAAGTCTAAATCATACGAAATAAGCTGCCAGAACTACATGAGCCGTGATTCTCCTATCTTGAAAGTGAGATACGTAGGCTGCCCTATTCTAGGCTCAGTCCAACCAAATAAAACAATTAGAATTGCCTAGTCAAAAGAAACTGGGGCATGAGTTAATCCTCATTGTTTGAGTCGATTTCAAAAGTTGTAAGTCCCACACCACGCCAAGTTTTGTTTGAGCCCCATGCCATCCTTTCTTTCTAACCCTATCCAAAAGCCAAGTTACAACCAAAGAAAGATCTTCAGATCAATCTTTGAGAATGTTAAGGCTAAGCATGCAATAGATGTGATGACGCATTTTAGGAACTATTTGTCTTCCTCAGCATAAGAAATCAGGAGAGAAATGAAAATGGGAGTATTGATCTGAAGAAGGTGAGGCGATAACTGAAGATCCAAGAAGAAGATCAGAAGCAAGAGAATCAAGACAATTAGAATAGATAGGATTTTGTATCTTTCATTTTTAGTTTCATTTTTTTTTCTGGTATAATAAAAAGAGCCACGAACCGAAAACTCGACGGGACCTCAAATCGACTCTCCAATTCATCCACTCATTCCTACACCTATTTGAACTACACGTGACCTGATTCTCTTATAACCCGAGATATGTAGGATGCCCAAAGCCAGGGCTCGGTCACACTTCTTTCCCACTTATTTACGTATTATTATTGAATTAAGGGTTGAGCCAAAAATTAGTCATGTTTACTTCTTTGCTTGAAAATTCTTCATATTTCCAAGCAAAGAGGGGCATTCTGTAAACACCTAATTTTTGACCCAAACCTAATATTTTTATACCATTTTAATGTTCAAATAATTTTTATTTTATTTTATTTTTACTTATTTAAAATATTTTTTTTAAAAAAAAAAATACCCTACTTCCCATTACCTCCAACATTCCCCTAACTTTCCCATTAAAACTAAAAAAAATTACCCTACTTCCCATTACCTCCAACATTCCCCTAACATTCCCATTAAAATTAAAAAAAAAATTACCCTACTTCCCATTACCTCCAACATTCCCCTAACTTTCCCATTAAAACTAAAAAAAAATTACCCTACTTCCCATTACCTCCAACATTCCCCTAACTTTTCCATTACCTTCAACATACTACATACTTACACACTCCCTATATAAACATAATAGACTACATATATAATTATTAAATACATCTGGGTTATTCTGTAATTAGTTATTCTTCAGTTCTCTATATATACAGCTGTAACCCCTTCAATATCAATAAGATCAATTATTATTAAATTATATCATGGTATCAAAGCTAGGGTTTCTTCTTCCGCCCAAACCCTAATCTCTCCTCTTTTCCGACGTGTGTGCGCCGCCGCCACCGTCTACACCACGCCGCACGGCCTCCCTCCTCCGCCGTAGGTCGGCGCCATGGACAAGGTTGTTGATCCTCTGTCAAATTTACCGTCTGGAGTAAAATTACTGCTCAGGAATCTCCACAATCTCATCCCCAAAAAATTATCTGACAACAACTACCCGGCCTGGGCACTTAACGTCCGCACCGCCCTCGCAGCCAACTTGCTGCTCGGATGGATTGACGGTGCGGAGAAGCCGCCGCCCGAGACAGCCGAGGAGGACGGCGTCATGCTCCCAAATCCCGACTACCTTCCGTGGATGATCGTAGACACTCAGATCCGAGCCTGTCTTCTCGCCGTTATTAGCCCCTCTGTGCACAAACATGCCCGGGGTTTTCTCACATCGGCTTCACTTTGGGACGCACTAGCCACAAGGTACAACTCTGTGTCCACGGCTCATATTTTTCAGTTGCGTGACAGATTGCATACTCTTCGGAAGGGAACAAAGACGATGACTCAATACCTTGATGATGTGGCCTCTATTCTGTCTGACCTAGATGCTGTGAACGAGATTATTCCTGAACGAGACGTGGTGAATGCCGTGATACGTGGTCTTCCGTCTGGCTATTCCTCTCTCAAACAGCATATTCGCCTCTCACCTGTCGAAATCACTCTGAATCAACTGTCTGGATGGCTTAATGCAGAAGAATTGAATCTAGACATGGAACACAAATTACTGCTCGGAGAAGCCAGTTCCACCCCTGGCGTCACGGCTCTTTACTCGGCTGGTATCGGGGGCTCGGCCAGGGGTCGCGGTGACGATCGCCGTAACCAAGGGCGAGGCAGCGGCGGAGGTGACCGTCGGAACGCCGGGCAGCAAGGCAGAGGCGGGCCTCCACCGAGGGACGACTTCCAGTCAGGCCGCGGACAGGGATGAGGAAACCAGCGGGGGCCCACAAGAGATCTTCCGACGTGCCAAATTTGTGTTAAACGGGGCCATTCTGCGGCTAATTGCTGGTATCGTTATGATGACTCGCAGAATGTAAATCGCCAGTCCGGCGGATCAAGGGCGATGCATGCATCCACAAACGCTCAATCTGGCGATTGGTATCTAGACACAGGTGCTAACACCCATGTGACGTCGGATTATTCATAACTTCAAGCTCCTCATCCGTATCATGGCTCAGAAACTATTACAGTAGGCAATGGTCAATCCCTTCCCATCACAAACACCGGCTCTGGGTATGTCTATACCCCAAATGGTAAATTTCATCTCTCAACCCTTCACCACGTCCCTTCCCTCACATCCAATCTTTTATCTGTTTATCGTTTTACTAAAGAAAATAACTGCACCCTCATTTTTAATGACACCAATTTCCAGATAGTGGACAATACCACGAACCGGGTGCGGTACACGGGCCGCTGTGAGCATGGGCTATACACTCTTCCATCCAGGTCTCCGTCTGTTGTGAGTCAAGCCATTCTCTCGTCCACCTGGCATCGCCGGCTTGGGCACCCATCATCCGCCATCACCAAATCCATTTTATCTTCCTTAGGTTTTAATTTTTCAGGGAAATTACATTGCGAGTCCTGTTCAGTGTCTAAATCTTGTCGTTTACCTTTTTCACTGTCTGAACACAAGGCCACTGCGCCATTTCAATTAATTCATTCTGATGTTTGGGGTCCAACCTCAGTTCCTTTTGTTCAAGGTTTTCGTTATTATATCTGTTTTGTTGATGATTACAGTAAATTCACTTGGCTTTATCCTCTGAAATTTAAATCCGAAGCTTATACTGTTTTTGTCAACTTTGACCGAATGGTTCAAAATCAATTTAATGCCAAAATCAAAATTTTTCGAAGTGACAATGGCAAAGAATTTGTCAACAATGCATTTGGTGTTTTTCTTCAAAGTCTAGGGGCTCTTCATCACACTTCATGTCCATATACCCCTGAACAAAATGGCGTTGCTGAGCGCAAACACCGTCACCTAATAGAAACAGTTGTTGCGCTCCTCCATGATTCCACCTTACCTGTTTCCTTTTGGGTTGATGCCCTTGCTACTGCCAACTATCTCATAAATCGCATGCCCACTCACACTCTCTCCAACTCCACTCCATATGCCCGTCTTTACAATCATCCACCCGACTACATCCATCTCCGCCCGTTTGGGTGTCTGGTTTATCCCTGGTTGCATCCACACACTCAACATAAACTTCAACCTCGGTCCACCCCTTGTGTCTTTCTAGGCTATCATCCCACTATCAAAGGTTACAAATGTTTCGATCCTGTATCTCAGAAAACATATGTTTCCCGTCATGTTCGTTTTGTGGAGGAACAATTTCCTTACACAAGTCTTTCCTCTACTCCATACTCCCCCAATCCACTTGGCATTGTGCCATTATTTCCGTCCTTTTCACACGCTCATGCTCCGGCTCACTCGGCACCTAACCCGGTACCCCACTACGCCACTACCCACTCGAACCACCCACCCACCCGAACCCCCAAACCCCCCACCCGAACACCCAGCCGACTGCCACACAACCCACCACTTCCCTACATCATACTCCTAACACACATACAACCACCCCATCCACCACTGCACATCCCAGCTCCCACGGCAGCCCCACCCAACCCCCGTCCACACATCATACAACTCCACCACCCCTTCTTAATCACCCTCCACTCAACACTCACCCTATGACAACCCGAGCCAAGGCCGGTACCTTCAAACCCAAAGTCTACCACACTCAAATACCCTTTGATGCATATCCCATAACTGAGCCTACTACCTACAACCAAGCCTCCAAAAATAGTTTCTGGTGCCAAGCTATGGATGAGGAATTTCAGGCTCTGAATGAACAACGTACATGGGATTTGGTACCTCTGCCTAGTAACAGAAAGTCTATTGGGTGCAAATGGGTGTTTCGCATCAAACGAAATTCAGATGGATCTCTTTCTCGCTATAAAGCACGTCTGGTTGCAAAAGGGTATCATCAGGAGTATGGTGTGGATTATAAGGAGACCTTCAGCCCTGTTGTTAAGCAACAGACTATTCGTCTGGTCTTGTCTCTTGCTCTTCACTATGATTGGCCGCTTCATCAGTTAGACGTCAGCAATGCCTTTCTTCATGGTCATCTTGAGGAAGACATCTATATGGTTCAGCCACCGGGATATGTTAATCCCAACCGTCCTCACTATGTTTGCAAGCTTCGCAAATCACTGTATGGCCTGAAACAGGCCCCACGTTCCTGGTACACACGCCTCTCTACTTTTCTGCAGGGTCTTGGTTTTCGCACCTACCATCATGACAACAGCCTCTTCACCCTTCACTGTTCTTGAGGGACAGTCATCATTCTTATCTATGTGGATGATATTGTTATTACAGGCAGCTCGTCATCACTCATCACTGAAATTACTGAGGCTATGCATAGTGACTTCAAACTTAAGGACCTCGGTCCTCTAGAGTTCTTTCTTGGCCTCGAACTCATCCGCAAATTGGGAACCATATTGATGCATCAGACAAAATATACCCTTGAACTTCTAAATCGAGCTGGAATGACAGACTGCAAACCCGCGGTCACTCCCATAGCAGTCCGCTAATCCCCAGGGCCGATTACTCCCTTTGCCGATCCTACACTATATCGGAGCCTCGTCGGTGGACTTCATTATCTTGTTGTTACTCGTCAGGACATCCAATATGCAGTCAATCGAGTCTCCCAATCAATGCATGCTCCCACAGAACAACACTTTCAGGCCTTGAAACGCATTCTGCGCTATCTTAAAGGTACTCTTCAATGTGGAATTTTATTTCAAAAGGGCTCGTTTGATATATCTGTTTTTTCTGATTCGGATTGGGCTAACGACAAAGATGATCGGAAGTCCATTACTGGATATATTGTTATGATGGGACCGAATCTGATTTCCTGGTGCACCAAGAAGCAAACGCGAGTGTCCCGTTCCTCCACAGAAGCAGAATATCGTGCCATGGCTGCGGGTGTTGCTGAAGCCATGTGGTTACGATACCTTACAGATGCACTTGGCATTCCCCCGACGAAACCACAGATTTATTGTGACAATCAGTCCACTATTTGTGTTACCAAAAATCCAGTCCTTCATGATCGTATGAAGCATGTTGGGTCCGACTGTCACTTTGTTCGCGATGAGGTACTTGCAGGAACGATGGCCACGCACTATGTCCCATCTACTGACCAGCTTGCTGATATTCTCACCAAGCCTCTTCCGTTACAGCCTTTTCAGTATCTCTGCTCCAAGCTGCCCCTCGTTGCCGCTGATCAGCTTGCGGGGGGATAATAGACTACATATATAATTATTAAATACATCTGGGTTATTCTGTAATTAGTTATTCTTCAGTTCTCTATATATACAGCTGTAACCCCTTCAATATCAATAAGATCAATTATTATTAAATTATATCAAAACACGCACATAAAACAAGGAAAACATATGGACTAATTTGAGAAAAAAACCCACACACATGCACACATAAGGAACACATAGGGGAGAATAAAAACCAAAAATTCTTCACATCAAAAGACTTTGAGTTTTGGTCACGGTTTAAGTTCGAGGCTTCTTCTTGTTGTTGTTAGGAATTATTTTCGAAAGAGGTAACCCTTAATCTTCCTTTATTATGTAGTTTAAACGATTGCATGAAACTTGATTCAATATTATGAAGTTTCTTAAACTCACATGCGTTGAACCTATTTTAATTTCGATGTTATTAATTTGAGGTTTGTTTAGATTTTAAAATCATAAAATTAAAGTAAAAGTATGAATAAGGTTATTTTCAATGATTTCTTATGTTATCTAGTGTGTATATTTCATTACTTTTACATAGTTTGTGCTCTACGTTTAAAAAAAAAAAAATACAATTCGTTTGTTGGTTTGAACTAATATTCATAAAAATGTTTTCGATTTTTGCGTAAGATAATGTTTAGAGTTGTTAATGTTAGACGACATAGCGGTACATCTAATTAGTGCGCGATTAGTGTAATTGTGTTTAAACTAGAACAAGAACATAGGATTCATGCATGCATGCATGCATGCACGTAAAAATAGAAAAGAGGACACATGCAAAAAAAAAAAAAAAAACCGTAAGTGAGAAAAAGTGAGAAGGGTAGAAAGAATAACATAAAACACGCTAAAAGAACGGGGGAGGCTAGGGAGTAAAGAAAAATAACACACAGCAAATAAGAGATATTTTTGAAGATTGTGGTTCGGAGTGCGAGTGTTAGCCCCAGTTTGAGTTTCAGCGAGTCGTTCTTGCTTCTATGTATTCAATCTATTTTATCACATAAGTTCTTATTTAGTTCTTTTCTACTCAATTTCATTAACATCATCGTGAAACAAAGTATGAATAAATTATATGAGTTTTCTTTTTTATGTATGGATTAGTATGTAGAGATGATAACTTACATGACATTATCGTCAGTTGCATGTTTTAATTATCCAAACAATTACATATTTACTCCAAATTTGAGAGTTGATAAAACTAATTATTGTTGGGCTAATAAACATTTTTATTCTTTTTAATTATTTGGGTCATTCATGAATACCATTGTTTCCATGCCGTTGTTAACTTCAATTAATGCACTAATAACGTGATTGGATATAGGATGTTTAAAATGGAAACAAAATGCCTTACTATTTAAGAATTTAATTAATATTCGGCTACTATGTTTCAATCATAAATTAATGAAAATGAAAAGAATGTGGTTAAAAATCATCTTTATTTAATGCTCTATTTTTTTATTTATTTTTTTTAACTTTGGCTTTTAATGTGAACTTTCTTTTTCTTTTCTTTACAAATATTAGACTATAAACTTAATTTACTATCCTTGGCAGGAACACTTCAACCAATTCCCACTAACCTGTGATTCAATAAAATATCCTTTAAAAAGTTTAATGTACAAGCGAAAATTAACGCTAAAGTTGGAAAGCCCTGCTATCGACCATTCGTTATAATTAAATTAATTTACCTTTTGAAGACGATTAGATTGGGTTGGATAGGTTTTAAACCCATTAGGTTCTTATTTAGATTAGGAAAATGAGGACGACTCATAAATGCCATAAAGGCGTGAGAAATATATTCAAATTTTGTGGTGTGACCGAAAAGTACTACTATCGGTAAGCCACACATCAATATAATAAATAATTTCAAAATAAATTAAAAGCGGGAGGCAAACAACTTTTAGGTTAACAAATATTGTGAATCCAAAATAAAAAAAAAATTAAGTTAAGCCAGACGTAAGTCATTAAAGCGACCGTGCTAGAACCACGGGACTCGAGGGGTGCCTAACACCTTCCCCTCGGTCAACAGAATTCCTTATCCGGATTTCTAGTTCGCAGACCAAAAAATATAAAAATTAGAGAGTCATTTCCTTTTGAATAGGGATTCAATAAGGTGACTTGGAGCACCCAAACTCAATTCCAAGTGGCGACTCTGTAAACAAAATAATCCCTTTTTTCAAAACGTCACTTCAATTGGAAAAACCCATTTTCTCTAAAACCAACTGCCTAGCGGGGGTCGGATGCTTTGTCAATTGAACTACGTTCGACCTGATTCCTAAATGGATACGTAGGCAGCCCTATCTTGGGGTTCGGTCCGACAAAATAAAAATAAAAAAAATCCTGGTATTTTTTTAAAAAAATGAGATATATATCCTATTGTCACTTTTACATGGCTCCCAAGTTGTAATTTATCCTAAATAAAAAAAAAATCCTTTCCTTTGTCCATTAAAGACCTTCCGATCAATTTTTGAGAATGTCAAGCCTTGTGTGTTCTATATATATATATATATATAAAAGGGCTTGTAGGTGAAAACCCATAAAGGCACCACAAGATTCAAAAAAAAATAAAAATAAAAATAAAAATAAAAAAATCTTATTGGTGAAAATCCATGGAGGCACCACAAGATATCAAAAAAAAAAAAAAATCTTATTGGTGAAAACCCATGGAGGCACCACAAGATATCAAAAAAAAAAAAAAAATCTTATTGGTGAAAACCCTCAGAGGCGCCATAAGACAATGATGAACGAAACAATCCTAATTAGAGGGGTCAATTGAGAAAATCCTAGAAGGAATCACTTTAGTCAAACAAAGTTTTCATGACAGAACAAAGATCAAGAATGATTTGATTTGATTGAAAGGTGCAGCCTAATTCGAGATTAGACGGTTTTGAAGGTCTACTCCAAGTTGCATGGCATGCGTTATTGAAGTCAATATACACCTCCAAATAACCTTTCCTACTTTACTGGTAGAAATACCTTCTATTTAAACATGTTGCTTTTATTCTTTTTTTTTTCCTTATTTCATTTTTACACGCTCTATTTTTTTTTATGGGTAAGTCTCACACTAAATGCAAAATAAAGAAAAACGAGCAAAATTGACCATGGCTCCCAGAGAAGTTGAGCAGAGATTGTTGGGCACTCACCACCTTGACAAGGACAGAGAGCCAGTTAAGATAAGTGTTAAAAATAAAGCATTTGAAATGAAGAGCAGAATCGTACTGAAACAAACAGAGATGCAATAGAATTTGAAAAACAAAGAATCAAGCTCGCCAACCAATTAGTTGAATCAACTATATCAAGTTGGTGCAGAGATAAGGAAAACCTCCAAGGAACTCAAGGACACAAACCAACCATAAATTTTAAAACTCACATTTTTTTTTCCTCTCTTTGTTTGAACAGGGCAAAGCAAGCTTGTGAAGTTTAGTGAGGAAAAAAACAAGTATAGCAAGCTAAGTTTTCTTGAATTTTTTTTTTTTTTTGTTATACTCCTATAATTCTAGGTACATATCAATATAATAATAATAATAAAACCCCGCATATTCAAGACTGGGTCATTTTTTTTTCTTTTCTAACAAAGAAAAAAAAATCCTAATCTTATCTCATCTTCATAGGGCATCATCCCCTAGTTGACATCTTCTCGTCTTCATAGGGCGTCATCCCCTAGTTGACATCTTTTTCGTCTTCATAGGGCACCATCCCCTAGTTGACATCTTATCTCATCTTCATAGGGTACCATCCCCTAGTTGACATCTTTTTCGTCTTCATAGGGTACCATTCCCTAGTTGACATACTATATCGTCTTCATAGGGCACCATCCCCTAGTTGACATCCTTCTCGTCTTCATAGGGCACCATCCCCTAGTTGATATCTTTTTCGTCTTCATAGGGCATCATCCCCTAGTTGACATCTTATCTCGTCTTCATAGGGCACCATCCCCTAGTTGACATCCTTCTCGTCTTCATAGGGCACCATCCCCTAGTTCACATCCTTTTAGTCTTCATAGGGCACCATCCCCTAGTTGACATCTTTTTCGTCTTCATAGGGCACCATCCCCTAGTTGACATCTTTTTCGTCTTCATAGGGCACCATTCCCTAGTTGACATCTTTTTCGTCATCATAGGGTGTCACACCCCTTTTTTCGCCGCTGGCGGGTCGAGTCGAAGGGTTTTTCCAATTAAAGTGACGATATTGAATAGGGATTAAATTATTTACAGAGTCGCCACTTGGAATTGAGTTTTGGTGTTCCAAGTCACCCTTTTTTTTTATATCCCTAGTCAAAAGGAAATGACTCTTATTTGGTCTGTGAAAACAGAAAATGGGTAAGGAATTCTGTTGATCGAGGGGAAGGTGTGAGGCACCCCTCGAATCCCGTGGTTCTAGCACGGTCGCTTTTATTGACTTATCTTGACTTAAATTATTTTAATAAATTGTGTTAAGGCCTAAATTTCGTTCATTTTTTAATATACTAAAAACTTGTCGATTATCTTATATTAAATAAATCGGTGAAAATAAATTTTAGAAAAATATCTATATATATATATATTTTTTTTTTATTTTTTTTAGGGTGCATTATTGCATCCTTGAATTTTAAAGTATCTCAAAAAGCTGTGTACGCCACATTCTTAATTGAGACGAATATTTTAAACATGTCTAAAATTTATCTAACATTAAAGGCATTGATTAGTCTACTCAAAGTACTATTTAACTTTAATAATATCCTTAAACAATATTTAATTGAGGCAATTAATTGATTTAATAAAGTAATTATCCAGATTTATTATAATAATAAATAAGTAAAATAAATAAGATAAAACAAACAAACAAATAAATAAATACTAAGAAGCACATACAAAGCCAAAGATATTTATTTTCAGCAAAATTTCTTTCAAAATGGGGCTCTGTACCTGGCAACCATAGAGCCAATTTGAACGACATTAGCAGTGATTTTTTTTTTATGAAAGTGTTATTAGCCAATGAAGAAAGATTTCTCTTTATTTTTTTTTTCTATTTTGGTGTAATGTAGTTTTTATTTGTGGTTGACTTAGTCTCTCATTTCAAAATCAGTAAAACACATATCTACACATGCTATTAGACAATTAAGTCACTTTAAGTAAACACTAAATAACATCTTTGAAGCCACTTAATAATATGACTGTACACTTTTCATATAAAGTTTTTAAAATCTCATTGTTTATACTATTATTTTCCTCTCTTCTTGTTGCTGCTCTCTTTGTTTCTCTTTAAGCCATCGTTCTTGTATATGGACTATGGAAACGTAATTCGAAGATAGAGAAGGGTATTTACCGGAATCAGCTACTTCAGACATTGATGATCAAAAGAACACCCCGACTCACTAAAGCTCAAAAGAACTACTTCAGCACTAAAGTTCTCTCGCTATGTACGAAATTTCAAAAGTGTCGGACCATAATAATCTCTTGAAGATCAAAAGAGGTGCACTAAAGCCATAAATTTTGAAAAGGGCAAAGTAAACTACTGTACTAAAGTCCGGCTATCTACAGAATTTGGAAACGATACAACCACAATAAGATCAAAATCCGAGAAAAATATTTTGAAAAAAAAAAATAAAAATAAAAAAAATAAATAAAAAAAAATAAAAAATGAACAAGAATAATGGTGAAATTATGAGAAGATTGTAAAAACCAGTTTGATTTTGTAAGTGTAGAGCGAGAGGAGAGTGCATGTGGAAATTGGAAAGTAGCACCTTCCTACCTTCTTTTCCACGAAAAAGACAAGGCAACCCTAGTACAAAATGGTACATATAGCAAACCATAACAAGAACTGCTTCCGGCTTTTACCCTTTTCCTGATACAACCTAATGTGAAGATCGATATATTTTTTTCATGCATGCATGCATGCATAATTTCTATATTCTAGTTTTGGTTCTAGTATACAACACAATTACACTAATCACACGTTAATTAAATGTACCGCTACATCTTTTAACATTAACAACTTTAACAATTATCTCATTCGAACTTCAAAACTCTAATCTAATTGACTTCGTTTCAAAGTGACAAACAAGTTATAAATGACATAGAGCGAATTGCATAGAAATAATAGACTACACACACTAAATAATATAACAAGACATTAGAATAACTTCATTCATGATTTGGCTCACAATAAAAAATTATAAAATAAATAGTGCTAGATCGAACATGAACCTGTATGATGAACTAACTAAAAAGAAGCACAAGCGACGTCACCGAAAAATCGAACGAGACCCCAAAACTCAAACTCGAACTCTTCTATTTCCCTTTTTTACTTTCAGTTTTCTTTTGTTTTCCTTTTTCCTTTCTGTCCGTGATCTTCTCCTCTCTATATCCTCTCTATCTCCCTATGTATGTGCAGACATGGAGTATATATGGAGTGATGTGTGTGTATGAGCAGAATGTGTGGGAAGTTAAAGAATACGTGGTGTATGTGTGCATGGAGAAGTTGAGGAAGCTCCGGGGATGTGGGGGGTTAGTGAGGATTTTAAGATTCCTTTTTTTTTTTTTAATTTATAAAAATAACCAAAATAAATAAATAAGATAATAGTAACAAATAAAATAATAATAATAATATAATAATAATTACTTAATTTTATATTTCAAAGATACAATAAAAGTCTAAAAATAATAAAAAATAAAAAATAAAAAAAATAAATAAATAAATAAATAAATTATATAATTAAGATAGTACAAAAACTATTAACTTATTTATTTAAAAGAAAAATATATTTTTTTTTTTAATTTTTGTATTATATATATATATATATATTTTAAAATAAGAGTTAAATAAAATAATATCCTAAAATTAACTTCATTTAATTATTTTAAACATAAAATAATAGTCAAAATAATATATGATTAAATATAAATATATACTTAATATCGATAAACAAGTTAAATTTAGGGAGGATCAAAAATCACGTGTCTACATAGGGCACCATCCCCTAGTTGACATCCTTTTCGTCTTCATAGGGTACCATCCCCTAGTTGACATCTTTTTCGTCTTCATAGGGCACCATCCCCTAGTTGACATCCTATCTCGTCTTCATAGGGCACCATCCCCTAGTGGACATCCTATCTCGTCTTCATAGGGCACCATCACCTAGTTGACATCTTATCTCGTCTTCATAGGGCGCCATCCCCTAGTTGACATCTTATCTCGTCTTCATAGGGCGTCATACCCTAGTTGACATCTTATTCGTCTTCATAGGGCGCCATCCCCTAGTTGACATCTTATCTCATCTTCATAGGGCACCATCCCCTAGTTGACATCTTTTTTGTTTTCAGAGGGCACCATCCCCTAGTTGACATCCTTTTCGTCTTCATAGGGCACCATCCCCTAGTTGACATCTTTTTCGTCTTCATAGGGCACCATCCCCTAGTTGACATCTTTTTCGTCATCATAGGGCACCATCCCCTAGTTGACATCTTTTCGTCTTCATAGGGCACCATCCCCTAGTTGAATCTTATCTCGTCTTCTTAGGGCGCCATCTCCTAGTTGACATCTTTTTCGTCTTCATAGGGCACCATCCCCTAGTTGACATCTTTTTTGTTTTCATAGGGCACCATCCCTTAGTTGACATCTTATCTCGTCTTCATAGGGCGCCATCCCCTAGTTGACATCCTTTTCGTCTTCATAGGTCACCATCCCCTAGTTGACATCTTATCTCATCTTCATAGGGCACCATCCCCTAGTTGACATATTTTTTATATTCATAGGGCACCATTCCCTAGTTGACATCCTTTTCGTCTTCATAGGGCGCCATCCCCTAGTTGACAGCTTTTTCGTCTTCATAGGGCACCATCCCCTAGTTGACATCTTTTTCGTCTTCATAGGGCACCATCCCCTAGTTGACATCTTTTCGTCTTCATAGGGCACCATCCCCTAGTTGAATCTTATCTCGTCTTCATAGGGCGCCATCCCCTAGTTGACATCTTATTTCATCTTCATAGGGCACCATCCCCTAGTTGACATTCTTTTCGTGTTCATAGGGCACCATCCCCTAGTTGACATCCTTTTCGTCTTCATAGGGCACCATCCCCTAGTTGACATCCTTTTCGTCTTCATAGGGCACCATCCCCTAGTTGACATCTTATCTCGTCTTCATAGGGCGCCATCCCCTAGTTGACGTATTTTTCGTCTTCATAGGGCGCCATCCCCTAGTTGACATCTTATTTCGTCTTTATAGGGCGCCATCCCCTAGTTGACATCTTATCTCGTCTTCATAGGGCGCCATCCCCTAGTTGACATCTTATTTCGTCTTCATAGGGCGCCATACCCTAGTTGACATCTTATCTCGTCTTCATAGGGCGCCATACCCTAGTTGACATCTTTTTCGTCTCCATAGGGCGCCATCCCCTGCTTGACATTCTATCTCATCTTCATAGGGCACCATCCCCTAGTTGACATTCTTTTCGTGTTCATCGGGCACTAGTTGACATCTTTTTCGTCTTCATAGGGCACCATCCCCTAGATATTATCTCGTCTTCATAGGGTACCATTCCCTAGTTGACATCTTTTTCATCTTCATAGGACACCATCTCCTAGTTGACATCTTATCTCGTCTTCATAGGGCGCCATCCCCTAGTTGACATCCTTTTCGTCTTCATAGGGCACCATCCCCTAGTTGACATCTTTTTCGTCTTCATAGGGCACCATCCCCTAGATCTTATCTCGTCTTCATAGGGTACCATTCCCTAGTTGACATCTTTTTCGTCTTCATAGGGCGCCATCCCCTAGTTGACATCCTTTTCGTCTTCATAGGGCACCATCCCCTAGTTGACATCTTTTTTGTTTTCATAGGGCACCATCCCCTAGTTGACATCCTTTTCGTCTTCATAGGGCACCATCCCCTAGTTGACATCTTATCTCATCTTCATAGGGCACCATTCCCTAGGTGACATCTTTTTCGTCTTCACCAGGCACCATCCCCTAGTTGACATTTTATCCATCTTCATAGGGCGCCATCCCCTAGTTGGCATTTTAGGAAATAAATCTTCCTATTTTTCTTCTTCATGTCTTCACAGGGCATGACAATCCCGCATCACATTTTTATAAGCGAAAATCCTAATTCTTTCCCATGCATTCATTAGGATAACTTCCTTTGGTTTCATCATTAAGAATAGGGTCCTTATATTATCACGCTCCTAGCTTAAAATTTTATCCATTCATTCATTTATTTTAGATTATAGTTTTTCTAATAACTCACAAAATTTTCCTAGTGTAAACTGGGGCAGAAAATTTTGTTTATTTTGTTTCGTCTTCTTTGATGGCTTGCAGGTTTTCTGCGAAGCACAGGATTATCCAAGAATGGAATTTCATCTCCGGTCAGAATATAGAAGAATGATCAGGTTGAAGATAGTTAGAGTCAGCTCTGTATCTGTAGTGGCCTAACATCTCAAGAGACATCTTTTTAGCTTCTGATTAGGAGAATAAGCATCCAAAGTATTCTATGAACCGTTCTTTGGCAGAGTGTCAATGACTCAATCCAAGTTGCAGGTTCAAATCTCAAATCCTAACTTCAAGATCAAATCTTGGGATCGAGGTACCCACTAGAAGAAGGTGAGGCGATAACTGAAGATCCAAGAAGAAGATCTGAAGCAAGAGAATCAAGATACTTAGAATAAATAGGATTTTGTATCTTTCATTTTAGTTTTATTTTTCTTTTTTTCTGTTGTAATAAAAGAGCCACGAACCGAAAACTCGACGGGACCTCAACTCGACTCTCCAATTCATCCACTCATTCCTACACCTATTTGAACTACACGTGACCTGATTCTCTTATAACCCGAGATATGTAGGATGCCCAAAGCCAGGGCTCGGTCACACCTCTTTCCCACTTATTTACGTATTAATATTGAATAAAGGGTTGAGCCAAAAATTAGTCATGTTTACTTCTTTGCTTGAAAATTCTTCATATTTCCAAGCAAAGAGGGGCATTCTGTAAACACCTAATTTTTGACCCGAACCTAATATTTTTATACCATTTTAATGTTCAATTAATTTTTATGTTGTTTTATTTTATTTTTATTTTTAGGCATTTTAAATTTATCTTACTTTGAGGTTCGTTAAAAATTTTGAAAATTACAAAAATAGAATCACATTTTAGACAATTTTTATTATTCTTTATTTATTTATTTAAAATAAATTAATAAATAAATAAATAAATAAAAACTAATTAAATTATGTTATTTTTCTCTTTTAACTTTTTCTAGTGATATTAATATTTCTTAATCATATTTCTAAGACTAGCCATTTAGTTTATTTATATATGTATGTATATATATATATATATATATATTTTTTTTAATTTTATTTTATTATTTTTATTTTTATATTGAACAAATATAATAATTAAAAAAAAAAATACCCTACTTCCCATTACCTCCAACATTCCCCTAACTTTCTCATTACAACTAAAAAAAAATTACCCTACTTCCCATTACCTCCAACATTCCCCTAACTTTCCCATTAAAACTAAAAAAAAAAAAAATTACCATTACCTCCAACATTCCCCTAACTTTCCCATTAAAACTAAAAAAAAATTACCCTACTTCCCATTACCTCCAACATTCCCCTAACTTTCCTATTAAAACTAAAAAAAAATTACCCTAATTCCCATTACCTCCAACATTCCCCTAACTTTCCCATTAAAACTAAAAAATTACCCTACTTCCCATTACCTCCACTACATCTTTCCCCCATTATTCCAACTACATAACCCATACACTCCACACTTACACACTCCCTAATAAACACACACATAAAACACTAAAAAAAAAAAAACAAGGAAGACACATATAGACTAATTTGAGAAAAAATCACACACATGCACACATAGAAGAACACATAGGGCAAACCAAAGAAACCAAGAAACCAAAAATCAAAAATTTCTCACATCAAAAGACTTTGAGTTTTGGTCACGGTTTAAGTTCGAGGCTTCTTCTTGTTGTTGTTAGGAATTATTTTCGAAAGAGGTAACCCTTAATCTTCCTTTATTATGTAGTTTAAACGATTGTATGAAACTTGATTCAATATTATGAAGTTTCTTAAATTCACATGTGTTGAACCTATTTTAATTTCGATGTTATTAATTTGAGGTTTGTTTAGATTTTAAAATCATAAAATTAAAGTAAAAGTATGAATAAGTTTATTTTCAATGATTTCTTATGTTATCTAGTGTGTATATTTCATTACTTTTATGTAGTTTGTGCTCTACATTTAAAAAATACAATTTGTTTGTTGGTTTGAACTAATATTCATAAAAATGGTTTCGATTTTTGCGTAAGATAATGTTTAGAGTTGTTAATGTTAGAAGACATAGCGGTACATCTAATTAGTGCATGATTAGTGTAATTGTATTTAAACTAGAACAAGAACATAGGATTCATGCATGCATGCATGCACGTAAAAATAGAAAAGAGGACACATGAAAAAAAAATAGAGCATAGGATTCATGCATGCATGCATGCACGTAAAAATAGAAAAGAGGACACATGCACATAAAAAAAAAAACAAGAAACAACCGTAAGTGAGAAAAGTGAGAAGGGTAGAAAGAATAACATAAAACACGCTAAAAGAACGGGGGAGGCTAGGGAGTAAAGAAAAATAATACACAGCAAATAAGAGACATTTTTGAAGATTGTGGTTTGGAGTGCGAGTGTTAAGCCCCCGCTTTGAGTTTCATCGACGTTCTTGCTTCTATGTATTCAATCTATTTTATCACATAAGTTCTTACTTAGTTCTTTTCTATTCAATTTCATTAACATTATTGTGAAACAAAGTATGAATAAATTATGTGAGTTTTTAATATATTATTTAGTATGTAGAGATGATAACTTACATGACATTATCGTCAGCTGCACGTTTTAATTATCCAAACACTTACATATTTACTTCGAAATTTGGGAGTTGATAAAACTAATTATTGTTGGGATAATAAATATTTTTTTTTCTTTTTAATTATTTGGGTCATTCTTGAATACCATTTTATCCATGCCGTTGTTAACTTTAATTAAGGCACTAATAATGTGATTGGTTACAGGATGTTTAAAATGGAAACAAAATGCCTTATTATTTAAGAATTTAATTAATATTCGGCTACTATGTTTAAATCATAAATTAATGAAATGAAAAGAATATAGCTAAAAATCATCTTTAGTTAATGTTCCATTTTTTTTAACTTTGGCTTTTAACGGGAACTTTTTGTCCTTTTCTTTACAAATATTAGACTATAAACTTAATTTGCTATCATTGGAAGGAGCACTTCAACCAATTCCAACCAACCTATGATTCAATAAAATATCCTTTAAAAAGTTTAATGTACAAGCGAAAATTAACGCTAAAGTTGGAAAGCCCTGCTATCGACCATTCGTTATAATTAAATTAATTTACCTTTTGAAGACGATTAGATTGGGTTGGATAGGTTTTAAACCCATTAGGTGCTTATTTAGATTAGGAAAATGAGGACGACTCATAAATGCCATAAAGGCGTGAGAAATATATTCAAATTTTGTGGTGTGGTCGAAAAGTACTACTATCGATAAGCCACACATCAATATAATAAATAATTCCAAAATAAATTAAAAGCGGGAGGCAAACAACTTTTAGGTTAACAAATATTGTGAATCCAAAATAAAAAAAAAATTAAGTTAAGCCAGACGTAAGTCATTAAAGCGACCGTGCTAGAACCACGGGACTCGAGGGGTGCCTAACACCTTCCCCTCGGTCAACAGAATTCCTTATCCGGATTTCTAGTTCGCAGACCAAAAAATAAAAAAATTAGAGAGTCATTTCCTTTTGAATAGGGATTCAATAAGGTGACTTGGAACACCCAAACTCAATTCCAAGTGGCGATTCTGTAAACAAAATAATTCCTTTTTCAAAACGTCACTTCAATTGGAAAAAAACATTTTCTCTAAAACCAACTGCCTAGCGGGGGTCGGATGCGGTGTATAAAAAAAATGGGGTGTGACAGATGGCGACTCTGCTGGGGATATAACCAGAATTCGAGCTTTCATATTGACTTGTTTGGCTTTATTTAATTTTGATATTATATATTGTTGGCCTAAATGTGTTCTTTGCCTACATGTTTATCGTTTTGATATTATTTGAATTACAATATAAACTGTCTTCTCTTTCGCACCCATCTGAGTCTTCTGAGATACTTTATATTCGGAGATGCGGTATACGCTCCCGAGCTTGAGATACCAGAGATGCGGCAACGCTCCTGGGAAGGATTCTGTAGTCACCTATGATTTAGGATGGAAAGGGACCAACAGTGAGGCCGGAAAGCCCTGCTACCGGTAAAGCTGTCCCTTGCCGACTCGAGTTGTCCGCTCGTTTCATTGACAGTCTAGAGACCTAACTCCACCGGATTGAACCGGGCCTCATCTCTCTTCCACTTCAATCATGGTGGCTAGCCAAATGCTACAAAATGGTTATGAACCGGGAAAAGGATTAGGGGTTTTGCTACAAGGAATTATAAACCCTGTAGATCCGTGTGGTAGCCACAACTTCTTTGGATTAGGCTTTAAGCCTACCGCAGCAAATAGAAAATGGGCAAAAGAACATAAGAAGAAGGCTTGGAAATTGACAAGTCTAGTTCCACACATTAGCCAATCTTTCACGAAAGCTCAAAAGGAAGAAAATCAATACCTATATGCTAACAAGGATGTGGATGAAATATGTCAAGGCCTCAAGGAAGTGTTTTATGAAGTAAACATGTTTCAGATGGGTGAAGGCCCTAGCCATGCGGATGTGCAGTTCGTCGGGCCAAATATCAAGCTCACTAACTGGGAAGCCACTCCTCTCCCCACAAGGAAGGAGTATTGGTAGTTTATTTTGTTGTTTCGTTTTTCTTTCTTTTGTATTTTGGACTATTCTCAGGGTTGTAGTCCACATAGTTTAGTTGCTCTGTTTTCATGTTAATACTCCTATCATTTCCGATTCAATGAAAGGAAATTCAGGTTTTCTAGTAAATTTATCTTTTCTTCCCTCTTTTAAGTTTTATTATTTTTATCTTATTTCAGTTATGTTAATACTGGCTCCGATAACATGGCATGTACGTGGAGTTCACATTTAGATCCTAAAAAGTTGTCAAATCTCGAATCAGCAAACCAAACGGTAGAGGAATACGATGAAGGTGAAGCTGATAAAGAATTCAAAAAAGGATTGGATCAATTTGAGGATAAGACCAAACCCAATTTAGATGACACTGACATAATAAATTTGGGAACGAGTGAGGAGGTTAGAAAAATAAAAATAAGTATTCATGCAGATCAGAATATCAGGAATGATATTGTTCAAATTTTGATCGAGTATAAGGATGTCTTTGCTTGGTCTTATGATGATACGCCGGGTCTAAGCACGGATTTGGTAGTCCACAAACTGCCTACATACCCTGATTTTTCACCGGTCCAGCAAAAGCAAAGAAAGTTTAAAACTAACATGAGCGACAAAATCAGAGAGGAAATCATGAAGCAATTGAATGCGAACGTGATCAGGTTCGCTCAGTACACCCCATGGTTGGCTAATGTGGTGCCTGTATCGAAGAAAGATGGCAAAATCAGAGTTTGTGTTGATTATAGGGATTTGAACAAAGCAACCCCTAAAGATAACTTTCCGCTACCCAATATTCATATCCTTATTGATAATTATGCCAAACATGAGATCCAATCTTTCGTGGATTGCTATGCCGGATATCACCAGATCTTGATGGATGAAATAGATGCAGATAAGACTGCTTTCACCACCTTGTGGGGTACTTATTGCTATAGGGTCATGCCGTTTGGTTTAAAAAATGCGGGAGCTACGTACATGAGAGCTATGACTACTATTTTTCATGACATGATGCACAAGAAAGTAGAAGTATATGTTGATGATGTCATTATCAAATCTAAGACACGAGTCGATCACGTAGATGTCTTGAGGAAATTCTTCAAAAGGTTGCGAAAGTATAATCTTAAGCTCAATCCAGCCAAGTGTGCATTTGTAGTTCCATCCAGAAAACTTTGGGGCTTCATAATTAGCCGTAGAGGCATTGAATTGGACCCCGCCAAGGTAAAATCCATTCGAGAATTGCCGCCTCCGAAGAATAAAACTGAGGTCATGAGTTTTCTTGGAAGACTGAATTATATAAGCAGATTCATTGCTTAGCTCAGCACTAAATACGAACCGATATTTAAGTTGCTAAAAAAGGATGCTGCTATCCAATGGACAGACGAATGTCAAGAATCATTTGATAAGATTAAAGAATATTTGGCAAATCCTCCCATGCTGGTCCCACCGAAACCTGTTTGCTTTGGTCAATTATACCAGCAGAGGATGACGCAAGCTTACAATAAGAAGGTACGTCCTAGAAAATTCGAGGTCGGCCAACTTGTTTTAAAACGCATCCTTCCACACCAAGAAGAGGCTAAAGGAAAGTTTGCTCCAAACTGGCAAGGTCCATACATAGTTAACCAAGTACTATCAAATGGAGCTTTGCAGCTTGCGGATCTGGACGAAAAAATGACAGAAAAGCTATCAATGCTGATTCAGTCAAAAGATATTATATTTGACACACTTGTGCTTAACATTCTCAAGTTGAGATGACGAAAGGCCATCGTTCTACTTAACTAAATGCCATTAATCCCTTGTCAGCCCTTCGAGCCTTATTTACCTTTCCTTGCTTACCCTCTTTGGAGCCGGAAAAAAAAATGCATTACCATTGAACTACGTTCGACCTGATTCCTAAATGGATACGTAGGCAGCCCTCTCTTGGGGTTCGGTCCGACAAAATAAAAATTAAAAAAATCCTGGTATTTTAAAAAAAAAATGAGATATATATCCTATTGTCACTTTTACATGGCTCCCAAGTTGTAATTTATCCTAAATAAAAAAAAAATCCTTTCCTTTGTCCATTAAAGACCTTCCGATCAATTTTTGAGAATGTCAAGCCTTGTGTGTTCTATATATATATATATAAAAGGGCTTGTAGGTGAAAACCCATAAAGGCACCACAAGATTCAAAAATAAAAAAAAAAATCTTATTGGTGAAAACCCATGGAGGCACCACAAGATATCAAAAAAAAAATCAAAAAAAAAGAAAATCAAAAAAAATCAAAAAAAAAAATCTTATTGGTGAAAACCCTCAGAGGCGCCATAAGACAATGATGAAAGAAACAATCCAAATTAGAGGGGTCAATTGAGAAAATCCTAGAAGGAATCACTTTAGTCAAACAAAGTTTTCATGACAGGACAAAGATCAAGAATGATTTGATTTGATTGAAAGGTGCAGCCTAATTCGAGATTAGACAATTTTGAAGGTCTACTCCAAGTTGCATGGCATGCGTTATTGAAGTCAATATACACCTCCAAATAAGCTTTCCTACTTTATTGGTAGAAATACCTTCTATTCAAACATGTTGTTTTTATTCTTTTTTTTTGTTTGTTTTCCTTATTTCATTTTTACACCGCTCTGTTTTTTTTTTGGGGGTAAGTCTCACACCAAATGCAAAATAAAGAAAAACGAGCAAAATTGACCATGGCTCCCAGTGAAGTTGAGCAGAGATTGTTGGGCACTCACCACCTTGACAAGGACAGAGAGCCAGTTAAGATAAGTGTTAAAAATGAAGCATTTGAAAGTGAAGAGCAGAATCGTACTGAAACAAACAGAGATGCAACAGAATTTGAAAAAACAAAGAATCAAGCTCGCCAACCAATTAGTTGAATCAACTATATCAAGTTGGGGCAGAGATAAGGAAAACCTCCAAGGAACTCAAGGCCACAAACCAACCATAAATTTTAAAACTCACATTTTTTTCCTCTCTTTGTTTGAACAGGGGCAAAGCAAGCTTGTGAAATTTCGTGAGGAAAAAAACAAGTATAGCAAGCTAAGTTTTCTTGAATTTTTTTTTTTTTTTTTGTTATACTCCTATAATTATAGGTACATATCAATATAATAATAATAATAAAACCCCGCATATTCAAGACTGGGTCATTTTTTTTCTTTTCTAACAAAGAAAAAAAAATCCTAATCTTATCTCGTCTTCATAGGGCACCATCCCCTAGTTGACATCTTATCTCGTCTTCATAGGTCACCATCCCCTAGTTGACATCTTTTCGTCTTCATATGGCACCATCCCCTAGTTGACATCTTTTCGTCTTCATAGGGCACCATCCCCTAGTTGAATCTTATCTCGTCTTCATAGGGCGCCATCCCCTAGTTGACATCTTATTTCGTCTTCATAGGGCACCATCCCCTAGTTGACATTCTTTTCGTGTTCATAGGGCACCATCCCCTAGTTGACATCTTATCTCGTCTTCATAGGGCTCCATCCCCTAGTTGACATCTTTTCGTCTTCATAGGGCACCATCCCCTAGTTGACATCTTATCTCATCTTTATAGGACATCATCTCCTAGTTGATATCTTATCTCGTCTTCATAGGGCGCCATCCCCTAGTTGACATCCTTTTCGTCTTCATAGGGCACCATCCCCTAGTTGACATCTTTTTCGTCTTTATAGGGCACCATCCCCTAGATCTTATCTCGTCTTCATAGGGTACCATTCCCTAGTTAACATCTTTTTCGTCTTCATAGGGCGCCATCCCCTAGTTGACATCCTTTTCGTCTTCATAGGGCACCATCCCCTAGTTGACATCTTTTTTGTTTTCATAGGGCACCATCCCCTAGTTGACATCCTTTTCGTCTTCATAGGGCACCATCCCCTAGTTGACATCTTATCTCATCTTCATAGGGCACCATCCCCTAGGTGACATCTTTTTCGTCTTCACCGGGCACCATCCCCTAGTTGATATTTTATCCATCTTCATTGGGAACCATCCCCTAGTTGAATCTTATCTCATCTTCATAGGGCACCATCCCCTAGATCTTATCTTGTCTTCATAGGGTACCATTCCCTAGTTGACATCTTTTTCGTCTTCATAGGGCGCCATCCCCTAGTTGACATCCTTTTCGTCTTCATAGGGCACCATCCCCTAGTTAACATCTTTTTTGTTTTGATAGGGCACCATCCCCTAGTTGACATCCTTTTCGTCTTCATAGGGCACCATCCCCTAGTTGACATCTTATCTCATCTTCATAGGGCACCATCCCCTAGGTGACATCTTTTTCGTCTTCACCGGGCACCATCCCCTAGTTGACATTTTATCCATCTTCATAGGGCACCATCCCCTAGTTGAATCTTATCTCATCTTCATAGAACACCATCTCCTAGTTGACATGTTATCTCGTCTTCATAGGGCGCCATCCCCTAGTTGACATCCTTTTCGTCTTCATAGGGCACCATCCCCTAGTTGACATCTTTTTCGTCTTCATAGAGCACCTTCCCCTATATCTTATCTCGTCTTCATAGGGTACCATTCCCTAGTTGACATCTTTTTCGTCTTCATAGGGTGCCATCCCCTAGTTGACATCCTTTTCGTCTTCATAGGGCACCATTCCCTAGTTGACATCTTTTTTGTTTTCATAGGGCACCATCCCCTAGTTGACATCCTTTTCGTCTTTATAGGGCACCATCCCCTAGTTGACATCTTTTTCGTCTTCATAGGGCACCATCCCCTAGTTGACATCTTATCTCATCTTCATAGGGCACCATCCCCTAGGTGACATCTTTTTCGTCTTCACCGGGCACCATCCCCTAGTTGACATTTTATCCATCTTCATAGGGCGCCATCCCCTAGTTGAATCTTATCTCATCTTCATAGGACACCATCTCCTAGTTGACATCTTATCTCGTCTTCAAAGGGCGCCATCCCCTAGTTGACATCCTTTTCGTCTTCATAGGGCACCATCCCCTAGTTGACATCTTTTTCGTCTTCATAGGGCACCTTCCCCTAGATCTTATCTCGTCTTCATAGGGTACCATTTCCTAGTTGACATCTTTTTCGTCTTCATAGGGCGCCATCCCCTAGTTGACATCCTTTTCGTCTTCATAGGGCACCATCCCCTAGTTGACATCTTTTTTGTTTTCATAGGGCACCATCCCCTAGTTGACATCCTTTTCGTCTTCATAGGGCACCATTCCCTAGTTGACATCTTTTTCGTCTTCATAGGGCACCATTCCCTAGTTGACATCTTATCTCATCTTCATAGGGCACCATCCCCTAGGTGACATCTTTTTCGTCTTCACCGGGCACCATCCCCTAGTTGATATTTTATCCATCTTCATAGGGCGCCATCCCCTAGTTGGCATTTTAGGAAATAAATCTTCCTATTTTTCTTCTTCATGTCTTCACAGGGCATGACAATCCCGCATCACATTTTTATAAGCGAAAATCCTAATTCTTTCCCATGCATTCATTAGGATAACTTCCTTTGGTTGCATCATTAAGAATAGGGTCCTTATATTATCACGCTCCTAGCTTAAAATTTTATCCATTCATTCATTTATTTTTAGATTATAGTTTTTCTAATAACTCACAAAATTTTCCTAGTGTAAACTGGGGCAGAAAATTTTGTTTGTTTTGTTTCGTCTACTTTGATGGCTTGCAGGTTTTCTGCGAAGCACAGGATTATCCAAGAATGGAATTTCATCTCCGGTCAGAATATAGAAGAATGATCAGGTTGAAGATAGTTAGAGTCAGCTCTGTATCTGTAGTGGCCTAACATCTCAAGAGACATCTTATTTGCTTCTGATAAGGAGAATAAGCATCCAAAGTATTCTATGGACTGTTCTTTGACAGAGTGTCAATGACTCAATCCAAGTTGCAGGTTCAAATCTCAAATCCTAACTTCAAGATCAAATCTTGAGATCGAGGTACCCACTAGAAGAAGGTGAGGCGATAACTGAAGATCCAAGAAGAAGATCTGAAGCAAGAGAATCAAGACAATTAGAATAGATAGGATTTTGTATCTTTCATTTTTAGTTTCATTTTTTTTTCTGATATAATAAAAAGAGCCACGAACCGAAAAATCGACGGGACCTCAAATCGACTCTCCAATTCATCCACTCATTCCTACACCTATTTGAACTACACGTGACCTGATTCTCTTATAACCCGAGATATGTAGGATGCCCAAAGCCAGGGCTCGGTCACACTTCTTTCCCACTTATTTACGTATTATTATTGAATTAAGGGCTGAGCCAAAAATTAGTCATGTTTACTTCTTTGTTTGAAAATTCTTCATATTTCCAAGCAAAGAGGGGCATTCTGTAAACACCTAATTTTTGACCCAAACCTAATATTTTTATACCATTTTAATGTTCAAATAATTTTTATTTTATTTTATTTTTACTTATTTAAAATATTTTTTTAAAAAAAAAAAATACCCTACTTCCCATTACCTCCAACATTCCCCTAACTTTCCCATTAAAACTAAAAAAAATTACCCTACTTCCCATTACCTCCAACACTCCCCTAACATTCCCATTAAAATTAAAAAAAAAATTACCCTACTTCCCATTACCTCAAACATTTCCCTAACTTTCCCATTAAAACTAAAAAAAAATTACCCTACTTCCCATTACCTCCAACATTCCCCTAACTTTCCCATTACCTTCAACATACTACATACTTACACACTCCCTATATAAACACACACATAAAACAAGGAAAACATATGGACTAATTTGAGAAAAAAACCCACACACATGCACACATAAGGAACACATAGGGGAGAATAAAAACCAAAAATTCCTCACATCAAAAGACTTTGAGTTTTGGTCACGGTTTAAGTTCGAGGCTTCTTCTTGTTGTTGTTAGGAATTATTTTCGAAAGAGGTAACCCTTAATCTTCCTTTATTATGTAGTTTAAACGATTGCATGAAACTTGATTCAATATTATGAAGTTTCTTAAACTCACAAGCGTTGAACCTATTTTAATTTCGATGTTATTAATTTGAGGTTTGTTTAGATTTTAAAATCATAAAATTAAAGTAAAAGTTTGAATAAGGTTATTTTCAATGATTTCTTATGTTATCTAGTGTGTATATTTCATTACTTTTACATAGTTTGTGCTCTACATTTTAAAAAAAAAAAATACAATTCGTTTGTTGGTTTGAACTAATATTCATAAAAATGTTTTCGATTTTTGCGTAAGATAATGTTTAGAGTTGTTAATGTTAGAAGACATAGCGGTACATCTAATTAGTGCGCGATTAGTGTAATTGTGTTTAAACTAGAACAAGAACATAAGATTCATGCATGCATGCATGCATGCACGTAAAAATAGAAAAGAGGACACATGCAAAAAAAAAAAAAAAAAAAAAAAACCGTAAGTGAGAAAAAGTGAGAAGGGTAGAAAGAATAACATAAAACACGCTAAAAGAACGGGGGAGGCTAGGGAGTAAAGAAAAATAACACACAGCAAATAAGAGATATTTTTGAAGATTGTGGTTCGGAGTGCGAGTGTTAGCCCCAGTTTGAGTTTCAGCGAGTCGTTCTTGCTTCTATGTATTCAATCTATTTTATCACATAAGTTCTTATTTAGTTCTTTTCTACTCTATTTCATTAACATCATCGTGAAACAAAGTATGAATAAATTATATGAGTTTTCTTTTTTATGTATGGATTAGTATGTAGAGATGATAACTTACATGACATTATCGTCAGTTGCATGTTTTAATTATCCAAACAATTACATATTTACTCCAAATTTGGGAGTTGATAAAACTAATTATTGTTGGGCTAATAAACATTTTTATTCTTTTTAATTATTTGGGTCATTCATGAATACCATTGTTTCCATGCCGTTGTTAACTTCAATTAATGCACTAATAACGTGATTGGATATAGGATGTTTAAAATGGAAACAAAATGCCTTACTATTTAAGAATTTAATTAATATTCGGCTACTATGTTTCAATCATAAATTAATGAAAATGAAAAGAATGTGGTTAAAAATCATCTTTATTTAATGCTCTATTTTTTTTATTTTTTTTTTTAACTTTGGCTTTTAATGTGAACTTTCTTTTTCTTTTCTTTACAAATATTAGACTATAAACTTAATTTACTATCCTTGGCAGGAACACTTCAACCAATTTCCACTAACCTGTGATTCAATAAAATATCCTTTAAAAAGTTTAATGTACAAGCGAAAATTAACGCTAAAGTTGGAAAGCCCTGCTATCGACCATTCGTTATAATTAAATTAATTTACCTTTTGAAGACGATTAGATTGGGTTGGATAGGTTTTAAACCCATTAGGTTCTTATTTAGATTAGGAAAATGAGGACGACTCATAAATGCCATAAAGGCGTGAGAAATATATTCAAATTTTGTGGTGTGACCGAAAAGTACTACTATCGGTAAGCCACACATCAATATAATAAATAATTTCAAAATAAATTAAAAGCGGGAGGCAAACAACTTTTAGGTTAACAAATATTGTGAATCCAAAATAAAAAAAAAATTAAGTTAAGCCAGACGTAAGTCATTAAAGCGACCGTGCTAGAACCACGGGACTCGAGGGGTGCCTAACACCTTCCCCTCGGTCAATAGAATTCCTTATCCAGATTTCTAGTTCGCAGACCAAAAAATAAAAAAATTAGAGAGTCATTTCCTTTTGAATAGGGATTCAATAAGGTGACTTGGAACACCCAAACTCAATTCCAAGTGGCGACTCTGTAAACAAAATAATCCCTTTTTCAAAACGTTACTTCAATTGGAAAAACCCATTTTCTCTAAAACCAACTGCCTAGCGGGGGTCGGATGCGGTGAAAAAAATGGGGTGTGACATCCTGGAAAATGGAAATTTACCTTCTGTTCAGGACCCTCCTGAAAAATGAGCATATACTTTCTATTCATGACCCTCCTGTCAAATAAAAATTTACTTTATGCTCAGGACCCTCCTGGAAAATAGGAATTTACCTTATGTTCAGGATCCTCCTGAAAAAAAGAAATTTACTTTCTGTTCAGGACCCTCTTGGAAAATGGGAATTTACTTTCTGCTCATGACCTTCCTAGAAAATGGGAATTTACTTTATGTTCAGGACTCTCCTGGAAAATGGGACATTACTTTCAACAAAAAATGAATGAATGAAATCTTTCTTTATCATAATCTTCTTTTGGGATAATTTTTGTTTTAGTTTTGATTTGGGTTTCAGGAGCCCACCTAATGAATAGGGTGGTAAAATTGAAAGTCAGGAACCCACTTGAAGAATAGGGTGATGAAATGGCAAGTCAGGAGCCCGCCTGAAGAACAGGGTGATGAAATGGTGAGTCAGGAGCGCACCTGAAAAATAGGGTGATGAAATGGCAAGTCAGGAGCCCGCCTGAAGAACAGGGTGATGAAATTGAAAGTCAGGAGCCCGCTTGAAAAACAAGGTGATGAAATTAAAAGTCAGGAGCCCGACTGAAGAACAGAGTGATGAAATTGAAAGTCAGGAGCCCGCTTGAAAAACAAGGTGATGAAATTGCAAGTCAGGAGCCCGCCTGAAGAACAGAGTGATGAAATTGCAAGTCAGGAGCCCACCTGAAGAACAAGGGTGAATAAATGGATAGTTAAAGCAACAAAGTGAAGAAATTAAAAGTCAAAGCAATAAAGTGAAGAAATTGAAAGTCAAAGCAACAAAGTGAAGGAATTGAAAGTCAAGCAACAAGGTGAAACAATTGAAATCCAAGCAACAAGTTGAGGAAATTGCAAGTCAAGAGCCCGCCTGAAGAATACGATGATAAAACTTAAGTCAGGATTCCAAAAGAAGCTGCATAGGTAGGATTTTTGTAATTTCATTTATGTTTTTAACTTGTAATTTTTATTTTTTGATGTAATGACAGAGTCGCAGACCGAAACCTCGACGGTACCTCACTCAACTCTCCAACTCGGTTGTCATTCTGCCTTTTGTTTCTTCCTTTGAAAATGGTCAGGTCAAAATTCTGTCTCGTTGTCTACTTCTTTTTATGAAAACACTTTGTGTTTACATGCAAAGAGGGGCATGAAGAGCTGTCACACCCCTTTTTTAACTCCAAAAAAAATTCTATTTTAAGTTCAAAAAGGGTTTTTATTATTAAGTGACAAAAGATGAAAATTTATTTCGAAAAAGGATTATATTTTCATTCAAATTCAGAGTCGCCACTTAACATAATCCGGTGTGCCAAGTCACCTTTAAAAGATCCTTTTCAAAACAATTTTACTCTTTAAACTGGTTTACGAACAGAAATTCAGGCTAAGGAATTCTGTTAACCGAGGGGAAGGTGTTAGACACCCCTCGATCCCGTGGTTCGACCACAATAGCTTGGCGGAGCATATCGGTTAATTTAACACTATGAATGTATAAACCATACAAAGAACGCAAAACAAGAAATCAAATAAACAAAATAAAAATGATCCAAAATTCAGTGTCCAGTCCAATTATACAGTCTCGAAATAGAAAAATATGGAAATATAAACCTACTTTATTCTAGGCTAATCCTAAACTACGCTCCATTGCTTTCTCCACCTACCGTCCCGGACCTTGATCGTGAACGTCCTTCGGGTACAAAATACTTCAGGACATTCCCCGGTGAATAAAAACAAATACCCTCGGGGCATTCCCCGGCGAATGAACACATCTTCAAATCTTGTGCGATAAAGTAAAAGACTATTCACACGCACATTCACACATTCAACGAAACATCATTCCTAAATTTTTGCCTACCCGAACTTTAACTTTTGCCTATCCAATTTGACCTATCATGGTACTATCACACTTCAATACCATCAATATATTAAAATTAACAAATATTCATTCTTTTACCAACGTTTTAATTCCCGCCCCCCAAATCTCATTTTTTTCAATCAAATAATCAACTTCAATATAGAAATAAACAATCAAAGCCACGACAATCATAGATATTCAAACATACGATCAAAACTATATCATCAATCATCACGAAACACGCCAGTCACAACATCAACACATCAAATTGAGTAAAATGAAAAGAAGGAGTTGAGATATTGGACCTCGATGTCACTTTATTCAATCAACTTGAATTGATTTTAAAAGCGATGAGAGCCTAGGGAACCAATGAACCTCGTACATACCCCAACAACGAAATCAGTCCAACTTCGGTATATTCCAACACTATTTTTTGCCAAACCAACCGATAATTACGCGACAGAGGCGAAACTCGCGCTTATATTTACGATCGCATCACCGATTTTTTATGAACTTTTTGACAAGACTCACTCCATCGGAGCTACGCCGGATGGCAGAGGCTGACCGCTGATATTTCTCGATGAGAATTTCTTCGATAAAACCAGAGATGATGGGGTTTCAGTAATACTTGTACCTGACCGAAAACAACCAGTTCCGACGAAGAGTTCGCCGGAAAACTCAAACCCAGATGGTACCTTACTGATTTCTATTCATCTCTCCGATTGAGTGTGGGTGTTTTGATGGAGAAGAAAGAAAAAGAAGAAAAAGTATTTTTCTCTGTTAGGCCAGAGAAAGGAAGAAAAAATGAGGTCCCTTTCTTGGTTGAAGATGATGATTCCCGTATGTGTGTGTATGACGAAGAGAAGGGAAAAAAATGGAGTGTTTTCTCAGTCTGTGTGTGATCTCTCTGTGTGTGTGTGTGATGTATGACTATGGCCAAAGAATATAAAAAATGTGAGAAAAATTGGGTGAGGTGACGTGGGTAGTGAGGTAGGGTATGTGATTAGGATGAAGTTTGTTAGGATGGATTAAAACAAAATAAAATTTGTTAGGAATTTTGTTATGGGTTGTTATTTTGTATTTTTGTGGGATATAATCACACGGGTGAAGGCACGCGGTAAGACGAAGGTAAAATAGTAAAAATACTTTCGGAGAGAGATAAAATTACATGTCTATAGGGGGTGTAAAAAGTTTGATGTTTTTTTGTTGATTAAGTTGTCTCTTCGTGAAAAGATTCTTATTATGAAGAAGAATCAAACATTTTTCAGTCTTATATAGCTAGCAAGTTTAGACACCTGATGCATGTAAGGATAAGAAAAATATTCTTTGACACGTTCGCAGTGAGGGGTGTTGGCAATGGAATTGAAATTCAAAACTAAGAACGATAAAATTAAAGTATAAAAAGAAAGGTTAGATAGACACAAGACGTATCTAACTGGAAACTGAAGAACTTTGATAGCTAAAACCGTTTATTAATGGAACCAACAAGCGCCTAATCTCTTAGATGACTCTCAAGAGGAAAGTTTCCTCAAACAAGCAATTTGTTAAAATTGTCTAGCAATAACGATCTTAGCTCCAACTCTCTCAAGAGTATATTAAATCATCAAAATTATCCGAGTTTAAATAAACTATTCTCAACTATTTATAGTTTAGGCTAACTATTACATAAATTCTAAAAGTGGCATCCTAAAAATTGAAAAACAGCCAAAGCACACTGCTAGGCATGACATACGGTTGTATATGTGGTCATTTGCAGTTCACATGACACTCCGTAGGTTAGATCTAGCTCCTGACTTTTGATATTTCGTACAAGGTACGGTTTGTATGCCGATTATGCGGCCCACATATTATTTCATAGTTGTAGCATCTAAGGACTGAATTTGACAATGTCCAACTCTTGTCATATGATCTATGTACAAACTGTGTGTTATGTGATCCAGTGTGTATCTTTTGCTCTAGTGATATACAGATGTACTCGACTTATGGTGAGGATACAATCTGTTTATCGAAGTTGCGGATCGTATGTTATTTCGCACGTTAAGTCTAAGCTTTCTTCTTCCATTTTGACGTAATATCATAGCGGAAGGAAACCCTAATGCTAAGAACTATAAAGTTATTTTCTCCTTTCATTAAGATTTGTTTGTGTAAGAGTAGACACCTTTAACAATCCTTTAGCTTCCCTAGGATCAAGTTCATATAAATTATAGCCTTTATTGAATAGTGAATAGTTGGTTGGACTTGATTTCGGTCTTAGATTATCTATTGTGCTTCTGTGTTGGTACTAAGTTATCATCCCTAGTAAGAATTTGCAGTTCCATAGTAAAGGTGGAAGTAGAATCCATGAGTTTAGGTATAAAAATACTCTTTGAAAACATCTTTCTTCCTTATATCCTCCCGAAGCATAACCCAACAATTTCTTTTCTTCAAATTTTTGTTTTTAAGCTTCCATTGTAAATGTTTTGATATCTTTTGTGTTGTATAGATGCCCAACTACCTCTACTTCTTAATCATGTTCAGGGGTGGTAGAGGAAGACGTGTGGATAGTGATGGTAGGCTGAGGGTGGGGACTTGGAATATAGGGACTCTTCAGGGTAAGTCCATAGAGCTTGTGAAGATTCTTAGAAAAAGGAGGATTAATATTGCGTGTGTTCAAGAGACCAAGTGGGTAGGGTCTAAGGCTAGGGATGTGGATGGGTACAAGCTTTGGTACTCTGGGAGCGAGAGGCGTAGAAATGGAGTTGGCATCCTAGTAGATGAAGAGTTTAGAGATCAGGTAGTAGAGGTAAAAAGTATCAATGATAGGTTGATGACTATTAAGTTGGTTATTCGGGGGTTTACCCTAAACATGTGTAGTGCTTATGCGCCGCAAATGGGCTTGGAGGGGGAGGAGAAGATGTGGTTTTGAGAGGCTTTGGATGAGGTGGTGAGAGGCGTGCCTAGCTCGGAGAAGATTGTTGTAGCAGGAGATTTCAACGGGCACATCGGGGCGTTACCGGGAGGCTTTGGTGATGTGCATGGTGGTTTTGGTTTTGGGGAAAGAAATGAAGAGGGGGCTACTCTATTGGAGTTCGCAAGGTCCTTTGGGCTGGTGGTGGTGAACTCGGGCTTCCCGAAGAAGGACAATCACCTGATCACCTTTCGAAGCGCGATAGCCAAGACCCAGATTGACTTTTTGTTGCTTAGGAAAGGGGATAGGGTGTTGTGTAAGGACTGTAAGGTCATCCCGAGTGAGAATCTTTCGACCCAGCATAGGCTTTTGGTTATGGATTTGGGTATAAAGAAGAATAAAAAGAGGAGGGGTGAGGAGTGTAGACCTAGAATTAAGTGGGGCGGCCTGACGCCAGTGAAGGCGTGGGAGATAGAAGAGAAGTTGGCGGGAATGGGGGTGTGGGAGCGTATGGGGGACGTGGATAGTATGTGGGATAGAATGGCTAGGTGCATCAGGGAGAATGCTAGTGAGGTGTTGGGTGTTTCTAGGGGTCGGGCCGGGCATCATCGGGGGGATTGGTGGTGGAATGATGAGGTTAAGAAGAAAGTGAGGGCCAAGAAAGGGGCGTATGCTAAGTTGGTTGAGAGTAAGGACGATGAAGAGAAGCGAGTAAACAGGAAAGAGTACAAGTTAGCTAGGAAAGAGGCTAAGTTAGCAGTTACGGCGGCTAAGACGGCGGCCTTTGAGAGCTTGTATGCAGGGTTACAGGAGAAAGGAGGGGAAAAAAAGTTGTTTAGACTCGCTAAGGCCAGGGAGAGGAAGGGTCGTGACCTCGACTAGGTGAAGTGCATTAAGGGGGAGGACGGTACAGTGTTGGTGGAGGACGACCACATTAAGAATAGATGGCAGTCGTATTTTCATAGGCTCTTGAATGACGAAGGGGATAGAGCTATTGTGTTAGGGGAGCTGGAGCACTCAGAGGAGTGTCAGGATTTTAGGTATTGTAGACGTTTTAAGGTAGAAGAGGTTAGAGAGGCTGTTCGCAGGATGCGAAGGGGTAGGGCGACGGGACCGGATGAGATACCGGTGGATTTTTAGAAGTTCGCTGGAGAGGCTGGTGTAAAGTGGTTGGCTGGATTGTTCAACGAGATCTTCAGGACGATAAAAATACCCGAGGCTTGGAGGTGGAGTACCATGATCCCGCTCTATAAGAATAAGGGTGACATTTAGAGTTGCAATAACTATAGGGGGATTAAGTTATTGAGTCACTCTATGAAGATTTAGGAGAGAGTGGTCGAGGTGAGGCTGAGACGGATAGTGCCTATCTCGAAAAACCAGTTTGGATTCATGCCTGGCTGCTCGACGACGGAGGCAATTCACCTGGTACAGAGGTTGGTGGAACAGTATAGGGAAAGGAAGAAGGACCTGCACATGGTGTTTATCGACCTGGAGAAGGCATACGACAAAGTCCCCAAAGAGGTGCTGTGGAGATGCTTGGAGGTGAGTGGAGTCCCACTGGCATATATCAGAGCAATTAAGGACATGTATGATGGTGCGAAAACGCAGGTGAGGACGGCGGGAGGAGACTCAGAGCATTTCACTGTCTTGACAGGTTTGCATCAGGGATCTACTCTTAGTCCCTTTTTGTTTGCTTTGGTGATGGACGTGTTGACGCGGCGTATTCAAGGGGAGGTGCCTTGGTGTATGCTTTTTGCAGATGATGTAGTTTTGATTGATGAGACGCGAGGGGGTGTGAATGACAAATTAGAGGTGTGGAGACAAACTCTTGAGTCTAAAGGGTTCAGGTTGAGTAGAAGCAAGACAGAGTATTTGGAATGCAAGTTTAATGACGTGAGGCTGGAGGAGGAGGTGGTAATGAAGTTGGAATCACAAGAGGTATGTAAGAGGGATAGTTTCAAGTATCTCGGGTCCGTGATTCAGGGTAACGGTGAGATTGACGAGGATGTCTCGCACCGTATTGGGGCGGGATGGATGAAGTGGAAGCTCGCGTCGGGGGTGTTGTGTGATAAGAAGCTGCCGCCCAAGCTGAAAGGCAAATTCTACAGAGTGGTAGTCCGTCCGGCCATGTTGTATGGAGCGGAGTGTTGGCCAGTTAAGAACTCCCACATCCAGAAAATGAAGGTGGCAGAAATGCGGATTTTGCGTTGGATGTGTGGGCTGACTAGAGGGGATAGAGTTCGGAACGAGACTATCAGGGAGAAGGTTGGGGTGACTCCAGTGGAGTATAAGATGCGGGAAGTCCGATTGAGATGGTTCGGGCACGTGATGAGGAGGGGAATGGATGTCCCGGTTCGTAGGTGTGAGAGGCTAGCTTTGGATGGTTTTAAGCGGGGTAGGGGCAGGCCGAAGAAGTACTGGGGTGAGGTGATTAGGCGGGACATGGAGCAGTTATAGCTCACCGAGGACATGACCCTAGATAAGAAGATCTGGAGGACACAAATTAGGGCAGACGGCTAGGGCCAGTTTGGGTCGCTAGTGTAGGGAATTACTTGGGGGGGGGTATTATTCTTGTTAGGATACCTTGTTCCATGTTTTATTACGAATCTGTTTGCTGTTTGCTTTCCTCTGTTTTTATTACCTACGGGTGTCGGATTTATGTTATGTTTTCTTGTTCTATGTTGTACTATGTATATGTGTAGTATCTCGTGTCTCGAGCCGGGGGTCTATCGGAAACAGCCTTTCTACTTCTTTAGAGGTAGAGGTATGGACTGCGTACATCTTATCCCCCCAGACCCCACTATGTGGGAATACACTGGGTTTGTTGTTGTTGTTGTTTCTCCTCATTCTTTTGTTGAATTTTTCTAATATTTTCTTTTCGTTCCTTTAATTTGTGATAGTAGGTTTCATGCTCGTCTAACTTTTTGGACCTTTCATTTTCATTATAACTTAAATACCTTGTGAGTATAATTTTAGTATCAATTTCGTTTGGCCACATTTTTTAAATGGTTTCTCCAAAACCAAGAAATGATTAAAATTGTAACACCCCGTAAATTTTTTCGTACACTTATCGCGATTATATGGAGTCCTAAAGGCTTGCGTATGGGTTAAATTAAGTTTATGGTGTTCGGAAGTATCCCGTCAATAGTTGTATGTGTAGGTATTGGAATAAGATTTTCAACGATATAAAGTTTGCCCAAAACAGAGGAGTATTTCATATAAGCGAGCACATTCGAAATTTCAAAACGGTGGCCGGGAAGCCTATGAACAGTAAATCTGCAGGAAAATTACTGCAGCTAGGCAATTATTTTTTTGGATCAACTTTAGACGATCATAACTCCTTGTACAAAAAGAACTGTGTGAGCTGCTATATATCGACGAAAAGCTCCGAGAGTCTTATTTCCGATGAAATTAGTTTCATCCAAATCCATTGTCTGAGTAAGGAGCTATACCCGTTTTACTACAGCCTATAAAAAAAAAATAGAATCGTGGGACAGATTTTTGGGTCAACTTTAAACGACCATAACTCCTTGTACAGGAAGAACTGGGTGGTATACTTTATATGAAAATGAAAGCCCTTTGAATTATATTTCCAATTCAATTGGTTTCACCCGAATCCGATACCGGAGCAAAAAGTTATGATCGATTTACTTCAGCCTGTCAAAACTGTCCACTGGGGACAGATTCGGATTTTTTTAAATTTTTAGGGCAAAATGGTCATTTTCTATTACCTCTTGGACGAAAATGGGTCTTTATAAACCTACACTTAGCCTCATATATATCATATACCATCCAATTATTAAGAGAAGGTGAAACCCTAGCCTAATTTCAACTTCAAATATTTTGTGATTCAACCGTAGAAAATTCGAATTGGTTCCGTAGTTGTGTTCACCATCTCGAAAGCTTCGTGAAGCACCCCATGGTTATGTAAGGAGGATTCTAAATACAAGAGTTCATTGTTAAGGTATGAATATTGTTTATTCTTGATTCTTATCCATGAATAAGTATTGATAAAGGATTATGAGTATTGTCTTGGTGTTGGAAGATAACTAAAAACATAGTTATGAATTGTTTTGTATAAATTGTTAGTAGTAAATTATGAAAGTTGTTGTATTGGATTATGGAGGTTGAATTGTGGTGATATATCATTATATTAGTGGTTATGTATGCCCAGTGATCATGTTGGTATTGGATGGTGATTAAGAAGGGAAATAAAGGCTAAGAGTGATGTTGAGAGATATTTCATGAAAATGCATGATATGTGAATGTAATAAGAGTATAAGAGGATGTATGTATCACTCTTATTGATGAGTTAAAGGATTACTTCCTAGACATTATTTGGTGAAGTTAATACCTAAATGGTAAGGTTTGGTTGCTAATACTAGTTTGCCACAAATGACTTATTGTAGATAAGTGTTCGAAGAGTACGGGAAGCCAAGTTGGACTTGTATTGAAGTGGTTATATCAAGGTATGTAAGACATACTCTATCTAATCTTTGGCATGAATAATGACCCATGGCACTCTCAAGTAAGCTTCCAACATTGTCCTACGACACTACCAATTGAACTTGTTTTCACTTTTAAGATGTTCGGCTAGTCAAAAAAATGTCCATATACTATTGTTGACTCCGAAATGGTTTAATGAGGTGTCCATGATTCTCTACTTCATTTTCATGATATTGATTACCTATTTACATGTTTTCCTATTGAGGTATCATGGTTTCAAGTTCCATAGGGTGTGACCACAAAGTAACCAATCTCAAAGATTAATTGAATTAAGAAATGGAATGTCTGTATTTTAAATTGATGATATGATGTATTGTATTAGTACCACTGATCAGTTGGCCATTGTATGACATATGTTATGTATTGATAAGGATTGCGGGAAGTAATGATATGAAAGTAATGTGCAGGTATCCCATCAGCTCTTTTAAGTGTGGTCTACTCATACTGTTTATTCACTGGTATCTGGGTTCTGTTGATCTTTTGTATCTCATCTTGATACTCACTGCCTTACATACTCAGTACATATTTCCGTACTGACGTCCCTCACGGGGGACCCGTATTCATGCCTGCAGGAACAGGTACTTCAGGTCGTACACCTCCGCAGTAAGAGCCAGGACATTCTGTTGTTAGTGGTGAGCTCCAGTTGTTTCGGGGCATCCCAAGTCGTTTCTATATGTATTTTTGGTATTTGTATAAAAGTCTTTCGTGGGCGGGAGTTTGTCCCGACCCTAACTCAGTTGTGTATCTATGTAGAGGCTTTTGTAGACATATTGTACAGCCATAGGAGTGTTTGGTTGATAGACGTGATGGCTCTGATGGCCAATTACTGTTTATATATATATTTATACGTGTCTGCTGGGCTGATACAGGTACTGTTTTCTTCTATTTACAACGAAGTGCTGCCCAAATTTCTAATTTTCATAAGTAATGTAAATGTGAAAGTATAGGTTATGAACGGGTTCTCCCGGGCCTCCTCGGCTACGGGAGCCAGTCCGCTCCAATGGGATTTGGGGTATGACAAAAATAGCAGGTACATCACATAGGGTAGATAGTTCTTTTGCTTTTTGGAACAAACTATCTATTCTTTTACCTAAATTTCTGGCCATATTTGGTACACAAACAAAAGAAAGAAACTTTCTTTGATAGAAAAATATATGAATGATATACTTATTCGTGAATGAGATTTGTTAATACCACGTAGTAAAATGATTTCAAGTAGATCTGGGTAATTTGGTTTAAATTTGGTAATGCATTTATTAGGGTAATTTGATCTTGACCGTATTTTTTCTAAAAATGCTTGAAAATTCAAAATTTCAAGTAGAATTTCATACCATATTTTCGAAGTTGTAAATCCCCAATGATCAATGGATGACGACATGATGTTGCACATCTCTCTCTCTATATATATGATATTCTAAAAGCGACAAGTCTCATAGTTGAAAGTTAATTTACGAAAACACGCTTCAATAGTTGATTAACTTGTTAATATTGGTTAGTAAAATAGTTTCAAATAAATCTAGATAATTCGGTCTGAATCTCATAATAAATTTATTAGGAAATCTAATTTTCAAAGAATTAATATTTTTCTTAAAATGCTTAAAAATTCAAATTCCAACTAGAAATTCTAATCATATTATGGAAGTTGTAAAATTCTAATAACTAGTAGATGATGTTGCAAATATGAAATGGATCGAGAGTAAATCTTGTTTGCTCACTAATTATTCATATTGCAATTGCTATATAATATTTCAGAAGAAAATAAATCGAGCTAACTTAAAATATAGCCAATTTATCCAAAAATAGTGGACAATCTAGGATTTTAGAATATAGATGCACCATTAAAAAAATATACAAAAGTATTAACAGGGCATTAGTGGCTGTTTTTCTAAGTAAATAGCTCCACACTCAATCAAGTATACCATCACCAGTTTTAGAGCATGAACACCGACATATAATAATTAGTATTAGTATTTTTAGAAATAACAGTAGCGATTATATAATATTGTATATTTAGCTATATGACGTAATATTTTATGTTACGCTGTATATTTTCAAAAAATTTATGTTATTTAACTAACATCTCTGGTAAAAGATTTTTTTTTCTTAAAAAAAAGGTAAGCCAAGTTCAAAAATGAAACACAAGTTCTACAATACATAAAAGAATAAATTATAATTAGCGTGGAAATATATCTTGAAGACTAACATGATAAGCCACCACATTTTTGGTTCATCTCATAAAAGATACACCATTCAATGTAATGTAATTTAACTAACACGTCACAAATATAGGTTATAATGCAGTGATAAGACTACTAAATTTTTAATTAAAGGTGTCGAACTCGAGCTTTATTGAGAGTACTACTTTCATAATAACCCTAACGGTGCACGATCTAAATTAGTTGAAACTCCAATATGAATACAGCAAGCGGACTGTAAAACAAAAAAAAAGGAACTTGCATGTCTTTTTCTTTGATTTTTTATTTTATTGTATGACAACTTACATACACTTTATTCTTTATTTCCTATCTTAATTATATATAGTTTTTCTACTCTCACCAACTTAATTCCCAATATATGATAATACACATTTGATCCAAATTAATTAACATATAACTAATTTGGTAAAGAGTTGATAATTTCACTATGATTAGGCAAGTCGAAAAAGTAGGTAGTAGTGGTTGTCATTAAACGCTTTGAATTTCTTAAGAAACCAATTTTCTTGGAAAATAATAAAATAGTTTTTTTTTTTTTTTTTCTTGTGGTGTGAGAAGACTTCAATTGAAATGCTATTTTTTAAAAAAATACTTTTCAGAAGGGTGCTAAAAAATACAGTTGGTGTAACAAAAATAATAACATACCTAGTGAAATTTTTTAAGTGAAATTCGAGAAAAATTATGTGTACACAAATTTTATCACTATCTCATGAAGATAAAAAAACAGTTTTCAAAAAATCCTCAACTCAAACAAAACAAATCTGAATATAAGAAAAAAATAGAAAACGAGATACAAAACATAACAACTACCAAGAAAGGTTGGTGTATCATGTATGTATGAGATATTAACGTTTGAACAATATATATTACTATGTGTTACCTAAACAAAAAGGAGAAAAAACAAAAATATTGTTGTTGTGGCCTAGTGGTCATTTCACCTACCAAAATGGGAAAATCCAAATAATGATGAAATTAGTCAGAGCTCAAAATGTCAAACAATTTTTTTGCCATATACTCTATTTCCTCAGTAAAAAGTAACAGTAGAATACATTTAAAACAAATATATAGAAATTTATTCAACCAAAAGAAAAAATTTAATCGACTCTCAAACTTTCGAACATAAATTAAAATGGATGGGTCAAGTATTATTTTATGTATTATATTTATTGTGCAAATACAATGCAAGACTAATTTAAGATCATATAGGAAAATCATAATCTATGAACAAAAGCAAAGGGACTCAAACAGTTTTAACCAAAGAAATAACATTCATTTGCAATGTTAAAGCATTAGGGCAACTTAGATCTCTTTTAGGAAAGTTGTCATTTCAAATGTTATTTTCATTAGATACGAAAATAATTTTTCTACCTTCACGAGATAATTGTAGGGTTCGTGTATACTTTACTTATGAAATTTTACTGAGTATTTTGCTGTTGTATTCAGATAGATGATCTTATAATTTGTTATGGGGTTCAACTGTTTATTTGGTGATTAATATAAGCGATCAATTGACAAAAAAGTATACATTTAAACAATTCAAAACGTATAAAAATATTTTTGATTTACTTTATTAAAGCCTCTCATTATTATTTTTTGACTTCGAGCAACAAATATCATTGAGTCGTCTACGAAAGTTGAGCATACCCTTTGAAGGTCTTATACATAATTAAGTTAAATTTTAATTTTCATAAACTGAGGGGGGAGTCCAAATATAATACCTAGAAACACGTACCTCTCATGGAGCATTCAAGCATATGACCTAATAATTAATGATATGGATTTTTTCATCCATTTTAATTTGGTTAATTGAGTTATCTAATACTTATTATTGATGGAAAGTGATCGACAAATATTCTCTGAAAATTAATGACAGAGTCAAAATTTTTATTAAGGGATTCAAAAATGCACACACGAATTAATCGAATGAAGTTCAACATCTACTATATATACATAAAAAAAAATAATTTTAACCATATATTAATAGTGTAATTTTTTATCAAAAAAAATTCAGATGAATTCCCTCATTATATGCTAGCTCGGGCCCTGTCTAAAATTAATCAAGATATCTATAAACTGATCTAAACACCATGAAAAACACAAACAAGTAGATTTAGCTGAAATTTATTTACATTTATTATGCATTTCATATTTAGGTGGTAGATCAAGAGGAGTATTTAGATGAGGATCACCAGGTTCACGTACATTAATATTTTTCTTCATAAATTATACTTTCTCCGTTTCACAATAAATACATATTAAAAAAAAATCAAAGACATAATTATCATGTTTTTCCATTTATCTCTTCAAAAAGCAAAGACACATAATACAACACTCTCAATGCACATTTAATGGAGGGTAAATTTGAAAAAAATTTCCAACATCTGCCTTAAATTATGAATCCTTCACTTATTTTGAAATATAAAAAATACTCCAACAATTCACTTATTATGAAATGGAGGAGGTATATAATAGTGTTATATTTTTTAAAAAAATATTTAAATATAAAAACATAAATCAACATTTAAAATATTTACTTATGCCTCGTTTGGCAATGAAAATTACTTTTTTCTGAAGTTGGAGTTGGAGTTGAAGATAAAGTTGAAGTTGAAGTTATGTTTAACCATGCATATAAATTAAAGTTATTTTTGAACTTATTTTCACTTTTTAAAATAATTTTTTGAAGTTGAAGTTAAAAAATCCATGACCACACATTACATATGTTTTATTTTTTTCACAAAAGTAAAATAATTTTAAAAAAATTCATGCACTCATTTGTTTTGGAAATTCTAAATAAGCTTTTGGTCTATGGAGTAGTGCATAGTTGGTCATGTACATATTGATGAATTATTGACCACCGCAATTGAGCAGTGTCAGTCGACACCCTGTCTGTCGGAGTCGGTGGTGCTGAAGTCACCAAATAATACTCTTCCGTTTCATAATAAGTGAATTGAATTATTAAATTATTTATAAATATTTTAAAATAAGTGAATTATTAAATTTTTTTTTTTCAAGTTTAACCTTATGGACCCACTGGTCCAACATACAAATTTAATTTTTTTAGGGTAAAAGTGTACTGATTTGCTTGATAGAAAAGGATAAAAATAAAAAGTTATGTTAAATTTATATTTTTAATATTTTTTTTCTTAATTTGTGTGTTAAAATTTAATAATTTATTTATTCTAAAACGGAGAGAGTATAATTTAGAAGGAATCCCAAAAATATTTTGTTGAAAGTGTAGATAATTGGATCTTAGATGCTCAAACGTGGGCAAGTCACACCCATTTCCTAAAGAGGGGACTTCATTTATTATTATTATTTTAATAAATAAATATAGTAGTGGATTAAAAATTTTTACTAAAAAAAATTTAGTAGTAAACATATAAATTAATCGAAGAAAATTTAATATTTATTATATATATAAAAAAGATAATTCGATGCAATGAAGCTCCCGTATGCATAGAATTCGAGAAGAATCTCACCACAAGAGTATATTATACGTATTATTATTTTGCATTTCTATCAGATGTTGTTGTTGGGTTCAATTTGCCCCTGAGTATATATGATATTTATATATGTTTTATCTTGTTGTCCTTACTAATAATAGTAGGATTACTTTTGTATTTATTATTTTTCGAATTTTATTACTATCTATTGGCTTCATGTAGTTAAATTATTAATAGCATAAGTTATAATATTGTTTTGCTACTTTCTGCTATTTTTGTTACTATCTATTATCTCTTGTATTTTTATTACTTTTTTTTTCTATATTATTTTTATTTTAAGTCAAGAATCTACTGAAAACAACTTATATATCACATTCATGAGGTAGAGTTAAAATATGTGTATTCTTTTTTAAATTTATTTTATTAAATTATATTAAATATATTATTATTATTATAAACATGGTATTTGAATCAATTTATGTCTACCTCAACAAAATGACATAAAGATGAAAAAAAAATTATTAATATGAAAGGTGCAATGGAAATGACTGTTTTACTCGCATCAAATTTAAACTATAGAAGTAACAAATAATTTTTTTTTTTAAATATATACTTAAAATTTTAGTGTACCAAGAAAAGGAAAAGTTCAATTAATCTATTTTGTCAAGTTTCTAAAAAGTCAAAAGTATTTATATTTTTTAATAAGTTGAGATAATAGAATGACAGAAATTATTTGATCAAATATAAGAGAATTACTCGTAAATAAATAGCAAGTGTTTAACCATTAACTAAATCTAAAAATTTACTTTTTCCTCTTGTGACATAATTTCCAACATAAGTAGTACTACTAAATTGCTCCACTGACAAAAGTAATTCAACCACACCAAACTCTACTCATTTCCCTTGTTGTCCCTCTATTCACCAACCTCAACACCAACTTCACCAACAAAATCAAAACAATAAAAAAATAAGTTCTCATAAGGAGAAAGAGAAGAAGAAAATTGGGAAAAGAACAGAGTAAATAATTATTCACATCAAATTAATATGTATATGTTATATAGATGGATATAACTTTTTTAATGTAAATCACTTGATCTCTTGTTGGGAGTGCAGTCTGAGGAATATTTGGCATGTGAATTCAAATTTAATTGAATCTATTTTAACATAAATATTAAATAATTTTGTTGAAAAAGTTATTTAACAGAATAAATATACGTCTTGTATTTATTTAAAATAGTGAAACTTTAAAAAATTATAATGCATTGTAAGAGTTTGAATTTTATCTTTTGCTTTGCATCTGTTTGTTTGGAGCTATATTGATTTGCTCTGTATCTATTCGCTCGCTTTAAAGAGCAAATTGGTACAAAATAAACAAATACAAAGTGATTCGACACACTAATACAAAGCAAATCATACACTACATCACATTTTAACAAAAATAAAGATTACATTTAGTAATTAATCACATTATTACTATAATTGATAATTATAATTTAAAGTATTGCTATTTTAAAAATCAATCCACTTTAAATATAGGTATCGAACAAAGGGGCAATATGGACCATTAGTTTAATCCCCACCTCTTTAAATACCCCCACTCCCCTTCCTTCCCCTATATCTTCAACCTTCCAAACTTTCAACATTTCTCTTTTACCCCCTCAATTTCCCTTTCCTTCCAATTCACCCCTTCAACTTTCTCCCCCACAATGGATCCCGTCACCGTTTGGGGTAACGAACCTCTCGCCACCGTCGATCCCGAAATCCACGACCTCATTGAAAAGGAGAAACGCCGTCAATGCCGTGGAATCGAGCTCATCGCTTCCGAAAACTTCACTTCCTTCGCCGTTATCGAAGCACTCGGCAGCGCATTAACCAACAAATACTCCGAAGGTATCCCCGGTAATCGTTACTACGGAGGCAACGAGTTCATTGACGAAATCGAAAATCTTACACGTACACGTGCTTTACAGGCGTTTCATTTGGACCCTGTAAATTGGGGAGTAAATGTACAGCCGTATTCCGGTAGTCCGGCGAATTTCGCTGCGTATACGGCGGTGTTGAACCCGCACGATCGGATTATGGGCTTGGATTTGCCGTCAGGTGGGCATTTAACGCATGGTTATTATACATCTGGAGGGAAAAAGATATCTGCGACGTCGATTTACTTTGAGAGTTTGCCGTATAAGGTGAATTCGACGACGGGATTCATCGATTATGATAGACTGGAGGAAAAGGCTATGGATTTTAGACCAAAATTGATTATTTGTGGTGGAAGTGCTTATCCTAGAGATTGGGATTATAAGAGGTTTAGAGAAATTGCTGATAAATGTGGTGCACTTTTGCTTTGTGATATGGCTCATATTAGTGGACTTGTTGCTGCTCAGGTAAAATTCTCTTTGCATGGAGATTTTGGATTGATAGATCTGGAATTTGATTAAGTGTTTGTGTGAATTGTTTTAGTGTACTGTAGATCTGGATGGATTGTTGTGTGATCCATGTGTTTTGTTTGATTGATTTGTGTTTTTTGTTTGAGAACTGTGGTATTTGTGCCAGCTTCATTGCATGCAACCTTGACTAGTAGTTTTAGGTGTACGTGTCACCTCCCACGAAGCCTAGAAGAAATGAGGTGTAACTCTGTCCACGAAGTTTAGAAAAAATGATATCCTTGACTAGTGGTTAGGGATACGTGCCACACCAGCAGGTAGGTAACTCTGTCCACCCAAGTCTAGAAGAAATCACATAACGTAGTGTTTTGTCGAGTTGAACTGTCAAATCATATCCACTTGTTGAAGGAAAGATCTTTGAAAATAGAGTTGAGATCCTAGTAGAGACAAAAATAATATAGGCATAATATATGGTTTCTTACCATTTGTCATAACCATGGTGAACATAGTTACATGGTACCTGTTGTTGGCGGCCAAATTGCGCGGTCTCTTGACTTTCGATGCCGCGCTTGTGTCGGATTCTCCAAAAGTAGTGTGCTTTTGGAGAATCTGACACACGCTTAATGACAATTTTGAAGAGTCTAAACAACGTAGGCTGGCAGGAGGTGGCATGTATTCTGTGGAATTAGTCGAGGTCCGTGCAAGCTGGCTCGACACCACGATTATAAAAAAGAATAATGGATCTGAGATTATGATGTGGGAACTAGAATTGATTGAACAAGTGCATAGGGATCCATGTTTTCATTTTTGATTAATTGTTCTTTGGGATAATTTTATGTGAAAGTCTTAAAGGTCTTTTCTTTAACAACAAGTGGATTTGAGTGAGGTGAGGAATCTTTCATCTTTATGATGTGGGAACTAGAATTGATTGAACTTGTGCTTCGGCATCCGTGTTTTCGTTTTTGATTAATTATTCTTTGGGATAATTTCATGTGAAAGTTTTAAAGATCTTTTCTTTAACAAATGGATCTGAGTGATGTTGAGGATTGTGGGAACTAAATTTGTTGGGCTGGGGTTTTATTGTTCTCTTTATGCATTATGAGGCTTAATGTGGATCAATGAGGCAATGATTTAGACTCGATATAATAGTTCTGATACCACTTGAATTTGTTGTGAATCGTTAGCATCCATTTTAATTGATAAGAGCATAACTGACATGTTGCCGATCTAAGAAATTGGAACAAAAATTGGATGCTTTGTCTTCAAGATGAAAACTGGTTCATTTCTTGTTTACACATTTTCGGTAAATGGGGTATGCTGGTCCTCCGGTTATATGTCATCAAAATGTAGTCAAATTTTTTATTTGTCATTTCATTTTCAGTAAATGCTGCAATCTTGGTCTTGTTATACGTTAGCATTAATCAGATCAAAGCGGAAAGAGGTGAGATTTGTTAAATCATGAGTCAACTCAGTAGTTACAAAAGCTGTATGTGCTATAGGAGGAAAAAGTGCATGTGCTCTGTCCACATTTCAAGAATTCAAATTTTTGAAGATGTCCTTGTCATTTGATGTTAGAACTCTGTCGGTGCATTGATAGTTTGATACTAGTCTTGGTGACCATGTGGACATTTTTTAATGTTATTGTCAGTTGAATCCTGGAAATGATGTGTAGTATTCCAAGTTTCTAACGGGCTGATTCTTATTTCTGGACACAGGAAGCTGCAAATCCCTTTGAATATTGTGACTTGGTCACTACCACCACACACAAGAGTTTGAGGGGTCCAAGGGCTGGTATGATTTTCTACCGCAAGGGCCCTAAGCCACCAAAGAAAGGACAGCCTGAGGATGCAGTTTATGACTTTGAAGACAAGATTAACTTTGCTGTTTTCCCCTCACTCCAGGGTGGTCCCCACAACCACCAAATCGGCGCCCTTGCCGTGGCCTTGAAACAGGCTGCTACTCCTGGTTTTAAGGCGTATGCTAAGCAAGTGAAGGCCAATGCAGTTGCTCTCGGTAACTACCTGATGAGCAAAGGATACAAACTTGTTACTGGTGGGACTGAGAACCACCTTGTCCTTTGGGATCTCAGGCCTCTTGGTTTGACTGGTAAAAGTTCTTTCTGTTCTCGATCATCTGCAGAAGTCTTCTTTAGTAGCGACCAATACGAAATTAACCCCCTTTTTTGGCAGGTAACAAGGTTGAGAAGCTTTGTGACCTTTGCAACATCACTGTTAACAAGAACGCTGTTTTTGGTGACAGCAGTGCTTTGGCCCCAGGAGGTGTTCGTATTGGTAAGAGCTGAGAAACTTTGGATATCTTTTTTCCCCCATTGTTTCTATTCTAATGTGATTTGAGCTTAAACGACATGGAAAGATACACAAAGTGAAGTCGGATCTTAAATTTACTTTGGTGCTATTGTGTTTCTTCTTGTACAATCATTTGTGCCAATTTTACATTCAACTCATGCACTCAGTACACCGTGAGGAGGGCATTCTTTATTAATCATAATTTCCTCATTAACTGGAGTTTCTATTTGGTAAGGTACTCCTGCCATGACATCAAGGGGATTGGCCGAGAAGGACTTTGAGCAGATTGCTGAGTTCCTCCACAGGGCTGTTACGATCACCTTGAACATCCAGAAAGAGTATGGGAAGCTTTTGAAGGACTTCAACAAGGGTCTCGTTAACAACAAGGAAATCGAAGAACTCAAATCTGATGTCGAGAAATTCTCATCCTCTTTTGACATGCCTGGGTTCAAGATGTCCGAGATGAAGTACAAGGACTAAACTCGCAGTATGCATCACAACAATGCTCTCCATTTCTCGGTTTGTTTCTTTTGTTTGGATGGAAGAATTTTTTTTAATCTCTCAACGAGTTAATTCACTATAGACCAAAAAATTGATGGTTTTACCTCTTTAATTTCTGCACTTGGTATTGTAGATCATTGGATCTCGTCTTGCAAGGGGAGTTCTTAAGTGGCCTTTCTGGCTCTAAAATTACCAAATATTTGTAGTGTCCAAAAGGAATAATACGAAGAATATCTGTTGTTTCATTTCTTATATCTTAGTAATGCTAGAATATCTGTTGTTTCATTGATCGCCAACTGAGAATTCAGAATTTGAAGTTTATGGGTTCTTACAGTGTAGTCGTTAATATACGATAGTAGTTGGATTCACAATCAGATATACATCAAACATCTATATATATCTAGTGAATTTCTTATTATATGTATAGCATCTATGCAAAAACTTTTGAATTTTTGTGAACTCGTATATTATACTGGCTTAGCCTCTGTATCATTTCCATGCATACATATAAAAATGGCAACATATTGTATAGAAACAATGACGAAACATTCTGAAAATAGTGCGATAATTGAAGTCTCGTACAAGAGACGACTAATAGTAGTAATATATTACCAAGGGCAAGAAACTGCACGAGAAATACCACAACTAGGTCATGTACTCGATAAGTTGCAATTGCATGATGTTGTGTGTGACCGATCACCTTTCTCTAGTATTTCTTTGGTCTACCTCATGAAATTATCTATATCAAACTTCTCATGTCTGTGTACTAGAGTATCCGTGCATCTCCTCTTCACATGTTCGAAGCATTTCAATCACTCTTTTCACTTCTTTTCCTCCATCGAAGTTATTCCTCTCTTGTCTGGGATGTTTTTATTCCTAATTCCATTTCTCCTAATATGCCTAAAATTTCCACAACTTTCAACTTCTGTACGTGATAGTTCTTGACTAGTCAATACTCCATCCTATAGAACTTGCATTTAAGTTTTGATTTCACTTTCTTATGACATGATTCGTTAAGCAAATATTTATATATAATCTAGCAAAATACTATTGAATGTGGAATGGTATAAAGCATAGAGGTTCGGTGAATTGGGATGGGTGGTATGGGGTTGAGGGTTCGGGAGTCGGGTACCTTGAATGAATGGAGAGAAGACAGTAAATTTAAAATGCCACTTATGAGAAATTCTTTTTTCTAAAATGTTTTTGATCTATTAAACAAGATGAAAATACTCCCTCCATTTTACTCGTCTCAAATTTTCTAATTTGATTTCTCATTTTACTTGTCATTTTTCATTAATCAAGACAAAATAATTTTTTTCCCTTTTTTTACCCTTAATATTAATTATTTTTTATCCAAATTAAAATGTAAACATCATTTAATAGGAGTACTATGATAAAATAATTATGTTATTAAATATTTTTTTAATCAATGTATAATGTCAAATTGGGACGAGTAAAATGAGACGGAGGAAGTATAAATTTCTCCATACCAAACACACCCTGAGTCAAAACTTTTAAGGATGAATTTCCTCACAATATAAACTATATATATACTCCCTCCGTCCTAAATTTTCTAATTTGATTTCTCATTTTACTTGTCTTTTTTCATTAATCAAGATAAGACAGTTTTTTTTCATTATACCCTTAATAATTGATTACTCCTTGTTACTAATCCTTCTGTCCTAAATTACCCATCCCAAATTAAGATAAGACATCGATTAAGGCTGCATTTGTTTTTTTTTTAAGATTTGAATCTAAATGCACAACTGAATGATTAAGATGTGTCTCTAGATTTGAAAATTGAATGATTAAGATTGTTTGTTTTTCGACATCTGAATGTGCAAATTTTTTTTATTTATGTATATAATAAAATAAAAAATACAATTCAAATAAAAAATTAATTATATATCAGAAAAGTATGTAATTTAATACAACAAAATTATTATTTGATTGAAAAAAATATTTATGTTTGTTAGTGATAGTTGAGATGATTTATAATGGTGGTTGCAGTGACAATGATTAATATAAGTGATTAGTAATGTTGGTGGTGATAGTTGTGATGATTGGTATTATAGTGACTGTTATGATGGTGGCGATTGATAGTGATGGTGGTTGTTGTGATGTGACGTTACTTGATATTTGTAGTTGGAGGTGTTGATTGTGATGGTTGGAAAATGAATGCATGATGGTTTGACAATGTGTTGGTGCTAGTTGGAGATGTTGGTAGTTGTGAAGGTGGAGATGGTTGTTAGTAGAGATAAATTGTAGTGATGGTAATGGTTGAAGTGATGGCAGATGTGACGTTACTAGTGACAATGGTGGTGGCGGTCGAAGATGTGTGGAGGTTTGATGTATTAGTGGTAGTTATCGGTGGTGTTAATTGTGATAGATAGGTTGGTTAATAGTAGGGATTGACTGGTAGTGGTTGATGATGGTGTTGTTGTTGACGACGGTGGTGAATATAATTAGAATAATAGAGGTAGTAGGTGTGGTAGCGGTTGACAATAGTGGTTGGTAGCAATATCTATTGTAGATGGTGGAGGTGGTTAGTGGTGATTGACAATGGTGGAGGTGGTTAGTGGTGGTTGACAATGGTGGCGGTGGCAGAGGTGATTAGTAGTGATGATTGATGATTTTGAATAGAGTGACGGGTGAATATTATCCAACACCAAAATTCCTCTTCAGACCTATTAAGACTTGATTCTAGATTTGAATGATTAAGACCTATTCAGACTTATTAAGAGCTAAAATCTTAATAAAAAACAAATGCACTTAATGGTTTGAAGTCTGAACCATTCAAATTCAGACTTCCATTAAGTGCAAACAAATGAGCTCTAAGAAAAATAATTAATAATATGACTAGTTTACCATAGTATCCCTATTAAATGATGTTTACATTTTAATTTGAAGAAAAGTAATAATTGTAAAGGGTAAAACATGGAAATTCTTTTTGCCTCTTCTTGATTAATGAAAAAAGACAAGTAAAATGAGAAATCAAATTATAAATTTTGGGACAGGTAATTTGAGATGGAGGGAGTAGCATTGAATTATCAAATCTTAAAAAATGTTGTAAAAACTTTGGTAATCCTATAATCCTAATTATCCATACAAATAGAGTTTTGGTATCATTCATATAATAACTTCATCAATATGTGAACTAACAAAATGACACGATTAATAGGAGCAAAATGGTAAAATTATATTATCAATCATTATTTTCTTAATAGCTGTGTCATCTCAATTTGAGACGAAGCTTTTGCAACTTCCTAGCTTTGCTCACTTTTTATTGATATAAAATTAGAGAATTAAATTTTTTTCTTTTTACGGAAAATGGTCAAAATTAACCTTAAACTATGTAAAATAGATTTACTTATACCTTTCGTAACATTTTGGGATCCGAATGCCTCCACCGTTACCCTAGAGATCACAAATACTCTTTAAAGCTAAAATTAAAAATTTTCAATTTATAAACGTGAGGCTTTGACGTCAATTACAAGTAAATAATGGCAATTAATCTGATTTGGTGACAATACATATTTAGCAACTTGTTCAACCTATCTAACCACCATATTTAGGTATATCATTAAAATAAATCAGCTACGTGGCGTATGAAATTTTTGTGATGAATATTGATGGGATCGATTACATCCTTAACTTTGCTTTAGTAATCAAATCAATATCTACAATCTATATTTATATCTATATCTAAATCTATACTATATTAAAAGTGTGAATACCTTAAAAAAATGATTTGAACTTTTTGTCCTTCATTAAAACTCTTCTTTAGAAAAAACTGCCTTTTTATTATTTTTTTAAAATTTATTATTTAATCATTTTTTATTATATTAACTAGACTTCCTAAAATATATGGGACTCGTAAAATAGATGGTAGGAGAATTAATTAATATTTTTCTTTATATTGGACTTCCTAAAATATATGGGACTTCTAAAATATATGGTAAGAGAATTAATTAATTTTTTTCTTTCTATCGTTCAATTAGAAAATTACTCCTAAAATAGGACTCTATTAAGAAAATACTTCTATAAATATTGAGATGTACATTAAACTAGAGAACAAACCGATTAGCCTATTGAGAAAATATGATTGATGCTCATCTAACTTGATTTGATTGCATGTCTAGATTGGTGGATGCTTTATTTTCTAACCCTCAACTTCTTCACTATTTTTATCAGCACAATAGAATTCAACATGTGTTTATATATATCTTCTTTGTTTTTATTCAAAATCATTCTTTAGGGTCAAAATTTTTGCTCAGACAAGAATTAGTTGGATCAAAATTGAAGCTTTGTGATTACTATTATATATTTTTTTTTATAGTTTACAGGTCGTAGATGAATGTCCGTTGGCTTCGAAGAAATTTGTGTATAAAGATTAGGTTTAATTGTATTGTTTTGATATCTTTATTATTTTATTATTTTATTTTAATTTACAGATGTTAGATGAATGTGAGTCGGCTTTGAATTTTTTTTAGGAAAAGGTTAGATTTAATTATATTATCGTTATATCTCTATTAGTTTGTTATTTTGTGGTAGTTTACAGTTCGTAGATGAATCTCGATCGGCTTTGAGAAATTTTTGTGTTTAAAATTTAAGCTTAATTGTATTGTTTTGATATCACTTTTATCGTATTATTTTGTTTACAAGTGATAGATAAATGTAGGTAGGCTTTGAGAAATTTTTTTATGTAAAGGTTAGGTTTAGTTATATTATTTTGATATCTCTAATATCATATTATTTTATTATTGTTTACAGGTGGTAGATGAGTGTCAGACTTTTTTGAGAAAATTTATATGTGTAACGATTAAACTTAATTGTATTATTTTGATGTCTCTATCATTATATTGTTTTGTTGCAATTTACAGATGGTAGATGAATGTTGATGACTTTTAAAAATATTTTTGGTAAAGATTAGGCTTAATAAATAAATTCTCCATCTTTACATACTCAAAAGATATTAAATTTAATTATTGTATTCATCCTTATTGTTAAAACAAATATCCTATTTAATATAAATATTTGAACTCATTAAAGTGAGGTACACCTAAACTAGTATATATATATGTGTGATTAAAGAAGAGATTGCTAAATACCTAAAACTGAAGAGAAAGAGATGAACAGGGTATTATATAAAAAAATAATAAATAAAAAAAGAGTGTTTTTGGGAGAAAACATACACTGATCTTGATAAATTCACTACTACATGGGCTTAAGGATATCGAAAGAGGAAGTACTGAGTAGAATTTTACAACATATTTTGAAAAAACAAACATATATTCTTGCTATATTTTCTGATATATATATATATATATATATATATATATATATATATATATAAAGGAGGAACATAGAAAAGTGATGTGATCTCAGTATGATCTTCATTTTTATTTATCTTTTTTTAATCATTTTTTTGAATTTTTTTCTTAACCCGTCCAATTAATTTAGCTTGTAGTACTAAATATTAAAAGTCTGAAAATCGTTCTTCCATAAGTATTTTCATTAAACTGGACAATTAGCATGTATTAAGGATCATGCTTTTCATCTTCTCCTTATTTGCTATGAATTACGTCCAATTTTAATATTCATGGGTCAACAACCATCAATATATATATATATATATATATATATAAAGGAGAACTTTAGGCAATTCCATGTGGCATATCTTAGAAGCCTTCAATGCTATTTATCTTTTTTATAATTTTTTTGAATTTTTTTTTCTTTTTTTTTTCATTAATCAATCAATTTTCTTAATAATCAAAATGAATGAATCAATTACTACTCCTTCATTTATTTTTATTCTTTAATATAGAAATTTAATATTCCTTTATCATTACTTTCATGACCTTTGATGATCATAACTCCTAAATTATATTAATAGTCATGTTCATGATATCTTTAATATTCCATATTGTTGTCTTATAAATAGAAGTATTATAAGTCTTCTTTCCCCATCATCAAAATTAAGGATATTTCATTCACTATATATTTTTTTGAACTTTCATATATTCTTTAAAAAAAAAATCATTTGTATATCTTCTAAAATGTCCTCCTTATTGTTTTCTTTGGGTATGCTATTGCTTCTTCTTCTTTTACATGCATTGTTCCTTTGATATTAAATTGATTTGCTAAACTCATACATGAGATTACATTAAATTTGTTGTTATTGTTATCTTATATTGTTTGTAAGTTTTAAGCAAGAACATGTATAATTTAAATCTATTTTCTTATAAGTTTTTTTTATAGTATAATAATTTTTATGATGTATTTTTTTTTTTATAGCGATAAGAAGAAGATCAAATAGTGAACAAATGAAGTAAAGATGAAATGATGACTATGTAAAGATTTGAGAAGAAGGACACAGGAACCACTTGAGATAAATATCTTTTTTAAAAAATTATACATACTCTTTTTACTTTCTTTATATAGTTTAAATTACTACATAATTTGTTCACTTTTATTTGTCGTTATACTAAAAAGAGATATAAAGAAGAAATATAGATAAGATGATGTGACACCTTAATTTTTTTTATTTTTTTTACATAATCTACTAAATAAATAGATTATTAAAAATTTCATAAAATAAATCAAAGTTATCCTAAAAATAGATCTTTTGCAATAGAATCCAATTCACCATTTGTTTGAGACAATCCACATAAGAGAAATTAATATAATATAATCTTAATGATAATTAATTTCTTTTTTTGTATTATGTAGTTGTAACTGTAAAATTAATGTCAATGAAAAAAAGAAAAAAAAATGAAGGCAATAAAGAATAAATAATAATAATGAATGACTAGAGTTGTAACGAAAAAGAGAAATGACCTCCTTTTATTTTTTCTCTTTCATATGACTATAGTTGTACAATCACATTTCATTATGTTAAGTTATAATTAGATTTTATCAATTTTTATTGTGATACTTTTTTTCTCTTATTTCTTAAAATTGTATTTTAGAAATGTAATGACGACAAGAATAGGATAATAGATAAGATAAAATAGAACGTTGAAAAGAGAAATGGCCTCCTTTTATTTTTTTTCTTTCTTTCTTTCATATGACTATATTGTACATACATATTTTATTATGTTAAGTTGTGATTAGATTTTGTAAATTTTTATTGTGATATTTTTTGCAACATTCTAAAATGAATCTTATGTGCTTGATGTTATTGTTTTTTGCATGTTAGTGCATTCCGAATTTCTAAATTCGATAATGAGGTTAAAAACTATCGTTAGAAGCATTTTGAAGAATGAAAATTTAATAACTTCAAGAACTTCGAGATTTTTCGAATTAATTTATTTTACGTGTTTTTAGCTTTTAAGCTCCTTTTTTGTTTTCATTTTTTTGGTGTTTAAAGAAAAAATTATTTTTAAACATTTACTTTTAGGTCAGAAGAGTATAAAAATAAGCTAAAAGTAAAAAAAAATGAATATGTCCAACTTATAACTTTAGCACTTAGCTTATTGGCTATTTTTCAAAAATAAAAAATAAAAAAAATTTCAACACCCTCTTTGTTCAAACATTAAATTTAAAAAATTAATGATAAAATAGATAATTTGAGTGAAAAATAAAAAAAAATTAAAATATTATTCACAATTTTTTGTTTTGAAAAGAAAAGAAAAAGGCAAATAGAATATAAGGCCATAAATTTATATTTATGTAATTATATATCCCCTTTAAAATTATACAAAAAGCATCTCTTTTAGTTCATATAATTATTATTTATTTTTACATTTTAATACAATACATAACTTATTTTTCCCTCTATTTTTTGGTCTTTTCTATTTTCTAAGTAATTAATGTAAAAATTGATTTCTTAATTATCACAATTAGGAATTTACTATTTTTTCATATTGCTCATTATAATTATTGATAGTTGCAACTCCACATTAAAAGATGTAGCTAAAGTAAGTTGGGGGTTTGTGCCACAGGTGACAAAAGAATTTTAAAATGAGGTGTAGGTGACACAAGTCTTAATTATTAAGTGGAGGTGACAATTACTTTATTATGGATTAAGAAAGTTGAAAAAGTTTGAAAATAACCCACAAGTTTTTAAATTTACACTTTGATCCAAATGTTAGCCTATATAACGAAAAACGGAGGAAAAAAAAGCGTCTTTCTCTCTCTTCTCACCCTTTGTTGATTTTGTCTCTCTTAGCGATTTTTGTTGTTCATTGTTGCTGCTGCTTCATTCATCGTCTTCTGCTTTATTATCATCATCTTTTACTTCATTATCATCTACATTTTGTTCTTGTTGACCATTTGTTTTTGTTGTTGTTACCGCTACTGTTGCTATTTGACCAATTTCTTAGGTCAAATTTTGTTTCTAACATCACTTTCCACTTTGGCATTACTTCATAGGAGACGTTGGTAAGTCAAATTATGATTTTTAGTTGAATTTGTCATCTGGGTAACTGCTATTGTGTTGTTGCAAGGAGGGTGAAATACTAGAGACGATAGCTATAACAGTCCAAAGTGATGTTTCGTATGATGATTTTGTGAACTTAATCATCAGCTTTTGTGGACTGAATTGTCAATCAAAAAAATTAGCCATCAGCTACATGCACAACTCCTTTAAAAATTAGAGGGTACTGCCTTTCAAGATAACCGGTCAGGTTCGGTTGCGTTCTTATCTAAGAGATTTAACCAGGACGATGTTAAGGGCGTACATGGTTGAAAAGATGAGAGAGAATGAGAACCAGAACGTAGAAGAAGAAGAAGAAGAAGAAGAAGAAGAAGAAGAAGAAGAAGAAGAAGAAAAATAAGACTTCTTTGATGATAGGTTGGATGATCTAGACATGAATATTCCAGATGATGATCAAACACCTACGCCTGTTGATGCGACCAATACGATATGTAGATCTTCTCAATATACATAATCTAGAAATATTTAAGACGATGGGACCGACTTTTTTATTGGAATGTCATTCAAGAATAAGAATGAACTATCTAACACTTTGTTTATTTCTTGCGTGAAAAAAGATTTTAGAATAAAGAAGGTGATTAATTCGAGCAGTGTCTTCTGCTTCAAATGTGCCAATTCGAACTGCAAGTGGTGGTTGAGAGCGGTGAAGTACGTAAGTTCTGACAGATTCGTCATTCATAAACATGAAAAGCATCACACATGTGGTTTGGAGCACATCTCAGGCCAAAATCCTCACACCACAGCAAAGATCCTCGGTGAATATTTCAGGAGTTGTTTCCCCAATGGCAAAGGCCCTTCAACAAGGCTTATGGCCAATCAACTCTTTATGGATTTGGGTGTCCTGGTCAGTCATTGGAAGGTATATATGGCCATGGGGATTGCCACCTAATTCGGGGGACACTCGAGCATGGGTATGAAGTCTTGGATGCTTACCGTTACATGACTGAGTCCACAAATCCCAGAAGTAAGACGACATTGCATCTGGATGAAAATGAAAAGTTCAAGTACTTTTTTGTATCCTATGATGCTTGGATTCAAGGTTTTTGACATTTGATAAAAGACATAGCCGTCGACGGTACCTTCTTGAGGAGCAGGTATAATGGAGTTCTGCTAGTGACAGTGGCGCAGGATGCGGAGAATCACATCTTTCATGTCGCTTTTTGTGTAGCAGACATAGAATATGATGCCTCTTATGGATTTTTTTTGAACAACTGCGACACTGTGTCGAAGATACCAAAGAGTTGTGTTTTGTATCGGATAGACATCCAAGTATTTCAAAGATGGGTTCACTTTTCTTCACTTCAGCTTACTTTGGTTGTTGCATCAGGCAGATTGGAGAGAACATTCGAAACAACTATCATAACGAAAGGATCGTCACCCTTTTTTATAGAGCAGCTAAAGCATATAGTAGAGAGTAGTTTTTAGACCATTTCAATCAAATAGCGGATGTGAATCCCAAGGTAGCAGAATTTCTTGCACGTGTCGGTTTCGAGAGATGGAGCCGGGCATTCTGTCCAGTAAATAGGTGCATTCTTATGAATTTAATGTCTTATTTGATTTACAAGTTTAGTTTGACGTCGTACTAAGTGATTCTTTTCTATAGGTACAATATTATGAAATCAAACATAGCTGAATCGGTGAATTTATTGTTTGGCAATGAAAGAGAATTTCCCATCAAGGCTATGTTTGAAAAAATAAGCGAGAAATATAGCGATTTTTTTAACGAAAGGCGTGTGCAGTTCAAGTACCCAGAAAAATGAACCTGATTTGTTCTCGAAATCGAAAAGAAAATATCAATGAACATCAGTTTGGGGATCAGTTTGGGGAATAGGTTATTCTCTCATAAAATAGCAGATTACAAATTCCGTATCACCGGTCATGGTGATGCTGCCACGGTCGATCTTCAAACAAGATCTTATACGTGTAGAGTTTTTGACTTGGACAAAATACCTTGTCCACATGCTATGGCAGCCCTTCGATCTCAATACGGCCATAAATATGGACCTGAAGTTTACGAGCACTCCTCTCAATATTATTCGGTGGAAAATATGAAATAGCATATAATGGGCATATTACTCCGGTGCCTCCCGAAGAATCTTGGGTTGTTCCAGTAGAGCTTATGGAAAGATTAATACTTCCTCCATATATTGACTCGAGCACTATCAAACCGGGAAGAAAGCCATATAAAAGGAGGCGTGGAGTTGGAGAATCATTTTCATCAAGAAGAAACAAGTGCTCCATATGTAAGTGCGCTGGCCACAAAAGAACTATATGCCCGAATCATAATCCACCATGATCGTTGTAATTGCAGAAACTTGTGTTATTGTTTGTTTGTTGTGGACTTTTATATATTTAACTCATTGTTGTGAACCTAATGTTATCATTTATTATATATAAAATGTCTTTTTTTTAAATAACTTATGCATCAATAAAATGAGGTAAAACATGAACTTAAATAATACAGCAGACCACGATTATTCTCAACAGTTGCACAAACAACTGGAATGCTTTCCTCCAACAGATGAAAATCTATCGAAATAGATGGATAATTTGTTGAAACCCAACAGATGACCAATCGGTTCCAACTGTTGAAAAAACTCAAAAGCCAAAATTGCTAGTGCTACTGGATTCAACATTGCCTCCAACCGTCGACATGTTAACATGTATTAGATTAGAAGAAAACAGAATGAAAATTGAAATGGAATCAAAATGCCAAAGTCTGACTAAAAGAAAATTTTTCATTAAATGAAAATAAAATACATTAGGTATAGATCCAATGTAGAAAAATTAAAATGCATACGCTAAAATAAAAAACACATTCTAATTATTATTATCATCATCAGCATTAATGATAGCCAGCCAATCAACTCGCAGCAGCAGGGCTCTCATCAACCTCTGCATCTCTCTGAATATTGTCGCTCTCACAGCGACCAACTCGCTCTGCAGGTCATTAACCTGTCTTTGAAGTTCCCGCACTGTGTTGCGTAGAATAACAATGTTCAAAAAAGGATCAACCATATTTAGAACACGCATGAATTGACAAATGTAAAGAAAAATGTTCACAATGTAATACAACGTATACGACTAATTGGTAAATTTACGCCAGAAAAAAACTTACCTCAACGAGAAAGGAATATGCTCTTTGAAGAGAAGTGGTTGAAGATGTCACACGAAAGGAAAAAATACAAGAAATAAATAGAGTTGAATGAATATTGAGGGACCTATAATATAATATGGACGTGTAAGGCCAAAAGGTAGGACTGTTCAGCTCCATTGTATTAATTACATTCAAACTGGTGTCATTTTATTTTCTGTGAAAGGTCGTGACTTTTTCTTTTACACTAATTACTTCTGACCTTTTCATAATGGTTTGAGACTTGATAAAAGTCGTTATATTGAGTTGTTGCAACAGATCGTCCAACATTTTAAACAGATTTAGCAGCTGTTGCAATAGATAGACAGATTGAATGTGCAACAAACAGCTGTCAAAACAGATTTACCATCTGTTGCAATAGATGATTTGTATATGCAACAATAAGACATCTGATGCAACTTATGTATTATCTGTTGCAACAGATAGACAGTATGTATAAGTTGGAGGAGATGTTTTGATATCTTCTGACAGCTGATTCATTCGTTTTAGTTTCAACAGATGGAGTATTCGATTCATTAGCTGTTTTGAATATGTGAGATAAAAAGTCTTCACCTCTTTTTTAATAGTCCCTCCGTTACGTATTAGTTGGGCCCCATGGGCCTGGCACGCCAATTAATAAAAATATAAATTAGGTGATTGTTTTACCAAATTGTCCTTATCAATTATGATTAGAAAGTATAAATGTGAATAATATACTTTATGTAGTCATTTAATAATAGGGGTAATCTTGAGAGAATATAATAAAATTCTCTTGATTTTATAAATAGGAAAACTAAATTGAAACAAATATATTTAGAAAGAAGTAATCATATGCATGTAGATTAATTAAAAAAAAAGTCAGGTCTATCGCAACAGATTTACCATATGTTGCAACATATAGATTATCTGTTGCGACAGATGGGCCATATGTTTGGAGGACATGTTTTGATTTCTTCCAATAGCTGATTCATCAGTTGCAACAGATGGAGATTTCGATTCACCAGCTGTTTTGAATGTGTTAAGATAAAAAGTCACGACTCTTCACACCTCCATTTTAATAATCATCACATTCGTGCAGATGAATAAACAACACTGACATATCCTGATGGGGTATGAAGAATAAGATGCGTGCAATGGATCCCATTTTTGTGCATGCGAGTTATGTATATTATTGATCAGGCTACCGTGAAGACACATAAAGTGCAATGATTTTGCAAATGCAGTTTTTTACCGATGATTAGACACTGATCCTTCAAACAAGATCCTGAATTGTACAGTTTAGTTTGATAGGTGCGAACTGATAAGGCCAAAGGGTTCCAAGATGGTGGTGTCGATACCCCGTTACAATTTAATAACATAATTCATGCACATATTTTTGTGTCAAATTCGGGGAAGGGTTCAAATTTTTGGCGACAATGTAACTATCCAATAGTGATTGGATCGGTTTTAATGGCACAATGGACTTCTTGAAAGGCCTCCAAAGCCTCACAATGTAGCAAACAACGATAAAACCAATAGAAATTCTCCTGGTCCAAATTTATATGTATGGATTGGTGGAAAAGACTATTATACAGCAGAAGGTGTTTGGGAGAAAACCTGTGCGAGAAGAGGGAGGTTGAGAAGGCCATATATCATCTTAGTACTTGTTTATGAGGATACACAGGGTCAATTCCTCTTGATCATTCTTCTTTTTCTTCAATGACTGATGGATTTTCATCTTTGGATACACTTTTACATTCGCATCTCATCCAGTTTTTTCATTTTTCATGTCAATTTCATAAGCTAATTTCGCTACACTTTTCTTCCGACCCTGTGTATTCTCTTAAACAAGTACTAAGATGATATATGGCCTTCTCAACCTCCCTCTTCCCACACAGGTTTTCTCCCAAACATCTTCTGCTGTATTATAGTCTCCTCCAATAACCCATCCATATAAATTTGGATCAGGGAAATTTCTATTAGATCCAACGTTATTTGTTGCAGTGCGAGGCTTCGAAGGCCTTTCAACAAGTCCATTGCGCCATTAAAACTGGTTCAATCACTATTGGATATTTACACTGCCGCCAAAAACTTGAACCCTACCCCAAAATTGACACAAAAACATGAGCATAAACCGTCATTAAATTGTAACGGGATATCGACACCATCGTCTTGGTCCCTCAGCCTTACCAGTTCGAACCTAACAATCTTAACTGTAAAATTCCGTATCTTGTTTGAAGAATTAATGCCTAATAAGTAAAGAACAAACATTCACAAAATGATTGTACTGGATGTGTGTTTTCATGATAGGTTGATCAGTAATACATACCTCCCACATATGAAGTGGTTCCATCTGCGAGCAGCTTATTCCTCCGAACCCATCTTTACTCTAGCCTTTAATGTTGGCCGGGCAAAAGTGGATCCAATTTCACTTCTTTTTGTCTGCAAAAAAGAGAAATACATTTGATGTCAAACAAGAGAAGAACAAAAAGAACATTACAAAAGGGTAACACAAAATTGAGTGAATCAACAGATGACCAATATGATGCAACAAATTACCCATCTATTCAACCGATGAGGCATCGTTTGCAAAGGATGGATGACATGTTGCAACAGATGGGTCATCTATTGGAATAAATTAAACCAGCCTTGCTACTGGTTTGATTTATTCAAAAAGTTGCTCCGTCTATTCCAATAGCTGATTCATCAATTGCAACAGTTGAGGAAACTATTGCAACACCACCAACAATAGCATCAATAACAAAGAAACAAATAAAATAACACCATATGTTCCAACACCATCCACAACGCAAACATCACATGTTCCAACACAACCACCACCCCCAACACCACCACCACCAAAGTACCAAACAAAAGACATAAAAAGTTTTTTACTGATAACAAGGCTTTTCAAGTTCTCCTAACAGATGACTTTTTTCGCATATTTTAATAAAAATAATGGTTCGTTCATTCAAGACTTAAAAGTCACCTTTCCTTTAATTTTCTCAATAAATAGCAAACTGGTAATGGGTAAATCATTGATAGCAACAAATGTAAATAACTAATTTAAATGACATACAAAGAAGAAGATGAGTTGAAAAGAGCAAGTTTGAACCATACCTGCAATTTCAAAAAAGCCAACGGATCAGAACATCCAGTTCAGTCAAGAAAAGCTATTGATTGGTTAAGATCCCAAAGGATCATCATCCGAAAGAAGAGAGAAAAGTGATAAAAAAAGAAAACAACAAAGATAATTGAGAATAAAGAATAAAGAAGAGTTATGAGTTGAGTCTAGTCTAGACTACTTTATGGCTGAAGGAGAGAGAGTTCTAGATATGGGTTTTTTTTAAATATTCATTAATTACTTTTGAGGGGCACGAGGAGACGGTGACATTGAAAAGACCAGATAAGACTACTCACTCAGGAGATTTTTGAGTTATCAAAGTTGTACTGAGTAATATTTTTTTTACCGCCTTAGTATTTTAACTATTTTATGCAATACCTAAATTTCTTTATAAAAAAAGAATCAAAAAATATTTAAGTGCAACAGATGACTTAATCTGCTTGATAGTTTACAACAGATTCATGATCTGTCACGACAAATGACGTAATCTGTTTGATAGTTTACAACAGATGCGTAATATGTTGCAACATATTACCTAATTTGTTTGATTTGATCCAACAGAAAAGACATATGTTGCAACATGTTGAACATTTGTTTATATATAATTTCAATTGAGTTCATATGTTAGACTAAAACCTTAATTGAATGTGAGTTCTCATAGGGTCAAAAACAACTTTAATTGAGTCTTTTGGCAATTTCATGATGAGACGGTATTGCGTTCCTTCGACCAGAGTCATCGATCGATTACTCTGAGCCGAGTCGATTCTTAGACTAATACCTTAATTGATTAATCTAGGACTAGGGTACTAATACCTTGATTGAATAATCTGGGACTAGGGGTGAGTTCTCATAAGTTCAACTACAACTTTAATTGAGTCTTTTGGCAATTGCATGATGAGACGGTACTGCGTTCCTCCCGACTAGAGTCATTGATCGATAACTCTAAGTCGAACCAATTCTTACTACCTCATATGTTAGACTAATACCTTAATTGATTAATCTAGGACTAGGTACTAATACACTAATTGAATATAGGGTCAATTACAACTTCAATTGAGTTTTTTGACAATTGCATGATGAGACGGTACTGCGTTTCTCCCAACTAGAATTGGTGATCAATCACTCTGAGCCGAACCGATTCTTACTACATCATATTTTAGATTAATACCTTAATTAATTGATCTAGGTCTAGGAGTGAGTTCTCATAATGTCAACTATAATAGATGACAATGCCTATTTGATAATTTACAACAGATGGGTAATCTATTGCAACATATGACTCAATTCATTTGATAATTTACAACAGATGGGTAATCTGTTGCAACAAATGACTTAATCTGTTTGATAGTTTACAACAGATTCGTGATCTGTCGCAACAAATAGCTTAATCTGTATGATAGTTTACAACAGATGTGTAATATGTTGCAACAGATTACATAATCTGTTTGATTCAACAAAAAAGACATCTGTTGCAACAGGTTGAACATTTGTTTATATATAATTCATTTGAGTTCATATATTAGACTAATACCTTAATTGAATGTGAGTTCTCATAGGGTCAACTACAACTTTAATTGAGTCTTTTGTCAATTGCATGATGAAATAGTACTGCGTTCCTCCTGACCAGAGTGGGCGATCGATCACTCTGAGACAAACCAATTCTTACTACCTCATATATTAGACTAATACCTTAATTGATTAAACTAGGACTAGGGTACTAATACCTTGATTGAATAATCTGGGACTAAGAGTGGGTTCTCATAGGGTAAACAATCGATTAATCTAGGACTAGGGGTGAGTTCTCATAGGGTCATCCACAATAGATGTCAATGCCTATTTAATAATTTACAACATATGGGTAATCTGTTGCGACATATGATAATCCATTTGATAATTTACAACAGATGGATAATTTGTCGTAACAGATGACTTAATCTGTTTGATAATTTACATCAGATTCATAATCTGTTGTTACCTAATCTGATTGATAATTTATAACAGATGAGAAATCTGACGCAACATGTTGAGCATTTATTTTTTACAATTTTAATTGAGTTCATATGTTAGACTCCTAAATTGATTAATCTAGGACCAGGGGTGAGTTTTCACAGGGTCACCTCCTAGAGTACTCGGTTAACTACAACTTTAATCATTTTTATATGATTTTAAAAATTACGCATATATTTTATGATTTTAAAAATTATTAAGATCATTTCGGACCAAATTAACATTTTCAAAACTACTTGTCATTCTTTTCCAAAATACAAATCAACCCATACAAAATGTTTCATCATTTCAAATCTAGAGGTCTGACTCTTTCTCTCTCATTCTCACTCAACAATATAGTAGAGACAATAACTACTCAATAAATTTGCTTAACCCTTCACAACAGATCATTTTTCTTCTCATTTTCGACCACATAGGTGATATTTTTGACATTATTTTTGCTTGTACCAGTCGTTTTCTTTGTCTTTATAGGCAACAGAGTTCGAGAAAAGATCTATATTTGTTTTTTTCCAAAAAATAAGGGCTTTTAAGTTAATGATGAAAAATAAAACTTTTAGTTGTATTATCTTCGAGAATGGATTTACAATTTTGAGTTTTGATGGTAAAATCATAGGAAGAACTCGAGAAATCCCTAGTTTCCGTCGTAGTGTTTCGTTGACTGTCGTGGTATAGTTGGATGATGTTGTTGTTGTTGGTGGTGTTTGTGGTTGTTGTGGTGGCACCGGTGGTGGCATTGGTTGGTGGTGTTTGTGGTGGTATCGGTATTCGTGGTATTTGTTTGTTTGTTGGCATTGGTTGGTGGTATTTGTGGTGGTGCCTGTTGTTGTGTCGGTATTCGTGGTGTTTGTAATATATTTTTTAAAATCTATGCATACATCAACTGTACTGTAATTTTTGTTTTTCTTTGTCTGTAGGTAAAACATGTCTCCCAAAAGAAAAGAAAGTGAAAATGGATCAACGTCTGACCACTAAAAAAAGGCTACAGTACAAAGGGATTCGGAGGAGCTTCCTGAACAATCTCAGTCAGGGAAAACTGAAGCTGAGAAGAGATATGAAAACAACGTTGAGGGAGGTGGACAAGGGTCCATAGATGGCGATGAAGAAAATAAAAGTGAGAAAGATGAGGAATTGGAGAGTCATAAAGAGAAAGAGGATGATCATCAACATGATGATAATGGATCACCGACGGGGAGTGAGTTAATATCGACATCCCAGCATGATCCTGTCAAAACTTTTAGTATTGACAGGTTTGAAGTTGCGATGCCGATAAATGACCCAGAAGGAAAACAACTAACTGGTCAAATTGTACTTAAATGTCAGATGGGGAAATTTTTTGAACATTTTATGAAAATTACGAAGAACAAAAAAGTAGGCGAACTTTTTAAGAAGAGCTGCTTTGGACGCTTTCTTGATCTTCCAAAGGACCCCTCTGCCCGTATCCATTTCCCTATGATGATGGTATATGGTCTTCTCAAGTGCAGGATCAAGTACACGGGGGATGATAAAGATCCGAAAGAGGGGGGCAAAAACAAGAATGGATGAAATCTGCATCAACTACTGTGGCATACCTGTTTGTTTTGGCTTTCAAGAGTTTGCCATATTGATGGTCCTTATATGCCATCTTCTAGACGGACCACCACCCTGCAAAACACCCAAGGCAAGAAAATAAAAGGAAAAAATAGATGGGTTGTTTGACATTGCTCGATGTGGCTACAAAGCATCGGATTTGTTGACAGATCTCGAGGATAAAACCATTCCAGAGCAATACAGGGAGAAATTGTGCTTAGTTTGGTTTGCCTATTCAGTTGTATTGGCAAGAGACGTCAACAAGGTTATAGAATATGATTTGTTGGCGCATGCTGAGGATTTTTATAAATTCAACAATTATCCCTGGGGATATGACAACTTCTACTTGACTGTCCGATATTTACTGACAAAACTATACTCAGGGATGACCACATTATACGGCTTTCCTTGAGCTTTCATGGTAAAATTAATCACTAATTTTAATCATCCATTAATTTATATTGAATATAGTTATTATGATTTTTTTTGCTTGCTTCTTGTTCACACTTTTTAGGCTTGGTCATTTGAAGCCATTCCTCCCTTCCGAAAGCAGTTAATGGATTATCTAAATGAGGTTTCTCATCCAAGGATGTTTAGGTGGTTGGCTGCAAAGAGAAACACCAATATTAAGGAGGCTGATCTCTTTAACCCTCTGGATGATGCAGTACGTCTTCTTCAAGTAAAATAATTCTACTCAAAGTTAAGAAAGATATTGAACAGATGTTATATCTGGTGCATGAGATGTTATATCTAACGCACCAGATGGGATATCTATTGCGATGGGGTATATCTTGCATCAGATTACCCATCTGTGGCATTGGTTCTCTGAACCCGACTCCTAAAAGATTAACCATCTACTGCAAATTATGCAACAGATGTTTAATCTGATAACATATCGTTCATCTGTTGTAACATACAGATTATCTGTTGCATAGAAAATAACCCATCTTGTGCAGCTATTGCAACAGATGATTGATATTTTGCATTAGATTATCCATGTGTTGTTCTGTTTCTCTGAACCAGACTCAAATGGATTTTAGCCATATACCGCAAACTATGCAACAGATGGGTCTTTTTTTTTAAAATGTAGTCCAACTGTGAAAATTATTATATTATATGATTTAAATGCATCTGTCTTTTTTTCTTTTTTATAGGTTGTGCATCCATGGACCGTGCCTACTGAGGAGGAGTCGATGATGACTTCTTATATTACTCTAGGTCATATTGATACTATTGCAGACCCAACGGTGGAGTTAATAAAGAAGGAATTGTTTGGAGAAACAACCATAAAAAGAGCGGTTAGGCAAGGTCAGCCTAATGTTGAGGCTCTTCATGACCAACCTTTTACTAAGGCAGATCCGGGTGCTTCTTCTAATAGAGTTGTTGGTATTGGTGGTAGGCATGCTGATGCTTCTACCATTCGTGATGATGAGCATGTTGATGCTCAAGAAAGAATAAATATGTTTTAAAACACCCTTTTTTGCCCTTACACAGGTCCTCTCACCCCTCTTCACCCTTGTGTTCTCATTGCGAATATGATGAGTGGAAGGACAGACAGGATAAACTCTTTGAAAAAGTAGAGGCTATCTCTAAAGCCATCGAGGAATTCAAATCCAAGAGGTTTGTCATACCATCCAAGAAGGTGAGGAAGCCCCACACTCCTACAGCATTGGTTAGGAGAAAGAAAAGAGTAATTAGAGACGTACTCTCTACTCGAAAATAAAAAAAAATTGCAATTCCTCCCTCTCCAAAAGTTGTAGAAGTTTCGGGGCCAGTCAAGAAAGTGGACATATACGCGAAACTTGGCGCTGAAGAGAAGAGGGATCTGCGACAGGCCAAGAATGCCAACCCAGGCGCACCAGATTACCCCAGGTCTGTAGACACATAATTTTGTCCCTTCCCGATAGCACATTTTACCCATTTTTACCTTATCCTACCGTATACCCTCACCCATGTAATTACATCCCACAAAAATACAAAAAAAATAAATAACTCTCAACAAAATCCCTAACAAACTTTTATTCTTTTTAACATCCTAACAACCCTTTCAATAAATAGAAGACAAATCACCCATACCCCTACCCCACCACCCCATATCCACGTGATCCCCCCTCTTCTTTTCTTGGCCACAAAGGAAAATATACATGGAGGAAACTTCCAAGAAACAACAACAATAACTAGGAGGGACCACAATTGGGAATCCAAGGTAAAGAACAGATATATACATATGCACATATCACAAATGGGACACCCTTCATTTTTCCATTCCATCATCATCAATATATAAATGCACACACTCCATTTTGGGGGATATATACACACTTATACACAGAATGTAAACAAAAAGAATTCTTCCATTTCCATTCCATAGATATACTTAGCCACACAAAAACCAACACACAATACACCATTAACCTCACCATTAACGGACAACTACCTCACTATTCCAACAGCTCACATACTCCTTGATGGCTCCATTTTCCATTCTTTTACTCTTACCAGAACACCCACCCACAGCTACCATATACACAATTACATACTTCACTGAAGACTCACACTCACAGCACATAAAAAAAAAAGAAGAATTCACCTTCTTCTCCAACATCTACTCACAGACACCCTCACTAATATTTTCCATTCACCATACTTGATCCATATACGATCCCTCATCCTTACCATAGCAGATCTTACTCACGATAAACCACCATTAATGCATACACTACACAGATACAGACCACAAAGAATAACAACACAGTGAGATGGCGAGAAGAGGGTAGATCAAGAGAGGGTGGTGAAGAGAGAGACTAGAGTACAGTAAGGGTAAACTGAGAGGATGAAGAGAGTTTGAACAAGGTTTGGTCGGTTTCGGGATATTCTTTGGCGAAATCTCACTGAAAGTGACCCATATTCGTCGTTGCTCGGTCTAAGCTCGTCGGATTTGGCCTCGAGCTAACTGAAACTGCTTTCTCTTTCATCGTCTGATCGTTACCATCACGAAATTACCTAAAACTATTTATTTTTCTCTAATTTTTTGGGGTGAATTCAGCTGAGATGTGTTAGGGGGTCACCGGAATTGGTTTTCGTTCATCAATCGGATTGGTTTAAGCCCCTCAAAAACACTGAAACTAGCATTGGTTCTATAGATTTCTATATGGGTTGGATCCTTTGGAATTCTGTATGGGTACCTCTCATTTCTTTACAAGACTGACCCCGTTTGATTCGATATTTCTTCTTCATTTCTATTTGGAAATTGGGTTTTCAATCAAACTACGAGTTCGAAGTGGATATCGAGTTGGGGGTTGTCGTTTGAGGTTCAATCGGGACATTTCGAATCCGGCTCCATTTTCTAATCACACAATTCGACATATAAAAGTCCATTTATGGTCCAACTCTATCTTTTCTAATTTTACTTTACTATACGTGTTTGATTTGCCTGATGCGTGGTTGAATTTTGGTGACATTAATTTGGTGTTCGATTTCGTTGAATAGATGGTTGTGGATTGTTGAGATAACTTTCTTGAATCGTTGGAATTTGGTATAAAAATGGAATAAGTGGGACGAGAATTGAAAACTTCATATAATTAGTGAATTTTGATTAGTTTGATTCATTAGTTGTTTGACTTGAAATAAATGTTAATTGAATTTGGTAGTATCAAGATACGCCGATTGGAATAGGCAAGATGTAGGTCGGGTAGGCAAAATCTAGAGATTGTGGGTTTATTGAATATTTGAAATTTGATTGAATGGTTTGATTTTATCACTTTTGAATCAATTGTATAATTTGGCCGGGGAATGCCCCGAAGTATCGGTATATATTTATTCACCGGGGAATGTCCTGAGGTATCATGTACCCGGAGGACGTTCGTGATGAAGGCCTGAGGCGTCGGGTAGAGCATTAGTCTAGAATTAATTTAGAGTAGGATTTATTTTTACATATTTTTTATTTTTGGACTGTATAATTGGATTGGTCACTAAATTTTGGATTGTTTTATCTTGTTTGCTTGATTGATTATTTTGCATGTTTTGTGTGGTTTATATATTCAAACTGTCAAATTAGCCTATACGCTCCACCAAGCGATCGTGGTCAAACCACAGGATCGAGGGATGCCTAACACCTTCCCCTCGATCAATAGAATTCCTTAGCTAGAATCTCTGTTCAAAAACCAGTTTTAAAGAGTCAAACCATTTCGAAAAGAATTTTCCAAAGGTGACTTGGCACATCGGATTATGCCAAGTGGCGACTCTGAATTTAATTATAAAAAATCCTTTTCGGAACAGAATTTTCATTTTTTGTCACTTAATAATAAAACCCTTTCAAACTTAAAAATTATTCTTTTGGAGTACAAAAAAGGGGTGTGACAGCTCTGGTGACTCTGTTGGGGATCATTTCAAAATTAGAGCTTATTTTTGGAGTCTTATCGGCTTTGTTTGGCATTATGGGTGTATAAACATTATTTGTGTTATTGTTATCACTGTTGTGCGTTTTCGTGCTCTTTGTGTACAATATTTATCCTATATGTTGCCGCTTTTATATCTGGCATCATGTGTCTACCCCAGGCCTTCTTTCTACAACAAGTCCGTAGTACACGTGTTGTACACGACTTCTAGTTGAGTCACTCTTATTTTAGGGGGGAGCCGTCGGGGTTATGGAGTAGGTGGAAAGCAAAGCAGTCAATATCGTCCATACGCTCCCCCGAACATCCTTGTTAGTGAACCACAACGTAGGTCAGCCTTTAGGTCATGCATATGTGCATCATGCTGAGACCTAGAGGGACCCACATGGCCCTTTGTAGGAGACTCACCTCTAAAGCATCCCTACGTGCTAATTGTTGCATCTTTGAGGATAACGTGATCATTTGACGAACTGATTTGGGAAAAACATGTGTTAGAAGTAAAGTGTGTGGGTAATGAAAAAAAAAATAAGAAAAAAAAAGAGTTTCTTAGTTTTTAGAGTTTTTTGTATGGATTTTATTTTTCACAATTCCAAAATTCAAAAAGACTTTTTTACCTTTCGCACTCATTTTCTCAAAAAACATCAAAAAGATTTTCCTTTGTCGCATTCATTCACAATTCGAAAACTTCAAAAAGATTTTTCATTCATAGGATGTGTTTATAAAAGAAAAATGCAAAAAAATAAAAAGAAGATGGTAGAAGTTTTGTACATTTCATATAACGAAAATATCAAAAAAAAAAAATCTCTTTATTCCTTTACCACGCATTCATAATTCGAAAATTTCAAAAAAATGATTTTTCTTTCATAGTTGTTTGTGTCAAATTAAAAACCCAATTTTTTTTTATTTTCTTTTATTCATCGGTCTTTGGTTGTGTCTCTTAAGTTAGGGTCAGTCTGTTAGTTAATCTTTATTTGTCCAATATGGATGAACTACACACCCCTGATTCTCCTCTCTCGGGAGTGAGATACGTAGGCAACCTATTGTGGGTTCGGGGATCTTATTTAAAAAATTCAAAAAATATTTTCTTCACTTTTCATCTAGAGTAGGTGTTTCATACATGTCTTAAAAATAAAAATACAAAAAAAAATCCGTAATAGTCGTAGGTTTTATTTTTGGTTAATCTTACTTAAAAAAGTCCAAAAAGATTTTTTTTCTTCACTCTTCATTTATAGTAGGTGTCACATACATCTTAAAAGAAAACCATAAAAACATTTTCCTTTAATAGGTTCGAGTTTTATTTTCGCATGAAATTCAAAACTGAAAACCCAAAAAGATTTCTTTGGTACTCATAGAATTTCACTTTATAGAGGAGTGTTTAAACCTGAAAAATACAAAAAGATTTTCGTCATTTCTTTTGACAAACTATTATTTTCTTTTCTTCTTAAAGTTTCAAGAAAAAGAAAAAAGAAAAAAATAGTTTAATTTGGCCATTTTGGAAAGACTTCACGAACTACGCACACCTGATTCTCCTCTCTTGGGGGTGAGATACGTAGGCGCCCTTCTAGGGTTCGGTGATTTTTTTTCAAGAAAAAAAAGAGGTTTTGAAAAATGTTGAACTCTAACATATTTGTTGCCTCTTGTTCAGTTAGTTTAAGGTGGTTGGTTTGTGGTTTCCTGGATGATCCTCCATATCACACCAAATCCAAGGAAGGTTTAGCTGTGTCCAACAAGGATATAGAGAGTGGCATCATGAATGAAACAAAGAGTTAGGAAATTGAGAGTTTAAAGGAAGAGATTTGAGACTGAGAGAACAAATGATGAGAATGTACCGAGCTTGGGCCAGTGGGCTGCCTCTACCTCCGTTCCCCACTTTTGACCCTGCAAATACCTTGAGTCTTCCACCAAAATCGCAAAGTCAGTTTCCTACTATTGTTGATGCACCACAACATGCCTCAGAATCCATTCCATGTCAAATGCCCCTCAACACTTCCACCACTCTTTCTTTATCTCTTCAATATAAGTCTACCACATTCACAGCACCACATATCGTCTGTGTTTTTGTTGCTCAACCTTCTACTAAGGCTTTCACTTTGTCTATCAATCCGACGATTGTGCTTCCTCAGTCCACTAGTGACTCCACGTTCAATACTGTTGATGATCATTGGTATACTCTTGAGCCTATAGTTAAGTTAAGTGAACCGCCAAAATTTCTTACTAAGAAGCCTAGCATGCCAAAAGAGCTAGAGAAAATAGTTGGGAAAGTGAAGAGTGTAGAAAATAATATGAAAAATTCCCCTGGACTTATGGGCTATGAAGATGTTTCATATAAAAACTGGGGCATGTCTTCAAGTGTTAACCTTTCTCCCAGCTTTGAGACATCAGAATTTGGGGAGCCTGATGGACAGAAGGATTCTGTGAAACATTCGGGACGACATTGCAATCAACCAAGGGAAACTGAAGGAAAGAAAAAGGAAAACACACCTATTGTCATGACAGGGCCAAAGCAGAGTTTGAGAGGTCCAACCCACCAATACTGTCAGCCTCAATCCCGAGCTTACATATCAGATCCACATAACCACTTGCAACAAGGTTTCTTTCTTCGAAATCCAAGAAATCCCATTCCACTTCCTCAATATCCTATGAACAATGCACAATTGTATGCTCATCCATTTTTTTATCCACATTGGCATGCACCTGTCCCTCAATATCGTCCCCGACCCCCACAAATTTACCAAGGGACCTCTAAATCCAAATTTCATCCGAGGCCAGAGTTCGCAAAGAGAAGAAAGGAAAAAGATAATTTCACTCCTATTGGGGAATCCTATGCCATTTTATTCCAGAGATTGGTACAGCAGGGCATGATCACTCCTCTCCTTGGGTATACTCCTGACCCGCATTCAAGAAGCTTTGATCCTAATGTGCGATGTACATATCATTTTGATGTTCAAGGTCACATTACTGAAGATTGTCGCACTTTGAAAAGAGAAATAGAAAAGATAATTCAAGATAAATTGATTGTGGTGCAAAACATTGGCCCTTCGACCATCCCACAGAGTTCTTCACCAGCACGCGGTACTGCACAATATGTGGGAGGCAATGAGTTAAGCATGAGGATCCAGAGCTTATTTGTTGAAGAAAATATGTCTAACAGTGGTGGAAGCTCTAGTCATGTTGATATGCAAACCAGTGGCTAATATGTCAGGTTGAGCAATTGAAATGTCACCCCTTTCCCTACTAGGAAGAGGTCTGGTAGTTTGTTTTGTTTTCTTTTATGTTTTTTGAATTATTTCAGGGTTGTAGTTCGGGATCTATCTTGTTTTGTCCCTTTGTCGTTTATGTTCATACCCTTTTATCTTTTATTTCAACTAAATGAAGTGTCTCTTTCCTTTTGTGTTTCAAATATGTGCTGTTTGTTTGTTTTCTTTATACAGTCACTTTATGTTGATTCTAGTGATACGATTGCCTGCGGAATTTTCAGTCAGATCTTAAAATCCAGCTTAATCATGAAACATTGAATCAGAGAGTTAAATTTAGGAAAAGAGAGCATCTGAGAAAATAAATAGAGTGTTGGGGCATTTGGTGATCAGCTTGAACCCTTCTTTAAAAATTGAGACTTTTTGAGAATCGCAAGGATAACTTGGTCATCAATTGAAAGACATGTCTTAATTAGGTCAAAAAGTGTCTACGTGATCTTATCAAGAGGAACAGGAAGAAAATTAGCTCCACGAAGTCATGAGTCCTTCAGCATGAGGAATGTACAACAAAGTGGAGTTGTATGCTGGGCAAGTGTAGAAAAAGAGGTGGTACACATGCTCGGGGCAAGTTAGTGTTGTAAAACATTTCATAAGTGATCTTGATCATGCACTTTCGCATTGCATGCTATGTACTAGCATTTTCAAGAATTGATATGATGAAGGCATTTCATTTTGCTATCCAAACACTGTGTCATCCTTTGTTTACCCCCATTTGGGCCTTAGTGTTATTTTCTTTCATACCCCTCTTTTGGAATCAAGATAAGAGTTAACAAAATTCAAAAAAATATGTCGAAAAAGAAAGAAAAGATGAGTGTCAAGAAAAATAAAGTCAGAAAAGTCCCAAAGATAAAAGAGTCAACAAAGGAAAAAAATAGAATCAAGTGAAAGAACAAGCTGCCAGAACTACGCATGATCTGATTCTCCTCTCTCGGGGGTGAGATACGTAGGCTGCCCTACTAAGGGCTCGGTCCAACCAAATAAACAATTTAGAGTCACCCAGTCAAAGGAAACTGGGGCATGAGTTAATCCTCATTGTTTGAGTTGATTCCAAAAGTTGTAAGTCCTACCCCACTTCAAGTGTCGTTTAGGCCCCATGCCATCCTTTCTTTCTAACCTTATCCAAAATCCAAGTTAGAACCAAAAAAAGACCTTCAGATCAATCTTTGAGGATGTTAAGGCAGAGCATGCAAGGGATATGATGATGCATTTGGGAACTATTTATCTTCCTTAGCATAGGAAATCAAGAGAGAAATAAAAATGAGAGAGTCTTATTGGTGAAAACCATTATGGTCACCATAAGGCGATGACAAGTTGAGAGAAATAAAAATGAGAGAGTCTTATTGGTAAAAACCCTCACGGGCACCATAAGGCGATAGTGAGCCGAGAGAAAATGAAAGAAGCTTGTTGGCGAAAACCCTTCAAGGCGCCACTAGCCAAATGGGGTCTTAAATGCAATTAACCTAAGAAAGCAACTCAGTTTCAAGGCCATTAACTCAACAACAATGGGTAGAAAGTTTAGATGAAAAGATCAAGCTGCTTAATCCAAAATGCATGGCATAATCATTAGTGTTGACTGTCATTTTTAGATGAATTTTTCATTTGTTTGTTTTAAAGGGGGACATTCATTGTCTTTTCTTTCTTCTCTTTATTTTAATTTTATCTTTCTTAAGTCAGTTATCAAAACAAAAATTGTCATTCTTTTTTTTGTTTCTTGTCTTTGAGTTAAGTCCGTGTCAAAACAAGTGAGAAAAGATTTCAAAACTGGCTACCAGCTTATTTAATTTCACAAAGCAAGACAAAAGCTAGCACATGAAAGAGACATGATTGTGAGCCCAAAAAAGGATGCAGGAAGTTTTATCAACAGAGAAGTCGGGGAACTCGTAGAAATACCAAGATTCAAAGGGTTTATTTGAGAAACACGACAAAGTAGAAATACTGTATTTGTTTCAGGTCACTCTTAATAAGCTGAGTTTGAGTCAATGATACAGCAAGTCAATGGCATATGCTAATGGTTGGAAGCAAAGCTAAATATGAAGGGGGTAAGAGCAATTGCCTCAAAATCCAAAGCCACAAACTAGCCACCATGTTTTTAAACTCACAAGTTTTCTTTGTATGTAATAGGAATACATGTTGCCTTCAGATCAAGGATTTCAGAGCCTAAACATCAAAGGCCGTAATTTCTCACCTCAACAAATACAAGAGGCAAGGTTGCTGCACAAGTTTGGTAATCAAAACTATGGTAAAACTCATAATTCAAGATCTCTAGGAGACGCACTTCCTTGTTTTGATAATTCAAACAACATTGATAAGGAAACACACTTCCTTGATTGGGTAATTCGAATTTTGCTTCTTAGGTAATGCACTTCCTAACTTAAGTCTTGATTCCTAGAAGATGTACCTTTTAGTCGAGTCATCCTCTTTGATTCCTATAAGATGTACCTTTTAGTCGAGTCATCCCCTTTGATTCCTATAAGACGTACCTTTCAGTCGAGTCATCCCCTTTGATTCCTATAAGACGTACCTTTTAGTCGATTCATCCCCTTTGATTCCTATAAGACATACCTTTTAGTCGAGTCATCCCCTTTGATTCCTATAATACGTACCTTTTAGTCGAGTCATCCCCTTTGATTCCTATAAGACATACCTTTTAGTCGAGCCATTCCCTTTGGCCCCTAGAAGACGTACCTTTTAGTCGAGTCATTTCCTCTGATTCCTATAAGACGTACCTTTTAGTCGAGTCATTCCCTTTGATTCCTAGAAGACGTACCTTTTAGTCGAGTCATCCCCTTTGATTCCTATAAGACGTACCTTTTAGTCGAGCCATCCCCTTTGACCCATAGAAGAAGTACCTTTTAGTCGAGTCATTTCCCTTGATTCCTATAAGACGTACCTTTTAGTCGAGTCATCCCCTTTGATTCCTATAAGACGTACCTTTTAGTCGAGTCATCCCTTTTGACCCCTAGAAGACGTACCTTTTCGTCGAGTCATTTCCCTTGATTCCTAGAAGACGTACCTTTTAGTCGAGTCATTCCCTTTGATTCCTATAAGACATACCTTTTAGTCGATTCATCCCCCTGGATTCCTATAAGACATACTTTTTAGTCGAGTCATCCCCCTTGATTCCTAAAAGATGTACCTTTTAGTCGAGTCATTCCAATTAGCTCATAGAAAATGCATTTCTTTATTTGGGATAATTTTCTTTTCAGTTGATGAAATAGCAAGTCAGAAACCCGCCTGGAGAACAGGGTGTAGAAATTAAAAAGCATAGAAACAAGTTGATGAAATAGCAAGTCAGGAGCCCGCCTGCAGAGCAGGGTGAAAAAAATTGAAAGCATAGCAACAAGTTGATGAAATAGCAAGTCAGGAATCCTCCTGGAGAACAGGGTGTAGAAATTGGAAAACATAGGAACAAGTTGATGAAATAGCAAGTCAGGAACCCACGTGGAGAACAGGGTGAAGAGATTGAAAGGCAAGCTATAAGTTGAAGAAAGTGCAAGTCAGGAGCCCGCCTGAAGAATAGGGTGATGAAACTCAAGTCAAGGAAATCTGCATAGATTAGAACTTTTGTAATTTCATTTATGTTTTAACTTGTAATTTTCATTTTTGATGTAGTAACAGAACTGCGGACCGAAACCTCGGCGGGACCTCACTCGACTCTCCAACTCAATATTATCCTTCTCTTTCGAATCCTTTGAGATAACCTTAACTTGATTCCCTCAAAACATGGGTAGGTAGGATGTCCGTCAATACTCGGTTGTCCTTTTTTTTCTGTTTCTTTCTTCGAATAATAATCGGGACAAAATTCTGCCTCGTTGTCTACTTTTTTTGTATGAAAACACTAAGTGTTTACATTAAAAGGGGGCATGATGTAGACACGTAATTTTGTCCCTTCCCGATAGCACTTTTTACCCATTTTTACCTTATCCTACCGTATACCCTCACCCATGTAATTACATCCCACAAAAATACAAAAAAAAATAAATAACTCTCAACAAAATCCCTAACAAACTTTTATTCTTTTTAACATCCTAACAACCCTTTCAATGAAAAGAAGACACATCACCCATACCCATACCCCACCACCCCATATCTACGTGACCCCCCCTCTTCTTTTCTTGGCCACAAAGGAAAATATACATGGAGGAAACTTCCAAGAAACAACAACAATAACTAGAAGGGACCACAATTGGGAATCCAAGGTAAAGAGCAGATATATGTATATGCACATATCACAAATGGGACACTCTTCATTTTTCCATTCCATCATCATCAATATATAAATGCACACACTCTATTTTGGGGGATATATACACACTTACACACAAAACATTGAAAAAAAAAATTCTTCCATTTCCATTCCACAGATATACTTAGCCACACAGAAACCAACACACAATACACCATTAACCTCACCATCAATGGACAACTTCCTCACCATTCCAACAGCTCACACACTCCTTGATGGCTCCATTTTTCCATTCTTTTACTCTTACCAGAACACACACCCACAACTACCATATACACAATTACATACTTCACTGAAGACTCACACTCATAGCACACGAAAAAAAGAAGAAGAATTTACCTTCTTCTCTAACATCTACTCACAGACACCCTCACTAATATTTTCCACTCACCATACTTCACCCATATACGATCCCTCATCCTCACCATAGCAGATCTCACTTACGAGAAACCACCATTAATGCACACACTACACAGATACAAACCACAAAGAATAATAACACAGCGAGATGGCGAGAAGAGAGTAGATCAAGAGAGGGCGGCGAAGAGAGAGAGTAGAGTACAGTAGGATAAATTGAGAGGATGAAGAGAGTTTGAACAAGGTTTGTTCAATTTCTGGATATTCTTTGGCAAAATGTCACTGGAAGTGACCCGTGTTCGTCGTTGCTCGGTCTAAGCTCGCCGGATTTGGCCTTGAGCTCACCGAAACTAGTTTTTCTTTCATCGTCTGATCATTACCATCACTAAATCGCCCAAAACTCTTTATTTTTCCCTGTATTTTTGGGGTGAATTCGGTCGAGATGTGTTAGGGGGTCACCGGAATTGGTTTTCATTCGTTAATCGGATCGGTTTAAGCCCCCCCAAAACACGAAAACTAGCGTTGGTTCTAGGGATTTCTATATGGGTTGGATCCTTTGGAATTCATTACGGGCACCTCTCATTTCTTTACAGGATTGACCCCGTTTGGTTCGATATTTCTTCTTCATTTCTGTTTGGAAATTGGGTTTTCAATTGGACTACGAGTTCGAAGTGGATATCGAGTTGGGGGTTGTCGTTTGAGGTTCAATCGGGACATTTTGAATCCGGCTCCATTTTCTAATCACACAATCTGACATATAAAAGTCCATTTAAGGTCCAACTCTATTTTTTCTAATTTTACTTTACTATACGTGTTTGATTTGCCTATGTGTGGTTGAATTTTGGTGACATTAAGTTGGTGTTCGATTTTGTTGAATAGATGGTTGTGGATTATTGAGATAATTGTCTTGAATCATTGGAATTTGGTATAAAAATGGAATAAGTGGGGCAAGAATTGAAAATTTGATATAATTAGTGAATTTTGATTAGTTTGATTCATTAGTTGTTTGACTTGAAATAAACGTTAATTGAATTTGGTAGTATCATGATACGCCGATTTGAATAGGCAAGACGTAGGTCGGGTAGGCAAAATCTAGAGATTGTGGGTTGATTGAATGTTTGAAATTTGATTGAATGATTTGATTTTATCACTTTTGAATCAATTGTATAATTTGACTGGGGAATGCCCCGAAGTATTATTTATTCACCGGGGAATGCCCCGAGGTATCATGTACCCAGAGGACGTTCGTAATGAAGGCTCGAGGCGTCGGGTAGAGCAATAGTCTAGAATTAATTTAGAGTAGGATTTATTTTTACACATTTTTTATTTTTGGACATTATAATTGGACTGGACACTAAATTTTGATTTGTTTTATCTTGTTTGCTTGATTGATTATTTTGCATGTTTTGTGTGGTTTATATATTCATAATGTCAAATTAGCATATACGCTCCGCCAAGCGACCGTGTTCAAACCACGGGATTGAGGGGTGCCTAACACCTTTCCCTCGGTCAACAAAATTCCTTAGTCGAAATCTATGTTCGCAAATCAGTTTTAAAGAGTCAAACCATTTTGAAAAGAATTTTCCAAAGGTGACTTGGCACACCGGATTATGCCAAGTGGCGACTCTGAATTTAATTATAAAAAATCCTTTTCGGAACAGAATTTTCATTTTTCGTCACTTAATAAAAAAACCTTTCGAACTTAAAAATTAACCTTTTGGAGTACGAAAAAGCGATGTGACAAGGCCTCCTTTTTTGCCCCAAGACTTTCAGACTATGACTGATATGCGTATGCCGTACAAGGACAAGGCAAGTTTACTTTGCCTAACCTAGCCCTTCCAATCTACCCTATGAAGAAGAATCTATGCAACAGATTTCACATCTGTTGCAACAGCTGGGTATACTGGTGCAACTGGTTGTGGTTCTGTTGCAACTTATTATCCATCTGTTGCATAAGTTGCATTGGATTATTGATTCAGAGAACCCTATGCAACAGATGGACCATCCGTTGCATCTTTACAATTACTAACCTATTTAAAAATTAACTTTTTATCTCACAGCATGTTGACATAATTCTCTGCCTCATGAGAAAAAGGCAATTAACGTACCGGGAAGCTTATGACGCTGCCGATAGGATAATGGACCTCGACTTCTGCAAGAAGCTCAAGGATAGGTACGATCAACTCAATGGAGAGGTGTCAGCCCTTGGCGTGGGACTTGACTTCCTAGTTCCTACGTTGTTCATGGATGAAGAAGAAACGTTAAGATATGTTAGAGGGGACAGGCCAAATCCATACGGCAAGAGCTGGACCAAGGCAAAAAGGATTCTTGTAGTCATTAGCGTGAATGACATGCATTATCGGGTTGTTGAGATACTACTCAATGAGGGAAAGATCAATGTTTATGACTCCAACGTACCTCTCATCGACGATATCGATCTTTTTCTCCTCGTGGAGTCATTAATGGTGCTATTGCCCATCTTGTTGAGGGAGAGTAAACTGATGAATCATTTGTCAAAGTAAGTGTTGATGAAGAAATCATGGGATTTTGAAGGTCGAAACAGGGGAATGATCCTTCCAAAAGAAGATGCCGCTAAATCGAGCGGCTTGCATGCTCTTGCACACATCGAATATTTGCTGACCGACACAGAAATGGCCGAGTCGACGACTTTTATAAGCGACAACGCTGTGGCAAACCTGCAAGAGGTCTGGGCTTATGGGGTACCCATTGGATGCTTGAAGCTTGTGTATATAGAAGAGCCTATGAAATATAAATTTTTAATATCAAGTCACCATTCACTTTATTACATGTACATGTAGTGGCAATAATTTTTTTCTGATAAAAGTTGAGTTTTTATAATGCAATAGATTAGATTGTCAATCTTTTGTAAAATATCTTTAATCCGTTCTGCCAGATAGTTTATCTGTTGCAATAGGTTGGTCATTTATTGCATTACGCCGATGTTATTTCTATGAATAATGTAATAATCTAAGTCTAATCTGTTGCAACAGTGGAAAGACCTGTTTGATGATTTCCACAGATGACCTAAATTTTACAACATATTCCTAAATCTTTTTGATATTTTTCAATAGTTACGCTTGAAGATCCATGTGCTTGTCGACAACAAACCAGTAGCAAATACACACACCACCATGAAAATTTCAGCAATTAGGCTTCAATATTCATGTGCCCAACAACACCAAACCAGTAGTAATAACGGCAACAATGTAGTATCTTCTTGCTCGATTTTGTTTCTCTTCATAAGCCTTGACTTTGTTCAACAAACCCCAGATTACACGATTTACTTGTGAAGGGCGTCGTTCTTCATACCAATCAAAGAAATTGCATCCACCCAATTTCTATAAAAAAGAGAACACAATTACAATATAATTACAAGTCAATAATTAATCAATTAATTAAATAAAAAAATATTACCTTTGAAATCTTACAAGTAAAAAACCTACGACCCAAATCCAAGAAGTCTTTAACAGAGCTTCATGACCGCACTTACAATATCGAAAATCTTTATCATAAAAAATAGTGGAAGATACGCTCGACATTGTCAAGGTCAATTGGAAAAAATAAAAATAATAATTTGAAGAATTTGGATAGATAAAAGAAAATGACGATGAAGAAGAAGATTTGGGAATTTAAGATTAAATTTTAGGAGAAAGATAAATATATAAGACAATGGGGGGGGAATGACCGTTGTGGGCCAAGTGACGGCAAGTCAGCGAAATGTGCCAGGACTGACACTAACACATTTGATGTCTATTTTAATTTATGTGTTTAAAATGAACATGTCTACTTGATGCCTATTTTATTTTAGGTGTTTGAACTGAACACCGTCGATGGGTTGTGCCTTTTTTATTTTGATTCGCTTTAACCATTTTACACGTAGTGGAAATTTTTTATGTCCAACGAAAGTTGAATTTTTATAATGCAACAAATTCTCCATCCGTTGTAATAGTTATCCTACCTGTTCTGACATATAGTTTATCTATTGCAATAAGTTGGTCATCTGTTGCATTATCTCGATGTTTTTATCTAAAGTCCATCTGTTGCAACAGTGGGAAGACCTGTTTGTTAAATTTCAAAAGATAACCTACCTGTTACAACATATGTATAAATTTGTTCGATTATTCCAATAGATGTGTAGTCTATTGCAACAGATAAAGTCCATCTGTTGCAATATATGTCTAAATCTGTTCTTTTTTTCCAATAGATGTGTCATCTGTTGCATTATCTTGATGTTTTTATCTAAAGTCCATCTGTTGCAACAGTGGAAAGACCTGTTTGGTAAATTCCAACAGATCACCTAACTGTTACAACATATGTCTAAATCTGTTCAAATTTTTCAATGGATGTGTCGTCTATTACAACAGATACATTATCTGTTACAATATTTGAATCTAGTATTTCTTTTCAATTAATAAGTTCAAATCTAAGGAATAAATAAAATTCATAGACAAAATAAAATAAATCGAAGCCATCATAAATTAGCTGAAATAAGTCAACGAATAAATGAAATATAAAAAAATTATTAAGGGTACAGATCTCAACAAATACATCAACAACAATTTAAGTATACTTCCAAGGATTGCTTTGACAGACTCAAGCTATAAAGATCTACTCAGTATGTACAAGTTGTTCTTCATCCGGTGCTATGGAATTCGGCTTAGCTCGTCGTGGATCTTCATTGTCCCTTGCGTAGAGTTTCTGCGCTTTCTGTTCTCCATATTTCCATAAAAAGAGTAGCATATTGTCAATGTTGTTCAGCAGTAGCTTCTTCTACATCCACCTGGATAGCCAGAATTGGTCAATGCTAATCACGGAGATACAACAAAACAAAAAAGGATAACTCATCTCTTCTAGCAAATTAAACAGGTCTTCCTCCTATTTTAAATTATCCCAAACATATTATATTTTTGTTGTAATAATAAATCAACTGTTGGGATAAATTTCTATATGAGGAAGACCCTTTGTGATAATTTTCAACGGATGAACAATCCATTGCAACATATGAATCATCTGTTGCAGCAGATAGGTCATCTGTTGGTATGAATAAAAGTTGTACGAAGAGCTGTTTGATTTGCTAAAATAGACGAGACATATGTTGCACCAGATAAAGTATCTGGTGCAACAGGTTAGTCAACTGTTGCAATAGATGTATATATCTGTTTGATAATTTTCAGCAGATGTGTCATCTGTTGAAACAGATATGTGTCTATTTGTTTTGTCAGTTGGAAGACATAATATATTCACCTTCTTCAGCTCGTGCTGCTCTCCTTTGGACATTGTACGTTGCTCAGTGCAACACACAGTCAGAAGAGTTGTAATTACGCTTTTTTGGATGCCTGATAATGCCCTGGAAATCACTCCCCTTCTCCTCTTAGTCCTAATCTCTAATGGAGCGGATGGAAATAAAATCCTCTTTGATGGAATGAGACCCCTCTTAGATGTCAATTCCTTTACAGAAGCAGCTAATGCATTAATCACTACATCATGTTTTGCCCTGCAGTCTTGACATTTGCATGCAGAACATTTGCTGGGAGAGGCAAAATCTGTATAACCAGTATGATCATACTCATAATGGTTTGCTTTAAATAATGTAAGAGGAGCATCATTAGCACCAACAGCAGCACCACTACCACCACCAACAGCTCTATCATCAACAATAAGCCCACCCTCCAAAATTATTTTTCTTGTAATGGTTGTTGCTCCAAACAATTCTATTTTTATTCTATCGATGACCTTAGGGTCCGATAAAGTTTGCACAGACCGTAAAGTAAGAAAAAATGGCATCTTCAACTCTCGATTGGTCGAAACTAGCGACGGATGCACATTCTAACATAAATCATTACATATATTAGAATGATGATTAGATCATTCAAAAAAAAAATATTAACTAAAAGAAAAAATTAATTATAATTATACTTACTGCATCCTTCAGGGGGTGAAGAGATCATGAAATTTTGCATTTTTATGAGTTTTGGCTGACAACCATCTCAAGATTCTTTAACAGGAAACTCCTTCCTGGTAGTTCACTTGTTGTCTCAAATTAGGAATGGCTTCAAATGCCCAAGCATATAAAATAACGCCAATAAATCAAAACCATTATTGAGCGAAAAAAAATGAATGATATCATAATAGAAGAAAGAAACATTTACCATGAAAGCCCATGGGAAGCCATATAAGTTGACTGTCTTTGGTGCTAACAGAGTCAACAAATATTTGACAGTCATTTTGAAGCTTTGATACCCCTATGGATAGCCGTTAAATGCCTTAAGATCCTCGAAGAGCTTTATTAAATCGAGGCTTATATTGTTGTTAATGTCTCTCGCCCAAAGAATATTATGTACAAACCAAACCAATCACAATGACTGCTTACGCTTCTTTGAAAGTCCTTTACCTTTCAACGCTTCTATCAAATTTTTGTTTTTGAAGCTTGGACCAACAATGGACACCAGGTCATCACGATCACACGACTTGCCTTTGCCTTTTTTGAGTGTGCGGAGTGCTTTTTTGGGTTAGACTATGTATAACTTGAGAAGGAGAATAACATTTTAGTCCAGTAACTATGGAAAACTCCTTCCAACCAAAACAAACAGGCATGCCACAGTAATTTATCCACACCCCATCCATCTTATCTTTGTTTTCATACATAAACCTACGCTTGAGAAGTTTATATACCATTTTCATTTGAAAACGAGCATTGTTGTCCTCTGGCAAATCAAGATATTTTCCAAAGCAGCTGTCCCTGAAATAAGCATCCAATTTTTGTTCTCGAAGTATTTTTCTGAAGGCGTCGAAAGATTTTCCCATGGCTGACTTAACCACGAAATCACCCATTAAATCTGTGGCACCATCGCACTGCATTCTCACAGGATAACGATCAATGATGAAGGCTTTGACCAGCTCTTCGGTGGAAGGGCTATTAGCATCAACATCATCTCTTTTGAAACATTCCTCCTCCCCGTGTTCATCATATTCTGCTCCCGATTGAGATAACGCTTGTAAAGCAAGCTCATAGAGTGGTGGATGTAGCCTAGCTGCTTCACTTGTTTCTTTACTTGGACTTGATTCGGTTTCTGTACTTTTGGGAACCATATTATCTAAAATTAACAGAAACATAAAATAATATATTATTGTTGATTAATGAATCGTTAAAAAAGGATAACAGTAAATCAAACAAGCAAAACAGTAAAATAACAGTTGCAACAGATCATCAATCTGTTGAACCAGGTAGTATATCTATTGCAGCATATAACCAAACTGTTGCAGCGAATGAGTAATCTGTTGCAACAATACAAAACATAACACTCATCTTTTAAGACAGATGAATGGTCTGTTCAATAGATCACACAACTGTTGTGACATCATCTGTTGCAACATATGAGTGATCTGTTGGAACAGTTAAACAATCTGTAGCAACGGCTGAGTAATATTTTGCGACAATACAAAACATACCACTCATCTGTTGAGAAAGATAAATGGTATGTGCAACAGGTCACACATCTGTTGCAACACATGAGTGATCTGTTGGAATAGTTATCAAAGGTCAATATTGTTTAGATTTCTTCCAACATAGGATCGTCTATTGCGGCAGATGAATGATCAGTTGGAAAAATCAAGTCTTGGACTTTTTCTGTAGGAAGAGTTGGTAGGATTTTATTAAACAGGAGGTTCATCTGTTGCATCAGATCATTAATCTAATGGTTCTTCCATTGCACCAGATGGTTAATTAGTTACATCAGATTTTTTTATCCGAAGCTTAATCTATTGCAACATATGGTAAAGCTGTTGCATTAGATTATTAATCTGTTGCATCAGAATTATAATCTGACGGTTCCTCTGGTGCATCATATGGTTGATCTATTTTATAATATGATGAATCTGCAGCATCAGATGGTTAATATGTTGCACCAGATGGGTAATCTATCAGAGGAAACAGTAGCACGATTTTATTAAACAAAAAACAGCAATTTCACCATTTTTACCAAGAACAAGAACAAAACAAATCAAACCAAATTGTCCTTTTATTTTTATAAACACAAACAATAAAAATCAAACTTCAAAAAAATGCAACAAACAACAAAATATCATAATTCACTTCGAAAAGAGAAGAGAAGAGAAAAAATACCAGAAACTAGGATTTTATTCAGACCGCATTTCAAATTAGTGCAACAAATATTGAAATTGTTAACCAATACTATAAGAGAAGTTGGCTCAAGTTCCTCATTTTCTTCAAAACTAAAAGGGCCATAAATTTTTACCTGTGAAAAAAGAAAAGGGCCGATAAAGAATTCGAAGCTATTGTGGCCGGAGAGCAAGGTTGTCACATCGATTAAAGTCGAAAAGGAACTGGAATCCCAACTATTTATAGTCGGATGTTGAAGTCGCCGATGATTGAAATAAGAAATTTACAGAACAGTTGGTTGGGAGGGAGTTGAGAGAAGCTATCGAGAGAGGGATGAGAGGCAGGTTGATTGAATTGAAGAGGGGAACTCGAAGCCCAACTATTTGTCATCGGGGGTTGAAGGGAGAAATTTTACAAAACTATTGATTGGGAGAGAGTTGAGAGAAGCTGTCGAGAGAGAGGAGAGAGTGGTTAATTTGGATTGAAGAGGATGTGGGTTGGGTTGATTTGTATTTTTGAAAAGATTAAAAAGTTTTGAAAATATAATCAAGTCCACAATTAACTTGATCAAGTTTTCTAATAATGTATGACCCTATCTGTTGGTCAATGTCATCAATCCTTCATTCAAGACTTAAAAGACACCTATCCTTCAATTTTCTCAAGTAAGTTGATGTGTATTGTGATCATGTGGCGTACCCCTTCAAATTCTTTATGATAAAACATATTAGTGCAAGCATATATTTTTGTACCTCTTAAATTTCATTATTAGTTTATTGATGAAGTTTTAAAGTTTTAATTATTTTTTAGTTTTCAAATTAATTAGAAATTAATACTACCACCTTCGCACATGTCAATTATAGCAGTTTCTTATCTATGCAAAATAATACAAGTCTCGTGATTTTAGTATAATTGATGAGAAATGTAAATGACTAGAGGAAATGGTAATTGAAATATTTATTTTTGTAAAATAATAATAATAAGTAAATTAAATTATCCGGGGAAAAAAAATTGGCCAAATAGAGGTGTTACATCACTTTTCTAATGCCTAGCTTCATATTGATGGTGAGAATTAGAAGTTTGAGTTTCCAAATATAAATTTAATATATTTTTTGAAATTCAGAGAATGTGAGTCCTAATAATAACTAAGAATCCTGATAATTTATTAAGCAGTGTCTTTTAAAATTAGTCTTAAAATTTTATTACTTTAGCATTTAAGCATTATATATACGCAGATACAAAATTGAAATAATATTTTTAATTTATGAACTTCTAATTACAATTTTTATATTTATTGTGTTTTGATATATTATTTATATATTTTAAATAAAATGTTTAGTAAAAAAATATAAATTTATATCATCTACCTAGAGATTGATAAAATCAAGTATCCCTAAAAGATCATAAATTTTTAAAGAGTCAAAACTTTGAATAAACTACACAACTAATTATAAATAATGTTATGAATTTAAAGTATTAACTTTAATTTTTTGAATTTGAATCTAAAAGAAATCTTAACACATTCATTGCACTTGAATAATCGTAAAAATTACATTTTTATTCAATAAAATAGTTTAGCATCGTGCGAAGCGCGGCCCCATTCCACTAGTTTAAATTATAAAGTAATTCAGGTCAAAAATTTTAAAAATAAAGATGAAGCTTTTGTTCACTAACGTTTAATGCATTTCTTCCAAGTTAATTATACTAACTCTCTAAAATTATTTTAAAAAATGTTTCTATGGATCCGTTTAATTTCTTTTACAAAACATAATTATTTTTCAACTATATCTATTCAAGAACATTATTAGATTTGTTCAGATATTGACACAGTATAATTTTGAAAGTTGTTTTAAATTATTTTTTTTGAAACAGGCGAAAATCACTTTCACCCTCAATTTTGATTAAAAAATCAAACTCCCCCAATATTGAATAATAATATACTCTCCCCATTATCCCATGCAATGTCTATTTTGTCCTTATAATTTCAATCCTATTTTTATGTAATATCTTTTTATATTATATGTAATGAATATTTTTTTAACATGAATATTTATAGCATTTTATTTAAGTTTATTAACTTTATAAGCAAATTAATACTTTTTATAAATTTATCACAAAATTTAATGTTATTTTTAAGATCGTTATTTTAGTATTGTATGTATTAAAGAGTCGTTTGACGTGACGTATAATTATAACTAATTTGTAATAACTAATTACGGGATAACTTGTTTCCAAACAATCCACCCCTAAGTGTGTATATATACATATGTATGTACATGCATGTGTGTATATTTTCGTATTTTATCACTCTCTTACTAAATTCGTTTCGTATTACTTAACTTTTTGTTAATATAATACAATCCTTAAGAAAATTTTACTTAGAGGTATATTTTGCTAAATTAACCTTATTAACGATAATTTGAAATTTTAAATTTGTCTATACTATTATTTTATATAGTTATTTAACACTAAGGGTAGAAAAAAATATAATAAAATTCTTTTGATTTCACAAATTGAGCAGATAAATTAAAACATTTATTTTTAGTATGAGAATCAAGTGATAAGAAACGAGATTATCTATTATCTATATCAGTAAATAAGTTGTAATTGTCATTAATAGAGTATTACATATTTTATAATTTATATAAATAAATATAATTTTTAAAATTTGACCTTATTTTTATTCGAGAAAAACATCACTATGACCAAATTTGCTACGACACATGGCAACTTCACGGGGGTCCTATTACCCCTTAAACTAAATTTTAGTGTATTTTTGTCAATCTTTTTAGCTAACATGATACCTTTTGTCAATCATTTTAGATGGTGTGACACCTTTGATGTGAGCTCCATTTTATGTAATAAAGATGCCACATTTGCACAAAAAATGACAAAAATACGCTAAATTTGTGTTCAGAAGATAATATGACCCCTGTGAAATTGGAGTGTGTCGTAACAACTTTAATCATAGTTCGGGATGGTACTAGAGGCTTATCTCTTTCATTTATTGTTTGTATTTTCTGCATTGAAATATGTTTATAAAATTAGTATTACTTATTATTTTCACTTGTAAAATAAATATTATAGTTTTGATTATTATTAATAGGCTAAATACATATACAGACCCCTCAACTATTCGACTTTTTTCATATAGGCACCTCAATTAGACTATGTACCTATTGAATCCTTTACTTCTTCACAAATGATTTCAATTAATCACAATTGCTGACATAACGCTGATGTGGCATAGTGTGTGCACTGCACTCAATTTAGGAGCGTGAGATATAAAATTTTAATTTTTTTTAATTTAAATCCCTTTTATCTTTTTTATTTTTCTTAATTCTCTCCTTTCTCATATTTTTTTATTTTAAAAATACAATTTCTCCTTTTCTTCTTTATAAACTCAGTGTTCTTCTTCTTCATTTCCCTTTTTCATCTTGCCACACTTACCATCTCTTCACCATTTATCATTTTCTTCTCCATTATATCTTGTCAAACCTACATATTTTCCTCTTCCATAAATCTTTAAACATAACATTTTATATCTTCAAATTACATATACAGTCAATGATATTTTTTTGTCAATTAACGACTTTTTTTGATTGGTTCTTCAATAACCCATTATTGATTCTTCAAAATTCAAAATTCATTATTTATTGTTTTGGTGAAGAAATGAAAAGTGGATACCTTGAACCTCCTGCAATTTGCTCCAATGATGGAAAAAATTGAAGCTTCACAAACATGGATTAGGAATTGTAGAACCATTTCCATGTATTAGACTCAACAAAACCCAATTGAACTTGAAAAATTATTTTTTGAACCCATCGACAACAGTTTATCAGATTTTTCATGGCAAAAAATGGTGAAAATTGTTGAAAAATATGGCTGAATTTTGGAGAAAAAAATTCGCCGGAACCTAAATAAATTTCAGTATTGTTACTCACTCTTTGTGTCTTCAAATTTTCTAATTGCTTCAATATTTTTCTTGTTCAAGGCAGAAGCGTCGTCAAAATCAGCGACATAGTTATGCAAATTAATAGCAGCGACTTGAGGAGCACAAAAGAATGGATTGGTTTAAGATTGTCACATTTCAAATAAATTGTGTTTCACAAGTGAGGGAATAATTTTAAAAAAAATAAAATAAAAAAGGTTGAAAGAAGTGTTTCACTGGTAAAAAAAAAAAATATTTTTTTAAGAGAAATGAAGAAGATGATGATAGGAGGGGTCGGGGGGGGGGGGGGGGAGAGGTAATGGAAGTTTTTTTTTTTTTTTTTTAATTTAAAATGGTAAATTGTCACCATTATTATTTATTTAATATTTTTTTAGAGACACATGTCAAATGACATTATTTAATTTTTTGTATTTGCCATGTCACCGTAACTACACTACACACACTTTACATTTATAACTGATTGTTAAAAATATGTTCAAATGGTTCATATTCAAGTAGTAAAAGTATTCAATGGGTACAAGACCAGCAGTAAAGTAATTCAATAGGTACATGGCGTAATTGAGGTGTCTATACGGAAAAAGTCAACTAGTTGAGGGGCCTGTATATGTATTCTTCCTTATTAATAAAACTAATTTTCTTATTATGCTAATTTACTTCATAAAAATCATCATTAGCTTATATATTTAATTAGTATTTCTTACTTTTTTTTTTCTAGAAGATAATGTTTATGTTTTTATGAAAATTTTATTATATGTATTTTTTTAAAAAAAAATAAAAATATGATGATTTTAAAGAAGTTAAAAAAAAGAATAAAAAAATTGACGATAAAGAGTAAAATAAAAATTTTAAAAAGTCAATTAAGATAAAAGGGAGAGTATATTATTCAAAGTTGAGGGGGAAGTTTGATTTTTAAGACAAAGTTGAGGAGGAAAAATGATTTTGACCCTTTTGAAACCCCTGGATAATTCGCAATCACTATAATCTCTGCCGCTTAATGATTCAAAGATAGAGGCAAAGGACTAACTACTTACTCCTTCTATTTCCAAATAATTAAATTGTTGGGATATGACACACCCTTAAAGAAATATATCTAAGGACATAATTTGTAGACTACTTTTTACTTTTATCCTTTTAATAATTCTTAACTTATTCTCCTAGATAACGTGAAGTATTTAAGAACCCCATTAAATAAAAGTGAAAATATAAAAAAAGTTTCAACAATTCTCTTGAGATTTAAAAAATTCACTTATTTTGGACACAAAAAACTACCTCTCCAATTCAATGTATATGACTTCAGATTCATTAGGATTTTAGATGACTTCAGATTCATTAGGATTTGAAAAGAAAATTCTTAAATTTAAACATCTAATGATTAATAAAAAGATTTACATTAATATGTAATATTTTGTTGATTCTTTTCTTATTCCTAATGTTTCTTTTTCAATTAAGTTGTTTTTTCTTTTCTGTTTCTATGCTATTGTTTCTTTTATATTCACTATTAAAATTGAGTAATTATTGGTATTATTAAAAAGAAAAACCTAAAAAAAAAAAATCATCCCTTTAGCCCCTCTTAATTATATTAGATATGCAGTGTTAACAAACAAAGAAATCAAATTTTTAATATAAAACTTAGTGGTCTGTATTTTCATTGCTTCCACAATTTTTATTATCATAATCTATATAATGATTAATAGTCATATATTTTATCTGGTATTTCATATTGTAGACCTATAAATTAAGATTTTGTAAAAATAAGACAGTGTAGAAATGACTACATTAGTGGTTTAAGTTGTTATCTTTAAGTGTTTACTATATTTATGTTTTAGTTTGAATCAAAGAACAAAATGAAGGCTGTTAAATGGTGATCAACTTTTGGAAGTGGATGTCGATAGAGGTCGAAAGATTATCCATTGATTCTGTATGTTCTTTTGCTATTTGCAATATTTAAGATCATAAAAATGATGTTGCATTATTTATTTTTCATATGTTCCATCTTTTTAAAAAAAAAATTGTACGAATTTTCAATTTTCATAAGTTTATAATTTCTTTTGGTTCAAAATAGTAACATATGATATTGTTGGATATAATTATCTTTTTTCTCCCTTTTACTTCCTTAGAAATGTTTAAATATTTTTTCCCTTAAATTTTCAATAAATCCTTCATTATAAGATTTAAAATCTAAAATCTACACAATAATGTTTTGAGTCTCTTGATTTTTTCATCTTTATTATAATCTTTGACTAAATTTTTTATTTTTGACAAATTCTTCCACTTCCCCTCTTTTCGTTGAGAAGGTGATGTGACATCTCTCTATGACCTTCATTCATATTTATTTTTTTTAATTTATTTTTGCAATTTTTTTCCCTACCCTATTCTAATAGTTTAGCTTATATTAAATATTAAAAAAATCCAAATTCTCTTTCCTACATAATTATTTAGATTAGATTGAATAGCTAATACTCATTGATGATTATGTTTTTCATCTTCTCCTCTTCACAATGGATTTCACCATAAATAAGTCAATAATAAAGAAAAATTATAGCAATCATGTAACATTTCTTTTATCTATCACAATTTAATTCATTGTAATTATTAACAAAATTATAATATATGGTAATGGAGAACTTAAAATACATTCAGACAATTATATATAAAATCTGTCAAATTTAATTTACTTGAAACCCTTGCCAAATATTTTAGGTAATATTTTTTTGGTAGTTTATATAGAAAGCATTCATATGTGAGCTATGAAAATTTATGACAATCTTATGGTCTTTTTCATATGTACTTATATGAATTTATGGAATTTTGCAATGCTATAAAACACTTATTCTTGAGTTAGACACTTTTTCTTTCATGAAATTTTACTTCACGAGTATCGAATCATCGCATGAGGTAACTGATTTAAGTTAATGTATTTAGTTTTTCTTGACACTTTCAATTTATATCATGAAAAAGTTGGAGATAGATATTGCTGAAGTACACTTGATCAACAGCGATGAGGATGTTGCGATGAATGTGTGGTCATACCAGGAATGATAGGGTGAGGAATGAGATTATTCGGGAAAAGGTGAGAGTGGCTTCGGTGGAGAACAAGATGCGAGAAGTGAGGTTACATTGGTTCGGGCACGTGATGAGGGGTTCTGAAGCTCCAGTGCGGAGGTCTGAGACACTGGCTATGGATGATTTTAGGCAGGGTAGAGGTAGGCTGAAGAAATATTAGAGGGAGGTGATCGATTAGGCATGATATGGAGAAGTTACAACTTACGGAGGACATGATCCTTGATAGGAAGGTGTGAAGGAGGCGAATTAGGGTAGAGGGTTAGGGGGTGCGTCGGTAACAGTAGGGGAGTGTTCTTTATTTGTGTCTATAGTTTCTTGTTAGTGGTGTTGGGTGTTGTCTATGGTTTCAGATTTATAGTTTTAATATTATCTTGTGGCTCTAGTATTATCTTGTGGCTAGTGTTGTTAATTAGTTATATATGTTTATATTTTGTGTTTGTTATATTATTATTGGTTCTAAGCCGGGGTCTATCGGAAACAACCTCTCTACTTCATCCGAGGTACCGGTATGGACTGCGTACACTCTACCCTCCCAAACTCGGAATACACTAAGTATGTTGTTGTACACTTGATCAATGGCGACAGAATGTCGAATGTTTCGAACTTCAATTAATTCACTTAAGTCTTAAGTAAAACAATTTCAATGAGGTATGTGACATTTAAACTACAACTCATTTTGTTATTAGAGATGGTTCGTCTAAAGATTCGTACACCTATTTAATTCTCTTATATCTAATCATATGGAAATTTAATAGTATTATTTTTGCCTAACAAGATAAATACCATATAAAGATATGAAAATTAGTTGCAGTAGATAAATTTTTGGTGATATTATATAGAGAGAATTATCGTTCTCCTTCCTTGCCAAAAAAAAAAAATAGAAGAAAAAAAAAATATTTATACGTTGTGCTTGAAAAACATATACAGTAATAAGTAACAAATTAATTTTGTTTTGTATATTTATTTTTTACAGTGTAAATTCTATTCTTTTTCTATCTCGACCAATTAGTTATTAAAATATGGAAAAATATTCAGAAAAATACCTGAACTTTGACCGGATTTGCAGTTGAGCATACTGAACTTTGCGGGAGTCCTATTACCCACCTAGACTTTTTGAAAGTAGATTTAATTCCCCCCGAAATGCTATATCCAGTTTTGGGGCTGACACGTGTAATACACGCACGCCAATCTGATATTTACACGTGTATTTTTGTCAGATTACACGCGCCAATTTCATATTTATACTTGTCCAAATGGGCGGATATATGCAATTAAAATACGAAAAAAAAAAGTCTAGGGGGTAGTAGACCCCCCGCAAAGTTCAGTATGCTCAACTGCAAATCCGATCAAAGTTCAGATATTTTTGTGACTATTATCCGTTAAAACATCTTTTTATGACTTTTTATATTCTAACCTCACGAAGCGCGAATAAGTTAACTAGTTATAAAATGCTTATACATACGACAATGCTTTAGTATCCAAATTACAACAACAACAATATAACCAGTGAATTTTCACCTACTGGGGTATGAGGAGGGTTTAGTATCCAACTAATATATACATAAAAACGATAGACGCTACAATTAAAAAAATTTGCACCTCATAATATTTAAAGCAAACATGAATGCATAAATGAATTTCATCTTAGCTATTCAGGTGTTCATTAACTATTGATCATATTAATAAGTTAATTAGAGAACATAAAACACCATATAAATAGTTCTTAGTCACAAGTGTCTAAACAATTCCTTCTTGTAAATTGATTTAATACCAATGTGAGTATTAGCAATATAAAAAGAAAAGAAAAAAGAAAGTCTAAAAATTCTTGTTATGTGCGATGTCTAAGAAAAGGGCGAACCACTTTGTATTAGCAGTATATGAATTAAAATAAGTGACAAAAATAATTCATAACATAAGCACAAAATTTATTTTTAGTACATTGTATTACTAATTTTAAATACACCCAATCACCTACGGATGATTCTTATATTATAATCGTCTCATTATTAATCTCTAGATAACTTATTTCTGAATTGGGCGATCCTTAAGGGTTTCTGAATTGTCTTTTTAAATCCATTATGCATATCCAAGAACCTCATGAACATAAGCTTTGATATTTAATACACCCAGTCAACTATAGATGATTCTTATATTATAATCGTCTCATTATTAATCTCTGCATAACTTATTTCTGAATCGAACGACCCCTAAGGGTTTATGAATATTTTTTGTAATCCATTATACATGGCCAAGAACCTCATGAACATAAGCTTTGATATTCACATTAGATGAACCATCCTTCTTTATGGCATTTTTAGCTAAGTCCCTCCACTTCTTAGCATTTTTTCTCAATTTCTCCCCTTTTTTTCCTTCCCCCATGACAATGTCTATGCACCTCTTGAACTCATCCCCTTCTATAATGCCTTGTTCGTTCGCGTTCACTCTGACACCAGTCTTCCAGACATCTTGAACAAGCTTAGAATTGCAACCCTGGTCGGTCCAGAGTGGACATGCAACGATGGGAATTCCAGAGACTAAGCTCTCCAGAGTCGAGTTCCATCCACAGTGTGTCAGAAAACAACCTAAAGAAGGATGTCGTAAAACCTCCACTTGACAACACCAAGACTATCTTTCCTTGCTTTCCAAGTTCCTCTTTGAAACTCAAAGTTTCAAGTGATTTTCCTCCATCCCTAATTACCCATAAAAATGGTCTTTTACTCTTCACCAATCCTTTAGCAATCTCTTCCATCATTTGGTTTGATAGCTCAGAGTAGATACCAAATGCTACATAAACTATGGATCCATTACGCGATGAATCCAACCAATCCATGTAACCTTTAGAACAACATGTTAAATCACCTCCATAACTAGTATCTAAAGTGTCCTCTCCATCAAGAAAATATGAAGGAACTAAAGGGCCAATTCCAACCATAGTCACATTCTTTATAGCCCTTAAAGCCTCAAGTTCCAAACCATACTCTTTCATTAGGTTCTCTTGTTATTGACTCAACATGCTCTTTCATTGTTTGAATTAACCAATCCATATGGTTACCACTTGAAAATAAAAATGATGGGATCTCACTAGTACCAACAAGAAAGGGAAGGCCAGGTAGCTCAATTGGTTGATTATCTAATATGCAATTCTTGATAGCAAATCTACAGTTATTGAAGTAATAGTAGTAGATATCTAATTGTGTGGCTGGCTGAATCCATAATAGTGTGGCCGGGGCGTTGATCTTCTTAGCCACAATGCCGACCCAATAGAGTATGCTCGTGTAGATGATGCGCGAGAATGGGCGACCCTCTGTCGCCCTATGGAAGACAAACAAACAGGAATTAGTGACAGACAAATTGTATTGCCAAGTAATTTTGTGAGTAAACATTTAGAGAAATAAATTATGACGGTTTAAAGAAATGGAGTTTGTACGTAACTTAACCTCAATGAGGGCATTGAGGAGAGGATTGTCCAAGGAGACCAAGGGCGGCCTTTATCCCATCGATGAGGGATTCCAACAAACTCCACACACCAGGATTAAACAGACCAAATACGCTTATACCACACAAAAAGATGGGACCCCAACAACCACCCCATTTATTGGAAATAAATGATGTCATTTTTTTGCATCATTCCAAGAAAAATAAATCTCTGTTGAGGTTCAAACCCCAACCTTAATGTTTTGTGTTTTGAGCCTATGTCTTTTGCTAAAAATAGAAATTGAATTGAACTAGCTAGTGACCTCTTTTAGTACTAGATTCAACCAAAACCAATACTCATTCAATATTTGATGCTTATGAAAAATTCTGTGTACGCCATTGGACTATTTTAGTACCTATCTTTAAATATTTTGGCCACAACCCCGGACCCAAGAGCGATAAAGGAAGCATAGAACTCGCGATACTTATCGAGGGATGTGGTAACATTAGGATAACCATTGTCATAGCCATCAGAAAATGGAGCAAAAGTTAAGCCTTCAATGGAGGGGCAATTAGACATGCTATTCATTGCTGATACACTTGTGGAGAAAGCAGCATTCACTCCTAATTTGATTAAACACTTAGCAAATTGAAGAGATGGATTAATTTGGCCTTGGGATGGGAAGAATATTGCAATTATATTTCATGTTTTGCTTCATTTTTTTTATTTTTTTTTGGTGTCTTTGTATACTAAGCTAAAGAAGTTTGGGAACATACCTATATATATATATAGGGTGTGGAGTTACTTAACAAGTAACTAATGATACTCCCTCCATTTAAAAAAAGAATGACCTAGTTTAACTTGACACGGAGTTTAAGAAAATAAAGAAAAATTTTTGAATCTTGTGATCTTAAAGATATGTCAAATGTACCAAAATGTCCTTCAATCTTATGATCTTAAACATGCCACGTGGAAAGTTAAAATTTAAAAGTTGCTAAAAAGGAAAAGTGATCATTTTTTTTTTTGAAACAGACTAAAAATGATAGTAGATCATTCTTTTTTAAACGGAGGGAGTAATAAATGTGATTTGATGAATTATGTAACCTTGGGAACATATCTTCTTTCTAAAAACTGTTTGTTTCAATTTAATTGCCCCTTTTATAAAATCAAGAAAATATTATTACTCCCTCCGTTCTAAATTACCCATCTCAAATTTTCTAATTTGATTTACCATTTTACTTGTCTTTTTTCATTAATCAAGAAGAGACATTTTTTTTTTCATGTTTTACCCTTTGCATTTATTATTTTTTCTTTAAATTAAAATGTAAACATCATTTAATAGGGGTATTATGATAAACTAGGCATGTTATTAATTATTTTTCTTAATTAATGTGTCATCTCAATTTGGGATGGATCGAAAGGTGTATGTTCTTTCGATACTATTTCTAACATTAATGACTAAGTAAAGTGTATAAATTTAAATTTATATTTTTAAAGTATAATTAATAAGGCTAATTTGATAAAATAAACTCGTAATAAATTTTTTCTTAATGATTGTACTAAATTCATGGGACCAATTGATATGAAACACCGAAAGTATATAAGGTGTGGAGTTACTTACAAGTAACTAATGATAATAAATATGATTTGACGAATCATATAACCTATTTAGGGTTTGTGTGGTCATGAAAATCATGATATTTGAAAAACGTAGTTTTTGTTTTCAAAGTGAAATATGGTATTCAAAAATTAGGGTTCTGTTTGGCTATAAATACAAATTGAAGTTTTTTTTAAATTTTTGTAAGTGAATAAAAATAAAGCGTTTTTGGTGTTTTTCAACGTGCGATCGAAGAAAAATTTGAATTTTAGCTCTGTCTATGATCAAACATGATTTTCGACATTTAACTCTGGAAAAAAGTAAAAGAATATTCACGGCCAAGGGTGAATCTCAAAAATAGACCTAAATTAGGGCGATTTTCAAATTTTAGCCCCAAATAAATAAGTTTCTTAAAATAATCTTTATCTATTAACTAGTATTTTTTTTTAGACAAAATTACCTCTGATCAATGGAGTAAATTATATAAATGATCCTCATAATGGATAACAATTTCATATTTATATCTTTCATCTTTTATTTTTTTTCTCTTTTAAATTTTACTTTTATTTTTAGTTTTTATTTTTTCTCTTTTTATTTTTAATTTTCTCAACCCTTACTTTTTTCCTCTCAACTTTTTTATTTTTATTTTTTTTTTATTTTTTATTTGTTTCTTTCCACTTTTTTTTGTTCTTTTTAGTTTTTCTCAACCCTTACATTTTTTCTTGACACCTTTCAACGTCTACATTTATAAAAAAAAAAAAAACTTTTTTTTTATTTTTCTTTGATTTTTATTTTTTATTTTTAAATTTTTATCGACCTTTATTGTTATTTAATATTTCTTTTTCTTATCAACCTTTATTTTTTTCCTATTCTCTCTCAACTTCTACATTTTCTTTGATTTTTATTTTTTTAATATTTTTCTTCATTTTCTTCTTTTTTTCGCAATTTTTAGTACTTTTGTTCTTTTCTTCGATTTATTCCATTCAAGTTACATCTCCTGAGTAAGAGTTGACACTATCACATTATAAAAGGTAAGATTTACGACTTTCGAACAATAAGCTACATTTCATGGGCAAGAATTGACACTACTACATTGTACAGGCAAGACTTATGATTTTCAAACAAGAAGTTATGTTTCATGAGAAAGAGTTGACACTATCACATTGTATTTTAATTTATGAGATGTTCTACAACTATTGTCTTAGAGGCAAGACTTAGGTTAAGGACTTTCAAGCAACAAATTATGCCCCACGGGCAAGAGTTGACTCTACCACGTTATGTTTCCATTTATGAGATGTTCTACAACTATTGCCTTAGAGGCAAGACTTAGCTCAGGGATTTCAAACTACAAATTAGGTCCCACGAGCAAGAGTTGACTCTACCACATTATGTTTTCATTTATGAGATATTCTACAACTATTGTCTTAGAGGTAAGACTGGGCTCAAGGACTTTCAAACAACAAATTATGTCTCACGGGCAAGCGTTGACACTACCACGTTATGTTTTCATTTATGAAATGTTCTACAACTATTGCCTTAGAGGCAAGACTTAGCTCAAGGACTTTCAAACTATAAATTATGCCCCACGGGCAAGAGTTGACTCTACCACATTATGTTTTTATTTATGGGATGTTCTACAACTATTGCCTTAGAGGCAAGACTTAGCTCAAAGACTTTCAAACAACAAATTATGCCCCACGGACAAGAGTTAACTCTACCACGTTATATTTTCATTTATGAGATATTCTACAACTATTGCCTTAGAGGCAAGACTTAGCTCAAAGATTTTCAAACAACAAATTATGTCTCACGGGTAAGAGCTAACTCTACCACATTATATTTTTATTTATAAGATGTTCTACAACTATTGCCTTAGAGGCAAGACTTGACTTAAGGACTTTCAAACTACAAATTATGCCCCACGCGTAAGAGTTAACTCTACCACGTTATATTTTTATTTATGAGATATTCTACAATTATTGTCTTAGAGGTAAGACTTGGCTCAAGGACTTTCAAACTACAAACTATGTCCCACGGGCAAGAGTTGACTTTACCAAGTTATATTTTCATTTATGAGATGTTCTACAAATATTGCCTTAGAGGCAAGACTTAATTAGGTCAAGGACTTTCAAATTACAAATTATGCCCCACGGGCAAGAATTGACAATACCACGTTATGTTTTCTTTTATGAGATGTTCTACAACTATTGCCTTAGAGGCAAGACTTAGCTCAAGGACTTTCAAACTACAAATTATGTCCCACGGGTAAGAGTTGACACTACCACGTTATGTCTTTATTTATGAGATGTTCTACAACTCTTGCCTTAGAGGCAAGACTTAGTTCAAGGACTTTCAAATAATAAATGATGCCCCACGGGTAAGAGTTGACACTACCACGTTATGTCTTCATTTATGGGACGTTCTACAACTCTTGCCTTAGAGGCAAGACTTTGCTCAAGGACTTTCAAATAATAAATCATGCCCCACGGGCAAGAGTTGACACTATCACATTATGTCTTTATTTATGAGATATTCTACAACTCTCGCCTTAGAGACATGATTTATCTCAAGAATTTTCAAAGAACTTCGTAACAATAATTTATGCCCTTAAATTTACTTTGATATCAAAAAATGAAAATCCCTTTGTGGATTATCCAATTTTTTTATTTATTAGCAAAATATAATAGAAGTTGAGAAAACAAAAAAAAAAAAAAACGATCAAACAAAATAGAGAAATACAAAAAATAATTGAGAAAAAAAAAGGAAAGAAAAAACATAAAGATCAAGAAAAAAGTAAAAAATTAAAAATATTGATAAAAATAAAAGTGAGAGGAAAAATAAAAATAAAGTTTGAAAAAAATGAGGAAAAAAAAGAGAACTGAAAAGAGAAAAAAACGATCAAACAAAATAGAGAAATAAAAAAAAGAGTGAGAAAAAAAAAGGCAAGAAAAAAAACAAATTAAGGAAAAAGCGAAGGATTTAAAAATTTGAGAAAATAAAAAATGAGCGGAAAAAATAAAAATAAAGTTTGAGGAAAAAAAAAGAGAACTGATAAAAATAAAAAATAAAAGAAAAATAAAGGTTAAAGACAAATGAATTAAAAAAGAAAAAAAAAGAAATAGATAATGCTTGAGAAAAAAAAAAGAAAAAAATTAAAGTTTGAGACAAATGAATTAAAAAATGAAAATAAAATTAAAGAAAAAAATAAAAAGTAAAAATAATAAAATTAAAGAAAAAATAAAAAAAGTGAAAATAATAAAAAAATAGAATAATAAATTAAAGGAAAAAATTAAAAGTAAAATAATAAAAAATAAAATTTGAGAGACAAATAAGTATGGAAAGTTTTAAAAATATATTTGAGGTGTAGAGGGGCAAAATGGTACATGTACTATACTTAAAAAGTATAGAAGGTTATTCTTTAAAGACATTTTTATTGGGGTCAAATATCTAAAGTCACCCATATTTGGGTCTATGACATGCAATTTTCTGCCCGGCCAAATAGCGGCTTAACAACCTTTCTTTGGTATTATCTCTGTCTCAATTTATGTGACACCATTTGATTTAGAAAGAAAAACTTTTGAAATTTATGATCTAAGACAAATCTTATATATTTGTGTGGCTATAATTATTTCATTAATGGTAATAAGAAAATTTTTAAAGTTAGTTATTTCTAGTCTAGTTATAGAAATGTGACATATTGGGGACAAACTAAAAAGTAAAGTGTGTCACATAAATTGGTACGCAAGAGTATTATTTATGATTTTATTTATCTACGGGCATAAATGAATTTCATCCATTTAGTTGTTTTTTGAATTTTTCCGTCTACTCTTTTTCTTTCTTTTTTTCACATGTTCGATATTCGCAGTGGGATCAACTAAATTTGAATTCACGCTTTGCAAGATCGAAGGGTGGCAACGGAACCGAAATTTCTCATTTCGGTCTGATTACGCCGGTAACGTTCCGGTATCGGTAACACAATGGTACCAATTGCAACCGATACTCAATGGTCCGAAATCCGGTACCGTTGCTTACCGTGACTTTTTTCCGGTAGTTCCGATTCTGGTTTATCGGATCCGGAATTGACGTCGGGTTTTTTCTTTAAAACTTAATATAAATATAATTAAACTTATTAAAACTATTATATTAACTTAAACTTAAAAAGATATATTTTTTAAGTTTAAGATACATTAAAAAATGTTATATAATTTAAATTTTTAAAAAACGTGAAGTTCGTCTTTCCAGTATAGATCCGATCCGACCCGGTTCCACATCGATAACCAACGGACCGGTACAGAACAACCAAAAAATCCGATATTCCGGTTCCGGAAAAAAACTTCGATAAGGCTGTGCGGGTACCGATACCAGTTCCGATTAAACCAGTCCGGCGGTACCGATTTCGATCCGTTGCCACTCTTAGTAGTGATCCATTTCTGAGGACAACGCTTCCAGCATAATTTCTTTTTTTTATTTTCAAAAGGTCAAACCAAGATATCTGATTAAGAATAACATGACCTTAAGCATGGGCAAATCGAGCTGTTCGATATAAATTATAATTTAAGATTATTATAAAAATCTATAAAGTTTAAATCTTGAATCTTTCTATAACTCTTGCTATACCACCATATCCTATGTTGGTGTCACTCTCTTATGGTTCAATGAAGTTTCACATACTCCTGTGTCATTAACAAGTAAAATAGACCATATAAAAACATGTTAAACATGAATGTCTAAACAATTTTTCACATTATAATTTTGATATTGGTTGATGTTTGGCCACGTCAAATGGAAAAAAATTAGGTGTGTTAGCCATTACTTTCTATTTAACATATTTATAAAAGGCAATGGGGTCAATAAACTTGTGGCAAGTTTTTGCTAATTTCTATTTACGTAACATCTATATCTATAATCTATAATCTATCTATAATATATATCTATCATTAAAAGTGTGAAGCCCCTTAAAAAAGTGATTTGAATTTTTTGTCCTTCATTAAACCACTATACAATAGACAAAATTGTCTTTTCACTATTTTCCTTAATTTATTATTTAATTAAATTTTTAATTTTTAAAGTCAAGGAGTCCTAAATTATATGGTAAAAGAAAAACATATAGAGAATTAATGTTGGTAAATTTTTTATTTCCTTCTATATAAAAAAGGAGTCTTGAAGAATATATGATAAAGAGAATTAAAAAAGATTTAATAGTAGAAAACTTTAAGTAAAAAAGAAAAATAAAATCTCACCTAAAGTTTTAGAAAAACTACTATACGTTTTCTTTTAATGTTATGGTTTTAATTCCTTTTAAGTAAAAAAGATAAATAAAATGTCACCTAAAGTTTTAAAAAAACTATTGTACGTTTTCTTTTAATGTTATTATTTTAATTTCAAACTATATATATATATATATATATATATATATATATATATTACAAGTGCAAAGACCCTTAGAAAAGTTATTTGAACTTTTTGTCCTTCATTAAAAAATTAATAAAATTATCTTTTCACTATTTTTTTTAATTTATTATTTAAAATTTTTTAATATATTAACTAAACTCCTAAAATATATGGGATTCCTAAAATATATGAAAGATGAACCATTTAATATTTTTCTTTACACTAGTCAATTAGAAAAATGCTCCTAAAATAAGACTCTACTAAGAAAATACTTCTATAAATATTGAAATGTACGTTAAACTAGAGAAACCGATTTACCTATTGAGAGAAGATTGATGCTCATCTAACTTAATTCGGCTGCATGACTAGATTGATAGATGCTTGATTTCTAATCCTCAACTTCTTTATTGTTTTTGTCAACGTAATAGAATCCAACGTGTGTGTGTGTATATATATATATATATATATATATATATATATATATATATATATATATATATATCTTTTCTATTATATAGAAGAGGTGGTTTCGATTGTGGTTTCGACCACCTCTTCTAATTACAAAAAAACCCAATTACTTCCACATAATTATATACCATGCCCCAATATATAATAATTTTATTATTTTATCAAAATAATTTAAATATTTAATATATTTTATTAATTTATATTAATTAACTATAACTACATATTGGAAGTAAAATAATTTTACTTATTTAATTGTCTATCATGTTCAAAATTAATTTGTTGCCACAAATCACAATAATTAATAATTTAAAATATTTAAAAGACATATAGAAATTTTATTGACTCGTACCAAAAAAACCCCTTTGCTCTCATTTAATTACATACCATGCCCCAATATATAATAATTTCATTGTTTCATCATAATGATTTAAATATTTAATATATTCTATTAATTTATATTAATTAACTATAACTACATATTGAAAGTAAAAAAATTTTATTTATTTAATTGGCTATCATGTTCAAAACTAATTTGTTCCCACAAATCACAATAATTAATAACTTAAAATATTTAAAAGACATATAAAAATTTGATTGACTCTCATTATTTTAGCAATGCCACATAAATTGAGATAAAAGAAAAAGTACTGCAAATCATAATAATTAACAACTTAAACTATTTAAAAGATATATAAAAATTTTAGTTGACTCTCAAAATTGTATCGAAGCCACATAAATTGAGACACAAGGAGTAAATATATTATTTGATAATTACGTAAAAATTATTATAAATCACAATAATTAACAAGTTAAAATATTTTTTTAAAACTAGATAAAAGTTCTATTCAACTGTCAAAATTTTATCGGTGCAGCATAAATTATGACAAAATAAAAAACTATCTTAATTAATTACAACTAAATATTTAAAGTAAATCAATTTTATTAGTTTAATTGACTTTTATATAAAAAATAATCTTTTTATTTATTTATTTATTTATTTTAGTAAATTTAAATTTTAAAATTACTTTTTCCTTATATAGAAATACTAATATTTAAACATAACTTTAAAATTTTAAATTACCAAAATTAATAAATTTAATTTAATAAAATAAATTTCCAATGAATATTTTCTTAGAATTTGTGTTGGGTCAATATGTATCAAGTTAAAAAGAAATAAAGAAAAATATATAGTAGAATTTTATTATTGTGAAAGATAAATATAATGCACTATCCAATAATGTTTAATAATATCATATTTTGCATGTGCAAATGTAGCATCCCGTATTTAATTAATATACTATTCCGGTGAATTATCGATGATTACTTTTGGATATGATAAAATTATATTAATTTTTATAGTAATAACGTAATTAATCGCTCTTAATTAATTATTATGAATCATCTAGGTATTAAGAAAATAAATAATATTTAATAAAAAATAAAATAGACATAAAATACGAAATGAACTCTTAATGTTTTAAATTAAATTTTCGTCTTTCGAACGATGATTTTACTATATCACTCCTTATTATAAGTCATTTAAGTATTAGAAAAATAAGAATAACAAAATGATTTTTCATCATAAAATATTTGATTGACTATCAAAATTATATCAGTGTCACATAAATTGGGACGGAACAGAAAAAGATATAAAGCAACATATATTAATTGAAAATGAAATAAAAAGTACTGTAAATAACAATAATTAACAAAAAAAAATTTAAAAATTGACTGATTTCTACTTCAGCCACTTCAGTCGTGATTTTACTATATCACCTCTAATTAATTATTATGGTCATTTAAGCATTATGCCACATAAGTTGAGATGGAAAAAATATTATAAATCACAATGATCAAAAATTTAAATTATTTAAAAAATATATTTGGCTATCGTCGACACAAAATTCTGGACAAGGAGAGTAGCATATATTATTCAAAAATTACATAAAAAGTATTATAAATTACAATTGTTAACAACTTAAAATATCTAAAAATAATTTAATATGTTATATATTTCAAAAAAATTACATGAAAAATACTAGAAATCACAATAATTAACAACTTAAAAATTTAAAATATATAAAATATTTGGTTGACTCTTGAAATTATATTAGTGTCACTGGAATTGGAATAGAAGAAAAGTATTATAAATCACAATAATTAAAAACTTAAATTATTTTTAAAATATAATTGACTATCAATGCCACAATAATCTGGACAAGAAAAGTAACGTATATTAATTTGAAAATTATATAAAAAATATTATAAATTAAAATAGATAACAACTTAAATTATATAAATACGTATTAAAATAACATATGTTGAACTCATGCTAGATTCCGGATGAATCCTAGAAAACATATGCAATCCTTTTATTAAAAAAATTTATTTAAATATGTCAAGATTGAAAAGACAAATAAATATCTTAATGTTGGGTTCGTGCTGACACGGGCCATGCTCCTCTAGTGTGTGTGTGTGTGTGTATATGTATGTATGTATGTATGTATATATGTATGTATGTATATATATATATATATATATATATATATATATATATATATATATATGTATATATATATATATATATATATATCTCCTTTGTTTTAATTCATGTCATTCTTTAGGGTCAAAATTTTTGCTCAGACAAGAATTATTTTCATCAAAATCGAAGTTTTGTGATCATTATTGTATTATTATTTTATTGTAATTTATAAATTGTAAATGAATGTTGGTTGGCTTTGAAGAAATTTTTGTGTAAAAGTCAGGTTTAATTGTTATTATCTTATTGTTGTGTTTTAATTTACAGATTGTAGATGAATGTTTGTCGGCTTTGAGAATTTTTTTAGTTAAAAGTTAGCTTTAATTGTATTGTCTTAACATCTCTATTAATTTATTATTTTGTGGTAGTTTATTCATTCAAGTCATTCTTTAGGATCAAAAGTTTTGCTCAAAAAAGAATTATTTTCATCAAAATCGAAGCTTTGTGATCATTATTGTATTATTTTATTGTAGTTTACAGATTGTAGATGAATGTCGGTTGGCTTTGAAGCAATTTTTGCGTAAAGGTCAAATTTAATTGTATTATTTTGATATCTTTATTTTCTTATTATTTTATTTTAATTTACAGATGAAAGATGAATGTCGATCGACTTTGAGAAGTATTTTTGGAAAAGATTAGATTTAATTAAATAAATGCTCCATCTTTACATATTCAAAAGATGTTGAATTTAATTATTATATTCATCTTTATTGTTTGCACAAATATCGTATTTAGTGTAACATTTGAACTCATTAAACTGAGGTACACGCGCGAGGCGCGTACATCTAAACTAGTATTTATAAAAGGCAATGGGGCCAAAAAACTTTTGGCAAAGCAGACAACAGCTCAACATGCCTGCTTCGACATAATTCGATTGATTTTTCTTCTATTTATATTTTTGTCATTTTAATTTATTTATTTTATTTTTCTTTCTATCTGATATATATTTAAAAACTAAGTAAAAAGTATTGTAAATTATAATAATTAATAATTTAAAAGACATAAAAAATTGATTATCTCTCAAATTTTATCTGTGTCACATAAATTAAAACTGAAGAAAAGATATTATAAATTACAATAATTAACTACTTAAAATATTTAAAAAATTTAGTTGATTCTCGAAATTATATTAATACCACAAAAATTGAGACAAAGGGAATAACATATATTGTTTTGAAAATTACATAGAAAGTATTATAAATTATTGTAGTTAACAACTTAAAATATCTAAAAACATATAAAACATTTAATTGAATATCTAAATTCTACCCGTATCACATAAATTAAAATTAAAAAAAATACCATACTAGAACGGGCTCCTCTCCATCTTGTTTCTATTGAGTCTTTTTCTTCAACTAATTTTTATAATTTCTTCTCCTAGTTATTTATACTAGTGAAACTAAATAAGCAATTTAGTTGCAAAGGCATGTAGGAATTCAACGGACGACCCCTACTGAATACAAAGTCGTCTTTGTTAGGGAACACTTATATTTTATAGTTTGAAACTTTACGGCACGAAATCAGATTTAACTCAGACTCCAATACAAATGTCTGACACCAAAAAACATTTAGAAATTTCAGCAGCAATAGCATCTTAAATTTTGTGAAACGGCTATGTCGTCGCTTGAGCCAAGGTCTTTCGGAAATAGCCTCTCTACCTTCTGGAGGTAGTGATTAGTATGCATACATTTAACCTTCCTCAAACCTTATTTATGGGATTTTACTAGGTATGTTGGTGGTGGAGGTGGCTCTATCATTGCTTGTCGTCCAGAGGCGGATCTAGGATTTCGAGGTTGCGGGTGTCATGTCACTTTTAACGTTAAAGTTACTACTCAAAAAGGATAATTTTTATAGGCATCCCACTGGAATTTGGCTTGTTAGTAAGAGATTTTTGAAGAAAAATTTTATTGAAACATTATCGAAGAACCTAATTTTTACGAATTCTGTTGGAAATCAGTTAATTTTTTGCTTTACGTTTTGCTATTTACACTGCCCCAAATAAGACAAATATTTTATCGATTTTATAGACTTTGGGTTTTGATTTGATTATTTGTCTTTTCAATTTGTATAGATAAATAGATCAAATAATAAAAATGTGATTATTATTATAAATACTATCGAAAACAACCTTTCTACTTCTCCGGAGAGTGTGTATGGACTGCATACATTTTACCCTCCCCAGACCCCACTATGTGGGAATACACTGGGTTTGTTGTCGTCGTTGTTGTTATTACTATAAATTGTGTAAACAAGAGTTAAATTTAACTTATCAGTCAGTGTGAAATTACAAAATAGTTGTCAACATTCAATGGATATTTCCAATTCTATTGTTAAGAAATTATAACATCAAGCCAAGCATCATTATTATGATTTACGAGGAGAGGTTAACTATAAATTTAAAGGAAAAAGGAATCTTCAATTATGTTCTACACTCAAGTTAAAAATTCTTAAATAAAGATTACCCAAAAAAAGGAGTCAAACAAAGATTAAGTCAAGAGGAATTTTTTTTTTTATAGAAAATATAATAACGAACAAAAGGTAACAAAATACTGCAGGCGTCTGGACTTGAACTCTGGTATAGTACGTGAAATTTCAGCATGTTTGCCACTGACACTATTTCCTCAACTGCTGCACCGGATGGCACTTAAATAATATACCGATTTTATTCAATATATACATATACACACAGTTTTTCAATCGAAGTTTGTGGGTACCATGCCACCCATGAACCCAGAGGCGGATCTAGGATTTTGAGGTTGCGGGTGTCATATCCCTTTTAACGTTAAAGTTACTACTCAAAAAGGATAATTTTTATAGGCGTTCCACTGAAATTTGGCTTGTTAGTAAGAGATTTTTGAAGAAAGATTTTATTGAAACATTATCGAAGAACCTAATTTTTATGAATTCAGTTGGAAATCAGTTAATTTTTTGCTTTACGTTTTGCTATTTACACTGCCCCAAATAAGTCAAATATTTTATCGATTTTATAGACTTTGGGTTTCGATTTGATTATTTGTCTTTTCAATTTGTATAGACAAATAGATCAAATAATAAAAATGTGATTATTATTACAAATACTATCGAAAACAACCTTTCTACTTCTCCTGAGAGTGTGTATGGACTGCATACATTTTACCCTCCCCAGACCCCACTATGTGGAAATACACTGGGTTTGTTGTCGTTTTTGTTGTTATTACTATAAATTGTGTAAACAAGAGTTAAATTCAACTTATCAGTCGGCGTGAAATTACAAAATAGTTGCCAACATTCAATGGATATTTCCAATTCTATTGTTAAGAAATTATAACATCAAACCAAGCATCATTATTATGATTTACGAGGAGAGGTTAACTATAAATTGAAGGAAGAAGGAATCTTCAATTATGTTCTACACTTAAGTTAAAAATTCTTAAACAAAGATTACCCAAAAAAAGGAGTCAAACAAAGATTAAGTCAAGAGGAAATTTTTTTTATAGAAAATAGAATAACGAACAAAAGGTAACAAAATACTGCAGGCGTCTGGACTTGAACTCTAGTATAGTACATGAAATTTCAGCGTGTTTGCCACTGACACTACTTCCTCAACTGCTGCACCGGGTGGCACTTAAATAATATACCGATTTTATTCAATATATACACATACGCACAGTTTTTCAATCGAAGTTTGCGGGTACCATGCCACCCGTGAACCCAGAGGCGGATCTAGGATTTCGAGGTTGCGGGTGTCATATCCCTTTTAACGTTAAAGTTACTACTCAAAAAGGATAATTTTTATAGGCATCCCACTGGAATTTGGCTTGTTAGTAAGAGATTTTTGAAGAAAAATTTTATTGAAACATTATCGAAGAACCTAATTTTTACGAATTCAGTTGGAAATCAGTTAATTTTTTGCTTTACGTTTTGCTATTTACACTGCCCCAAATAAGACAACTATTTTATCGATTTTATAGACTTTGGGTTTCGATTTGATTATTTGTCTTTTCAATTTGTATAGACAAATAGATCAAATAATAAAAATGCGATTATTATTATAAATACTATCGAAAACAACCTTTCTACTTCTCCGGAGGTAGTGTATGGACTGCATACATTTTACCCTCCCCAGACCCACTATGTGGGAATACACTGGATTTGTTGTCGTTGTTGTTGTTATTACTATAAATTGTGTAAACAAGAGTTAAATTCAACTTATCAGTCAGCGTGAAATTACAAAATAGTTGTCAACATTCAATGGATATTTCCAATTCTATTGTTAAGAAATTATAACATCAAGCCAAGCATCATTATTATGATTTACAAGGAGAGGTTAACTATAAATTTAAAGGAAAAAGGAATCTTCAATTATGTTCTACACTTAAGTTAAAAATTCTTAAACAAAGATTACCCAAAAAAAGGAGTCAAACAAAGATTAAGTCAAGAGGAATTTTTTTTATAGAAAATAGAATAACGAACAAAAAGTAATAAAATACTGTTGGCGTCTGGACTTGAACTCTGGTATACTACGTGAAATTTCAGGGTGTTTGCCTCTGACACTACTTCCTCAACTGTTGCACCGGGTGGCACTTAAATAATATACCAGTTTTCTTCAATATATATATACACACACAGTTTTTCAATCAAAGTTTGCGGGTGCCATGCCACCCATGAACCCCTGTAGATCCGCCCCTGCGTGAACCCCCGTAGATCCGCCCTTGGTCGTCCTAAATGTGTCACGCCATTTATGTAGCTGTAAATATTTTTATTAAGGTCGATAACTGAAAAGTGTAAGAAGTTATTTTCAAATTTAAGTATATATATATATAAGTGTAGTACATGCATGGAACATAGAAATCATTTTCATATTTAAGTATATACATATAAGTTTAGCACATGCATGGAAGATAGAAGATACATATAGTATTTCTCTTGCTTCAATATGTTTGTATGCTATCCAATTCACTCGTATGAGAGGACCAATTATCGGCCCAAACCGCATCCGAGCTTCGGGCCCACCCATACAACCGTGTGCTAACACTCATCGATTTGACTCGAAAACGATTCAGTCGTGCCGTTTCGCCCGTTTGACCACCCAAGCAGCACCACTGACCTCGCCGGGCCACCCTGGGCCGCTCCACACCCTGCCTGGGGCCGTCAGTCAGTTTTCGGCCCAAAACGCCATCAGACCCTGAGCCCACCCAGACAATCATGGGCTAACACCCACCAATTTGATCCGAACATGGTCCGTTCAACCCGTTTCGTGTATGCTATTCGATTCACTGGTATGAGAGGACCAATTCTCAAATAAATCAATTAGGCTGGCTATGAAATTAGATTATAAATAGGTTAAATAGAGCATTTATAAACTTACTAGATTATGAGTTAAGGTTTGGCCAGGTAAAAATGAACAAAAAGAAATTAGTTGGGCTGGCCATTTCTGTTGGACCAAATATTCTTGGCCACTTATAGTATTGGACCATATATTCAAGTTTAATTGACGTTTGGAGCAGAAGAGTTCAAATATGTCATCGAACTATAAAAAATGATTCATATACGTCATCTGTTAAAAATTTGGCTCATCTATGTCATTATCATTACAAAATAAGTTCATTCCTGACAATTTTTTTTAATAATGATTTTACCAAACCATTTTTTTCATGTGACCTCTTATAGAGATCCACGTCGTCAAATTCAAATCAACCTATATTACTTAAAATCAAAATTAAAAGTCAAGACTTAGACAAATAGAGCTCTAATCAAAATTATGTAACAAGCTCTATTTAGCTCCACTTGGACTTGACAAGGCTCGACTGTTGTGGTAATTACTTGTCTCGATGATTAGGCTTACCTCCAAAAATATATGATTAGAGCAAGCCAAGTAATTTTATATTCGGTTAAAACTTGACTTATTAATCGATGTAAATAGTTTTTAATTAATTTAACGATCAAAAATACACTTGAACAACCATTGTTCTCATTACATACCTAAACTATCATGCCTTTTGAACTAAAACACATCTTTTTTTACCCCTCAAGTAATTCTCAATGATGCACTAGATTAAAGCCAACATCAAGGTTCGAAGTGAGGGTGTTTATCCTCTGAACAACTCCTCTTGTTAACTCGAACACACCTCAATATTGAGTTGATGAAATATTTCTTCTCAATCGACAACAAGCGTGTGCGAGAAGTTACGGTTGAGGTATATATGAAGCTCAAAAAAAAGTGATAAATAAATAGTATAATGCATAATTGAAGTATAAAACTCACAAAAAGATGAAAATTTAGCTATTTCTTTACCATCAACACTTTTTTTTTTTTGCCCCTCTTTTTGATTTCTCATATAATGCCTATTAAAAATGATTTCATTCTTACCTCATTAATTAGAATTGATTGGTAGATAAGACCCTATCCTTCTGTACTTATTCACGTTGAAAATTTTTATTTTATTATTAACAGAAAAGCCTCAAAAATACCCCTGAACTATCCGAAATAGTTCAAAAATGCCCCTCATTAGATTTTTGGCTCAAAAATACCACTCCGTTAAATATTTGGCTCAAAAATACCCCCTCCCTCTAATGGAATTCGAAAAAGGATCAAAAATACCCCTGAACTATCTTAAATGGGTCAAAAATACCCCTCTGTTAAATATTTGGCTCAAAAATAACCCTCCCTTAACGAAATTAAATTATTTCGATTATTTCATTAATTTATATAAAGTTCATCATTTAATTTATATTTCATTAATTTCTTTAAGTGAAAATTTATATTTCGTAAATTTCTTTAAAGATTAAAAAGATGTAAAGTGAAAATACCTTTTTAGAATAAATTTATGTTTATTTTCGAAATCAAATTCAACCAATTTATATTATAATTCAAATACTTTTTTTCATTATCTTATTTTTAAAATTAAAAAATACTTTTATGTAAAAAAAATTAAAGTATTAAGGTTAAAAAGTTAAAGTTAGGGTTTAATTCAATCGAAAAAATTTAATTTCGTTAAGGAAAGGGGTATTTTTGAGCCAAATATTTAACAGAGGGGTATTTAACGAAATTAAATTATTTCGATTATTTCGTTAATTTATATAAAGTTCATCATTTAATTTATATTTCGATAATTTCTTTAAGTGAAAATTTATATTTCGTTAATTTCTTTAAAGATTAAAAAGATGTAAAGTGAAAATACCTTTTTACAATAAATGTATGTTTATTTTTCAAATCAAATTCAACCAATTTATACTATAATTCAAATACTTTTTTTCATTATCTTATTTTAAAATTAAAAAAAAACTTTTATGAAAAAAAATTAAAGTATTAGGATTAAAAAGTTAAAGTTAGGGTTTAATTCAATCGAAATAATTTAATTTCGTTAGGGGGAGGGGTATTTAATGAAATTAAATTATTTTGATTATTTCATTAATTTATATAAAGTTCATCACTTAATTTTTATTTCGTTAATTTCTTTAAGTGAAAATTTATATTTCATTAATTTCGTTAATTTCTTTAAAGATTAAAAAGATGTAAAGTGAAAATACCTTTTTAGAATAAATGTATGTTTATTTTTCAAATCAAATTCAACCAATTTATATTATAATTCAAATACTTTTTTTCATTATCTTATTTTTAAAATTAAAAAATACTTTTATGTAAAAAAATTAAAGTATTAGGGTTAAAAAGTTAAAGTTAGGGTTTAATTCAATCGAAATAATTTAATTTCGTTAAGAGGAGGGATATTTTCGAGCCAAATATTTAACAGAGGAGTATTTTTGACCCATTTCAGATAGTTCAGGGATATTTTTGATCCTTTTCCGAATTCCATTAGAGGGAGGGGTATTTTTGAGCCAAATATTTAACGGAGGGGTATTTTTGAACCAAAAATCTTACGAGGGGCATTTTTAAGTTATTTCAGATAGTTCAGGAATATTTTTGAGCTATTTCAGATAATTGAGAGGTATTTTTGAGCCTTTTCCGTATTATTAATAATAGAAGACCGTTAAGACACTTCTAGTGGTATAAATTCGAGAAAGAAAAAGTACACAAAGTTGTGTTTGTAAATCTACTCTTAGTACTAGAGTTGCTGATGTCAGCCACTTCTTATATGCACATTTTATGCATATGTAATAATATTATATCCATTGTAGTCCATACATTTCATATTGAAATAAATTGCCTAAGGCCTACTAGGAATAGGGTCGTTGAAGACAATAAAAAGGTAGGTACCTTTTTCTCGTTTTGATTTACTGATTTGGTGTTCTAAATTTATTGACTCGACTAATTTAAATTCATACACGTATTCTTATCTAAAATATTTGCAGATTATGATTTGTGGAGACGATTTCTTCCAAGCTTATAGAAAAACTTTGAAACACCAATCATAAAACAAAAAATGTATGGCCAAAAGTTTTCCATCTAAATTTATTTGGAAAGAGATTGCATAATTATTATTTTTTAATCATTTTCAATCGACTAGCGCATGATTTGTGACTAGGGTTGAGGATCTATCGAAAACAGCGATCCTACCGTACAAAGAGATAACATCTCTATAGACTCCACATATGTTGAGATTATTTCTTATGCATTGTTTGATTTGGTGTATCAAAAATAATATGCATCATAAAGGGCAACCCGGTGCACTAAAGTGCCCGCTACGCCCAGGATTCGGAGAAGTGCCCCACCACAAGATTGTATTGTACGTAGTCTTACCTTGCATTTCTGCCAGAGGTTGTTTTCAAGGCTTGAACCTGTGACCTTCTGATCACATGGTCACAACTTTACCAGTTACTCCAACGCTCCCCTTTAAAAATAATATGCATCATAATTCCTTAAAATAAAATAAAATAAAATTACAAAAATACTCTTCACAAATGCAATAAGGATGTGAAAAGGTGTTGAGGAACAATTGTCTTCCACTATGCTAATCTATGCACTAAAAACCATTGCATTGCTAATGTCAAGGTTTTGTCATGCATTAGTTTTACTTATGCATAGCATAATACCAAATATAGTGTACACTATTTATACCTAGGTTAAAAAAGCATATCAAATAAGGTATTCTTTTCTAATGCATCTTACCAAACGAGCCCTTGTGTATTGCAAACCTTTCCCTAGAATGCCAGGGGAAATGCAGAGTTGAAGATCATTTAAGATTACATAAACACTAATTTACAGAACACATAAATACAAAAATGGGAAAAATGAGACTATCCTATCCAGTTTCTATCATATGGTGGATTTCCAGTTTTTCAATACGTACCAAGTCGAGCTGTGAAGCTTCTAATATATAATACTATCGGAGGCTGAAACCATGCGATATCAATCAAATATTTCCTGAGCTTCAATTATGCTGTGTTGACTGGAAAAGGAACGCAGAGAGTGAAATAATGCAATGTAATGATGATAAACAAATAAATCGAGAAGGGAATGGTGACGACTGAGCCTTACTGGTCGTCTTTTGTGATGCGATAATACTTTTCTGCATGCTGGCGCTGACCAATATATTGAGCAAATCGCTCATCGTGTGTAATGACAATTAGTTGAAAGTTCTCTTGGCCTTTCCTGTCCTCCATAATTCTGGTGAAGGGACAACGACGAAACCTTAAGAATTCACATCCAGAAGGAGCTCATACTTAGTAACTGACCGACACGTACCTTAACAGAGCTGCAGCAAGACTCTCACTGTTGGGGCCATCTAGGTTTGTGGTAGGTTCATCCAGTGCAAGAATTCCGCAGTTGAGACAAAACGTTTCAGCCAATGCCAACCGTATGATGAGTGATGCAAGGACCTGAAGAATAACAAAACTCCGGTACAAGATCAGTTCAAAAGAAAAGGAAAAAAAAAAAAAAAAAGTTCAGTGAAAGTTCTTTGGGGTTCGGAATTTCTCCTCCTCTTTTTTTTGAGGGGCTGGGGGAAGCTAAGCAAACAGAGTGGTCAAACCAAAGCTTTATCGACATATACATTAAATGAACGCATTAAAGAAAAAATTAAAATTGAGCTGACTGATCACCTTTTGGCCAGCACTACACCTCCCTCGCATTTCTAGCTCAGTATCACCAGTTTGCATCAAAACCTATGAATCACAGGCATTATTTTAAAACAGAAAGTGAAAAGAATATCAACAAAGGTTCAGGGGCTTATAGTACGAAGCCCACGTTTCACCAAGATTTCCTTCTATTCCTCCCACCTTCTTGAATACCATTACATGCTTTTTTCAGCAGATAAAGCACCACAGCAGGTTCTAAATATAGTTTAGTACCTTATAGCTATAAGATCGAGTACCAGATCCTTCAGAATCTGAATGAATGCTTATGTAGTCTATGTCCTGGCCCCTGTATGTTTGTTGCCACAGTTCCCTGATAATCTTATTTATCTCTTCCATTTTCATTGTGTGAAAACGCATCAGTGCTCTGAAACAAGAGAAACCAAATAGAACGTGCACATATTTAGAATCCACACTCATAAAGTACAGGAGACGCCTGAAAAGAATCTACATACAGAAATGGTTGTACCGGTCGTAGTTTGTACAAGACAATGAAAATTAAGCAGGGAAACTCGAAAAAATTGGACACAATTAAAAATTTATACAACCTTGATCTAGGAAACAGACGTTATATGACCACAAGGGACACGCATAGAGTAGAACCAACTTAGTAAACACCAATCTAATGAAGATTTGAAAAGCAATACAGCAGTTCCCTGCACCATGTCATAAAATCAATAATGAATGTTTAAACCTTTAGCAAGATCTCCTTTTCATCCTTGATTTACGGCTTGGTCAAATGAAAACAACGGGAAATTATGTTTCTTTAGTTATATGGCAGTGTACAAGGATGTAGGTATTTGGACAGGGATATTTTTTGTACGTTTTATCTGCTTTTGTAAAGATGCAAACTTAGCACCTTCTCTTTTGGGGTGTCTAATTTTTTTGTTTGATAGTAATACAAATGCTACCTTCTGCAGGAAAAAATTAACATACCCAGTGGATTCCCACAAAGTGGGGTATAGGTATATGGGATTTCTGTAAGGAAATATATGCATTTGTTGTAAGTGGCAAGATCTCTTTATATGTACTATGAATCTATAAACGAACTATTGGGGGGATATCATTCTAGTTGTTGCCTATCTTATTTACAGAATGCCACATAAAATCTTCAATTTTTGAAGTCCTCCAGAGGCTTTAAAGGGTACAACAACAACAACAACAACAAACCCAGTATACTCCCACATAGTGGGGTCTGGGAAGAGTAGAGTGTACGCAGTCCATACCACTACCTCTAAAGAGGTCGAGAGGCTGTTTCCGATAGACCCCCAACTCAAGACAAAAGACAGTATGAAAGAGCAACAAAAGCATAGAACAGGATAAAATAACATATGTACGACATCCACAAATATATTGTACATTGCCAAACACAGGACACCAAGTTCAACCTAAATACTGACTGCGACTCATTCACACCCTTAGCCCTCTATCCTAATGTTATTCCTCCATAACTTCGTATCCAGGATCATGTCCTCAGTCAGCTGTAACTGCTCCAAGTCACGCTTAATCACTTCTCTCCAGCATTTCTTCGGTCTACCCCTACCCCGCTTGAAACCTTCCAAGGCCAACCTCTCACATCTACGAACTGGAGCATCCGCGCCCCTCTTCATCACATGACCAAACCACCTCAACCTCACTTCCAGCATTTTATCCTCCACTGACACTACTCCTACCTTTTCCCGAATAATTTCATTCCGAACTCTGTCAGCCCTCGAGAATCCACACATCCAACGCAACATCCTCATTTCCACCACCTTCAACTTTTGGATATGAGAATTCTTAACCGGCCAACACTCCACTCCATACAACATAGCAGGCCGGACTGTAATTCTATAGAATTTGCCTTTCAACTTAGGGGCACCTTCTTATCGCATAAAATTTTCGAAGCAAGCCTCCATTTCATCCAACCTGCCCCAATACGGTGAGAGACATCCTCATCTATCTCTCTATTCCCCTGAATCGTAGACCCGAGATACTTAAAACTATCCCTCTTGCAAACCACCTGGGAATCCAACTTCACTATTACCTCCTCTTGCCTCGATTCACTAAACGTGCACTCTAAGTACTCCGTCTTGGTCCTACTCAACCGAAAACCTTTAGACTCCAGGGTTTGTCTCCAAACCTCCAGCTTATCGTTAACCCCTTGTCGCGACTCCTCAATCAAAACAATATCATCCGCGAAAAGCATACACCAAGGCACCTCGCCTTGAATATTCAGCGTCAACACATCCATCACCAAAGCAAATAAAAACGGACTTAGAGTCAATCCCTAGTGCAACCCTGTCAAGACCGAGAAATGCTCAGAATCTCCTCTCACTGTCCTTACCCGAGTCTTCACCCCCTCATACATGTCCTTAATCGCTCTGATGTACACCACCGGGACCCCTGTCGCCTCCACGCATCTCCAAAGAACCTCCCTAGGGACCTTGTCATACGCCTTTTCCAAGTCAATAAACACCATGTGAAGATCCCTTTTCCTCTCTCTGTACTGCTCTACCAGTCTCCGCACTAGGTGGATTGCCTCAGTCGTAGAGCGACCAAGCATAAAACCAAATTGATTCTCTGAAATAGACACAATCTTCCTCAACCTGCGCTTCACCACCCTCTCCCAAATCTTCATCGTGTGACTCAACAACTTAATACCCCGGTAATTGTTGCAACTCTGAATGTCACCCTTGTTCTTATACAAAGGAATCATCGTGCTCCATCTCCATGTCTCGGGCATCTTTGTTGACTTGAATATATTGTTAAATAAGTCGGTTAGCCACCTCAAATCGGTCCGGCCAGAGAACTTCCAAAAATCCACTGGAATCTCGTCGGGCCCCGTCGCCTTGCCCCTTCGCATTTTGCGAATAGCCTCACTTTGGGCCCCATCGCCCTGCCCCTTCGCATCTTGCGAATAGCCTCACTGACCTCCTCTACCTTAAAACGCCGACAAAAGCCAAAGTCACGACAATCTCCGGACTGCTCTAACTCCCCTAACATGACACCTCTGTTCCCCTCATCACTCAAGAGCCTATGAAAATACGACTGTCATCTTTTCTTAATGAGGACGTCTTCCACCAAAACTCTGTCATCCTCCCCCTTAATGCACTTTACTTGGTCCAGATCCCGACCCTTCCGCTCCCTAACCTTGGCAAGTCTAAACAACCTCTTTTCCCCGCCCTTCTCCTCTAACCCCTTATACAAACTCTCAAAAGCTACTGTCTTAGCAGCCTTAACTGCTAACTTAGCCTCCTTCTTAGCTAACTTGTACTCCTCCCTGCTCACCCGTTTCTACTCTTCATCCTTACTCTCAACCAACTTAATGTAAGCCACCTTCTTCGTCTCCACCTTCTTCTTAACAGCTTCATTCCACCACCAATCCCCCCGATACCGGCCAGACCCACCTCTTGAAACACCCAACACCTCTCTAGCAGACTCCCTGATGCAACTAGCAGCCCTATCCCACATACTATCCACGTCCCCCCTACTATCCCATACCCCCATCCCCTCCAACTTCGCCCCTATCTCCAAAGCACTACCCAGAGTCAGACTGCCCCACCTAACTCTAGGTCAATCCTTCCCACCCCGCCTCAACTTGCCCTTCTTGATAACCAAGTCCATCACTAGTAGTCTATGCTGGGTCGCAAGATTCTCACTCGGGATAACCTTACAATCCTTACACAAAGTTCTATCCCCCTTCCTAAGCAGCAAAAAGTCAGAGGTTTTAAAGGGTGAGAATAAATATATTGCTCCTCGGGGGTTTGAGTGTGTCTGAAATATTATTTAGATACGAACTTTGTGGTGCTTATTGAACTACATGTGCATTGCACGTATTGAGAAACCGGTCTCAAGTGCAAAAACAAAGACAGAGAAGTTAGATCAAGTGCAGAGGCAGCACACTGAGCAGTGGTTTTGGCTACATGAGAGCTTATATGGCTAAAGCAACTTCTCAAAAACTTAAGTTGTGGAGGAGATGCATAACAACTGATTTATGACGAACTGGTTGCAATACACATTCCTTAAAACACTGTTTCATTACAGGACACAGCATATAAAACTGGATTGTCATTTCATTCAACACAAGATTAAGTCGAGATTCATTAGTTTTCTCAACAGACTGTTTGGATGGACTTATAGCATAAGCCATAAGTTAATTTTGGCTTAAAAACATGTGCTTAAAAGCACTTTTTTATCTTAGCCAAACAGTACAAAAGTGCTTAAAAGCTATTTTGGCTTGAAAGCACCTTAAATAAGTCGATCCAGACAAGCTTACATGATCAATTAGCAGGTATTTTACAAAGTCTCTCTGCAGCATTAAGTAAATTTGTGACAAAGTAGGAGCATATGATATGTAACTTGTCATACAATATGTACACTCCAGCTAGCGGGAGAGGATTAAGGATGTCAAAGTATGGCACACTTTGCAAATATAGAAAAGATAAAGAATCTTTGCTGTTCTGTAATTAGGACCCGAAAAAGGCAAACATTGAGATTAACAACATCAAAAGAAGAGCTAATTACTAACCCTGTTTCGAACAGCGTGCCACTACCCATGAGGGATTTCTTGGTTATCAAAAAAAGATAATACTATAAGTGTTACAAGAAGAAAAGTATTAAGAATCTTTGTACTCCCTTCGTGAAACACAATCTATTTGAACTTCACCAATTGAGTTATCTTCAATTATTTAACTAGTTAGAAGAAAATGTTGAGTGCTAGAAGCACGTGTTGTTCGTGAAATGCACGTAAACCAACATATAATGCAGAAAGAAGCTAATGGCTAAAGCTCGAGGAGCTCACTTGTCAAGGGCACTATAATATCTGTCCAAATCCTTGTTTGCCATCTCCGTAGTCTGTCCAAGGGTACAATACCAACAGCATTAGATAGTTCAATGTCATAAATGACTAACCAAATTAGCTTCATATAGTTGGACTAATATATTACCTTAAGCTGGATTAGCTGATCAAAATAGCGTTTGTCAATATCCTTGTATTGTGCCTGCTTAAGATCGACTTTGTTCTTGGAGATATTGCTTTGATAAACAGATACAGTGCCATGGTACTTGTTTAACTGCAATAAGAGAAACCATTTAAACTCGGAGGAAAATAGTAGCAGTGTCATGGCACTAGTTTAACTGCAATAAGCGTAACCACGTAAATTCAAAGGACAATTATTTGGCGGATACAGAGATTTGAGTTGAATCTGAAACATGTGCAGTCCTGTAAGAAAGATAGGAATATCAAAGCAAAGAAGGTGTCAGCCAATAGTTCAAGAGGTACGACAACTGTTAGAATATGAATAGGAGAAGGAATCGTATACAGATTCCTACTCAGAAAAGGATTGTTATATAGTGTCCTACTTGGAAAAGAATTGGAAAATAGTGTCTATAAATAGGGTCTCAGTGTAATAATGTAGTTACAACAATTCAATAATATCTTTCCTCTATATTTCTCACATGGTATCAAAACTTCTACGATCTTGGTAGAGAGTAAAAGAGCATCCGCTATCGGCGGGCGGCTATAACCCATATATGACGCCCGTTTGGCCAATGATCATGTTAGAAAAAGATTGGGCCACCATGCTTCTTTCCATTCACTATTTTCTCATATCTGATTTGCGTAGCACCATGCATCTTTCCGGTGACTACTTTCTCATATCTGATTTGCATAGCACCGTGCATCTCCCCGAATTACTACTCATATTTAACTTGTGTGGTACAGCGCATCTTTCTAGATTAGTTTCTCGTATCTTAGTTGCATAGCATCGTGCGTCTCTCCAGTGACTCCTCAGATCTAAGTAGTCCCGTGCATCTTTCCAGTGACTCCTCAGATCTAATTTGGGAAGGGTCTTGCCGTCATTCCGACCTCATATAATTTTTCTTTTCCAATAGGATCATTCCGTCATTCCGACCCTATCCATATAATTTCTCTTTCTCTTTTTTAGTAGGGTTGTGTCGTCATTCCGACCCAACCCATATAATTTTTCTCAAACTTTTGACCACTTTTCAGCCGTCAAATCTAATAATCCGGGGCGTGAGCATGTTCTGACCAATTTTTCGATAATTACTTGTTCAAGATATACTCATCTCTTGATTTCAAGATGTCCCATATTACCATTTTCGAAAATTTTCCAGCGACAAATCAACTTTTCAGTGACGTTTTCCAACCACTTCTTCAATTTGTTACTTTTCAACTGCGATCGCCCAGAAGTCCCGAGCAGTCCTTACTAGTTTTCTTACGGATTTCTTCACCAAGTCCCTCACTGATCCTCGTATTAATTACATCCATGACAAGCTTGGTACATGACTTGTATGCACCACCTTGAGGGGAAGTGTTAGAATACGAGTAGTAGAAGGAATAGTAGACAAAATCCTACTTGGAAAAGGATTGTAATACAGTTACCTACTTAGAATGTCTCAGTGTAATAATGTAGTTACGACAATTTAATAATATTCTTTTCTTATATTTCTCACAACAACCACCAAGGAATAAAGGGATAGTATCCAGGTGAAATGTCGAATAACAACTACAAGACTCGTTAGGAATAGTGTCCAAGTGAAACTCGAATAACAACTACAAGACTCTTGGTTGATGCAATAATTGGTAATTATGCATGATGAAATACTTTTAACTTCTTTCCAAGAAATCATGACTCTTGTCCTCATGGCTTAAGCTCAATAGCGTCCAAGAAAGAAATCACTTTCAGACACACTGCTGTTCTAGCTCGAAAAGTAAATCAGACCAGATTATTGACCTTCAAAATTGAACTTTCCATCAGGTTAAGCTTGTATATATGCCAATCTTTACTGAAATCATATGGAAGCCAGAAGAGAAACATTCTAGAGTGTAAGACATTCATTGAGAGACAAAAGAAAGCAACATGATATCTATCGGTTGGATATTTATACCAAAAGTGATTTTCCAGCATATTTACAAAGATATCAATTCATACCTCAGAAAGTAGCCTCTCTCTTTCGAGTGAAAGCTTTTTAAGCTCAGCTTCAACAGTGGAAAAGCCACCCAACGTCAACACTTCATCTTCCAGTAATTCAATCTCATGGGTAAGCTTATCAACTTCAGCCTTAGTTTTCCGATAGTTCAAGTTATCCTCAATGTTGCGTCTCAAGCCATCCTGGTTCCCCATCAACTCCTTACTTTTTTTCACTTCAGCTGTTATCTCATGCTTCCTGGACTCGCAACTTTGAAGTTGGGATTCTGACAGTCTTCGCTTGTCCTGCAGTTCATTCAATCTTTGTTCTTTCTTCAAATCATAATACCTACAAGAGAACTAATTATCAACATGACCAATTATAGAATGATCTTTTGCTCCATCGAATTAAGAAAACATACTCTTTAATTTTAGAGGTAATCTTCAAAAGTGTATCAACTTCCTGTTGATAATTTCTTTTAATTTCTGCCTGCTCTTCCCACTGTTCACCAAGTTTTGTTTTCAGATCCTCATGGTCCCTAAAGCGTTTGTCTTTTTCCTTCAATAAGGGACCAAAAGTCTCTGCAAGATGCTGAAATTCACAAGGTATGCACTGTGAACTTGGGATATCTTTCTAGCTTTAAATAGAACAAACATTAAAGTACAGGTAGAGTAGTTCATGTAAAAATTCTTCATCAAAAGGAAAAAAAAAAAAAAAAAAAAAGAAATAGTTCATGTAAACATTTCGAACATAGGTTTGTAACGGTTTGCATCAAATTAACAGGTTTGTAATGGGTTGCATCAAATTAACAAGAAACTAATAACAATACAATCATGAGAAAAAAATGTCTTAAATCAATTTATGTGTGTTAGCCTAAGTTGCTTCGACTCGGGTGCGGGTATCCGAGATGGGTGCGGATCCGAGAGTCGGATTCGTTAAAATATAAATTTTCAGATTCGGGGGTGCGAATCCGAGTATGGATACGGGTGTGGGAATTCGGCCCAAAAAAAATCAAATATTATAAATATAGAGTCATAGTATTAGTATTAGAAACTTTTCCCAGAATTATAACTCAAGTATATTTACCAAAAAATAAGAAATTAAGTATAATTAAAATTTTAACCAACATACTGTTTTCAAAGTAAGTGTGCTACTGTCAAAGTATATCATAAAGAATTTAAAATAAAGAAATCCAATCAACCAACCTAGTGTTGTCAAACTGTCAAAGTAAGCATACACTGATTGTTCTTATTTTTTCTTAAAAAATATATACATTAATATTAATATGTACTGCATATAACAAAAACAAATAAAACGTCGGCTGAACTGACACAGTGATGTCGACGCCGACGCCGACGCCGACTGAGGTGGGAAGAAACAGATGATTGACGATGACGGTTTCCGGCGACGGTGGTGGCACATCGACAACGCCATCTCTGTTCCGCCTGTTCCGGTGGTTGTTGGTCGGAATTTTTCCACGTAAGTTGCCGATTAACTTGGTCAACGTCTCCGAAATCATTTGACGGAATTGGAGACGGCGGAAGCACCCGCACCCGCCTCAATCTCGTGTCGAGAGGGGTTCGGCGACAAAACCGCCGAGTCCGAGCAACATAGGTGTTAGCTAGCTCGGTTGTAGGATATTTTATTTACCAGCTTTATTGTAGGATATTTTATTTAGTTGTAATTACATGTAATTGATGGGTTGTGACTGATTGTCTTTCATAAATTAGTAATAGGACTTCTTGTATACCCTCGGCCGTTGTTCATGGGATGTAAAGACATACAGAAATACAACGGATTCTTCTTCGGACAGAAATAATATTTCTGATATGTCATTGCTGCCTTTTTTAAGTTGATTTCTCTCCCTATGTAGTACAACAGCTCCATTTATGTTTCAAGAGGTCGAGTTAACTTCCCTCTCATATTGTTCAACAACATCGTTGTGATAAACATAACAGAAAATATTATTGAATTGTTGTAACTATATTATTACATTGAGACCCTATTTATAAACACTATATTCCAATCCTTTTCCTAATAGGACACTATATTACAATCCCTTTCCAAGTAGGATTATATATGCTATTCCTATTTCTATTCCTACTCATATTCTACCACTCCCCCTCAAGCTGGTGCATAGAAGACATATGCACCAAGCTTGTTATGGATGTAACTAATACGAGGATCGATGAGGGACTTGGTGAAGATATCTGCAAGAAAACTGATAAGGACTGCTTTGGACGTCTAGGAGACCTCAACTGAAACGAAACAAACTGAAAAAGTGATCAGAAAAGTAGTAAACATCGCCGGAAAGTCAATGTGTCACTGGAAAATTGCCGGAAACTGGTAAAAATATAAGGGTCATCTTGAAATCAAGAGATGAGTAGATCTTGAACAAGATTGTCACCGAAGAACTGGCCGAAACATACTCACGCGCCGGATTATTAGATTTGATGGTTGAAAAGTGGTCACCATTTGAAAAAAAATTATATGGTAGGGTCGGAATGATGACACGACCCTACTGAGAAAGAAAATTATATGAGTAGGTCGGAATGATGGCATGATCCTACTAAGGAATAGAAATTATATGGGTAGAGTCTGAATGACAACACGACCTTACTGAAAAATAGAAATTATATGAGTAGGGCTGGAATGACGACACGACCCTACTGAAAAAGAGAAATTATATGGGTAGGGTCGGAATGACAGCACGATCCTACTGGAAAAGAGAACTTATATGGGTAGGATCGGAATGATGGCACGACCCTACGCAAATCAAATATGAGGAGTCACCATAAAGGCGCATGGAACTACGCAAATTAGATCTAAGAAGTCATCGAAAAGACGCACGATGCTATGCAACTCAGATATGAGAAAGTAAGCCAAAAAGATGCACAGTACTATGCAAATTAGCTATGAGAAAGTAGGGAAAAGAAGTGTGGTGGCCTAACTTTTGCTAACATGATCATTGGCCGGACGGGCGGAATATATGGGTTATAGCCGCCCGCCAGCAATGGAAGCTCTTTGATTCTCTACCAAGATCGTAGAGGCTCTGGTACCATGTGAGAAATATAGGAGAAAAAATATTATTGAATAGTTGTAACTACATTATTACATTGAGACCCTATTTATAGACACTACATTCCAATCTTTTTCCTAATAAGACACTACATTACAATCCCTTTCCAAGTAGGATTATATATGTTATTCCTATTCCTACTCATATTCTAACAATCATACCCAGTGTAATCCCACACAACTGGAGACCCTATCATATTTTTTTTATTGAAACGGGTAACATTTTGTATTCATGCCAGTACTTAGGTAGTACTGAAAAAACATATTTACAAGAGTAAGGTTAGATACAGAGTATACCAAAAACAAATCAAACCTAGATGGTATCTTGGACATCTAGGATTGATTTTGTATCAACCGAGTACAACTTAGTACACCAAAAGCAAAATAGCAAAATATAATTTAGATTAATCTGTTGTACTGAATTGCTTCTATCCTCAAAACATCTATCATTCCTTTCTTTCCAAATTGTCCACCATACACATGAAGGAATGATCCTCCATCTCTCTTTGTTCCTTGCTCCAGCTCCAACTTCCTCCCACTAAAAAGAGTGTCAGCAATCTTTCTTGGCATTACCCAATTAATGCCCTTGAGATTGATGAAAATCTTCCATAGTTGATCTGTGATGCTGCTGCAGTGAAGGAATAGGTGATTCACTGTCTCAGCTTCTTTTTCACATAAGAAGCACCTTGAGAAAAGTGAGATCTTCCTCTTAATCAAATTCTCGCGAGTCAGGACAGCTTCTTTAGCCAGAAGCCAAGTAAAACATGCAACTTTATGAGGAATCTTAATCTTCCAGATGTGTTTCCATGGCCACATGGTAATCTGTGGTTCTATGTGATAGTTGTCTGTACCCTGAACTGACTTTATACAATCCTTTGGGAAGTCTATTCCACCACAAGCAGTCTACACCTTCTTGCATCCCTTGGAATAGATCAATCACTCTTGGGATCTCCCAATCATTCATCCCTCTTCTGAATCTCAGGTCTCATCCCTGAGTGTCCACACTTGAGCAACTGTAATGTGCTGAAATAGGGACAGGTCAAATAAATCAGGGAACAGATCTTGTAAAGACCTTGTCCCTCTCCATTTGTCTTTGCAGAAATAAGTCTTGGCTCCATTTGTGCACACTGACCTTTGAATGATTTTTAAGGAATGGCCAGAAGGACTGATTGACCTCCACAGACTAGACTCCATAAGGTGTTGTAACCTCCCTTGATACCCAACAATCTTCCTCCCCATATTTTCTTTTAATGACACTGCCCCATAAAGTTTGGGGTTCTTGTGCATATCTCCGTAGCCATTTGGTCTTCAAAGCTTTGCACTGATGTTTCAGATTCCTAATGCCAACGCCACCCTGCTTTTTGCTTCTTATGATGTCCTTCCATTTAACTAAATGAAAAGCTCTTTTCTCCTTGTTCCCTTGCCATTGGAAGGACTTCCTGATCTTGTCTAGTCTCTGAATAACACTTGATGGAGACCCTCTCATATTGTTCACATCCAAAATATGTGCTTGTGCGAAAATCAACACCACCACATCTTCCTCTATCTCCAGTTACCAAACCCAACAACAGCTCCGCCAAAACTGCCATATACATCGTCACGCACCACCAACCGCTCCAGCGCTAGTGATGTGTTAGCTTCCCATGCCAACGAGTAGAACTTTTTCAAGAGCAGTTAGAGGGAAATCTTTACTTGTGGGGGCCAGCCACCTATCTCAAGCCTACCCATCCCAGTTTTAGCAACTTTCAACCACCAGAAGTGGGATACCGACATATCAGATCATATTTCCAGCCATATATTTGAAATAACCCAATTAGATTTTTTAAAGTGAACTTGGAATTATCCCTTTAATTGTAGTTTACTAGTTTTACTGGACATATCGAAGCGAGTACATATGAAACATATTTATACAATATGTGAGCTTGTTATATTGTTCAATAGGGAAGAGGGCTTGGCATTAGCTGTTAAAGGTTTACATAGGGAAAAAAGAATGAGAAACAATGCACTTACACTTCATACAGGAGAATTCAGGAACGAGTAGGAGCTCTGAACGCTCCAAACGGCGGCTGCAACTAATGACTTGAAGGTGAATTAAACCTTTAGGACGGACATCTACGTTGGAGAGTTTTGGAAAAGGCACAAAGCATAGATTGTTGATTCAATAAAAATCTTACGATGAGAAGAAATAATTAGTTCTTATTGAAGGTATCAATTTTCTTTCATGGTAACTATTCTTTTCAACATGAGTATCAATATAATTGTGCATTAGATATTGGACGTTTTCACCTTTAAGAACATTGTTTTTTAGAAATATTGAGATTTAGCCCTAAGCTTGAAATAGGGAAAAATTGAGAGTTGACCCATTAATTGAACTCAAGATTGAAACTTAATTATAGATTTGAACTCTACGAATTATGGTAACACGTCCTTGTAATCAATTCAGATTTCGGACCGTTGGCCCAATGGGAGGGTTTGAGTTGACCAAGCATTGACTTTGACCTCGAAGTGTTCTAAATTTATGAGACTAGCTTCCTTAGACTAATTTGGACCCATTATTTGTGCTTTAAATACACAGGCTATTGAAGGTTGTTTGGAGGTGTTTTGGCATTTCAAGAGAGGCTTTCATATCAATTATAAGGTAAGTGAGACTTAAACTTCTCGAATACTTGCTTTTTCAATGTCATGATACGGAACTTGCATGATTTAGCTTTTAAACACCTAGTGCATTGTGGAGCGAGCGCATACTAGGTCATACATGATATTTTGAACTGTTAATGTGGATTGTACATTCTTATTCCCGAGATATGACTTTAATGAGACTTAAAGCATGGCTACAACTATTTTCCTTTAAGCCGAGCAATGTATCTTAGAAATTTAATTGTTATATCATAATAGGGATATTGGCATTTACTAATCCACATTGGAACAGGTGGAATGAGGATCCTCAGTCCTCTGCTTTACCAATCTTATATGAACCTCTTGACTAGTCTTTCATGACAATATTTGATGACATGATTACTTGTATCACATATGTACATGCTAGTTAACTGCATAGATATCGATATCTGGCTACTTGGTCTATCAAATCTCTAGGATACATGAGGGCTTATGGGTGTCTGGTCTAACAGATCCTGAGTTCTGTAAGGCCCTATATGAATCGATCTAGTGGATCACTTGGAATTCATCAGGGCCCAGGGTCTAGAATGACTGATCAAAGAAACTTGATCCCCAAGCGCCTATTATTGGGACATGATTGGTCTAGCGTCGATGGACTTGATCCTCTAAGGCCTACGATTTGGACATGATATGGACTGACTTGTACCTGCATGTTGCATGTGTTATTTGCTGCTTTAGTATCGCATTAAAAGGATATATATGTATATTGTTGCTTGCATTCATTGCATTTTTAAAACTTGTTCTAAGTGCCAATCACGACCCTTGAATTTGAGCCGTGGAAATTTTCTTATCTGAAAGTTTTATCTTAGGCTTTCAAATTCTGCAAATTTTCTTCTCTAGAAGAGATTTCTTCCCTAAGAGAGTCCTTATTCCAAAAAAGAACCTTGGGGTTGTTACTCAAACAATGGGGTGACACAAAAGTACTAAAAACTCACACAAATCAGTTCTGGGAAACTAGATACTAATTCTTGAAAAATTACTTGGTCATATAATTAATGAAAAAAGCACAGCTGACTTGACTGATGCTATTTATGGTCAACGGAATCTTGACAATGCTCTTGTTATGACATGACTTTTGAATACTATGCACCCTCGAATTTCTAAACAGTATTTACTGCTTGAAACTACAACAACAGTATGGGGCGAGGCTACATTGTTTCTGATAAACCATCGGCTCAAGAAAAAAAATCAAAACAGATTTAGAAAAATACAAGGTAAAAGAAGCTCTGATGAAAATCCTAAGAAAGAGAAATATTCGCAGCAAAAAATAGTAAGATAACAAAGCACTTACTCTGCTTGAAGAAAATATGAAACTCAACTAAATGCACTTAATCTCTCAAGGGAAATGATGCCCTGAGATTGAAAATTCAGTATTCGGTATAAAATCCATGACATAAAACAAGATGAGTTGATAAGCACTGAGGATATAGTCCTATTTCAAAAGTTGATTAAAAAGGAGTGAGTTTATGATTTTCTGGTCAGTTTGAAACAGGAGTATGCTCAACTAAGGGTTCAAGTTCTTGATAAAATTCTTTTTCCTTCTATTGAGGATGTATACTATTATGTCCAGTAGAATAAAGCCAACGAGGTGTAATGCTTTATCCTGAGCCACATGAGAAATCTGGGTTAACTGCCTTATGAACAACCAAAGGCAATTTCTTCTAATAAATATCACTTTCAGGGTGATTATTGTTGGGGAGCCTGTTCATACAAAGAAGACACTTTGGAAGCTACATGATAGACTAACTAGAAGTCGTGGGAGAAAACGAGTAGGTCTATCCAGGGGCCAAACAATAATGGCAGAAAATGTCCAGACATCCAAGGAGTCAGACTTCAAAACAAGAACCTTGTCTTCTGATAAAATTCGGCATCTCCGTGACTCCTGTTCAAACTTGACTCCCCTTTTGTTGCTACATCCAATTGTGTAATCAGGTACTACTTCTATTACTCACTTTAATTTTCTTCTTGGCTTATTGATTATGGTGTGAATGTCGACAGGCTCTTCCTAGGACTGTCGCCTTTTCTCCATATATCTGAATTTCTTGTTAACTTGCTATTTGTTAGTTCCATCATCGAAGCCCAAAATTGTAAAATAAAATTCCTCCCTGATCATTGTGTCTTTCAAAATCATCAAAATGGGGAAGAGGAATGGTAGTGGTAGATTGCATGCTGGCCTATAGATGTTTGATGGATCTAAAAACTATGGTCAACCCTTTTTAAATTTATTAAAGATGATGGCTAGGGCACCCATCATTTTTGTCTCAAGGAAGTTATGCCTAGCTTGTTTTCAAAAACTCTATTTCATTTATTTTGTACTCCTTGTGATTATGCCAATCATACTAGAAACTCTTACCCTTTGACTTAATAAAAGTACTACTCCTTTTACAATTCATTATGATGTATGGGCTCCTACCAAACCAGTGTTTGCCAAGTAGACGATGGTATGTTACTTTTATTGATTATTATCGGACGAGGAAGACTAGGGTGCATTTGCTAAAAGGGGAAGTTTTCTCTTGCTTTCAGTTCATTTCATAAAATGATTTGTACATAATTTGAGGCTAAGATTAAGAAAACTGAGAACTGACAATAGCACGGAATACATGGATAGAAGATTTGGTACTTATTTGAAGTTCAATGTGATTATCCGTCAAATTAGTTGTCTTTACACTAATGCACAAAAAAGGACTGTTGAAAGAAAGAATAGGCATTTGTTGGAAGTGGCAAGATATCTTATGTTTACCATGAATAGGGGTCATTCTAGTAATTGTCTATCTTATCAAAATGTCACTTAAACCCTCAATTTTCAGAGTTCTTCCGAAGCTTTAAACGGTTCGAATTAATATAGTGTTACTCCAAAGATGTTTGGTTGTGGCTGCATCATCCGTACGAGGAATGCTGGAAAACTTGATCCTAGAGCCCTTAAATGTGTTTTTATTGGGTATTCTTCAACGAGGAAAGATCAAAAATATTATCAACCTCCCTCCACGAGATCTTTTGTCAGTGTAAATAATATGTATCAAGAATTTGAGCCCTATTTCAATAATACGCCATCACTTATTTAGTGGAAGGTTACAAATGTATCAGTTTCTCTATTAATTTAGGTAGATGTCTAAAGGTGCATGCCATATGTGCCCTTTCCTCCAGTTATTTTTAATACAAGAAATGAGTAGTCCTTGAAAGGTATGATACGCAAGGGACAAAGTGGAGCAAGTATAGAGGTGACAGATTACGGGTGCTATTTCACACAACTATCAATATACTCTCCGTTACAAGACTCCTAAAGACGATACACGTTAGGAGCAAAACAGCAAACCCAAGAACTAAAGAAGAAGAGCATATACCTTAAGCATATGAAACAATATGCAGTTGGATAGCTAAATGCAACAAAATATTGATAGCGAAACAATTACCTTCTCTTCAAGCCCAATTTGATTTTTCTCCTCCACAATGCGATCCAATTCCTCTTCAATCCTTTTCATTTGGTCCAATATGTTTGCTACTCGTGACTTCTCCTCCCTTACATTAGCCCATCTTAATTGGAAACTTGCATATTCATTTTCCATATATCTCTGGTCATTTCTCAGCTTCTCCACATCCGTATACAAATTGTCTCTGGTTGTCAGATATAGGACATGATAATAGTTTTAGTCCAAAAGCATAAGTATACTACAGTTATACTGATATGCTTAAGTGTTGAAAATTCAAAAATAGAGTTTATGAAATGAAGACAAATTTGGTATAGCATAAAGAAAATAAGAAAGAAGATGCACTTTAATGGACAGAAATAACTATATACTTCTAGCTACAATCAGAAAATAACTACATACTTTTTGCTCTGCAGTTCACCCAGTTCTGATTGAATTTCTTCCATAGATCTTACGCCTTGCCCACGGCTATCAAGGCCATATTCCAAATCATCAACCTGCTTCTGCCGAGCTTGAATGTCTTGGAAAAGCCTATCAGATGTTTCTACAGGTTGTATTAGCACATCAACTGCATCCTTCTCAGCCTTTATCTGAGCCAAGACACCTAATACCTGCCAGCAAAAAGGATTATCATGTACAATTAGAGTCAATAAGATACATGTATGAATATTAGTTCCCTTTCTCTTGCAAGCTCTGAGAAATGTGTGCCCAATATCACAAAGAACATTATGTGAATGTTGTCTTTGATCAAGTAAATGTATTTTCTACATAAACATGGCCAAAATTCTGTCCGTATACAAGGGGTATTCCGAAAGGTAAAGAATCTACAAAAAGAAATGTGTTCTACAAACTCCACCCAATCTTCCATACAATTGGAAACGGTACGGGTGCACCAAAAGAAAATAAGGGACCGGAGAGGCTACTCCTCAATTGAGCAAAGCTCGACTCTACCCCCTCAAAAGCTCTCTTATTTCTCTCTTCACGCCAATATAGCGGAGCATCCACCAAATCAAATGCAGTTTTTGGAATTTACAAACAACAGAAAATAAGAAATCAACATGTACAAAGTTATTCAAACCAGCACAAATCAGAACTTAATCGAGCAGATCCTGATACATGGTTTAACTTACACACTACAAAAGGGTGTACATTCGACAACAGCAGAAAGAGCACTAATGAGGAAGAAAAAGGAAGCATAAAAAGTATCTCAGAAGAAAGGAAAGCATAAAAAGTTTCAAACCAGAACGAAACAGAACCTAATTGAGCAGATCCTGATACATGGTCTAACTTACACACTACAAAAGCGTGTACATTCGACAACAGCAGAAAGAATAACAATGCAGAAGGAAAGGAAGCATAAAAAGTTTCTCAGAAGGAAAGCCTAAATTAAGTTGGTGAGGGACAAAGCACAGGCAATACGAGGATGGTTCCAACAAAGTAGGCAGCCATGGTGGGATGACCTTGGGTAACTTGTTAGTGTTGTCCTTAATCCCTAATGGAGTTGATAGGGCGATCAATAGTTTCAGAGATTGATGACTATCTTAACTTATATACTAAGGCTAAGGTTCTTCATGAATGTCACAGATCAGATATCTACATCAACAACAATCATGCAATAAAAACAACTTAAATTGATAATGAGAAATCATGCCGATGAGAAATATATATAATATCATGAAGAAAGCATGCGGTTCTTCAAGAATGTCACAGATCAGATATCTACATCAACAACAATCATGCAATAAAAACAACTTAAATTGATAATGAGAAATCATGCCGATGAGAAATATATATAATATCATGAAGAAAGCATGCAAAACATCACAACAGAAATCAGTGAAATCAGCATAAAAGGATGTCAAAGATCATCTTACATATTGTGAACGTAAACTCCAAGACAAGATCTACCCCAAATATATTTTTGATAACCGAGGAATCCATGAGAGCTAGTTGTGCATGGTTTGGAACTTGGTAAGATCTACAACTAATACATATATATAAGCATATTTGTCTTCCAAATAAAGAACATAGACAATATGTTGGCCAATTTTGGTATCAAGATACTAAAGGATGATGGACATCTTTCAACACCTATTGATGTATGTAATTCGGATAAGATACTAAAGCATGATGGACATCCTCCATCACCTATTGTTCATGCACTGAGGTGTGTAATTCGGAATTTGTCACAGAAGATATCTCCTTAGGAGCAGACACATCCATTTTGCTGAGTCCTAACTTAGCATCTCTACTGAGAGGAGAGGGACCAGAAAACAATAAGAGGAGGATGAAATTATGCAGAAAATGGTGGGAAGAAGGCCAAAATGGTGGAGGGTGGGTCAAACAAGTCATTACTTAAGAAGTCATAGTAAAACTTTGACTATACTAATAAAACCCCAGTGCTAGATTATAATATATAACAGGATCTGAAGTTACATCATCAAGAGCCTGATTTTTTTGTTCCAATTCTTCATTTAGCTCATTTAAATTCTTCTCTGCTTGAGGTATTGACTCTTTTCCAAGTTTGACATACTCTTCATAAACCAAACGAAGCTTGTCAATTTGTTGGAAACGAGAATCAGCATTTGAAGACTCCATAGCCAATACTTTAATGTGCTCAGCAGAGCTTGCTGCTTTTACTCGTTGCTGCAGTGACAAACCAAAAAATGAGTCAGGAAAGTAGTAGTCAGAAGATGGCCCTCCAACAGAAAGAATAACAAATAGAAAATAAAAGCACAACCTTCTTAACAAATTCATCCTCCTCTTCAGCAGAGAAAGGACGCTCACAGCAAGGGCAAATATGATGAGCACGGGCAACTCTTTCAAATGGATCAAACATTTGCCGCATACCATCGGCGATGTTGAACTTGCTGCATATCATCACATGAAATTTGAAAACACAACAACATTCACCTAAGCATAACATGTTTCAAAAATAAAAAATCAAAAAGAGTTTCTCGTGAAGAAAAATATAAAACATTATCTTTCAATATGTCGTTATTTTAGCAAAAAGTGAAATAACAGAAGACTTAATAGGAAATGGGCCCATTTTGACCAACCTTTTCTGGACATCCCTTTTCTCTTTGACTGAGTCCATAATTTTGGGATAGGACTCTATACCAGCAAATTCCTGGTCCAGCAACTGGAGCTTTGATTCCAGAAATCTCTTTCTTGCTGCAGTGAAGTAATTGAAAGATCTACATAAGGCCTCTACATAAAGGTTCATCACCACAAAGATTAATGGAAACAAAAGAGCCCAAGAGCAGATACTTAATAAGAGATTAATTAACTTGCATGAAATACAGGAGGAGAAGAAGAAAAACCCTCAATACTGCTATTTTGCTATGTTAACAAACCCTTATGTCCAGCTATATCCTGGTTAAGAGAATTATCTTTGAGGGACTTACCAAAGTTGCAGTACAAAGTTCAACTCCGGTATCACTATTTTATATTTTTAAACATGACTCAAATACAGATTGTGAATAAATGACTAACATGACTGCTATTGTTTTCACAAGTCAGAAATGGAAAGACTGTTACTAACATGACTGCTATTGTTTTCACAAGTCAGAAATGGAAAGACTGTTAAAGCTCAACTAGTTCTTCATGAAGATTTTCTTAATCTCTGCGTCAATTAGTATTAACCAGATTACCCAATTCAGATTGAATCTGATAGAGGACATTATTTAAACTTAACCAAGTTGTAACAGGGGAATTTACCACAGAAGCTTCTGAACCATCACTACGAAAACACATTTTTTCATGAATCAGATTAGAGAAGCACGGAGATGAATCTTACAGTCCATGTCCTTGTGATATTTGGTCATGTTATGATTAACTTCCTCTATTTTCATCTGCAACATATTGACCTCCTTCTCAGCTTCCCGGGCTTTGACACTCAAGTCATCAACCTCTCTCTGCAGAGCCCTGTGCTAGGAAGGTACAGCTTAAAAAGAATATAAAAGAAAAACATAAAGATGCACGGAGAAACATAGAAGAAAAGAACAGAGATACAAGGACACAAGTGTAAGATATACTGATCATTGTATAGTGAGAGGAACGATGGTGATTGCCATATCCAGAGGAAACACAGATTAATGAGTCAATTGTAAACCAAGCAGGGCCATTTTCTCAGTAGAATAAAGAATTAGAGAATAGCCCCTTATTCCTTTTCCTTTATGGTGCACCCATGACTGTAATTGTGATTTGTGATAATTGTGATGTGTGCTCACTCATTTTATCAGTAGAATAAAGAATTAGGGAACGTAGAGGTGTACCCATGATTGTAATTGCGCCTATGCAAACTAAAATTGATTTTTGATCTGATCTCCGTCCCATTATTAAATGGTTTAATTTTATTCTTTATTTTTTATTTTTAAGTAAGTACTAGATTTTGAGGGTGTTTGGATTAGCTTATTTTAAGTGATTTTGGCTTTTAAGCTGTTTTTTTTACCTTTTTGTGGTTTTTGGTAAAGTTCTACAGAGTGGCAGTTTAACCGGCTATGTTGTATGGAGCGGAGTGTTGGTCAGTCAAGACCTCCCACATCCAAAGTTGAAGGTGGTGGAGATGAGGATGTTGTGATGGATGCGTGGACTTACTAGGAGAGATAGGGTTAGGAATGAGAGTATTAGAGATAAGGTTGGAGTGGCTTCGGCGGAAGATAAGATGCGGAAAGTGAGGTTGAGATGGTTCGAGCAATGTGATGAGGAGGTGCATGAATGCCCCAGTTCGGAAGTTTGAGAGGTTGGTTGTGGATGGCTTCATACGGGGTAGAGGTAGGCCGAAGAAATATTGGAGGGAGGTGATTAGACATGACATGGCACAGTTATTGCTTACTGAGGACATGACCCTAAATAGGAAGGTGTGGAGACGTGGATCTGGAATGAAGGTTAGTGGGTAAGAGTGTGTCCTTGCTAGCAGGAAGGAGTGCTTTGTCTGTATTTGTGTCTGTAGTCATAATGTAATGTGTGTCTTGTAGTTTCTTGTTCATGGTATTTTGGTGATGTTTGTGATTTTTTGATAGATTGTGTATAGCATTATTTTGTAGGTGTCCTATTTCTTTTATAATCTATTGGTTTGTTATCTCATTTTGTTTGTTATGTCTATTTTTCTATACTGTTATTTGTCCTGAGTCGGAGGTCTATCGGAAACAGCTTCTCTACTTCGTCTCAGGTAGTAGTATGGACTGCGTAAAATTTACCCTCCCCAGACCCTACTTCGTGGGAATATACTGGGTAAGTTGTTGTAGTGGTGGTGACGGTGGGTTCTGGGAAAAATAAAATTAAGCACTTACTTTTTAGGCCAAAAAAGTACAAAAATAAGCTAGAAGTCAAAAGTCCTCAAACATCAAATAGTCTATGCCAATAGGCCAAAACGTTTGCCTTCCATTTGACCCCGAAGCTGCTCTTCCTAGGATGACTGGAAAATAAGCAGCATACTCGTTCAGTTTGACCTTAGTCCTAGTCATGCAGCTGTTGGACTACCAGACACATGTGCCACCTAAAGACATAACATTTTCCAGCAATATATAGGGTACACCTGGGATTAGGACATTCGTTTTTCAAAGGATGTATTCATACTGGGGAAAGAATAGAATATAAAGCCTATACCACTGAAGTATACATATCATTTTGATTGACAAGTACTGACATCTGCATGTATATGCACTTTAGCTTTGAACTGTGATTTAATTCGTGCATCTTTTTAAAAGACAAAAGAGAAACATCAAATAATGCACTTTCTACCCCAACAATGTGGAGTACATTTCGATGCCAGTGTTTTGCTTCGTATCTGACAACAATAGCACTCATGCCTTGATTTATCAATAAGAAAAATACTTCTCCGCGCCTTCAAAAGACTAAGAATGGTCCGGTAACCAAGCTTCAAGAAACAAAACCAAAATATTAAACACATTAAGAGCGCACGAGAGACGGGGAAAACGAACCTCTGTGCCTGAGTAATTTCGTTCTTCAAGTGTTTGTCAGATGGAAGCCTTCCTTTCAACACTCCTTTTATCTTATCCTTATTATCATTCATTCTGTTAGTTTCATGGGAAAGAAAGTATCATCTTTTGAGGAGAAAAGGATTATAACCACAATAAACTCAATAAAAATTGTGAATGACATTATAACAGCAACAACAACATTATGAAAATGAAATGTGCCTAACATCTTTTTATAATTCTTCTCGAGATTTTCCAACTCTGCCTTCTTAAGAGAGAGCTTAATTCTGTCCTCAGACTCAGCGGCCATATGATCTTTTTCATCACGGAGATTCTTCAGTTGTTGGTCTATGGTGTACATCTCAGTCTGCTTTTGCCTTATGTTTAAGTCAAATTCTCTTTCTGCAAGCTGCTTAGACTTTCTCTCAGATTCAATTTGCTGAAAAGCAAAGATGTGTTAGCCACATCACCAAAATGTTTGTCAAAAAGAGTTGAAATACCAAGCAGAGATATCAAACCATTTTCTTTTCCCTCTCATCAAGATGAGCCACGTTAATATCAGAAATCTGACATTCAAGCACATCACGTTCATCCTCTTTCTCTTTAATGCGCTTTAAAATGCCGTTCTGCATCCAGTTATGGAACCAAAACATGTGAAAAAATAATTCTAGAATCATTAACATAATAAATAATGTTACTCATAAGAATAAACCTTAATATCTGCTTTAGCCTGTTTTTGCGCCTCCTTTTCGCTCCATTCGCGATTTGCAATCTCGTATTGATGCCATGCAGATGCAATTTCTGCCCCATTTGATTTCTAGAAAAACATTACTCCAAGCGAAATTTAGCTTCTTCATATGATGTCAGTAACTTTTAGATAAAACAAAAGTACGCGAAAAACTGAGAATGACAGATCAAGGAAGTGACAAGACGCTATATGACCTTGCAAGAACTCTTATAGACTATATTGACCTAAATAACACTGGTTTCTCTTCTATCTGAGCGTCCAGAGCAATAGGTGGAGCAGCACAAGACATATATAACCCTTTGGGTGCCCTTATACCACCCATATGGGACAACTATATATCTCTACCCTCTCACGCACACAACCCTTTTTTGGGGTCCATACTTCGACTTTAACGTGAACTTACAAATGTGACTGCAAAGCATCCAAATGTTAACTCTGATACCATGAGAAAAGAAAGATGAGAGGAGAAAAAACTGTTTGTTTTAATGATCAAACTCAATAGAAAAGAGATCACAGTTTCATGCACATATAGATTAGATCTTGTACAGCGGAGCGGCAAGGCACATGTTTTGGTTCCATAACTGGATGCACATATAGATTAGATCACAGTTTCAGGTATGATGTTGTTTAACTTCTGTAGTTGGACAAGGCACTATATGAAACAGCATATAGTGAAAAAAAATATCTAAAACTTAGACCCGAAAATGACTACTTTAAGTTGAAGTACAAGATCAATGAATAACAAAATAAATTTAACAAAATATTGCCAAATAAAGACTTCTCATTGTTAACAGCAAGACTGCACACTTAAGACCAAGGTACAAGCCATTTGATAGAATAATCAACAGAAATGGAAAAAAGAGAGAACGGCATTCAAACCTTACAATATAGCTGATCAAAGTAATCACAAATCATAAACAGGCAAGTTAAAACAACATGGCACAGCTAAATATATGTGTATATAGTCTAGTACAACGAAAGAATCACCTTTTTATCTTGTAAATCCTTATCAAGATGTGTTAATCGTTGTTTTATACGATTTGTTAAATTTGAAGCAACATCATCACTGAGTGACCCATTTGGAACAGCCCCTAAGTTGTGTCTGTCAAAAAGCTTCCTGAGAGTGAAGTCTCTTTCATTTTTTAACTCCGCATGAGCCTAAGGCACAAAAAAAGTAAAAGAAAAAGAACCTTAAAAACCGGAGGCAAGATGTGAGAGAACTTCAAGAAATCAAATAGAACATAGGACGACTGGAGTTACTTCAGCATCAGCTTGAAGCTTGCTGATCTCCACGATATAGTTTGTCACGGACTCCTTAAGGAAGGAACTCTTTGCCTCTGTGTCATTCATTTCCCTCTCCAACTTGCTAATCTTTGATTCCAGAAGTGCTATCCTTTCATCAAACTTTGTCTTCCATTCCCTCAGCTCTTCATCAGTGTCTAACAATTAAAAATGAAAATATTTGAATACATCAATTTTTACTAAAAGGTATTTCAAATTTTCTATGGATGAACACGCAAACATACACAAAAATAAGAATATAACTTTCGAATATTAAAAATGTGAATTAAGTTTGCTTGATGCATTTCTGATATGATTTGGCCATTACTTCTGCGCTGAAAGAAGAGAAGAACATATATTAGTGTATTCAGTTAGAGTAAACCTTCATTCTCTTCTGCAAGTGCTGCATACTGCTTTTCCTTTTCTTTGACTAAGGTGTTCCTTTCAGCATTTTTGGTGGCTATCTCTCCCTGCAATTTAAGGAGGTCCTTTAACGTTGCTTCAGTATGGTGGATCTTACTATCTAGAGTCTGAATCTCTTTTTCAAGCTCCTCCATCTGATTTTTCAGTGCCTCTGTTTTCTCCTTGTCTTGGGCAATGCTTTCCCTCAACTATATCAAAACACAAGAACAAATCACTACAAGTTTGCCTCCACCGCATGTTTTAATGTAGCATTCATTTATCTCGGGCAGTCCTCAACTAAAGTGGGAAAAAAATTGTTTGAGAATTACATATTTACATCGCTCAACGGTCAGAAAATAAACATAATAAAAACAACATAGTATTTATTTCTGGAAGATCACGGTAAAACAAATAATGTGTATGCACATTTGGAGATCAGAAGAAATCTCAAAACCAAGATTAAGCACTAACAGAAACTTCAGTCAAACGTTGTTACCCTGTTTTGTATTTATATAAATACACAGTGACGACCCCTCGGGGTACAAAGGAAGAAGGGAATAGCCCCACTTGCCACCAGCTGAAAGACGGACGGTGGCAAATAGCTTTGACAAAGCCAACGGAGGTATTTATGTTCATTGGAAATCTTTTGATGGAGTGCATGGCAGTATTGATGTATGACAGAAATTTCTCTTGAAATTCCACTTGGTTTTCAGAATAGCAAACTTCTCTTTGTTACTATATAATCTAATCCAACAAGAGATTCAAATTATAGTTCCTCCATTTTCAAACAAAAGGATCTGACATCACAAAATAATGAGTAATATCAACAAGCATAAGTTCCATCGACTACACTGAACTAGGAACAAGGAAAGAACTGATTAAAGTGAAAGCTTTTAAAACATTGGACACTACGCGAGTAAATAAAAGGGGGAAGAGATGGAAGAAAAATATGGTTCTGGTTTTGACAAAAACCTTGTAAGCAGCATCTTTCAAAGTCTGAAGATTCTCCAATTTCAACTTATATGTCTTTATTTCTTGAGATTGATCCTTGTGAAGCTTTTTGATAACCTCCAATGCCTTTGTGTATCTAAACAGTAAAACAAAGAAGTTAACGCACAGAGTGGAGTAAATAAGTTATCATGCTCAATAACTCTATATCCCCAGGACTAACTGTACTGAGGTTGAGTTATCCATTTTTTGGGCTTTTCGAGAGAAACCAAAAACAATCTACACCAAGCAAGAAAATCAGCATAAAATGCAAGAAAAATCTGTCCTGTGTACCACAAAACCACTTTCATTTTGGTTCCTATCAGTTCAACAATTGCACATCAGAAACTGCTATTGCATGAAAATCACCTACCTATTTAGACCATAATCATGAAAGACCGCTAACTTACAGAGAGATGCACCAAATTAGCTCTCTCTTGATAGACTTCAGCATCTCAGGGAACACCAAATAAGACATTTTTAGGAAGATAATCAATGACATATGAGTTTGAAGATGAAAATGAGTTGTTTCACTCTAGGATGATGAACTATGTCTGAATCGGCAGCTAGACATATACTGTAAGCTTTTCCTTTTGAAAGAAATTTCTCCCTGCATTCTCTTAATGCAGGTTCCTTTTACATCAATAATATTTCTTACTTTTCCAATCAAAAGAAAAGTTCTAAGCAGCGAAAAAAGACACATTTGATATTTTATAAAATTAACCAATGAACGCGCAACCATTCGAGATTTCTGTAAAGCTTGAATTACCAAGGATAATATTTCCACCTGCTGATTAAGCACAAAATTTAGTGAACCACCCCCACAAACCATGATTCTTTGGTATTGGGCTTTAAATCTCATACTAATTTCCAGCCCACTGATGATGATGACTCAATAAGTGGTAAACAAATAATCTTCTTTCAAAGAGAACAAAGCTAGAATGTTTACAGCACCAAGTCATCAATGAATCCACGTAAACCCGTTAAACCTTAGATACCCAACTTGAGAACTAGTGGACCAACAATGTAGCTTAAATAATGTCAAATCCAGTAAATCCGAAAGAACCTACCCACAGAAATGTAAGCGTTAGTATCTCTAGCAATTTGCAAAAAAAAATCATACAGATGAACATGGATTGCTATCTTTGAACGGAGGAAGATTGAATATTCTATTCCAGGTTTTGCACAATTTTCACATAAAAAGATCGTACTAACTGGTGCATTGATTCTCTACACTGACAAATGAACACCCTTTTGGTACATCTTCCCGTTAAAATACTACTGATCAATCCCAAAATACATGTAGAAAATGAAAAAATGAGGGATGTTGGGAAGGCTGAGACAGAAACTAGTCTTTATTCTTATATTCTAGACTGAGTAAAATGAAGTCAGGTTGGAATTTCACGCATATTCAAGAAAGAACAGAATAATAGGGGTAATACAAAAGAACACATGTTTCCAAAACAAACTGTATGATAATGAATTGACAATCCCATCACTCATAACAAGAAATACCTAGTAGCAGAGAAGATATCATCGAACTTCTTTTTCAGCGTAGATGGATCTTGCAATGGCCAGTTTGCCTCATCTTGGTGAACAAATATCACATTTTCAAGAATGGCCTTTGAGACACCCATGAGAGCAGGGATTTCTCGGTCCATATCGGCACATCTATAACTTAGGCAAACTTTCTGCAAGTAAATAAGCTAAGAGTTCAGAAAGAAACTTTTTCCCTATCCAACCATTTGTTCCTACCTAACAGCTCAAGTATAAGTCTAAGCCTTTTTTTTGGTCAAGCAAAATCCTAAGAGCTATAATTGGGTATGATACAGAAAGTTTACAGGAAATGAAGACAATATCACAAGCCTCACAGATATGAAAATTACATGGACAAGTATAACAAAGACAAAACAGAGAAGTTAATTTGGCTCAGGTAGGTACTTTTTTTTTAAATCTGTGAGGCTATCTGGTTACAATTGATCATATCATCTAAAAGTTCAAGCTGTTAGAAAAAATAAAATTTATTTACTTAGTTATATTCTGACCAGTTAATCCTCCATAAATCCACAACACATTCTCGACTAGCTCCTGTCATTCTCCATATAAACACTTCTTCAGAACCTTGATAGGTTAATTTGAACCCCACCCTCCCCAAAACACAACCCCCACAAAAAGAAAAACCAAACTTCTCCATTTCTAAATTTCCATAATACCAACCTAACACTTGAATTTCCAGGTACCATCCTAGTATCTGTTTCTAATATATAAAATTCAAGCCAGCGAACCAAACTTAAAGATTCAATCAATAATTACAACTCCTCCCTGAGTAGCAATGTTTCCCTCCCTTTGACCCCACTACTGATAGGCCCAAGTCCTTCCTTCAATGAATTAAAATGACGGAAAAACTTTATAAGGAGTGCTATTGAAATTCACGTACCCAACCACTTAATCATACTTTATTCATGATTTATTTCTAGTCTAGAACATAATCGCTGACAAGTTATGCATTCAATTGTTATTTATTCTTATCGTGTGTGTGTGTGTGTGCGTGCGTGTGTGTGTGTGTGTATATGACTAGAGGCATATCTAGGATTTCAAGAGAATGGTTGCACTGTACTACTGTTTAATTGACAACAACAATAACATACCCAGATAATCCCACGAATGGAGATTGGGGAAGCTGGCGTATACGCAGCTTTAGCCCTACCTTGTAAGGCTAGATACTACTGTAATTAATTCAATTATCATAAAAATATATTATTCGACTTGCAATTATTCTCAACAAATTTTCGTACAAAAAGGAATCATCAAAACAGAAACTCAAGAAGAAAAGAAAGAAAAGGCAAAAAAGAAACAAGAAAGAAGGAGAAATAACATAAAAAAAAATAGCAGCAGAAATACGGGATTTTAGAAAAATGATAGGCATGGCATTTGAACCTTTGACCTGGTTATAATGGTGCACGCGACCATCAATGCACCAATAGGCAGTCTTGAGCCTTCATCCACATATAAAATTTAAGTATTTTATCCGAATAATTGCACTTATATACACAATCTAGGGAGGAGTGCATGGGTTCATGTGAACCCACATCCCTCCATGTAAACCCATCCCTGCATATGACCCTCAACAATCTTATGTGATCTATATGAATACAAAGATTATATCACTACATTTGATGATCAAATTTACCTATTCCCTACCCATATAACCTCAACTAATTCTACTCCTGTCAATGAATCTCCAAAACAGACAAAAGATCACAATCAGGAAGACAATGGAAGTACCAAAATTACAAAACAATCAAATAAATTAGTAATACCTCTCCAGTGTGAGGGTTTATAGTTTGTAGAACACTCTCAATGGCCTTGTATTCCATCTTTGTTGCCTTCTGAGTTAGCTGAAAAGACCTAATGCACACCACATCTTTCCCTGCTGCTGTCTTGAACCGTAGCTTTATCTGACCCTTTGTCTCCGTCTCTCCAGCCACCTTCACCACAATGGTATTCGGTTTTAACCACAAACTTTAAACAATGCAAACAGAAGATGACTAAAATAAACTATCCAATTCGTATCAGTTATGGGATCATTGACTGATTTATCAGGTTTGGATAATCTGCTATTTCAAACATGATTTAAAACTTTTGGGTGACCATTCATGTTGGGACCAGGTTGTTAAAATATTTAGAAAGAACTGAACTAAATAGCCGCTTACCCAACCTATTAAACTAAAATAGCGTGTGAATGTACAATATATGTCTAATTCATGTATAATATGTACATAATCAGAGCATAATTGATGCATACGGCTACGAAAGTAAACAATGAATCCAGTCAGCTATTTGTTGTAAAGATCCCAAAAAATTCTTTACTCCTCAAGTAAGTCCAAAGAGATGAGCACCTTAGGGTCATGGATAAAGCTATGACCAGAGCGAGCATTTGGCGGCATCTCACCAGTGCAGGCTACCTTCAAGCACTCAATTATAGTCTGTGCACAGCAAGAAGAAGAATAAACATACATATTACTCTGGCAATGGAAAGCTTGTTTTTACCACGTTAAGATCATCTTGAACTACTTAATAGAGTCTACCCAAAGAAGTCCAAGTTGGTAAACTTAGAAACATTATTGATAAAGAAATGGACCTTGGGCCTAACTCAACCTCAAAAGCTAGCTCATGAGGGGAGGATTGCCCAAGACCATATAGAGACACCAAGGACCTTTTAACCCACCGATGTGGGACTCCAACACCCCGCACGCTCAGGGCAGGACATCTGGAGCATGGACAATATAAGACGGGGAGCCCAACATCAGAAACAATGAACTGGGTGAACCTGTCTCTGATACCATGATAAAGAAATGGACCTTGGGCCTAACTCAACCTCAAAAGTTAGCTCATGAGGAGAGGATTGCCCAAGACCATATAAGGACACCAAGGACCTTTTAACCCACTGATGTGGGACTCCAACAATTATGATGGATGCAAAGCATAAACTTTATGTTCAATACATGAACGAATAAATGTAAACGCAACAAATAATTATTTGGACAAAAAACAGGGAAAATTTTTTGATTCATTAATTGAAATGCTATAATCATGCCAAATACATGACGCATGAAACATGTTTAAATTTTGTAATGATCGTGCGCTTTAAACTAAAATTCTAAGTTCTTACAGCTCATCACTTTGTCAAGTATAGCTTGCACTAAAATGCCTAAGCAAGACGAAGTGCCCAATCTGAGCTTAGAGAATTACCTTTAGTTGCATTTTACGTTGACCTTATAGTATAATTGTTTTTTTATACCGTCAATTTATAAAAGTTGTACTTGAAAAATGGAGTCTAGCAACAAATTTATGCAACCACTAATACCCTTGCAAAACACCTAGTGTTTTTTCTCTCTACTGGAATTTAAACCTGAGGCCTCATGTTAGTCAAGATTCATACAATTCGACACTCGATAAGCAAAACATGACAAGTAAAATTAAACTAAGGGAATAGTACTTTTCGTCTATATTGTACATCATGATTCTCAACTCACTTCATTAACCATAAGTCACGCCCTTAAATACAGAACCATGAGATACCTGTTACTTACCACCAACAACATTTACCAATTAACTCTATCTATCAATCTAGGACAATCTAGGACAGATGAGAAGAAATCACCTAGTGTTTTTTCTCTCTACTGGTACTTAAACCCGAGGCCTCATGTTAGTCAAAATTCATACAATTTGACACTCGATAAGCAAAACATGACGAGTAAAATTAAACTAAAGGAATAGTACTTTTTTGTCTCTATTGTACACATCATGATTCTCAACTCACTTCATTAACTACTAAGTCACACCCTTAAATACAGAACCATGAGATACCTATCATTTATCACCAATAACATTTACCAAGTAACTCTATCTATCAAAGCTAAGAGAAATGAGAAGAAATCACCTAGTGTTTTTTCTCTATACTGGGATTTAAACCTGAGACCTTATGTTAGTCAAAATTCACACAATTTGACACTCGATAAGCAAAAACATGACAAGTAAAGTTAGTAGGCATTTGGCCATGAGAATTTTTTCACTTTTTTCCGAAATATTATTTCACATTAGTGAAAATAGCAGTGTTTGGTCATAAGAAGTATTTCACTTTAGTGAATATTGTTTTTGGAAAAATGAAAACAAGTAAAACTTGTTTTCACTTTTTCCACACCTATTTTTCTCACAAAATTTCAAAAACAGCTCCAATTTATATTCATGGCCAAACACAACACCAACTCAAACTCCAAGTCCAGAAAATTATTATTTTCATGGCCAAACGAGACCTTAAATTAAGGGAAAAGTACTTTTTGTCTCTATTGTACATCATGCTTCCCAGCTCACTTCATTAACCACTAAGTCGCGCCCTTAAATACAGATTCATGAGATAAATGGCACTTACCAGCAATAACATTTACCAAGTCACTCGATCTATCGAGGCTATGACAGATAAGAAGAAATAACCTAGTGTTTTTTTTGGCCTCATGTTAGTCAAAATTCATACAGTTTGACACTCGATAAGCAAAACATGAGAAGTAAAATTAAACTACGGGAATAGTACTTTTTGTCTCTATTGTACATCATGATTCTCAACTCACTTCATACATGCACTTTAACGCATGTATTAGCATGAGTAAAGATACAATAACCCCTCAAAACCTTTTCCACATCATTTTTTATTATATTTGTGGAGGGTATATTTGTAAATAACTTTTTAAATTTTAAAATATACAATGAAACTTATTTTTAACACACCAAACCAAACACTGCATAAGAAATAATTTCGGCATCACAAGTACATCATATTTGAGATAAGCATCCAGCACCCCGGATTATCGCCAAAGTTGTTACGACACACTCCAACTTCGTAAGGGTCCTACTACCCCCAACTCAATTTTAGCATATTTTTGTCGCTCTTTTGTGCTGACATGGCACCTCTATTACATAAAAATGGAGCCCACATCAAAGCTGCCATGTCAACTAAAACGGTTGGACAAAAATAAGCTAAAATTTAGTTTAGGGGTAATAGGCTCCCGTGAATTTGAACTGTGTCGTAGTAAATTTGGATGGTCATAATTTAGGGTTACTAGATGCTTTACTCCATCATATTTTGTACCATTCTTATACACTCTACCAAACGACCACTAAATCACGCCCTTAAATACAGAAACAATTACAATGCAAAATAAATTCAATTTAGTAAATAGAGAGAATTACTGTTTTTCCAGCGCCGTTAGGACCGACGATGAGAGTTAAAGGTCTGAAAAAAGTGATAACATTTTTGTTCTCCGGGTCAAAGCTCCGGATTCCCTTTATCAGCATCTTATCTACTGTACTCATTTTTATTGTTTATTGTTTATTCTTCTTCTTCTCCGTTCAGCTTCTGCCGGAGCTCCGATGAATGTAATTTTGCATTTGTGAATTTGTAGAGGGAAAACAAGTTAAAGGGATGTCTGGACAGTGAGGGTACGTAAACAGGGTTTAATAAAACCTCTGGCTTTGGCATTTTGTGTTCATTTTGGTGTGTTTTTTTCTTTTTTCCTTTTTTTTTTTTTTTTTTAGGGGGAGTGTTTATGATTATGGGTCTACCGGTAAAATTGTCAAGTCAAATCAAATTAAATTGAGAAAAAAATTAATTTATGATTTGATTTGATTAATTTGATATTAAAAAAAAAAAATTAATTATTTTTTATTTGATTTGGTGTTAATCAAGAAAAAATCAAACCAATATTATATACATGTATATATATTTGTAATTGTAATTTTTTATATATAAATATTAATTATAATCTACTTATTAAATATTTTTTCAACTAATTTTAGTTATTTTCAATATTATAAAAATATATGTAGATATATATTTAAATTTGGATCGTAATATTTATCCATTAATGCTAATTAAATGAGTCAAAACTCAATATAAACTTAAAATCTAAACTTTTCACTTTTCATCTTACACATATTTGATCTAATCTTCAATCACAATATAATTATAAAAACTAAAGATCATAAAAACAAAACGAAAAAGATTTAAAAAATCAAGAAAACCGACTAAAATCTAAACAAAAAAAAATAATTTTATGTCGATTTGATTTGATTTATAATTTAATAAACAAACATAATTGATTTGTTTTTTAATAAAAAAACAAATCAATTCGATCTATGTATACCCCTATTTATGATAATAATTTTTTTTTCATCATTAATAAATTTAATTTTTGTCTTAGTGAGAGTGATGACATGTGATTAAGATAATTTGACCTTTCATTAAATAAATAAAGAAAAAATAATATATTACTACGCTTTAATTTATCATATTTATTTAAAATCTTATCTCTATAAAATAATTATAAAAATCTCAAAACTTTTATTTTCTTTCTCCCAAAAAAAATTGATACACAACAGGACTATTTCCTCCATTTCAAATTATCCATCCCAAATTAATATGACATGTTGATTAAGAAAAATAATTAATACTGTAGTTAATTTATCATAGTATATCTATTAAATAATATTTATATTTTAATTTTTTTAAAAAAATAATAAAAAGGATAAAACATAAAAAAGAAAAAATTATTTGTTGTTGATTAATGAAAAAAAACATTAAAATGACAAATTAGAAAATTTGGTACAGTAATTTGGACGGAGGGAGATGAAAGTGTGGATGAAATCTTGGCCATTTCATATGCGGTTCCCCCAATTTGATGATTGTGAATTAAAGTCGTCTTCCTCTCCACTTTATTTTCAACATCCATTTTTCTCCAATTTATAAGGAGGTTAGTTTTATTTTCATGCTATTTAAGTTACATATTCCTGTTCAAATCATGACTGATAATATGTGAGGCGGAGATTCAAAATTGATATTGGGCGTTTCAGATCTAAGAAAAAATACGTCGTTATTGTGGTGGATGCTTGCGATTGCGACAAATATCAATTTGATTGTTGAATATTGAAATTTGGATTCACTAGAACCCGTTATGTAGGACATGACACTTGATAGGAAGGTGTGGAGGATGCGGATTAGGGCAGAGGGTTAGGGGGTGGGAGGGTGTAAGTAACAGCAGAAGAGTGTTCTGTATTTGTGTCAGAAATTTCTTGTTCCTAGGTGTTGAGTGTTGTCTGTGATTTCGGATTTATAGTTTTAGTATTATCTTGTGGCTAGCATTAGTTTATTTTGCATATTGTACAAGTTTATATGCATTTATGTATTGTGTTTGTTAAATTGTTATTGATTCTAAGCTGGGTCTATCGGCAGAGGCGGAGCCTGCCCTCTTTAGGGGTTCGTCCGAACTCCCTTCGATGGAAAAATATACTATTTATACATGATTAAAATTATTTTTTATGTGGTTATAGTAGGTGTGAAACCCCCTTCGACTTAGTTTTTTTTGAATATTGACCCTCTTACTTGAAATTCTGGCTCCACCGCCTCTGTCTATCGGAAACAGCCTCTCTACTTCACCTGAGGTACAGTCCAGACCCCACTAAGTGGGAATACACTGGGTATGTTGTTGTTGTTGTTGGATTCACTAGAACCCGTCACTGTTCAACGCCGACGACAATTTTTTCAGGTATAGAGTTGGCATTGGCACCATGGGTAAATCGAAAGCAGATGAGAAGATTCTGAGCTACAACGATGTTGTTCTCAGGCGATCAGATTTGGACATTCTGAATGGTCCTAATTATCTGAATGACCGCATCATTGAGTTCTATTTTAGCTATCTGAGCTCACTCTTTCCATCTGAGGACATAGTACTGGTACCACCTTCCATTGCTTTCTGGATTAAAGAGTGTCCTGATCCTGCAAGTCTGAAGGATTTCATGGAACCATTTCATTTTTCTCGAAGGAAGTTGATTCTCTTACCTATCAACGATAATTCTAACGTGTGTATGGCTGAAGGTGGGAGTCATTGGAGCTTACTGGCTTTTCATAGAAACTCCAATATGTTTGTACATCACGACAGCTCTGGGTGCTGCATGAATGAGTATCATTCCAAACAAGTATGCAAAGTTACTCTTCCCTATACAGCATCCAACGCCAGTTATGAAGAGTATCCAAACACACCAAAGCAAGTTAATGGTTATGATTGTGGCATGTATGTCTTAGCTATTGCACGAGTCATCTGTGAGTGGTATGCTACAAGCAGTGGAAACCAAGATGCAGATACTCTCTGGTTCTCTCGTTTGGAACAGGTCAGTCCAAGTGCTGTTTCGGAGATGCGTAAAGATATTCTGGGGCTAATAAAAGGTCTGATGGCTTAACCCTCAATCAAGTGGGTGAAAAAAATGCAACACCAAAAGCGCTATTTTGATTGTCAGATGTCTATCACGCGTTGTCTATCACGATTGTGTTGGATTTTCAGCGAAGATTTGTTATTTCAAAAGAAAGCTAATGAGGAAAACTAGGAATATAGATAGTATCTCTACTTTGATAAAATAGTACTCATTGTCGAAAAGACAAAGCTCAAACCATAGTAGATGAGGCATCCTTGCGGTTGATGTAAATGCTCCTTATTAAAATCGCAATCAATCTTTGTATATTTTGTTCGTTCATCAAGTACAGGATTCACGAAAATTTTACTATGGGTCTCATGCACCATGTCATAGTTGCATGAGGCATCTATTATTTTGGCAAAAAAAAAAGTGGATTCACTGTTCAATTTCATTTTGAAGAAAGGGGAAAAGAGTGCAGCTCGTTGGGTGGGAGCTTTGAAGAACGAGCTGAAAAAGAGTTCCATCCTCGAAGGTTTGAAGCTTCAAATTGGAAAACAACAAGAACACACGACCTCAATGTATCTGTTAAGAGAGTCGGAGACACATAATAATAATGTATCTGCTTGAAAAGGACAAGAAGATACATCACGCAAATCATCTACTAAATATACAAAAGTTATATATCTTATTGAATATATTAGATTACAGATACATAAATCTAAAAAAATAATATATTGAAATGTTTTTTGTGATACTGTCGTGCTACTAATACATTGGGCTTATGTATCTGTGTGATATTAACACAAGAGTTATGTATCAATATTTATGTATCGGTCGATTAATTTGATACGTATGTATCAGATTGTGATGTATCGCGAGCCTTAGTTATGTATCGCGATAATAAAAATTAATTTCTTTTGTAAATATCAAAACAGTTGGAATAAATTATAATTAGGTACTAAACAATCGAAATTTATGAAAATTGCCCTCAAATAAAACCTTGGGTATTTGGACTTTTATGGTCATCTTGGTGGGTTTTTTCTTTTTGGCTTAAGTATCGCCAGACACCTAAATTTGTTTCGAAAATTCACTTAGACCCCTCAACTAAGACCTGTACCTATCAGGCCCCTAACCCACCCGAATTTTGATTCGATCGATCATTTTTTATCCAATCAGCTAAAAGCTCAAGTGTGTGTAATACACACGCGATTATGTGGCAAAATGGGTTAATTGAAAGTTGACACGTGACATTGTGGGTTCAATAATTATTAAAAATTAATTATAAATATTTTTGTAAAATAAAAATAAAATGAGGTCTCCTTCAACATCCCCCACGCCCACCCCACCTGCTCTTTCATCTTTTCTCCATTGTTCTTGCCATCTTCTTCTCCATCTTTTTTTTTTTTTTTAAATATCTAATTTAAGAATTATACACTGGGTTTGTTGTTGTTGTTGTTGTAATTTAAGAATCAATATTCAAAAGAAAAAAGAAAAGAACGTTTTCCACTACCTCCTTCCCACGCATGCGAACCCCGCCCCCTCTTATCATTTTTTTCTCCATTTTTGTAAAAATAAAAAATTCAACATTTTTTTAGAAATCTTATTTCTTTAACAATCTAATTCATATTTATTGTTATTTTTCTTCTTCTTCTTGTGTTATGAGTTCCTTAGAATTTAAATTCTTTAATAATATCAAGTTAACTGAAAAAAATGAAGTTTCGACGGAATCAAATTTACTCTGCAAAAATAAGAGAAATGTATTAATATGCTAAAGTTCATGGCTTCCACTGCTTTTCTTTTCTTTTTTTAATTGAAAATTGTTAATTGTATTAACAAGATTATTAAGAATTTAAAAAGAAAAAAAAATAGAGATGAAGAAGACGGTTAGGGGCTTTGGGGAGGGGGGCGAAGGAGGGTTGTTTTTTCTTTTTTTATTTTAATTAAAATTTGTTATTGTATTAAGAAAAATGAAATGTGATTTTTATTTTTATTTAAAAAAAAAAACTAGACACTATTCTCCTCGCTAAATCAGCATTTTGTGTCTGATAGGTACCAATTTTAGCATTTTAGGGGTCTGGTTCGTACACGCCTTAGTTGAGGGGTCTAAGTGAATTTTCGAGACAATTTTAGGTATCTGGCGATGACTTAAGCCTTTCTTTTTTTTGGTTAATACTCCCTCCATCCTATTTTACTCGTCTCAATTTAACATTGCACATTAATTAAGAAAAATAATTAATAACATGGTTACTTTATCATAGTACCTCTATTAAATGATGTTTATATTTTAATTTGGAGAAAAAAAAATTAATACTAAGGATAAAAAAAGAAAAATTTGTGTTGTTTTAATTAATGAAAAATGACAAGTAAAATGAAAAATTAAATTAGTAAATTTGAGTTTTGAGACGGAGAAAATAGTAATTTTAGTCCTTGGTCATTAATTAATTCTAGTAGGCATTTGGATATATGGTTTCAAATTGTCACAAAAAATCTCAAATCTCAAAAAATTGATTTCAGTTACTATGTTTAAATGCAAAATTTGACCTACTATAAGTTTATATTTTTTAAAAAGGAACCATCATTCAAATTTTGCAATGAAGAAAAAGATTCATGCTCTATCTACATGTCACGTGAAAAGCTTACAGTTTATATAAGTTGAAATCTTTCTCTTATTAATAAGCTAAATGTGACAGTTAAAATTAAATGGAATAAGTAATATTTTTTCTCTACCGAACCTAGCGATTCTTAATCCACTTCATTGACTATTAAGCCACACTGGTAGAAAAAATGATTCTATGCGGATGCATTATGTGTATCGATTTTAGGCAGTTGAACAAAGTGATGGTTTAGAACAAGCATCCTCTTTCTCGCATCGATGATTTTTTTGACCAGCTTCAGGGAGCTTCACCTATGCCCTAACAGCGTTGATGGAGTTTATGAACCGAGTGTCTCAACCGTATCTCGATCCCTGTGTGATCGTATTTATAGTTACATCTTGGTTGATAACATATCTGTTCTCTGGATTAAAGAATCTCATTTTTTGTTTAATCATTTTTCTTCTTCTGCTGCTGCTGCTGGGGCTACAATGAATGTAATTTCACATTTGTGAATTGATGTTTTGGTGTTGGTAGGGAAAAGGATGAAGCAATGTTTGGTTACCGGGCATAAACCGGTAGAAATAGTGGCATGACATTTCATGCCACGATCCAAAATAACTATGCCTCAATCTCAAACAAGTTACAATCGATAACATGAATACCAGTTACATATCGAGAGTATCGAGCTGCATCAATCGCCGTTCAAAACTTGTATATAACAATCAATTTCACAGCATTTGAGATGAAATTACTGTATACAAGGTGGAGCAACTAGGAGGCAAGAGACTAGTGACAAAATCTGGAAAAATTATTAATACTAAAAACCTTGCTCAAAAGAAAGATGTTTCAAAATAAATTCAACAAAGCTATCATCACAGCAGGTCCTTTACTAGGATAAATATTGTTGTCATGCACCCGTTGACAGCGATAAACGTGACTTAGTAGCCCTCGTTAGCTTGACCACCGTAGCCACCACCAAATCTGCCAGGACCACCAAAACCACCACTTCGAGGAGCTCGCTCTTGGGCTATACTAACACGGATATTCCTTCCCTCGAGTTGCTGCAAGGACATAATCATGTATATCATCAGACATGACCGATATGGTAAAGGTATAAATAAAGCAGTTATCTGTGGACACTAGATTAGCGCACAAAAACGTCTTGTGATATTCCTAATAATGTTTTTACCTGACCGTCCATTGCGTTCATGGCCTCTTTCGCACATTCTTCATCCGAGAAGTTCACAAACCCAAATCCCCTTGATCTGCCAGTATCTCGGTCAGTGATTACTTTTGCTGTACCAGAGATAAACATAGTTCTCAGTATATAAGCACATTCACGGCCTAAACAACTATGCAACAAACAAAGAAAAACGGAAGCACTTCCACAGCCTAAGCAACAAACAAAGAAAAAACCGAACCACTTCCACAGCCTAAGCAACAAACAAAGAAAAACGGAAGCGCTTCCACAGCCTGAGAAACAAACTACGACTTTCTTTCCGACATGTTTATTCAATTTATGTCACCAAAGATAAGAAAAGCCTCTGGGCCTTACCATCAACAACCTCACCGAAGCTAGCAAAGGCATCTTTTAGCGACTGGTCACTTGTTCCCCATGAAAGACCTATTATATGAATAAGAAAATCAAATATTTATAAAGCTGCCAAACTTTAGCGCTCAGTTGCTATAACCAATAGGGATCCAACAGACAACTCAAAGCGTACCACCAACAAAAAGCTTCGACGACATGCACCGGATGGCATCGAGCATTGCTGGAGTTGGCGAATTTGCACTTACTGCATTTCCTGTGGAAATGCCCTGCCTCAACAGACCACCGAGTTTGTTGTAGTAAGCCATTTGTGCAGACAAATTCACAAATCTGCACACAGTTTAAGTCAAGGCATGTATATTCAGCTGCTAAGGTAACACGAAATGAAAATCCTGGGAGACAAAATCATTTCAAGAATGCCAAATAAGATATCAAGAAATCATTTTTCCAGCTTAAGTGATGAGAAAGTCACTTGCCTTAACGATCACAAGTATCGTCAACAGTAAGAAAAACAACAACTCAGCGACTTAATGTACGTTTGTATTAGAGCACAAAAATGTCAAACTAGACTTTCTCCTTCTATTCCTGCTATGCCAACAGTGCGGAATCCTTAGAAATCCAAACCTTCCCAATGTATTAACTCAATGAAGTAACTGAAATTCAAAGTAAATGAATCAACAAACCTTAAATCTCTACTCTTTTTTTTTTTGATAACCAAAAGGAGGGATGCAACACGAGGACTTCCCATGGGGTCACCCATCCTAGTACTACTCTCTCGCTCACGCGTGCTTGAACTTCGGAGTTCTGATGGGATCCGGTGCGTTAGTGCTGGTATCTTAAACCTCTACTTTTTATTCTTCTATTTCTTTTCAATCTACGTGAGCCACATAGAAGGGGAGCCTTGGAGCAACGATAAGGTTGTCTCCATGTGAACTATATGTCACGGGTTCGAGCCATGAAAGCAGTCTCCACCATTCACTAATGCTTGCATTAGGTCAGACGGTACACCTCTTGCGGTGCGCCCCTTCCTATACCCTGCTAGCGTGGAATGGTTTGTGCATTTTGCTGTCCTTTTTCTCTACACGAGAACCGGAGTTCGAGATAGTACTAACAACTTTTGATATTTGTAATTTTAATTTTAAACATGTTACAACATCTGAGCATTTATAAAAGCTTCTAAGGTAAAATGAGAAACTTAGTTATAAACATAGAGGGTACTTACAAAATTATACTCCCAAGATAAAAGTACATTTTGATACATTTGACATAAATTTAACTCAGAATCACGAATTCAAAAAAACTATTTATTTTCTTGAACTCCGTATAGCTCATTCTTTTTAAAACGGATGGAGTAGTAAAACTTAGACATGATTGAAGTCAGTTTTAATGTATGTATTTAGTAGACATCGAACCACCTTAAGCTAGTTCGTGTGTGTACACTTTACTCCTTTATATTTTAGAACTTTTAAGTGAAAATCATGATTCCGCCACTGTGTCAGAACCCACTTTGTAGACTATAGTAGGGCATATTGTTTTAACTAACTATACCAATTGTAAGCAAAAAAATAACACAACAATTAGAAATACCATATCAAAAAAACAAACACAACAAAGTTATTGAATTAATTAAAATGGAAAATAAAGATTTGATCTAGCATATTTACATGAAAACAAGAATAATAAATATGAAGGAAAAAAAAATACCTGAGAAAAAGAAGTTACAGGGTTTAAGGAGGAGCGGCTAGGGTTTAAGCCACTGCTCAAATTTGTATGTAGAAAGGGAGTATACCGAAAGAGGTGTTGTGAGAGGAAAAATATCTTTGGTTATTTTATAGCCTCAAGTGAGTGCTTTGAGGTATTGTACCTTTTGACTTGTTGAGACTTTTGTGTGGGAGCTACTCTCCCCGTCTTATATTACTTGATCCCCTCGATCTGATACGAGTGTTCATGATTTAGGTTAAAAATTTATCCAAATAATAAATAGGATCGATTGAATAATTTAATTTTTATTTAATTTGGTTTGAATCAAAGAAATTACAAAACAGTATATATATATATATATATAATCTATATCTATAATCTATATTTATATCTATAATTTATAATATATTAAAAGTGTGAAGGGCCTTAAAATATTGTTTGAATTTTTTGTTCTTCATTAAAAATCCTTACTTTAGAAAAAAAAGTTTTTTTCACTATTTGTTTTGTAATATTTAAGAGTTAAAAATTAATCCAATATATTTATGGTAAAATCTTTTCTTATTAAAAGTCATCAGAATTTCAATATTTTTTCTAATTTAAAAGTTAAAAATTAATTAAATATATTTATGTTAAACTTTTCTTTATTAGAAGTCATCTAAATTTTCAAGTTTTAAAAAATTATAAAAATATTAAAAAGACGATTTTATCTATTACGAAGTTTTTTAATGAAGGACAAAAAGTATATATATATATATATATATATATATATATATATATATATATATATATATATATATATATATATATATATATATATTATGAATAATTTTACTTATCTTATCTGTGTTTTCATTGAAATTTGTTTTAAATTAAAATATTTTGTATTACATGTATGCCATGTTATTGTATTATGTGGTAATCTCTTGATATATTTTTTCTTTTTTAGTGAATTTGTTGTCGACAAAGGAACTCCTAACAAGGAACCGTAGGCATTGTTTCTTTTATTTTTGTATATGGTTAATATGAGATAGTATCAAACCGATAAATATATGGAGTATCGTATTTGAATTGATTTGATTTTAATAATTTTAAATTAAATATATTGATTTGATTTTTATCAATAATCGAATCAAACCGACACTTAACACCCCTAGAGACAACCTTTTAAAAAAATAATTAAATTTATACTCCCTCCGTTCGTTTTTAGTTGTTATTTGCTTTTCGAAAGTCAGTTTAACTAATTTTTAAAGCTAAATTAGATTAGATTAATTAGCTAGTTTAAGATTAAAATGTAGATGTTAAAAACAACACGATTCATATGTGTAATTGGTAATTTTTCTCAAGTCCATATGATGAAAAATTATATTTTAAAATGTTGATCAACGTTTATATTGTTTGATTCTTCAAGAAGAAAACCATGAAAACTAAAAGAAATGGAGAGAGTATATTTTACTAAACCAACCTTATTAATGATGTTTTAGAACTTTAAATTTGACTATATTACTTTATATATAATTATTTAATATAAAGGATAATATTGGCAAAAATACTTCATCCATTTCAGATTACTCGGTTTATGTTGATTTGGCACATGCTTAAAAAAAATAATTAAATATTTATTTTACTAAACTAACCTTATTAATTTTGCTTTGAAACTCTAAATATGATTACTATGGTTTATAACTGTTTAATGCTAAGAATAGAAAGAGACAGTAAAATTCTGTTGATTTGCTAAAATAGACAAATAAAATGAAATATTTATTTCTAACAATATGATGACTCGCAACCATTAGATTGAGCATGTGATTTTGTGTATGCATCAAATTGATAAGGCTTACTATTGGAGTTTCTTTTTAGTACTCTTTTGAGTTAATCATTTTAAGAAATATCAAATATGCTAGTATATTTGGTGCGAAATATAAATTTGCATTAAAAAGAAAATTTTATTTCAATAAGATTTAGTTTAAAAAATATTTTCTAAGTTGAGAAATGTTCGCTTGAAAATGCTTTGACGTACACAATTTCTTATTTCTCAGGAATCAAAGTTAGATATGTATCATTTTTTTATTCTCAACTTAAATTAAATATATTTTGAACTTACTTAAAATAAACTTTGTAATTCTTCGTCTTCCCTACAAGTAGTACACATAACATAATCTTTATTAACATTAACTTTTATCAATTAGCTATGGTTGATAATCCTACCTCTTATTTCAATTATTAGTCATTTTAGCAAACTAACTATTTCTTTTTTAAAGTATTCGTACGTTCAAAATAATAAAAGGTTATTAGCTAGCCTTTTTTTTTTTTTTTTGTAAAGATTGCCTTCACTTCTTAAATTGGCGAAATATTTAAGAAGAGATAAGTTGACAATCTATACATACTTTGTGATAAGTTGACAACCTGATAAATACAAAATATCATAGTTGATGGAATAAGATGGGTATATCAAGATTAAATTTGGTATTGATTCTATATCATGCTTGGTTGATGGTATAAATTAAATCTAAGATAACTTTATATCATCGACTAAATATGGTATAAATTTTATCCGTAAAATATCTCAAACTTATCCATGAAATACCCCACCTTATACCTCCTACCAAACGAGAGAAACATGTTTAAATATATTAGTATTACTATATTATATTTATATTAGAAGAGTTGGAAAAAAAAAATCCTAATTATATGATTTCATATAATTATTTAATTTTGTGGATAAACTCTAAAAGAAAATGAAGATAATCGGTGGTAATAATTGTTAGGTGATGACCGTTTTAGTGGAAAAAATTAATGTTTTTGCTTTGATGGTTAGTTAATTCAGTTTTTTCTTGCATAAGATCCAATAATAATTTCTAAATCAGATAACACAACGATCACAAGGATAGTGAAAGCTTTGAATCACTTTAGTAATGTCAGTTGATTATTTAATAGCAAATATAAACAAATCAAATCATTTTTAAGAAGCTTGATAAAAAGTGCAGAAATTATTTTTATAAAAGTTATGAAAAAAATAAAAAGACAACTGTGATAGCTTAAAAATTATCCGCATAACTAGAAATTCAACTTAAAAGAATTATACAAAGCATACAACAGATTAATAAAAAGTACCAAAGATAAATCTAGAAGAAAATTATTATTACAATATAGAGTATGACAGTCTATTACATGTGGTAAACTGAGAATTAAAGACTATTTAGAAATATCATTGCAAATACAAAATTTATCGATATACAGATGCGTAGTAAGATTACAGTTAGAAGACTATACAGAGTACAAAGAACGCCCTTTGATAGCGACATTTGTTTTCAATCAAAAGATTCCCCACCTCCTAATATATCATTCAATTCCCTTGCAAACAACACTTCTCCTCACACCCACCGAAAAACTTTGTTTTCATTGAAAGGTTCTCCGACTCTTGTTATTATTAGATTCGCTCGCGGACAATTTCTTAGTTGTCCACCGAAAGCTTACTAACTAGTTTGTGCTTTTTGTTTGATACCTAGATAATTATAACACTTTTCTTTGAAGTTAATCACAGTTCTATATGCTTATAACATCAACACGTGGTTATCAATCCTAAAATTTTACAAATATTATGAAAAAAAAAAAAACTCGATAAAACACATTAATTATGTAAAATACATTAAAAAAAATATATATTATCGTGATTCTTGGATAAAAAATTTAATGAAGAAAGTGAATTCAATTCAAATCGATAATTTAACAAAAATTATCTTGAGCATGCTATTATTATAAAGTCAAAACATGTATACATTGTATTCTTTCAAATTAGATGATACATCAATCACAAGGATAGTGAAAGTTTTGAACCACTTTAGTAATGTCAATTGATTGTTAAATAGCAAATATAGACAAATCAAAACATTTTAAGGAGTTTGATAAAAAGTGGAGAAATTATTTTTAGAAAAGTTATGAAAAAATAAAAAGATAACTCTGATACCTTGAAAATTAACCGCATAACTAGAAATTCAACTTAAAATAAGTAAAGAAAGATACAGCGGACAACAAAAAAGTATCAAAGATAAAATCTAGAAGGAAAATTATTATTACAATATAGAGTATAACCATCTATTATATGTGGTAAACTAAGAATTAGAGACTATTTAGAAAAATCATTGCAAATACAAAAAAATTTAGTATACAGATGCGTAGTAAAATTACAGTCAGAAGACTATACAGAGTATAAAGAACGCCCTTTGATATCGATATTTGTTTTCAATCGAAAGATTCTCCACCTCCTGATATATTATGCAATTTGCTTGTAAACAACACTTCTCCTCACACCCATTGAAAAACTTATTTTCATTGAAAGGTTCTACACCTCTTGTTATTATTAGATTCGCTCGCAGACAAGTTCTTAGTTGTCCACCGAAAGCTTATGTAACTAGTTTGTGTTTTTTATTTGGAAGCTAGATAATTATAACACTTTTCTTCAAAGGTAATCACAGTTCTATATGCTTATAATATCAACACGTGGTTATCAATCCTAAAATTTTACAAATATTATGAAAAAGAAAATTTGATAAAATATATTTATTATATAAAATACATTAGAAAAGACTATATTACCATGATACTTGAATAAAAAGTATAATGAAGAAAGTGAATTCAATTCAAATCGACAATTTAACAAAAGTTATACTTAGCATGCTATTATTATAAAGTTAAAACATGTATACATTGTATTCTTTCAAATTAGATAATACATCGATCACAAGGATAGTGAAAGTCTTGAACCATTTTAGTAATGTCAATTGATTATTTAATAACAAATATAGACAAATCAAATCATTTTTAATGAGCTTGATGAAAAGTGCAGAAATTATTTTTAGAAGAGTTATGAAAAAAGTAAAAAGATAACCCTGATACCTTGAAAATTAATTGCATAACTAGAAATTAAACTTAAAATAATTAAACAAAGCATACAACGGATTTTAAAAAGGTATCAAAGATAAATCTAGAAGGAAATTATTGTTATAATATAAAGTATAACCATCTATTACATGTGGTAAACTAAGAATTAGAGACTATTTAGAAATATCATTACAAATACAAAATTTGTCGGTATACAGATGTGTAACGCCCCGAGTCTACACCCTGAACGTCACACGGTGCTTACGACCCCGAAGGATCACAAGCTAACCCATGACTGTTACCTGTTGTGAGCACTGGATAATAATACTGAAGATTATATACGGAAATATAACTGAAAATGCCATAAAGTTCTCAAAATACTGAAATAATAACTGAATGTACTGATAATAACATTTGAGAAACTGAATATCTGTCTGTGCTAGTCTGAAAGCCTCTAACTGTCTGAATATGGAGTTGATGAGATAAGTCCCCAACTAACTTCGACTACTGAACTAACTGAAATACTGAGATAAATAAACTCTGTCCTCAAAATATGAAGACTCACCACTGTATCTGCTACTGATAGTCTGAGCTGCTAAGTACGGTCAGGACCCTGAGCGTCTGAACCTATTATATGAGACATTATAGCACAAAGAAAGAGTATGCGTCAGTACGTGGAATGTACTGGTATGCTAAGTTAGGTAGGCTGATATACATGGGTTCATATGCATAAGATGATAACTGACTGAATGAACATCATGAAGTAACTGAATGAGAGTACATGCAAAACTGTAGCTACTGAACATGCCGAATATGCAATACTTGTGTATGTAACGTCTGTCTGAATTAGATTGAAACTGAAGTTCTGAATTCTGATGGCTAAATAACTGAATACTGATAACTGATAGTTTAGACTAATACTGAATTCTGATGGCTAAATAACTGATAACTGATAGTCATGGTTCTGTAGAATCATCTGAGTTCTTTGCTGAATACTGAGCCTAAAATTGTAACTATGGGAGTGTTCATCTAACCGACATACCTCGATTATAAACTGAGTTGGGGTCCAACCCGTGACCCCAGTTGGAAGAGTATTAGCACCTTGCCAAGGGATACTAACAATGCTGGGTTAATCCTAATCTGGCAGAAAGACTCATGAATTATATATATGGTTGCGTCAACCCTAGTCTGGCAGGAGCACGTCTTACTCTACGCTAGTTACGTAGTTCTGTAACGCAGGGACTACTACTAAGGGTCAAACCCTCTGCTGACAGAAATGCCCCCATCCCTGGATTCTCTCGGTTCTGAATCCTACTCCTAACTAAATAGACACTGATCATTAGATTGTACTAAGCTTGACTGAACTGATACTAATCGTGTTGACTGACTGAACTGGACTGAGTTCTGTTACTGACTGAGTACTACTGTTCTTGACCTTTACTAGGTCTATTTTATTTTTACTGCGACTAAGTAATCAGCTAGATTTCGGGTAATAAATACCCCCAGAACTCGATAGCATCAATAACAAAGCATGACAAATCTTGAAAGCATAGCAATAGTCAATTGTTTACAATTTGCATGATTGTGATACATGAAAAATAGCATATAGGGCATTATAACTTCAGCATGCAATCTTGCAAATTTAAGGATTTTGACATAGGAATTACATCAATCAACATACATGTTATCTTGTGTTCATAAAACATATAATTAAATCTTGAATTGAAACCCATACAACAACACAAATATGAATACAACCCAAATTGCACATGTAAATCATGGATCATTAAATTTGTAGTTTTGAAAAAGGGTTTTGAACTTTAAGGGCGGAAGGAAACCCGAAGACAAATACCTAACATACCTGAATGACGGAATTCATGAAGATTGTTGGGGATTTCTTAAAACTTGAGCTTGATGAACTAAGGTTTCTTTCTTGAGAGGATTTTGTGAATAAAGAATGCATTTTTGCCCTATAGGATATCAAATTTCGTGTTAAGGCTGAATAATGTAAGGGGAAAATGATCATTTTGCCCCCACAAACTCAGATAGACTTTGTTGGACAGGGTCCCCATCGCGTCGCGACCCCTGCTCGGGTCAAGTAGCCCTCGCGGCGTGAGCCTGCTCGGGTCAAGCAGCCCTTGTGGCGCGAACCTAAGCCTGGATCAACTGGCCCTCGTGGCACGACCCTAAGCCAGGGTCAACTGGCCCTCGCAGCGCGGCCCTATCGTGACCCCTTGTTGTTTTGAACATTCAAACTAACCCTTAAACTAGTCCAAAAAATTCAAAACTCGCCTGAGATGACCTACATGTGACCCTGATCATGAATCAACTTGAAAATCGACATGCTAAGGTCGGAAAGGTTGAAAATAAGATCCTACAATTTCGTAGGCTAAAATAATTCTAAGTTTTGACACTTAACTGAAATTTTCTAAGTCTGGGACCTCTTTTGGCATGCTATATAGGATTGAAATGGCTGAGATTTTGCGGGATCTTACAAGATGTGAATAAACTCTAAAAGAAAATGAAGATAATCGGTGGTAATAATTGTTAGGTGATGATCGTTTTATTGGAGAAAATTGATATTTTTTTGTTGATGATTAGTTAATTCAGAATTTTCTTGCATACAATCTAATAATAATTTCTACATTGGATAATACATCGATCACAAGGATAGTGAAAGTTTTGAACCATTTTAGTAATATTAATTGATTATTTAATAGCAAATATAGACAAATCAAATTATTTTTAAGGAGCTTGATAAAAAGTGTAGAAATTATTTTTAGAAAAGTTATGAAAAAAATAAAAAGATAACTCTGATACCTTGAAAATTAACCGTATAACCAGAAATTCAACTTAAAAAAAATAAACAAAGCACACAATGGATAAAAAAAAAAATCAAAGATAAATCTATGAGAAAATTATAATTACAATATAGAGTATAACCATATATTACATGTGGTAAACTAAGAATTAAAGACTATTTAGAAATATCATTGCAAATACAAAATTTATCGGTATACAAATGCGTAGTGAGATTACAGTTAGGATAGATACTATACAGAGTACAAAGAGCGCCCTTTGATAGCGACATTTGTTTTTAATCGAAAGATTCTCCACCTCCTGATATATTATTCAATTCGCTTGCAAACAACACTTCTCCCCACACTCACCGAAAAAATTATTTTCATCGAAAGGTTCTCTGCCTCTTGTTATTATTAGATTCGCTCGCTGATAGTTTTTGAGTTGTCCACCAAAAGTTTACGTAACTTGTTTGTGTTTTTTGTTTGGAAGCTAGATAATTATAACACTTTTCTTCAAAGGTAATCACAGTTCTATATGCTTATAATATCAACACGTGGTTATCAATCCTAAATTTTTACAAATATTATGAAAAAGAAAAGGTTGATAAAACACATTATTTATGTAAAACACATTAAAAAAAAAACTATATTACCATGATATTTGAATAAAAAGTTTAATGAAGAAAGCAAATTCAATTCAAACCGATAATCTAACAAAAATTATGCTGAGCATGCTACTATTATAAAGTTAAATATGTATGTATTGTATTCTTTCAAAGTTTACCTATGAAATTACACTGTTATTACAAAGAACTCTAGCAGGAGTGAAATCCTTATTTCCTCTCTCAGAAAATCAGCATATATTGTATTCTTCCTAATTTTACATGTAAAACTACACGGAGTATATTACTGTTGTTACAGAAAATTCAAACCAAGGGTCATAGTAGTGAAGAGTGAGATCTCATCATATCATTTCAAATTTACACGTAAAATCACGTCGAGTATGTTACCATCGTTATAAAAAATTCAAACCAATAATCACAGTAGTAAAGAGTGAGAGTTGATCATATCCTTCCAATTTTTATATGTGAAATTACGTACACTGACAACCGTCATTACAGAAAATTCATACCCCGAGTTACGGTAGTAGAGAGTGAGATTATATTATATTCTTCAAAACTTCACATGTGAAATTACACTGAGTATATTACTGTCGCTATAGAAAATTCTAACCAAGGTTCATAATAATGAATATTGAGATCTTATAACATGCTTTCAAATTTCGCATGTGAAACTACACTGGTATGTTACCGTCATTATAGAGAACTTCAAACCAAGGGTCATAATAATGAAGATCGAGATCTTATCATATCCTTCCAAATTTCACACGTAAAATTACTCTAGATATGTTACTGACGTAACAAAACAGTCAAACCAAGGGTCACAATAATAAAGACTGAGATCTTATCATATTCTTTCAAATTCTATATATGAAATTACACTGAATATATCACTATCCTTATAGAAAATTCAAACCAAGGTTCATAGCAACGAAGAGTAATATCCTATCATATCCTTTCAAATTTTACACGTGAAATTACACTGAATATATTACCATAATAGAATATTCAAACCAAGGTTCACAACAGTGAAGAGTAAGATCTTATCACATCCTTTAAAATTTCACACATAAAATTATACTGAATATATTCCCCCCATAACTAAAAGAAATTCAACCATAAGATCATAATAGTAAGAGTGAGATCTTTCTCACCATCCTCCTCAATACAAAAACATCTCTTTTCCACTCTCTCTGAAGTCGTTTGATTGAAAATAAGTTATTTCGATATTAACTATTCTAAAATAAATAATAAAATAAATAATCTCAACACTAATTAATACCTCAAATCAAACATACAATAAAATAATTTTGCATTTTTATTTGAGATAATACGCAATTACCCCTAAACTATACCAAAAAAGGTCATGACATACTTCAACTTAAAGTAGGTCCTATTACCCCTAAACTTATTAAAAATATGATTTTGACATTCTTAATGCCTCTGTGGTGCCTATGTGGCATATATGTAGCACAACACACTGAAATGTCCACGTAGGCACACGTGTGTGCCACGTAGGCACTAAGGCTCCATTTGTTTTTTTTAAGATTCAGACGTCTGAATCTAAATGCACATCTGAATAATTAAGATGTTGTCTCTAGATCTAAAAACTGAATGATTAAGACTGTTTGTTTTTCAACATCTGAATGTGTAAAAAAATTTTATTTGTATACATAAAAAAATAAAAAATATAATTCAAATAAAAAATTAATTATATATTAAAAAAGTATGTAATTTAATACAACAAAATTATTAGTATTTGATTGAGAAAAAAATATTTGTATTTGTTAGTGGTATTGGAGATGGCTTATAATCGTGGTTGCGGTGATGATAATTGATGTTAGTGATTAATAATGTTGGTGGTGATAATTGTGATGGTATATATTAAAAAAGTATGTAATTTAATACAACAAAATTATTAGTATTTGATTGAGAAAAAATATTTATATTTATTAGTGATAGTGGAGATGACTTATAATCGTGGTTGCGGTGACGATGATTGATGTTAGTGATTAATAATGTTGGTGGTGATAATTGTGATGGTTGGTATCGTAGTGACTGTTATGATGGTGGTGGCTGTTGTGATGTGATGTTGCTTGATGTTTGTAGTTTAATGTGCTGATTGTATTGGTTGAAACATGAATGCATGATGATTGATGATGTGTTGGTGCTAGTTGGAGATGTTATTTGTTGTGACGGTGGAGATGGTTGTTAGTAGAGATAAATTATAGCGATGGTACTGGTTGAAGTGGTGGTAGAGGTGGCGTTACTAGTGACAATGATGGTGGCGGTCAAAGAATGTGTAGAAGTTGTGATGTATTAGTGGTAGTTAGTGGTGGTGCTAGTTGTGATAGATGAGTTGGTTGGTAGCAGAGATTGACCGGTAGTGGTTGCTGATTGTGGTGTTGTTGACGGCAGTGATGGGGTGAATATAATTAGAATAAAAGAGGTAGGAGGTGTGGTAGTGGTTGACAATTGTAGTTGGTAGCAGTATTTTTTGTCGATGGTGATTGTGATGGTGGAAGTGGTGGATAGTGGTTGACAATGGTGATGGTGGCAGAGGTGGTTAGTGGCGGTGACTGCTGAATATGAATAGAGTGGTAAATATTATAAATAGACCTATTAATACCTGGTTCTAAATCTGAATGATTAAGACCTATTCAGACCTATTAGGAATTAAAACCTTAATTAAAAACAAATACAGAGGCCTAAGAATGTTAAAATTACACTTTTAATAAGTTTGGGTAATAGAACCTCCTTTAAATTGAATTGAGGTGTGTCATGATTTTTTTTTTGTATATAGTTCAGAAAAATAATTGAACATTTTCTCTTTTTATTTTGAAATTATTATACTTTATGCTCACACCCAAGATCCCTCAATATATATGTGAGGCTTTAAGCCCTTGTTCTTTTTCCCCTTTTTGCGTGTATTTTCCGAACCCCATAAAAACCAACCAAGCAGAAAGAGTAGAAGCAAAAAGAATAACAAAAAAAAAAAAAAAAACCAAAAACCAAAAAACCCATTTCTTCTCAAACCCTTACTAAGACCAAAAACGAAGAATCTTGAAGTTTTAAGCAGAGCAAAAATCGATTATCATCACATCAGTTAGGATTAATTTTTGCTTGTAATTGTGTTTATTTACCAGTTTGTTGAAGATCTTGCTCCTTCATACAATGCTCTCCATTTTGTCCTAGCAAATACTTATTACCATAAGAATATGAAGAAGTAGAAATAAAATTTTAATTGGATTTTGTTGATTTTTTGAGTTTAGCTTGTAATTTAGGAATTTTGGGATTTTGGTATTTTTCTTGATTCACTTTTTTTTCGTTGATAAAACGAATAAAAAGTGTTGAATTTAGACACCCTTTCGTTTTTTTTCTTAGTAAAAGAAGAGGAAGAAGTAGGAAAAAACATTTTAATTGGATTTTGTTGATTTTGAGTTTAGCAATTGGAATTTATATATTTGGGTGTATTTGGGGTTTTTCTTGATTCACTTTTTTTCGTTGATAAAACGAAGAAGTGTTGAATTTGAACACCCTTTTGATTTTCTTGGAGTTTTTGATTATAGAGACATTGCTATTTTTGTTGGTTTGGGTGGAATTTTCTAGGGTTTTTTCAATCAGATCACTTAGTAATTCTCAAGTGTTGGTTGTCAATTTGCATCTAATTAGTGTTTTGAACAGTTATCAGTGGTGATTCGTTGGCGGATAGCTTGTTAATGGAACTGTGTTGGCAGGGGATTTAACCTGGCAATGGAAGAGGACTGTAGATACTTTTAGAATTTGTTAGCGGTTTACTTTGACGGAGTTTGGAATTACTTTGGTGGAATCTTGGTTGTTGAATTTGAAGTTGAGAGGAAGTTGAATTTATTGGGATTTTGGATTAGTTTGATTGATTGAGTGAGTGAGGGGATTAAATGGAAGCGAACTGAAACTGGAAAGGAATGTGGGGATATGGTGTATGGACGGGAGTATAATTGCTGGTTCGTTCCGTTACTGGAACACTGCTGTGAGAAGTTAATTGGAGAGTGTTTTTGTTTTATCAACCGAGCATTTTTATCTCGGAGTTCAATTTTGTGCAATGTCTCGCTGCTTTCCATTTACACCACGGGGATATGAAAAGGAGCCTAGACCAGAGGACAGTGACTTATTAAAAGAGGTTTGTTCGATTTCTATTATCGTTATGTGGATGTGTTCTGTTGTTTTAATAATTCCTATTTGGTACGGCATTAATTATCCGGAGACTATTGGTTGTGTTTTGTGATGCGTGGACTAGTCATTTAATCTCTCTTTATGGCAATTAATTGCGTTGAAGTTTAAAATCATCGTTGCTTCCGAAGCGACTAGTGTGATTGTTTTAATATATGGGGAAACAACATTCTAAAACCTAATTTGTTGGACTCTCCAAAATTGTTGTTGCAGTCGTGCCGGATCCTCCAAAAATGCACTACTTTTGAAGGATGTGGCACGTGCCCAATGACATTTTTGAAGAGTCCGAGCAACATAGCTAAAAACTATTGCCTTAATATATTGGAAGAGGACATTCTATAAGCACTACCGACAAATAGTGTAAACTTGTTTAAAGGAAATATAAAGGGCTCTGCTTTTGGCTTCGTTCTAGTTAGTATTTAGTACAAGATGTGCTGCATAAGTAGAATGCTGACTTCTTTAGTCATCTAGGGTGAAATCACTAGAAAATGTATGAGTTGGCCGGTAGCATTTTTCCTTAATTGAATCCAATTGAATGGTATTTTAAATTTTCCCTGTTATGCTCTATACTCTATCATGTTATTGAAATTTTTGCTGGATGCTTGTCATGTTTGCCATCCTTAACTGCGGGATTGACTATTCCATCCATCAGTGCTTCTCTGATTACTTAATCTTCTTATTTGCAAAGTCTCTTCACTCATATCTGTAGTTTAGTTGAATGATCTTGGTACACGGAACCTTAACTTGGGACATGTGTCAATTAATAATCATCTGGCTATGTTGTTATTGTTGTTGTCGATAAAATTAAAGTCCATGTGCTAGGGAATTGCTAGATTTGTGGGGAGAAGATAAATGTGGAGTCGGGGCTAATTAATTAAAGACAACACAACTCTATTTACTAAGGTTAGAATCCACGGAGTAATTTGCACCAATGATATGGTCTAATTGTCAATGAATTGGGTTGAGAACCATGAACTCTCAGCTTCAAATCCTAGCATAGGCAAACTACACTAGGTTGATTTCTTCCCATTTGTCCAAACTTTAGTGGAAGAGTTAATGTGTTGATGGGAGGTAGCAGTGCCCGTGAATTATTAAAGGTGCGTGCATGCTGGCCCAACACCACAATTATACAAAAATTTTAAAATAGAGCTCAATGATCATTCTATAGTAATTCCTGGCAGTTTTGTCAAGCACTTCATCTTATATTTTCATATGTAGCTTGACATAGGTACTTCTTCAACCTGTGCCCTCCTTTTCCAATTCGTTTTGGTTCTTTTTCTCATTCGACTTTATTATTGATTTCACCCCTGTAACCATATCAGTTTTTTCAGTTAACTATCTTTTTCCCTTAAAGGTGGTAAGCTGGTATTTCGATGGGTCCTGTATTTGTTATTGGTTGTTGTTTCTTGTATATTTGATGAAACTTTTTTCTTCATTTTGTCCAGCTTTTAAAAGTAGAGTTACTGATCTGGGATGTATTTTTCTTGCAAACATATTATACCCTAAATCAGGCAAGAAACATTTGCAATTTTGTCCCCAATTGGGGTGAGGGTGGGGGCAATGATCTCCCATTTGATTCTGAAGTATTTGTGGTTTTCTGTCGCCTTTTCTGGTTTACATCAGTGCTTTGAGTTTCACCGTTTGGATATGACCTACACAGGGACATAAAGGTGAAGAAAATGTGATTAAATTTTTAGTTGATGCTTAACTTCATCTTCTTCTATGCAAATTGCTCATCTCCTTATCGATTATATCGTATGAATTCTTAAACACCCCCCAACCCACCCCACACACAAAAAAAAGAAGAAAAAAAAAGAAAAAAGTGAATCCATTAGATCCTAAGAATATTTTATAACCGAGCAATTTAGATTCTCTTTTGTTCCCTTCTCATGAGTTAGATGCACCTATATGCTCCGCAACTTGTTTTCTTTTCCATGTTGGTGCTTCTTATTAAAATTGTTTGTCCAATTTCAGCCTGGATGGATTTGTTTTGTGCTTTAAGATATTTCTAGGAATTTTGGCTCAAAAGTATTAGTCATTATGGATGAAAACGTTTTTTATGCTATTGGTAACAATAATGATATCACAATTCCAAGCTAAACCCTCACCAACCACGTCTCTCCATACTCATATCAATCCTATATCTAAAGATTTTGGTTAATTGTTACTGGAAATGCTCTATGTCAAATGTCTAACTAATGTTTTCTATTTGCATACAAATCTCTAACTAGACTAAAGGATTCCTAACAAACTTAACCTGAATAGCACCTATTTAGGCTCTTTTTTTTTTTTTTTTTTTTGAGAAAGACCTATTTAGGCTCTATAGTTTAGAAAGAAGCTACAAATCCTTATTTTTGGGAGCTTAACTGACCTATCCTTATAATGTTTGCATCTTCTTGATGCCTTTGAATGAATCTACTTGCATCTTCAAGAAGAAAAAAAAGTAACACCTATTTAGGTATCACCTATATACATTTTCTTTTCTATCAAGTCTTCATGGAGATCATGAGATTTTAAGTCTTACCAGCTATTTCCTTTCGTATGATTTTAGGTCTAGCTTGTCCCAAAACCTTTAAACACCAAGATTTCACTCCTAAAGGCCGATGCATCTGAAAGTTGACGCATGACAGATTTAACCATCTCAAGCAACCTTATCTCATTTTATCCTTTGTGTACCACTTGCACCTTCAATAAGACTAATCATTGTTTAATCAATATATAGTAACACATCCATCTTAACACTTACCTTTGTTGGGACACTCATCTTGCGGATATGCTGAACCTTAGAGGCCGAACATTCACTCTCATTTAACTTTATAAAGTGCTTATCTTCAACCATTCTATAGAACTTGCGTTTCACTTAAGTAGGGCATTCTCTTATTGCAAACACATTGGTTTGGCAGAGCTACACCCTGACAAGGATATCCAATTGAACACGCTTTGCTGGAAATTATACTGTGTATGTAAGTCAAATTTTGTTGCTTGTTGGTTATATATATCTAAGGTTCAACAACCTTGATAGAGCAAAGTTATCTAGTGGTGCAGTGAAGGGTGTTCAATTCAGCCTTCAGGTCATCGGGCCAGAACTTTCGTGTTACAATCTACGCTGTAAATTTTTGCTTTTCATTTGGCAGGTTAGAAACTTACACGCTACAGCTGCACTATACACATCTGAAAAGTAAGATTTTTGACTGTCTCTAGTTGGTGGAAACAGATTTTTAAGACCGTTCATGGCGGAGTCACTAGGTAGAACAAGATGGTAGTGAACCCACTCATTGAAAAACATCTTGTTGCCTTTTCAAATCTGGAATACCCTTGATAAAACTCCTGACTTCACTACTGGCCCTGGCTACCCTTTTCCTATTCAATCATCCTAGTTTGGTCGTCCTATGTGTAACATCTTTATGCATTATACAATTCTCCTAGAACATTAAGCCTATACATTTGAATTCTTTGCATTTGGGCACCTCAATGCGATCAATCCCTCTTCAGCTTCACTCTTTTGATGTTGGCTAAACTTGTTGAAGTACATATATTCAGTCTTCTAATTATTTTAAAGTGCTTGCTTCTGGAGTGCTTCTTTATAGTTCAAACCAAATATCATACACCATGAGACCTTATCATGTATATTGTTAGTTAGCTCATCCATAACTAGGATGAACTCAATGTTGATCATGGGTGTAGCCTACTGTTATGAGAGACTCCTTTATATATTATACAATTGTTTTCGCACTACTGATGACTCCTTCATACATATGTATGAGATTTATATATTTTATGTGAATTCATTTCTTTGCAACACCCACTAAAAAGCTTTTGCTTGCACTTTATCATTTGCTTTTTCTAGTTCAATGAACACCATGTGTAGATCATTTCTCCTTTCTTTATAAATTTTCATTAATTTTGTTAGCAAGAATTTACTATACGTTGTAGATCTACTTAATGACACAACAATAACGTACCAAATGTGGGTTTACACTGGGTATGTTGTTATCGCAGTGGATTTTATGTTCTGAGGCTAATGGTGAGGCTTTTTTGGCATTGACACTTTTTATAGCTGACCCAACTTGTTGGGGACTAAGGCTGTGATGCATAGTAGTAGTTATAATTTTGTAGCTGAAATACCAGTATTGCTCATGGAAGTCTCTCTGAATACAAAGTGATTTTGAATTATTTTATTTTAAATGTTTCCGTCCTGTGCCTAAGCACATATTTAAGAAGCAAGACTTTTATTTATTGCTGTTGGGTCTTACTAATTAAGCTGAAGTCATGGAGAGATGTGATTGCATTTTCAATTGTTCGTTTTGTAGTATGGCATTCTGCACTTTGTTGTTATAGCTTTACTTATGGCCAGGTTTAGTCAATGTGTGCCTCTGTTTGTTTTTTTCTCTTTTCATACTAATTACCAATGTTCTTTTCACTTACTAATTAACATGGAGTTCACTCATTGTTTTGTTTGCTATGATGTGATTGCTTAGGTTCTCAACTTCTTGTCGATGTTCTTCCTCTTTAACAATTTGAAACTTTTCTACTTGGGCGTTCTTCAAATAGATGTAGGATTTCCACCTGAACTTGGTTTCCTCATTTGGTTTCCATATTTCGGCACTGTCTCCTCGTTTATAATTTTGTGCTAGATTTGTAATTTTTTTTCTGTATTTTCCTCCTCTCATGAGGATGTTGGCATTAGTTATACTTGACCTTTCGTAAAAAATATTTGTACTTGACCTGTTTGATAAAAACCATTTCGGTTACTATTTACTGTTTCTAGCACTTCAATTATTGTATTATTTTGTGGTTGCGACTGTTCCCTTTTTTGTGTGCTTTGCCATGCTTTCTTTAGCGTTTTGTCTTTAGCTTCTTCACTCCCTTTGTTTCTTTTCTCGAACTTCTTTGTAATGCTTTTACTTGAGCTGAGGGTCTATCAGAAACAACCTCTCTACCTTGTAGGGGTAAGGTCTGTGTACGCACTACTCTCCTCAGACTCCACTCGTGGGATTACACTGGGTCTTGTTAATTAAACTGACAGTTTCCTTTTCGTGTTGTGTAGGAGAAAAGAAAGGAGAAAAAACATAAAAAGGAAAAGAAAGACAAGGAGAAGAGAGAAGGTAAAGAAAAAAGGGACAAAGACAGAAGTGATGGGAAACACAGAGAAAAGAAAGAGAAAAAGGATAAACACCGGGACAAGGACAGAAAGAAGGACAAGGACAAAAAGAAGGACAAGGACAAGGACAAAGAGAAAAGCAGCATCTCGGAGGAGACAAGAGTTGCCGTTCCACCTGGGGCTTCTAGTGGAGGAAAGCTTCATGAGAGAGATGAACATAAAGAGAAGCAAATTAGCTTGGAGAAAGGGAAAGATGTACATAAAGGGAAGCTGCCCATTAAGACTAGCCTCTCTGCTGTTGAGGCAGAGGACTCAAAATTTGTGCAGGAGTTGGACAGGAGGATCAGAGATGAAGAGAAGGGTGCGCAAAGTCAGTCGGGGGAGAGATTTCCAGTTGAGTGGAAAAGAGATGAAAAATCAGACAGGGTGGGCATCAAAGTTTTCGGAAATTTGGCTGACAAGGAAAAGAACAAGGAGAAAGGATCTGATAACAATAAGATGGACGCGCAGGCGTTCAGGGGTGAACATATTGGAGCTAATGCAATACCTCCCAGCCCTACTATGGCAAAAAGCAATTTTGAAGGTATTCCCCGACCATTGGAAGAAAACTTTGGGAAGAAGAGAGAGGAAAAACAGAAACCTAAGGAACGACGTGATCACAAACCAAGAGAGAAAAATAAGGATAAAGAAAGGGAAAAGCAGAGTCATGGAAAGCAGAAAGACAAGGAAAAAGAGAAGAAAAAGGAAGAGAAAGCGAAGGATAAAAGTGAGCACAAGAAAAGCCGGGAAGATAAATCAAAAGACAATAATAAGAACGATTTCGTTGTGCGTAGTAACAATAAATTTCCGCTTGTTTCCAAGGAAAACAGTGCTGGTACAGCCACCGAGGGAATTGCCAAAAAGCGAAAGAACGTTGAAACTAATGGTTTCCTGCATGGTGAGTTTAAAAAACTATTAACAGCTGCTATTTATTGACTTTACATCATACCCTGTGGATGCCTCAAAGCTATGCGAGTTATATATCTGATTAGATTGCATTGATAGAGTTCTTGTGATTTTGGGTGTAACAGTCTGTATATGCTGTACTTCTAATGCAAATTGCTTGAATTAAACAAGCATGTTCAGCGCTATTTAACCTTTTGGTTTGGCTGATTAGTGTTGCTTCTTTTCTGTTCTGCTATACAGAGAGTGAAGTCAGGCCTGCTAAATTGCTGCGGCCCTCATCCTCTCAGCAGCCAATGCAGAATGGAAAGAAATTGGATACTCACCCAAAAGCAGACTTGTTTTCCTCTATTAAACAGGGAGTTGGCAGAGCTGCTTCTGACGTTAAAGCGGAAAGCAAGGAGCACAAGCTAAATGGTAGTATAGAAGGTCAGCCATTGTTCGGTGTTAAGGCAAAGGCTTCTTCTGTGATTCCTGGTGCTGATCAGATTGCTGAGGCATCTAAAAAATCACTGTTCAGTGTTAAGGCAAGGACTTCTTCCGTGGTTCCTCGTGCTGATCAGATTGCGGAAACATCTAAAGAACCGTTGTTCAGTGTCAAGGCAAAGGCCACTCCCATTCCTGGTGCCGATCAGATTGCTGAAACATCTAAAGAACCGCTGTTCAATGTTAAGGCAAAGTTTTCTTCTGTGATTCCTGGTGCTGATCATGTTGCTGAAGCATCTAAAAAACCGTCGTTCAGTGTCAAGGCAAAGGCCTCTCCTGTGATTCCTGGTGCTGATCAGATTGCTGAAACATCTAAAAAACCTCCTCATTCCGATTCCAAGTATTTAAGCCAGATACTTTCAGTTCCTAAGGTGGACGATTGGTCTGGATATGACGACCAGGAATGGTTGTTGTCCGGAAGCAAAAGAACACGTCCTAAGAGTGCTGAAACGTGTCCAGATGAAGTCAGTCAGGAGCATTGTGTATGGTCTGAAGCTTTGCAGATAGACTCTGCTGATGTTTGTGCTCTGCCTTATGTTATACCTTATTGAACGCTGTTAACATGATTTGACATCATGATTTCCAACAACGAGACTCCTTCAGCAATGCAGCAACGAAGCAGTTTTTGGTCGAATTCTCTGTCACTCCTATTAACTCTGGTGGTTCTGATGGTGGCAGCTTGTTCTGCAATTGTTTCGAGATCTTGATCAAGACATAAATGATACATTGGAAGACCAACGTTGAACCGTCCAATACCGATAGGTTGATTGTTGTGCTCCTGTTTGTTCCCGAAGGAAAAAAAAAAATCTCCGAGAGTCATCAATCAACGCGGATGTACCTTGCAGTAACTTAGATGGAGGGGCAAAGACGACTTACTGGCATATAGTTTCATAAATCCCTCAGGTAGATCGGATTGGATTGAAACATGACAAAGTGTGTCTAGGAAGATGCATAAGCTTGTGCAAGTTAATTCTATTTGCTTAGAAAAGCTTGGAATGCTCTTTCTAATTTGGGTGTAAAAGAACTAGCTTTTTATGGTCTTTATAACTCCACAATTTTGATTTGTAACATAGTATTACTATAGTAGTTGTAAGATAGAAGGGATAAAAGGACAAACAAAAAGGGAAAAAGGGAAGCTAGTTGCATTCATTTGATTCACTGAGTTGCAAGGTTTAGATTATAATTGATTTCCATTTTCTGGAGAATATCATATAATATAACATGAGGTTTCAAGTTAATTGAGATGAAAAATTTATGTACATTGGAATTAGGCCCTTCTTATTTAGGGGTTTTCTTTAGTATTTAAAAATTAGTTTTGGAAGCATTTGAGTTTCTTAGTTTTGAAATCTTGATATATGGTTTCAGTTTGAATGTATGGATCAAATGTCCAATTGCTTAAAACATGTATTTAACATGATTGGATAATAGGGAACTTTTTGCCACATTATGATTTGTGTTTGGTACCGAGGAAAATCTGTTCTGATTATTATATGTTTGATGGAATTTTATACTTAGTAGAAGAGTGTATTAGAAAATATAATATATTCATTAGCTTTTTGTGTTATTATTCTATTTGGTATATTTTTCAATCCATGTATAATTAATGTCTTGCATTAGTTATACATTTTATTTGGTATTATATTATGTATTAGTAATACACGGAAATTCATGATATTAACAATATTAAAGAGATTCAATTCTCCCTCAAAACCCTTTTTCCACATCCTTCCTGTCATGTTTATGGAGGATATTTTTTGTGAACAAATAATTTTTGTAAGAAATTATGCAATGCATATTATTTTTAGTACATTAAGGGGTCGTTTGGTAGAGTGTATTGAAATGTTAATGCATGCATTAGTTTAATGTGTATTAATAGTACCTTGTTTGGTATACCTTTTTACCCTATATAACACTCTATTGTGTATTGAGGTGTGTATTACTAATACCTCAAAATCCATGGCATTAGTAATGCAATGAATCTATTGCATGCATTAACATGCTTAAAGACCCTATTACCCCTCAAAAAATTTTCCGCATCCGTTCCAACATATATATTGAGAGTATTATGTAAAAGAATTTTTTTTTTTTTAGAAATTATGTAAAAGAATTTTTTTAAATACATCGAACCAAACACTACATAAGAAAAATACAAGCATAACTAATGCAAACATAACTAACACAAACATTATTAATACATCATATTTTGCATTATTCTTATACACTCTACCAAACGACCCCTAAATCAACTAATGCAAACATAATTAATATTAGTGTTACTAATACACCATATTCATCACTATTCTAATACACCCTATCAAACGAACCATTTAAGTATGACTTTGGCACCTCCTTGCATGAAATTTCTCTCTCTTTGAAGCTTTCTTGGAGCCCAACTCGATACATTTAGAAGCCCATTATTATTAACTTCAAAACTTCTTGCCTTGGCTTGAATTTAGGCAAGTTTTGAATCTTTTCTTTGGATTTTTGAATGTTGAGTTTTGGGCCTCTAATATATCATGTGGACTTCTAATTGGGCCACACAAATGGCTTGTGTCCCTTATTCTAACACAAGAAAAGTCTATTTTCAAATTTGCTTGTCTTGAAGTTCATCTATTTTGGATCTTGTTACAGGCTTTTTAGAAGATTTCAAAGCCTGATCATTGGTTTTCAATAGGCTTTCATGACCACCAAAGGATGTGGTTCAGTGGATGGGGCTACTCCTCCTTTAACCAGAGGTTTCGGGTTCGAACCCTGGGTATGGAAAAATCTTTGGTACGGAGCTCTACCCCCCGAATGGGGCCTTACCTGACGCGAATCCGGATTAGTCGGACTCCAATGCAAATACCGGATACCGGATGGGAAACAAAAAAAAAAGTCTTTCATGAATACTATCATCATATTTGGCTGTAATAGTGGGTAATTATATAATTTGGGATGTCTCTATTGTCAAGTAATTAGCTCAAAGGTACACATACCATTTGTTCAGTCATAGTTGTTTTGCGAAAAATTTTACAAGTATATCCTCTTCGAAACAACTTCAGAAACATACAATGTTTGAAGTTTCATCATGCTGAAATATAGGCAATTATGTCTGAAGTTCGATCATTTTTGCATGAACTCTTTTAGTGTACATAAGTTCAAACTCATTGATTTTTATAAATTCTCATAATACAAGAATATCAAAAAGTAAAGTTATTAAAAATTTAAAATACCAATAGATGCTCTAGGGTTATAATAATAGACCCACCATATCTTTAACACCATGAAAATTCATAACCTTAAATCACTTTCTTTTTTAATGAGTCTTGTGGGCCATTTTAATTGATTGTCATGAATTATTTAATATATGGACCACAAAAAAGTCCAATAGAAGTGTTTGGAAGTATATTGAAATAATGTAAGAAAATTGCACCAATAAGAAGAAAAAGTTAAGAAAATTGTTGGTCTTATGATTGCAATTTCACTTACATTAGTTGATTAGTGTCCTATGCAACAGATGTGAGTTTACAAAATTACCCTTCATAAATATAGTGAAAAAGATGTGATTTTGAGGGCCAATTATATCGTTAATTATGCTAATGAATGTATTAAATTCCATTGTATTATTAATACCATAAATTTTCATGTATTAGTAACATATACCTCAATATCAATAGAGTCCAATGCTGCATAGGATGAAAAAATATATCCAATAAGATATCAATAATGCACAAAGCTAATACATGCATTATTTATTCTAACGCATTACCAAATGACCCCTTAGTATATATATAGTAAAAGAGCTTGCTAATCCTCACAAGTGCTCGTTGAGTCTTTATAATTTTACTCTTAATTTATACCAGAAGAATTCGTTAACCTGAAAAAATCATTTATATCGGGCGAAATATCCTCAAATTTTAGAATTTCCACTTAGCCCCTATATAAAGGAATTTTTTTTTTCTTTTTTCTTTTTGTATTTTTTATTATGGAAGTAGAAATTCGTTATGCTAACAATCACTTATCATGTGGCCCTCACTTGGACAAACAACACAAAGGTTCCCTCATAACAGAAAGGTGTAGAAAGCAATCTTGAAGTTCTTGTCTTTCAAAGAAATTTCAGAATAAGAGAAGTCCAAAAAGATTGGTTGAAAATATTTGAGGAAAAAAAAATAAGATCTGGATTTTAACAAGTGTATAGTTTCCCCATCTTATCCAAATAGATAAAATATAATAGGACAAATTGCAAAAAATATAAAGTGTACAGTTAAAGATTGGTTGAAAATATTTAAGAAAAAATAAGATCTAGATTTTAACAATTGTTTTTTCATAGGATCCAAATAGATAAAATATCATAGGACAAATTGCAAAAAATATAACAAGTGTATAGTTCTCCATCATAGATGGAGCCACCTTATGCAAAAATGGTATGTTGCACACACTTTTTCAAAAAATTATATAATGTACAGAAGTAAAATGTTAGCTGGTATGAGTGTTTATTTAATTTTATACGCTCTTAACAAAATCAAAAATAAAATTTGTATATTTTTCGTCAAATTTCTGGCTCCGTCAATATTCTCCATTGATCCAAATAGATAAAATATAGGGGGAAGGACAGAAACGGCACTTCAAATTAAACTATTTCCTTGAAAATGACCATGGAATTTAAATTCCACTTTCTAGCCATTTTAATTCTCTGACTGGTTCTATACCGTTTTTACACAACTTTTATACAGGTTTTATACAGATCTTATACATAAATATTTTATACGGAAATTATACAGTTTTGATACATAATTTATATAATAACTGTACATTTGCACTTCAAATTAAACTATTTCCTTGAAAATGGCCATGGAATTTAAATTTCACTTTCTAGCCATTTTAATTCACTGACTGGTTGTATACCGTTTTTACACAACTTTTATACAGGTTTTATACAAATCTTATACATAAATATTCTATATGGAAATTATACAGTTTTGATACATAATTTATATAATAACTGTACTTTTTTTACACGTTTTATACAACAATTATATAATTTGTATACACTTTCTATATATTGTACACATACATATTTGATAGAACTATACAATTTCTATATATATATATATATATATATATCTTATATAGATTCATATTCTATTTAATAATTATATCGTTTTTATATAATTTAATTATTATTTCTAAAGAATAAAAAAAAGCAGAATATTTGATCAATTTAAAAATTTATAGTAAAAAAAAATTGAAATATTTTTAAAAGGGCCGAATTGTCCAAGTTGAATATTGTATCAGTATTATATATAGAATGTATCAGTATCGTATATGGACTGTATATGGACTACGTGGATCAAAATGACCCAAATTAGGAAAGATTAGAAACTGGCCATAAAATGACATTTATTTAGTCGATTGAATATTATTTGTCTAAATGTTAAACTTAAACTATAATTGGGCTATTATTTTTGGAAAAGGTCATGTTATTTTCCCTAAAATATAATAGGACAAGTTGAAGAAAGCAACATATTTTTTTGGTGCCCTTTGTGGGGTTGGGGTGTCTCCTTCATGGGTGATTGGAATGGGAAGATATTAGAAACAAAAATATAGACCAAGCTCCACATTTTTAATTGTGGTCTTTATTTAAAGAATAAACAGTAAGTCTAATAAATAAACACTAGACTCAACCACACAAGATGATAATGAAAATGACCTAGAAAATTGACTTCAAGATTTGGAATCTTTCATACTCCTCACCTTCATCATCTCTAAAAGAAATGTTTTGTTACTTGTTTTTTTTACACAAATATCTGATATTTTCCATCAAGATAGATATCAGGTAATGCTATTCATCAAGATTTGGACAAATAAGAAGAAGTCACTTAAGATTTTTACAAACGCTCGATAATTTCATTGACCACTAACTCATGTCCTTGAATGCTGAAAAGCTATTGGGACCCTTGATTGGACCACCATCAACCACAACAAAATTTAAACGCTCGATAATTTCATTGACCAAGTGATATACTTGAATGTTGAAATCCTATTGGGACCTTTGATTGGACCACCATCAACAAAATTTTACTTTCTTCTCGGTCTTTCGATCTTTCAAGGCAGAGGAAAAATTTACACACACACTACTCTCACTTGAGTCCACTTGTGAGATTACACTGGGTATTTATTGTTTTGTTGTCATGTGATTTCATCCAATATTGACCAGAATCACAAGAAACCCAAACAATATTATGTGATTTCACCAAATTCTGACCAGAATTGGAAGAAAACTTCACAATATCATGTGATTTCAATTTCACCCAATTTTGACCAAACAGAAAATTTCATTATCTCCTTTCTGGCAAATAGCATAGGCATATAAAATATACTACTTATAATAAAACACCATGTCTTCTGAAAGTAGCATGGTACCAGAAGTTGGAGTATATTACTGGAAATAAGGTTCTTGATTCATATACTCTATGTACAATATGCATTGCCTATAGGTGATTCATATACGGTTAGTACTACCGGAAAACTGAAAGAAAACGAGAGGGAAAAAGATCCCCGTATATACAAAATAATATAAAATGTACAAGTTATTATCGATCAAGATGACGCTTCATTCATTTGCTTACGCATCCTTGCTGCCCAAGACATACTGTTACCGGACTCCTTGTGCATGCTTCGTTTCTTGAGTTCTGATAGCTGAGACTGCCAACGATTTTTCCACTCACATTTCTCCTCCATTGGCTAAAGCATAAGAAAAAACACAAATTAGCACAAGATAACAACAACAAATACAATATATCCAGTGTAATCTCCACACATGGGGTCTGGGAGGGTAAGATGTACGCGGAGTCGCGGACCTTACCTCTACCTTTGCGGGGTAGAGAGGCTGTTTACGATAGACCCTCAGCTCAAAAGATGATTAGAAAGAGATAACAAGATATCAAAAACAAAAGACATGTCATCGAGCATACAAACAAAGAAAAATACATGAATGCCAAAGAAACAGAATGGTTGTCTAAGAAAAATCGTATGTTCTTGTGATACCACATACGAACGACAAGTAATAGACTAGCATAAGGTCTGATCTGAAACAACAATATCAGATGAAAGACCAACTTTCTTTCAAGATTCCACTAATTGAGTTATTTCATGAAAAGTAAGACTATTGCATACTTGGTCGGTGAGATCTATCATGATAACGTTCATTTAATCCATCAAATGGAAAAGACAGTGGAAACGCCAAAGACTACAAGTATCAACAGTGCAAGGAAACGCCACTATTGAACACCAAAGTACATATGAGAAAGACTGATAACTAAACCATCTGTGATTTCCAGTAAATGCATGTAGTTTCTGCCTAATGAGAAAGTGGATGCCTCAAAATAAAGTTCTTTTTGTTACACTAATGCACTCATCCGAACAAATGGGGAACCCACCTAAGTTGACCCTGAGCACGATCATTTTAAGACTTGTTATGCCTCAGGCATCTAGATACCACAACTTTAAAGACAAGTGTTCCAGACAACTTTCCAAAAAATATTCACTAATCCTAACATTATTTCTTTTTCAAACTCAACTATAAGCAAAATATACTAAGATTCTACTCAACATTTAGCCAAATATACTAATATTCTACTTTCTTGAAACATGTAGGCAAATTCTTGTTTTCAGCATATAAGCCTTTATGATATGGATAAGCATAACCTGAGGTATGAATCCCAGTAGAGGTCACACTAGTAGCCCCATCTGCCTAAGCCTTGGTGGAGAGAAAGAGAGTAGTTGCACACACTCGGTTGATTAGTCGAGGTGCATGCACTTCTCCGACAGCACCATATAAGGAGAATCTAAGATAGAACAACAACAACATATCCAGTGTATTCCCACAAAGTGGGGTCTAGGAAGGTTAAAATGTACGCAATTCATACCACTACCTCACATGACGTAGAGAGGCTGTTTCCGATAGATCCCGACTCAGGAACAATAAAACAAAAATAATATGCTAGCCCTAACTCCAATCAAAAAGACAATTTTCATTGACCTATATGTGCAAATAACCCTTGTCCCTTTTTACCAAACCAACAATTATCCCTTTTTACCTACCAACAATTATACATCAACATACAAGCCGAGTCGGTGGGTTGGTCCGGGTGGAGAGAAAAAACAAACGAATTGAACTTAAAATCTTTTCTGGAGATATCCATTTTCCCGGAGAAACAGATAAGATATCCAGACATAGCGGTGTTTTGATACCATCAGGAACAGGAAAAAGAAATTCCAAGGAATCCAAAAAAGTTAAAAATTGGGTCTATGTCCAACGGATTACACCTAGTAAGAAAAGTTTTTTTGTTTTAGTTCGACCTGTCGTCACATATGAAATCATGCCTAACAATACCAAATTATAAATATAAACCATGGAATTGGAATTAATTTCCCATATGATCACTCAATTAATAATTATTTTCATATAAAGTCACCCTTCTTGATTTCAAACTTTCAAAAAAGAACGCAACGACTTTCTGATATAATAACTAATAGCCGAGTGACCACATGCACACTTTTGGCCATAGAGCTCAAGTTGAATTCCTGAATTTTCACGAATTTGGAAAACGCCAAAAAGCTGTTTTCACTTCTTTCACTCCGAATTACTCCCAAAAATTCACACACAAAAAAAAACTCTAATTTGTACTCACAGCCAAACACAACTCCACTTTTCAAATACTCCCACCATCCCAATTATATGTGTCCCCTTTCGCCTTTCGAGATTCAAACCAATGTATCTTTGACAGTAATTTGTTCACGTACCTTTTAAATATTTCTTATTGTCAATTTTTTTTTGTTTCACATCCAGTGTACAGTACCCTCATTGGAGCCCCAACTAATCCGGATCGCACAGTCCATGGCCCATTCTAAGGGTGGGATCGCACAGTATAGGATCCATTCTATGGATGGCGCTCCCAACCGGATTTTCTCAATACACAGGCTCAAACCATGACCTGTGATTAAGAGTCCACCACTACAACACAATCCATGTTGGTCAATTATTGTTACTTATACTACTCTTTTACATATTTTTAAAAATATTTAAATTTTATTTCAAAAAACTTACAAAAATTACACACCAAGTTCACTGCAAAACAATCACAAAAAATCCAAATTGTGCAACGTAAATCGAGACAAAAGGATTATCATTTTTCATGTATCAATATAAACATTTGATAAAATAGTTTATACTCAAAATACCGGGATATTTTAGATGTGTTTTTGACCGTTAAATTAGAAAAACAAGAACATACCTCATCAGCACGTTTACGTGCACTAAAAGCAAAGTGAATTCCCTTAGCCATATCATTATCATACAAAGCTCTCATTCCAGGATCCGATAAAGTTTCATAAGCTTCTTGTACCCGAATAAATCTCCGGGTATATTCTTCGACCCGATCCGGAGGTGAAACATCTGGGTGGTACTTTCTTACTAAGTGCTTGTACGCTTGTTTAATTTCCAATAATGACCCTGTTACTGGTATACCTAATAGATCATAAAAGGTCTTATTCGTTTGGTTATCGGTTAAAGAAGCTGTGTCATTTTGGTTTGATTTTGCTTTTAGTGATGTGAATTTGGTGGAGGGGTATTTTGGGAATGAGAGATTTGGGTTTGGGAGTGGGTGGGTGCGGTAAAGGGGGAAACAGGGTGGGGTGGTTTTAGGGGGGAAGGAGAGATTTGGGTTTGGGGGTGGGTGGGTGCGGTAAACGGGGAAACGGGGTGGGGTGGTTTTAGGGATTGTTATGCCATGGGAGTTGCAGCACATTTTGGAGGAATTCTTGTGAGTGAGCGATTTTAGGGATGATGGAGTACTATATAAATAGAAGGAAAAGGGTATTATTGTCATTTTAAATAGGAAAAGGATGGTTTTAGGTATTTGTTATTGGGGGGAGTAGATGAGTCGGAATGAATTTAGATGAGTCGAAGTGAATTGAGTTGGTAAATGAATGGATTGTGTTGAATTTGAGCGAGTCTAAGATGGAATGAATTAATAAGTGGGCAGGTCGGACTGAATCTGGGTGGGTCTAAATGGGATGAGTATTAAATGAGTGAGTGCGATTAAATTTGGGAATGATGGATTATTATATAAAAAGAAGGAAAAGGGTATTATTGTTATTTTTGAATAGGAAAAGGATGGTTTTGGGTATTTACATAGAGGAATAGACGAGTTGAATTGAATTTAGACGAGTCAAGATAAATTGAGCGAGTTGTGCTGAATCTGAATGAGTCTAAGATGAGATTAAGTAATAAATGGGCTGATCGGGCTGGATCTAGGTAGGTCTAAATGGGATGAATATTAAATAAGCGAGTGCGATTAAATTTGGGGTGATGGACTATGTATTATTGTCATTTTTGAATTGAAATAAGTTAAAAGTAGGAGTTAAATTGGAATGATGCACTATGTACTATGACATATATGTGTGTGGTGGGTTGTGCGTGTGTGAGGATGTGGATGTGAAATGGTGTCATTTTCAGTAAGAAAAGGATGGTTTTAAATGTAGGTGGCAAATAAGATGGGCTGAGTTAAAATGAAATGAGTTAATAAATAGATGATTTTGATTAAATTTGGACAAGTCAGGATAAATAAGTTAATAAATGAAGAGGTTAAGTTGGAATGAGTTAATAAATAAGTCGGTTAGGTTGAGTTTGAACGGAGTAAGACTAGATGAGTAAACAAATGGATGAATTGGACTAATAAGTTAAACAGGTTGGGCAAAATTTAATTGGAGCAAAATAAAATGATTTAACAATAGACCGATTGTTTATTCGTTAAAATAAATTTAACTGAATGGACTAAAATGCAAATAATAATCACGTTATTTAAGAAAAACACTTTTTCATAATATACATCCTAAATTAATCTAAGATTTACTAACCGATTAATTAAAAATTTATATTCATTCAAGAGGAAGTACTTTCAACCAAAAAAAATTCTTAAGTATTAAGAGTACAATTTAACTCCAAACTCTAAATTTCTGATTTAAAATGAAAAGGATTGATATATAAAATATTAGAAAAAGACATTACAAATTGAAAAATTATTTTTTTATCAACATGATAAGAATTCAAATAGTAATTGACGGTTCTACCAAATTTGAGTTGGTATTGACTATTGAACAAAATCTTTCTAGAATAATTTTAAATACAAATATAAATATGACTTGGAAATTTCAAAGGTACTCCGTTCGTTCATTTTTATTATTAAATATTATTTGTGTAGTTTTGAAAATTAGTTGTGCAGTTTTAAAAATTAATAGATAATTTATTATTTTTATTATTAAATGTTATTCATCACTCAATACATTTTAAAAGTATTATATTTATTATATTTAAAAAATATAATTATAAGATTATATTAATTATTTATTATTTTTAATAAATATATTAAATTAATAATGGACAAGTATTATTCAACCACAAAAATAATTTGTATAGGAAAACCTTCTTGGAACAATCTTCTAGAAGAAAATATATCTTTTTTTAATAACTTACAAACTTTTAAAAGGCCCAACACTAATTGCCAGTGTATGTCCTCACCTTTTTTAGTCTTTCTTCACTAAAATATCAAATATTTTACTATAAAAAGTATATAATATACCTGATTTATACATTGCGTGTTCCATTTTTATTACCCAATTGAGCCTGGAAGAGATATATTTTAGAAAGAAAAAAAAAAGGAATTCACTCTTAGATATATTTATTGATTGGATAGATTTATTTTGAACTTATAATAATAATTATATCAATTTTAAATATAAATAATTTACTTCTTAACAACAAACCAAACAATTTGAAGTAGTTGTTAGGCATATATCTAATCAAAGATATGACAATTAGTTTTATCTTATAGATCCATTCACATAATCAAATTTATTAATTTCATATCATTATCGTACAATAATCATAACTTTTTTAATTTAAGAAGGTGCCATCCACACCTTTTTCCTTGATATTTTTATATAGTTAGTTGTCAATTTAGGAAGGAATAAATAATTATATATTAATCCCTCATTTTATTAAATAATTCAGGACACTACTACTACATTAAAAGTCGTTGTCATTAAAAATTACCAATTAACTATGCTCTTTTGTCAATTTGGAATTCAAAAATCACAATCTAATTAGTCTCATACTCAACGTTATCTCAAATATTTATCATTCTCGTAAAAAATATATGTCTTATAATATAATTAAAAATTTAAGATAAAAATTAATTATTTTTTAAATTTTATTATTAATAATAACTATTCTTAAAAACTATAAATATCATAATTATGATATAAAAATAGTCATTAAAAAAAATTATATTTTAAGACATAAACATGACAGATATAAAAGGAGTAGCTCTCTTGCTTCTTAAAAGCCATGTGAACATAACTTTTCAAAATTTGTATAAAAAATTGACTTTTTTAAGGCTTTTATTTTAACTCCATATTGTTTATTAATTCTTTTGATTCGTCTAATCTAAGCTAGATTTGTTTGTCACATCCTATGCAATAATATTTTATTAATCATGCACTAAAGTTAAAGTGATTTAATAAATTATATAGATATATAAGTTAATTATATGTAATAAGTACTAATATATATTCAAATGCATATTATGTATTCATTAGTTTTATGTAAACATTTAATGAAAGTAAGTATTTATCATTTATCAATATGATATATAGTTCCAACATCGAATGCTTAGGTAAGTTTCTATCTGTATTTTACCCATATATGAATTTTGGAATATATTTCAAATCCAGTATAAAATATTTCGTCATATCTATATCTATAATATATAAAAGTGTGAAAATCATTAAAAAAGTGATTTAAATCTTTTGCCCTTTATTAAAAGATTTCGCAATAGACAAATCATTTTTTTACCATTTCGTAATATATGAAAAAACGTTAAAAACTCCTAATATATATATAGTAATCCTTGAAATTATAGATTTAAAACTCTTTATATATAGATATATTTTGTCCACCGATGACAGAGGCGCAACACTTGGCAGACCTCATATTTTTGGCTTAAGATTGGTACGTTTCACTTTGTCTATATATCTTTAGGCGAATCTTTTATTTATTTAGATTTAGAATAAAATTTATTTAAGTTTAGGATCTTTTTATGCTAATAAATATTATATTAACATTGTGTACTTATTTAGATTTCTACAGTTGATTTTAGATTTGGGTATGTTTGGTATGATGAAAAATATTTTTCTATTTTCTCTTGTTTGATTATAGTAAAATATCGAGAAAACATTTTTGAAGATAACTCATTTTTCTCTGTTTGAGGAAAAATGACTTCCCTCATGGACCAAGGGGAAGTCATTTTTCAGAAAATAACAAACGTAACTTATGCCCCCACCCCCACCCCCACCCCTCTTCCTCACCCCAACAACACTCATATTCACATGACTCAAAAAATTCATATTTCTCAAAAATTTACATTACTCGAAATTATTTTTCACTGTGCTTTGTTTCAATTTTTCACTGCTTGAAATAAAAAATAGTGAAGCCCAAATTTTTTCCTTTTCCAATATTCGTTGAATGTATTGTTATTTTCATATGCATAGTGTTGACACTTAATTTTTGCCCTCTACGACTAAATTTAATCTTGAGTTTCTTTAATTGTTAATAAAATTAAAATATTTATTTCATCCGAATAAAAATTTATTAAATATATTTGTACGTAATTTTATCATTTTAAGTAGTGATTATTATTTATCGTATTCAATTATACGAGATTTTATAATTTTGTTACTTAAATATTTATTTTATAAAATATTGAATTTTAATCAAGGCTTATAGATTCAAATGATTAAAGTTTTGATTTAAATATAATTTACTCTCCAAAAATAATTTATTCGGATAAATATGTGTTTGATTTTATAAAATCAAGAAGCCCGGGATTAAAGGAAGTATTAATTCGCATCGAATTTCAATTTAATTTAGCCAATCTATTAGATTTGGCCATAATTTAAATCAAATTGGCCATAATAGTAATGCAATCCGTCAATTGATTTGTAATTTAGTCAAAATTAAATAAATATGGCTAAATTTTAAATCTCAATTGGGGTTATATTTTAAATAACCCCAAAATTCCCCAAAACTCTCATAACTTCTACCTAATTCCACAAAAAAATAATTTCAAATTGTACTATATTGTACTATTTTCCCCCATATTATCTTCCGCCTCACCTTATCTTCAATTTTAAAATTCCAAAAACACCCTTAATTGCTTTTTCTCACGCATTGGTGGAGGACAAGAAATAAATCTTCATCCTTTCCTGTAAATATTTTTTTCCCACATTGGTGGAAGAGAGGAAAAAAAACTCAATCTTCCCTATAAATACTATCACTACTTTGGTATAAAAGGGGGAAAAGTAAGGAAAAAAAAGGCTAGAAAGGTAAAAAAATTCTTTTTGAGCAAAATAGTTATTTTTATTTAGTAAAACTTTTTGTTTCATAGAGTTGGTTGGCTAATAAAAAATTTTAAATTGCCGGCGACATTTTTTGGGTGGCGGTTGATTCCGACGAAGCTCGTAGTCTTGTTTTGTTGCCCCCCAAAAGGTAAACACATCTTTCTTTTTTTAGTTTTTATTATTTTTTTCTTCATCTTTTTTCTTCTTCATAGTCTAGATATAATTTTGTTTGCTGGGATTGAATGTTGTAGATGACCTTAAAGGTCCTAGGACGTTGTGGTATCGATATTCTAATTATTTTCATGTTTATGATATAAAAATGAGCTAACAATAGTTGTATGTGTCTTTTTTTTTTTTTTTTACTTTATTCTTTGATTATTTTGGATAAAGTTTAAATCTTTACTTGAAAAGTCATACCCATGTCTTGTTTAAGTTTATTGTTGGTAGATATGTTTGTTTTTAGCATGTAAAGTTATTTTCTTTATGTTGAAAAGAATGGTTAATATTGATTGTTTTGCCTTTTGACTTTATTCTTTAATTGTCATGTATAAAGTTTTGATCTTTGCTCAAAAGACAAATCCATGTCTTGTTTAAATTTATTGTTGGCGGATATGTTTGTTTTAGCTATAAAGTTGTTTCTTTTATGTTGGAAAAATAGGTACTATTGTTTGTTTCGCCTTAATAAAAATAGTAATTGATTAAATCAAGAATTTTTCATTTACTTGTTAATTATTTTAAGGGATCTCCAAAATCTTCATATAAGAGATGAAGTGCTAGCTTTATTTTTCATCCACGATGTTTATTTCTCTTTTTTCTCATGTTTTAAAATTTGTCAAAATGATGAGAAAGTTCGAATTTTTATGGCTAAATAGAATTATTTAGATATTTTTGAGTCATGCATAGTATGATTATGAAACAATATTTCACTTTTAGAAATGCTAAACTTTATTCTAATTTTCTTGCGCCCTTTAGATTGTTATATGTGCTCTTTGTGAGTGTAAAAACTTTATTCATGTCTCTCTTTTATTCATAATATCAAAAGAGAATCAACGATTTTTTAGAAATAAAAATCATAGGTCGTTACACGTTTTTCAATAAAATGTTGGTTGTAATTTATATGTATGAATTTTCGTTAATGTCGCCTTAATTGAAATTTAAAGATTCTCTTTCCTGAAAAATTAGCCTTTATTTTCCTTTGTTATATGGATTGGTGTCTATGTTTGTTCAATTCTAGAAATCATGAGTATTTTTCTTGTTGCCTCATCCCTTTTCTTTCGCAAGCTTACATTATTTGTTTCTCGCATTAATTCATTGAATATGACCTTCTTCCCTTTACCTTTATTCATTCTTAACATGAACATAAATCATGAGGCATGTAAATGAGTGTCTTTATTTTGTATTTTTTATTTGTTGATTCTTATTCTTGTGCAAGTGTGCTTATTCTTGTCATTCAAAAATTGGTTCTTGATAGTTTCTTTTACTTTGAAATATGTCACTTTTATGCCTTGAACATATATTAATTTCTTTATCTTTTCTTTGTATGCAAAAAATATCTTGAGTTCAAATGGATTCCTCTCCTCTTGCATTTCGTAATGGGTAAATGAGGCTCAACCCTTCAAGTCAAGTTCAAAGTTTAAACCCAAGGTCCACTACATGGCGTGCGGGTGCTAGAAGATAGACGAAGAAGGAAAATGGGTCAAAACCTATTGATGAGGTCACTAAGAGACTTGAAAAGTCTCAATTTTTATTATTTTCTTCTTTTTATTTATTCATTTTGTCATTTATTTATTCATTCATTTCGGCCTTGAAGTCAAAGTTGTATTTAATACAGATGGAGCAAGACTCGAGCCAAAGGCTCGAAAAATAGTTTAGGACTGGTGAAATGGGTTGAAAGCCCAACTAGACTAGGACATATCTCGTTGATTTGGGCCCAATGGCCTAAATCCTCTACTTTCTCCTCCCTTCTCCTTTTATGTGTTTATTTGTTTATTAGTTTTGTTTAGACATAGTTAAAATCACTACTAAGTCGCCTAAATCTATTTTACATAAGTCTTTTTTTTTTTTTTTATCAAATTACTATTTCAACAAATTAATCTTTTTAGAAGTTAATCAAAAGATGTTTTCAAACAGTCCGGATAACCGCAAGTTAGCGGACGTTTTAGGTGCCTAACACCTTCCTAAAATGTTAATAAGAACCGGTTACTCAGAATCTCTTAACTTAAACGATTTTTTTGTTTTGGATCGTTTGAAGTAACTCTCTAAAGGTTTCTTAATTCCTTTTCAAAATTAAGTGGCAACTCTCTCAAAAGTCAAAATTTCTCCGCAAAACACATAGAGGAAGACTTACTTATGTTACTTTTGCTAATTGCATATTTCATTTTGTTATCGATGTAACTTGTTTCACAAGGTTGAATAAACTTGTCGTTATGTTATATTTTTATTGCTTGTAGTATCTTGAGATTGTCTTGACAAAATGTTGAAAAGTGTCTCTTACATTTGCTAATTAATAGTTTCTTAAATTTAGTGATTGTAATATTTTAGTATTCGATATTAATATTATTTGCGATGCTTAAATTAGTTCTTACAAATTATTGAGTTGCTAGAGATACTGATATACTAGTTAACAGTTAGTAGTATTTTCTAAAAAATATTTTTTCACTCACCAATCAAACACTAGAAAATATGCTTTAGAAAAATATTTTCTACTCACCAACCTAACACCATAAAATATTTTTCAAAATTTTTTTTTCACTCACCAACCAAACATGAAAAAATGAGTAGAAAATCAACTTATTTTTCAGGAAAACATTTTTCAACAAAACATTTTTCATGAGAAATATTTTCCATCATACCAAACACACCAAGAGAATGTTTTCTCTACAAACACATATTCTTGTTATCTAGGTTTTTTTTTTTTTTTTTTTCGTTTGACTTAATTTTTTGTTTTTGATTCATTACCATCACCCGTTATGTCTTCTTTTTGAAAAATTTTCTTCAGCTATTAAATTTCAAAATTATATATGAATTATACATGATCATGTATATCTGTGATAATTTTTCGTATTTTTATTTCAGTTGAAGATTTCTTATTGAGATATTGGGCAAAACAAATATGTTGTCGCCAAATGAAGTAGTAGAAAAAATCAAAGATTTTTTTTTTTTCCATATATAACATCTAACAACATGGAATGTTAATCTTTGAGGATCTTTCAAAAATAGCTACATTTTGCTGGAAAATTTACCTTTCATAGTCATATTATACATAATTATCATTTATAGCCGTTGTATTCAATTTACGCCCGCTGCATTCGATTTTATCAATAGTCTATATTCATATGAAATATAAATACAGTACCATTTAGTTGCTGTATTCGATTCACAACCGTTGTATTCGGTTTTACTTAGTGGTCTGTATTCATAAAAACATAAATACACTACATATTTAGTCTTGCAAAAAACACAACCATTTTTTTCTTTTTATTTTCATATTTTTTCTTTTTCGTGTTTTCCTCGTTTTTTCTTATTTTTTTTTCTAATTTTTTCTATTTTTATTTTTTTCGTTTTTTTATATATTTTCTCTCTCTTCTATCTTTTTTTTTTTGTTTTCTTTTTTGTACTTATTTTCTTTATCATTTTTTTGTTCTATTTTATATTTTTTGTATTTTTAAAAAATATAACTACTCGAGCACAAGTCATTGATGATAACGTAAATACCATAATTGTTTATCTATTTGTAGTCATACCGTCATTTATATTTTTGTATTCATTGAACAACTATATTTGTATTTGTATTTTAAAGTTCGCGCTTGTATTTGTATTTTGTAGTTCGCATTTATATTTGTATTTTATAGTTCATACTTGTATTTGTATTTGTTAGTTCGCGCCATCATTTATATTTTATATAATTCGCACTTGTATTTTAAAGAACTGTTTTGTATTTGTATTTGTTGATACAACTGCATTTATATTTGTATTTTAAAGTTCACGTTTGTATTTTGTAGTTTGCATTATATTTGTATTTTATAGTTCGCACTTGTATTTGTATTTGTTAGGTCGCCCCATCATTTATATTTTATATAATTCGCACTTGTATTTTTTGTATGCATATGGTTCAAGTTGTATAAATATGTGTCATTGATATAGATGTAACATTTGTATTTGTATAATTTATTATTTTCATTTTTATTATGATGCAAATTGTATCAATAAATGTAAATACAAGTCTTCATAGAAAGAAAAATAATAATTTTTTTCTAATGTTTAAAGATACAAATGATGTCATCAACTACAAATTCAAATAAAAACAAATGAGATTACAAATACAAATATAATATACGATCAACTTATAAATACAAATATAAAATAATTCTTTAAAAATACAAATACATCGACGAAAATAGAATACAAATTGTACATAGTAACGGCTAAATAAAATATGCAACAAACTTACAAATACAAATACAAATACAAGATAATTCTTTAGAAATAAAAAGACATCGACGAAAATAGAATACAAATACAAATATAATCTAAATATGCAAACACAATAAAACCACAATACAAATATATCCAATATAATATACAACCAATTATAAAATGCAAATACAAGTGCGAATTATATAAAATATAAATGATGGTGCGAACTAACAAATACAAATACAAGTGCGACCTATAAAATACAAATATAATGCAAACTACAAAATACAAATACAAACGTGAACTTTAAAATACAAATACAAATGCAGTTGTATCAACAAATATACAAATATAAATGACGGTGTGACTATAAATATGATAAATAGTTGTGGTATTTACGTTATCATCCATGACTTGTGCTCGAGTAGTCATATTTTTTGAAAATACAACAAATATAAAATAGAACAAAAAATAATAAAAAAATAAGTACAAAAAAAATATAAAAAATTAAAGAAGAAAAAAAAGAAGAAAGAGAAATTGAAGTTAGAGATAGAAGAGAGAAAAAAATAGAAAAAGAAGAAGAAAAAATAAGGAAAACATGAAAAAAGAAAAAAATATAAGAAAAGAAAAAAGAAAAAAAGTGATAGTGTTTTTTACGAGACTAAATATGCAGTGTATTATGTTTTTATGAATACAGACTATTAAAAAAAAGTGAATACAACAGCTGTGAATCAAATATAGTAACTAAATAGGGACTGTATTCATATTTTATATGAATACATATTATCTGTAAAACTGAATACAACAGGTGTAATTGGAAACATAGCATAGTATAGGATTGGAAATTGGTATAAGTGCCTCAGCACACACCTACATGTGGTGCAGTTGCATTGCTGTAATAATTTAGTCCAAATTTTTTTTTTTTAGAGGCTCTATCAAGTAGAATGTCTGCTTCGTCCTGAAAACTGTGAATTACAGCAGGGAGGACCTTTTTACCCTTTTAAAATAGAGTTCATACTTGATAAAATAGTCATTTAATTATGTTTCTAATATTTATGAAACTTATGAGTTTTATTTTCATTTGGCGATGCTTTTATATTTTTTTATGTTTTGAATTATCTTTCTTTAGTTAAAAGATAGTTGGTAAAATATATAGATCATTTAAAATATATTATTTAGAAAATAAACTTATACTAAATCTATAATATATATTTATATAATCTACATATACATATACATATGTATATATATATACATATACATATATATATATTGTCACATTCCTTTTTTGCCCGACGGGATCGAGTCGAAGGATTTTTCCAGTTAAAGTGACGACATTGAATAGAGATTATTCTATTTACAGAGTCGCCACTTGTAATTGAATTATGGTGTTCCAAGTCACCTTATTGTATCCCTAATCAAAAGGAAATGACTCTTTGTTGGTCTGCGAAAACAGAAGACTAGGTAAGGAATTATGTTGACCGAGGGGAAGGTGTGAGGCACCCTTCGAGTCATGTGGTTCTAGCACGGTCGCTTTTATTGACTTATCTTGACTTAAATTATTTTAATAAATTATGTTAAGGCCTAAAATCGCTCATTTTTAATTATATCGAAAATGTCTGTCTACACCTCTTATGTTAAATAAATTGATGAAAATTAATTTAAAAAGATATTTGTCGAGGTACATTTTTGCATCCTTGAATTTTTAAAATATCTCAGAAAGATGCGTACGTCACATTCTTAATTGAGACGAATATTTAAATGTGCCTAAAATTTACCTAGCGTTAAAGGCATTGATTAGTAAAGATCAAGACTATTTTTTATTGATTTTTATCCTCTTATTTTATCTCACTTAATTTCTTATGACCCAACGTAATGTAAACAAGAAAACAAACAAAATACCCTACATTCTATAATTTAAATATAATTAAATAAACAAAATATAAATTCATCGGAAAAACGAAAGTTGTATTATTCAAAATTACTAGTCGGCTTTTAATCTTAAATAAAAATTTTTTTTCTTGAAATTTAACTTATAAAGACCATAGAAATATTTTAAAACAATAATTAAAGATAAACACTTAAATTACATATGATAACATTTTTTATTATTATTATTTTTTAATTAATATACGTCAATATATAAAAAAAAATTTGCAGCGTTTAAAATTTTTTTCTAATCTTGAACCATTCCAAATATATCAATGAAAATCAGAAAAACAAAATTTGAATATAACTATTTTACAGATTAATACGGAGGACAGTACTAGTAACACTAAAACTCCTAATAATAATAATAATATGAAAAGAACTTTAGCATTTAAAAAATAAAAATAAAAATAAAAATTCATAAGTAGGAGTAAGTAACTTCAAGGATCAGTGTATGTGTGAATTTTTTATTTTTTTCCGTGTGCATGTATTTGGCGTATGTTCAGTGTGTGTATGTATTCCTTATAAAAATTATATATCAATGAAGTGAATATTTTCAGTGAATGAAATATAGCCTCTTTCCATCTCTGTATGCCTATATACGTTGCTATATCAATATAAACATATCTCTAATCGTTTACATTTTTTTGTAATATCAAACTAATTCACTTTTCATTCAACATTCTTACGTAACAAAATATTTGGATAACAAATATACGATATAATTTATAATGACACATTCACATCAATAATTAACTTTTGCACATAAAAATATACGAAGCCAAAGAACTGATTTGATTTCATACTTCGATTCAGGATGATAACAATTATAAAGTAACAGTACAAGTTGAAATAAGAACCTGTTGATGAATCAAAACAAAAACTTGAATGTCACTACCGGAAACTTGAACGTAATTTGAATTCAACTTCCTTCTCTTTTCTCTCTTTTTCTCTATGTTTGATTTTTTAGTTATGTTTTCTTTTTCTGTCTCTTTTCCGCTGATTTTTTTTTTGTTCAGTAGTGTAGATTGTAGTAGTATCTCTCTGATTTTTGTATGGGTAGGAAGTCTTTTTGTAGAAGGTTCTTTTTGGGGAACAATTATCTGATAAAAAGGGGGAATAGTTTTTATTTTATTTATTTTAATAAAAGATAATATTAATAATAAATCAAAACAAATAATATAATAAATATAAATAAAATAATAATTAATTAATTTTATATTTAACGAAAAGATAATAACAATTTATCAATAAATTAAAAAAAATATAATAAAATAATATTAAAACTATTAATTTATTTATTAAAATTTATAAAAGAAAACATATATTTAGTTTTTATATTATTTTTAAAATTAGAATAAAATAAAAATAAAGATAAAAAATATATGACTAAAGATAAATATAAATATTTAATATCGATAGACAAATTAAAATTTAGGCAGGATAAAAAATTACGTGTCTATACATATACATATATTAAAAGTGTGAAGTCCTTTACAAAAGTGATTTGAACTTTTTGTCCTTAAAAAATCTCCACATTAGATAAAATTGTCTTTTCACTTATTTTTTTAAAATTATTATATTATTATAATATTGAAAATTAAATAGTCCTAAAATATATGGTAAAAATATATATTTTAAAAATCAATTAAGGAGTCTTAAAATATTAGTAAGAATCAAATTATATGGTAATTTATATTAATAGAATCAATAATTAAAGAGTCCTAAAATATGTGGTAAGAAAAAAGATATATTTAAAAAAGGAGTTCTAAAACTAGAAGGAAACCAAAAAGGTTCTAAAATGTTGTTTTCTCCGACCAAAAAAGGAAAAAGAAGAACAAGATTTTTCTTTTTGACTAAAAGATTTGTGTCAATTATTAAAAATAAATAACACGGAAGAAGGGATATTAATAGGAATTGGTTTAGTCATAGGTTAACTAGAAAGAGAAAAAAGATTAAAAATTAATTATTTCATTGGGATTTAGTTAATTTGAAATAGAAATATTTATTATTTCCATATATAATTAATTTTTATAAATCAAAATAACATTTATTTGACGTGAATCCTTTTTGGAACAAAAAAAGAGTGAAATTCTGTAACTACTTTTTATTTAGGACTTTATTTTTAAAACTATTTCTATTTAATTATTCTTCTAATATATAAGACATACATTATTAAATCCTAAAATAATATGAGAAATAAAATCCCTAAATATACGGATAAAACCCTCAAATAATCCTAAATCTACCCAAAATTCACCAACACAAACATGCGGACAAACTCTCTATTTGTTTAGGTTTAGATAGAAAGTTGTTGCAGGATATTTTAAGAACGTAGAGAAGAAGAGCTTAAGGACGAAGCTGTTGGTGTTATTGTTCTTATCATTTAGATTTGAGTTTTATTAGTTTCTTTTTTATTTTTTTGTTACAGTTAATGATTTGAACTTGGGATTACTTGTTTGAAATATTTTGAGATGTTTCAATTTAATGAGATATTGCCCGTTAAAGCACAAAAAAAAGGTTGATTGCTTCTTATCAAATCTCCGATACTCGTGGTCTTGAGGTTTGTACTTTTGGATCTTTATTTTATTTTATATTTTGTTCTTGTTTGTTAATATATTTAAAGATTGATTTTATTCTATGATAAACTATTGTATGTCTTTTGTATAGAACCTTATATATTTATATGACGTCGGGACGTATATAGAATCAATTAGTTGGTTAATTCTATATAAAACATGATTGACGATCTCCTGAATTATCTTGGGCAATTCTTTCCTCATGAGATAACTTTTGGATTAAGGTCTATGATCAATTTCTTTACACATATTATAAAAGAGAAATAACTGTCTCACCCACCAATGAACACTTGCTCGAATTGTGTCTTTCAAATAATTAAATCAAATTGATATCGCATATGTAGATTTAACTCTATCTTAGAGTATTGTGGAGATGAAATCTTCTTTTTGAATTGACCTTTTGATCAAATTGTGTAGACTATATATTACAACAACAATAAACCCAGTGTATTCCCACCTAGTGGGGTCTGGGGATGTAGACTATATATTGCTTTGGTAATTTTTTTGGTTAAGTTCCTTACTTTAGCTATAAATAGAATTCTTTTGTGCAATATTTTGAATTGTTTTGTTTATGATTAAGGATTGGATTTTTTATTTTTTTTTGGGGATTTAGAAGAAATCTATTTCTGGACCAAATAGTATTATTTAAAAATAAATTTAACACGAGATAAATTTGTAATGTAGAAACACCTTCATGATATTAATTAGTTATAAAAATTTAAGTTTGATATAACTTAAAGGAACTACATCTTTTCTTTTTAATATTTATTTAATCAATTCCTTAATAATAGAATAGTAATTTAATCATAACTATGTAATAGACATATTAGTAAAATTATTATACACTTTTAACTAATTCTAAAAATAAGCCTTAGTAGTCTCCATACTAACCCGAGATAATATAATATAATTAGCTAAATAATCTAATTTTTTTGTCTTTAAAGATTCAGCAAATACTCAATTTACTTCGAATTGAAATGTTGTGTCAAGCATTTATTTAATTTAATTTAATGTCAATTGCTATTTTTTAGTAATGATGTTCTTCTTGTGTATGTTTTGTGTTTGACATGAGACACACGTACAAAGGACGTACACTAATCTAGTATTAAGAGATAAACGTACAATGCACGTTATCATTAAAAAACTCTGCAATAGACAAAATTGTTATTACTCTATTTTTTAATTTATTATTTAATTAAATTAAAGACTCTTAAAATATATAATAAAAGAAAATTTTATATTAAAAGGTATTTGAAAAATTAAGGAATCCTAATTTTTGAAAGCATGACTAATTAAGAACTATTATTTAATAACTTATTATAAATTATTTAAAGAAAATCAGATTGTTATTCAAACACGAAAACAATGTAAGAATAACCTATTTGTATTCTCACGTCATAATCCTCTAAAACTAGATGTTTAGTTCCTTTACAATTATATATCTATATCTATCTATATCTATTAAATATTATTAAGATTAGGTTCAAACATGATTAACCTGTAATATGTTCACTAATCACACCTATGGTCATCAAGAAAATAATCACATGACTGAACTTCCTTAGCTAAAAGAAGAAATACTCAAGACTCAAAACCCATATTCATGCTTCAGTTTTCCTTTAGAACAAATTACTCTTAAATGTGTTTATAATTATCGTAAATTTGGTATTCTATTCCACTTATTCCTGATATAAAATTTTCAATTATTGTACTTTAATTTAGAGGCATAGATATGTCAATACTTTATATACAATGTAGGATAATTTTTTTAAAGTCAACTCGGACAAGCTTAATTTGTATTAACACGGCTAAACAATATCAACGTGGAATAACTAAAATAGTTTTTAAATTTTAAATATCATTAAACAACATTGTAAATTATTGACTGCTTTTTTTTATGCTTAAATTAAATATACAATTTTTATTCTTTTACACCTGCAACACACATGTACTAAATTAGTTAAAAAAATGATGTAAAATCTTCATAAAATAAAATAGTAGTAATAAGAAATAAAACAAGTGTGCAGAAAGTACATGTTTTCATTTGTTTATCTTGGTAAAGTAGAAGCCAACTGCTAATTCATCTGAAATTTGGAATATATTCTAAATCCATTATAAAATATACTAATCATCATATTAAAAACTGATGTAAATCTTCATCTTCATTTTATTCCTTGAAAGGCATGTTTCATCAATAATGTTGATATAATAATATATATATTGCATAGATCATGGATGGCGCATTTTTTTTCAATTATTGTATTAATTATTATTGCTATGGTTCGTTTTTATATTATATTCAACGTCGCTTCTTCTCTATTGTATTTCTTTCTTGCCTATGTTGATATGATTTAGTACTTTGAGTCAATAGTCTACTGAAAATAATCTCTCCATCTTCACAGGGATAAGCATCCAGTACCCCTGAACTATTACCAAAGTTGCTACGACGCACTCCAACTTTACGGGTGTCCTATTACCCCTTGAACTCAATTTTAGCATACTTTTGACACCCTTTTGTGCTAATGTGGCACCTTGCGCGAAGTTAAACACCCGAGTCCCATGAAGGACTGTCATATGCCACGTCAGCTAAAAAAATTGACAAAAATACGTTAAAATTTAGTTCATGAGGATAATAGGATCCTCGTAAAGTTAGAGTGTATCGTGACAAATTTGGTCATAGTTCAGGGAGGTACTCGATGCATATCTCATCTTCATAAATAGACATAAAATTGCGTACATATTATCCTTTCCGTACTCCATTATGGAATTTTTTGAATATGTTATTATTGTTGTTGCATCATGAATTACGTTAAACACATTTCTACATGGTCTTTTGTTTAACTTAGATCCTTACATAATGTAATTGAAAGAGAAAATGCACTGTTTTCACCCTAAATTATACACAAAATTGTTGAGATACACCCGAATTTTGAGAGGATTCTATTACCCCTGGACTAATTAAAACCACATTTTTGGCAACCTTGGTGTCTACTTGGCACATACGTGTGCCTACGTGGACCTTTAGTGTGTTGATTCACTGATGTGCCACGTAGGCACTAAAATTGCCAAAAATACAATTTTAATTAGTCCAGAGGGTAATCGGACCCTCCTAAAGTTCGAGTGTGTGTCAACAATTTCATGTGTAGTTCAGGATGGAAACAGAACATTTACTCTAATTGAAATGATTGAGTTGTCTATATATAAGTCAATATTTACATGCTCAAATTCGATTACTCATTTCGTTGGATCTTAATATTGAAATCTTTGTTTGAAAAGTATTTTTCAAACAAATTCTTTTTAACTAAATTGATTTTGTGAACTTGGATACACGTATTCTTTGGAAAAATTAATAATTGGATAAATTACACAAATCCCAAACTTAAGAGACTATATTACCTAATATTCCTTATATTTTAAAAATTTACATAAAATCCTGATTTTAGACATTACTCTTGATAAATATCAACAAAACTCCACATTCTATTTTTACTCCACCATTAACTTATTCAAGTTATTTTTTTCAAAGATTTCCTTCCCAAAAATATCTCCCTAATTATCAACAATTAAATCATCTTTCTTCCTGATTTTTTCTCTTCCATTAACGCTTAAATAATCCTCCTTCATGATTTTTTTCTCCTCCATTAACGCATGCAACTTTTTTTTCCTCTCCTAAAATCTCTCCCGCTTAAATAATCTTCCTTCACGATTTTTTTCTCCTCCATTAACGCATGCAACTTTTTTTTTCCTCTCCTAAAATCTCTCCTATTTTTATTTTTTTTTAAAAATCTATTGTTACATATATAAATTTATTTAGTTATTCATACATGTTTATTCTTTTAATGATGATTCATATGAATGATAAATATGATACCATTATATGGGTATTATGGTGATTCATACGATAGATACAGTTTGTATGATTTTAACAGGTGATACATATGATATTAATGGATGATACATATTGTATTATGGCGATTCATATGGTAGATTCAGTTATTTATTTCAATTATTGGGTGATTCATATGATATTAATGAGTGATATATATAGTATTATAGTGATTCATATGGTAGATACAATTATTTATTTCAATTATTGAGCGATTCATATGTTATTAATGGGTGATACATTTTGTTCACACGGTATTTAAAAATGGAGCAGCCATCCCCATCACCAGAGCTCACTGTTCCGGTGAACCAGCGCTGGTCCACTAAAAGACGACCCACTCACCACTGAAATCCCCATGATAGCCTACCAAAAAAATCACCCCACCGACGTCATCAATTATTGGGTGATTCATATGATATTAATGGGTGATACATTTCAAACTTCAAACAAATTTATCACATATATTTCAGATGTATCACATAGTAATCGGTATGAAACTCTTCTCTGGCATTCACTCAATCACAACAGAGGCACAATTTTTGTTGACGAAAGTTCTAATTTCGTCTATAAATTGGAGGAAAAACACTCGGATATTGAAGCTTATGATGTTCAGTTTACTACAAAAGTGATTAGAATCTACTATTTTTCGACTGCAAATTAGGCATAAACGACCTACCAAATCACATATACGATGTACCATGGGACGTGATTTTGATAGACAAACCACATGGGTTTTGAATCCGATTAATTCATTGTATAACTGATCATGCGTGATTTGCTCCACAGAATAAATCCTTAAATAAATATCTTTGTCAGTTTCAAATGTATTAATTTTTTATATGTATCAGCGTATAACATATGTATCACCGTTTCAAAAAATCATGATAAAATGAAATTAGCAAAATAATTGAGATTTTATGTAATATCACTTAAAGATTAGGAATTTATATAAATTACCCATAATAATTTACTATTTATGAAGCCCAAATAATTAGAAAAGAGCTCCAACTTTATTAGTAGTTGAGGCGAGATAAATAAATGAATGAAAATACGCACTTTTTTTTTTTGCAAAAAAAATTTGAATTGAAAGTGCATAATTGAAATACTTTACAACGAGTTGATGAAATGTTCAATTGAAACATAGCTTAGTTCGAGTGTCTAAATAAAATATTCTGACAAATTTAAGGGGATGACTAGTATTATATCTTTATTTAACACATATAATTAAGTTTATTCAACTTTGACACACAATTAGTACTATGTCTGCTTAATCAAATAACAACAACAAATTCTACGTCAACATTATAATTACTTTCTTAATTAAGTTAAGAAGACCGTTATATGATTATACACTTCTTTAGCATTTATACCAAAATACAAATTCAGCATATGCATAATCTTCTCTATATTACAACACATTATTAGAAATTTAAGATGTTTAATTAAGGCTTAATTCGAGTGTCTAAATGACATATTTTAACAAGTTTAAAGAGCCTCAATATGTATCAAGGACTTTTATTTGACATACATAATTAAATACAATACTAATTTATTCAACTTTTGACTTACAATTTAAGAAAAAAATAATTTGAAAAATAATACTCTCTGTTCCATTTTATGTGTCATCATTTTCCTTTTTATTCGTCTAAAAAAGAATGACATCTTTCCCTAGCTCCTTATTTGGTAACTATTTAATGACATAATTCCCATTTTATTCTTAGTGGGTCCTACTTAATAAGAAAAGACAACTAAAAAACAAACAATAAAAGATCTTTAAGAGGGTCATCACTTATTTCTTAAATTTCATGTCCGGTCAAATGGCAACACATAAAATGAAGCGGAGGGAGTAAGTTGATTTCGATCATTATAAATTAACGTTAATGTTCATTTAATCAAAATTTGTACGATAAATTCTTTATGATTTCATTAAAAGTTTTATCTTTTGAGGACTCACATGTTGATGTACTTTCACAAATAGAGCTGCCTTAGATACCAACTTGGCCAAGTTAGAGGATTTGGAATGCTTGCTTAAGGCTCTAGCATTACCTCATGTTTCAAATTTTAACTTTCTTTTTTGTGTGATAGAGGTTGTTCTGGACTAAAGGGTTTCAAGATTGATATACGTAGGTATACATACATCTTTCAAGTTTGATATGACGAAGAAGAATCCTTTAGATAGTATGCACACTTATAATATTTTCGATGAGTAGATGTCCTCACAAGATGAGTTAGCTATTGTGTCATAGGCAACAATATGAGGTTCCATTGTGATGCTGATATAACTTTTAGCAGTTTTAGTATATGCCATGGATATCCACTTATCACCAGTCGAAATGAAGGACATCAACTGCGAGTCACTTTCGCAACGAATGGTTCATGAAAAACTTGAGTAATTATATTTGTCCTTGAATCAAATGCCTCACTTGATACTTCTATTATTCTTTCTCGTAGCAATACTGTTATAATGGTGTAAGAAATTTTGGAAATTTGGACTTTTACCAATTCTATCGTTGGAGATATTGTCTTTAGATTGAACCAAAAAATGTTACCTTTCGTTGGTACTTCCACATTTGTTTCTTCATTTGATTGCTTTGCAATTATGATATTACTCCCCCCACTCCCATTTTTTCATTATGTGTGAGAAAGGAAAAAAATATCTGCTCCTTTAATTGGAGAAAGTGAGAAGTATTAATTTGTTTAATTTTCAGCATAAGTTTTACGAGAAGTCAATAGCATATAGAGGAGACAAGTCAATATTGTATTCAAGCATCATTTAATTTTTGTCTAATTTTGAGGATTACAATAAAGTTACTGTAATGGATGTCCAACAGAATTGTGTGAGTTAAGGATTAAGAGTTCAATATATCCTAGGATTCCAAGAGTTTGTAATTTTGATGTTTGCTTGATTTTGATGAATTAGTTGATAAATCTTACGAGGTAGGTTATGAATTTTTTCTCCCTTAATTAAGGAGGTTTCCACATTACATCGTGTGTTGTTTACTTTATATTCTTCTTATTGTGAGTCCCTTGATTAGATCACCGAATGTTGCAGCTATATAATTGAGAAAGAACCAAAAATTGTAGCTTCAATCCTTGCAGGTGTGGGTCAAAGATTAAAAGAGCCTTTAAATTTTAAAAACTCTAACATAATAATATTCATCATTTTAAAAAACTAAAACCTTTTTAAAACTTGCAATTTAAATATATTTTAATTAATATTTCTGTGACATACATTTAAATATCATTTTGTTAATATTTATATAACGTTTAAAATTTAATACTCATTAATTGATATAAGATACACATGCAAGACTCATATCAAAAGACTAATAAGGAGAAGATAAAAGAAGATCAAGAATTAATTAAAGAAAAAAAGAGTTGATTTGAATTACTATAATAAAAAGAACAAGTAAAAGAAAATTTGAAACAGCCCATCAGCCGTCCATTTATGAAAGTAACTGATTTAACCAATCTTGACTTGGTCAATTTGTCCCAATTAGATAATGGGCCGGTTACTGGTTCTTGAAATTAAAAAAAAAAAAGGTTAAATTCGAATTTTCATGGTTTTTTCGACAAATACATTCAAATTCAATATATACTATATATACACATATATTCAATATATAGTTATAAACTACTTGAAACAATATACATTCAATATATACTAAAAATACTAATTGAAACAATATACATGCAACTAGGGGTGTTCATGGGTCGGTTTGGGTTGGTTATTGGTTAAAATCATAACCAAACCTACTTAGTTGGTTTTTAAATTTCTAAAACCAAATCAAACCAAACAAAAAAATAACCATCGGTTTAGTTCTTGTCGATTTAGTTTGGTTTGGTTCGATTTTTTCGGTTTATAACTTTAGCAAATGATAAAAGTTGAAAATTTAAAAAAACAAATCCAATCTAACATATGAGATGTCAACTGAGTGCTGTATCTCAACCTTGAAACTACGATGTCAACTAAGTGTTATACTTCGGCAAAGCCATGACAACACCATATGAACGCTTCTAAAGAAAATACTTAAAAACTACATTTAACAGAATGATATGATAAACCCCTCAAAATGTGAACACATAAACTTCTTGCTCAACAAGATTAGAAAAGAAAGATAAAATTAGTGATTGTCTACAGTCTAATGAATTTCAACTGTAAATTTCAATCTACAACAAGATATTATTTTCACAATTAGTATCATTTGTCATTGAAAATGCAAAATTCATTTAGAATCTCATAAGGTACTGCCAACTAGATGAAGACATATGACTGAATGCGTTACGACTAAAGTTAAATCATGACTAAAATATAAAATGTAACAAATATTTAGATTGTATTTATGAATAATATATCTATATCGGTTCAGTTTGGTTATTTTGTCGGTTATTTTAGAGTAAAACCAAACCAAATTAGTATTGATTTTTTAAAATTTAAAACTAAATCAAACCAAACCTAACCAAATATCGGGTTTTTTAATCGGTTTGGTTTGGATCGCGGTTCGATTTGGTTAAAAACCAAACTGTGAACACCCCTACATAAAACATATACACGTACAATAAATACTACTTAAAATACTACTATAGAAAATATATACACACATATATATACAATATACACTATTTAAAAATTAAAATACCACTTTAAACAATATATAAATTCAATAAATACTACTTTAGAAAATATACACACACACATATATACAATATATACTATTTAAAAATTAAAATACTACTTTAAATAATATACATACAACATATTTACATTACATATTATACTACTTTACAAAATATACATACAATATCTAGTTATATACTACTTGAAATAATATATGTTCAATATATACTACTTAAAATTCTAATTGAAATAATATACATACAATATATATACGTACAATATATACTACTTAAAATACTACTTTAAGCAATATAAATACAACATATATACATTACATGTTATACTACTTTAGAAAATATATACACATATATACATTTAATATATACTAATTAGAAAATGCACACACACACATATATACTACTTAATATAATAATACTTGAAATCTTGAATATATATTCAAATATTAACATACACTACTTAAAAGATAAACTTATATAGAATTTTTATATGTCAATGCTAGTAGTCTACGTAATATTTGCTAACATTGTATTTGATTGATTGCAAAATGATCCAAAACTTATAATTTACAATATTGACAATTCTACAAATTTTGCATCATTTTTTTAATTCATTCATGTTAATATTAACAGGAATTGCCTGAGGAGTGTCAAAATCAATCGGGCTAAAGTCATGCATTGGACTTGATTGCACTGAGTTCTCCCATGATGCCATAATTTTTTCAAGATTTTGTCCGTTTGCCGACTCCATCTCCATTCTTTAATTTCTCCGTTCTGCTCTAATCCAGCCTCTAAGGCAAATTAGAACATTCATACCATTGCCTCCCAATGAGTGTCGGTTATATCCAAACTGCTGCCGTCCATGACTAAAAATATTCTCTGATGCAACAGTTGACACTGGAACATTCAGTATATCTCTAGCTAATCTTAAAAGTACAGGATATTGTCTTTCATTATTCTTCCACCACTTCAGTGCGTTGATCCTTGTTCTACAATTTTCTATCGGTTGTTTAGGATAATACTTAAGCTCTTTCCGAGAAAGAGTTCTGTGTGCTGAAGGCGGTACCCTATCCCAAACAGTTAAATGTAAAAAGTGATCAGGGTAACTACTATGTACCTGTCTTTTAGAAGATGATGTCTCCTGGAAAGCTTGAGGAACGGGAGTTGGAGTGATATGTGCTATGTCATGACCCGATTTATCAAATCATGATGACGCCTACCATAACCCACCAGCAGACAAGCCAATCCATAGTTCGAAACGGCTAGTAACGGACTACTCAACAATATAAGAAAAAGAATGCAAAATAAATGACATAACGATCAATACATAATAGAATTCCAAAACCTCGTGGTATCAGTATGAGAGCTTCTAAATATATATAAGAGTACAAAAGTGGTCTATCAAGAGAATTACATTGGTACAACTTATCTCTGCTTTTAATATAGAGACTAGTCTATTAAAAGGAGAGAAAAGAGTAACACTGCGAACATTAGGAGTTCACCCTAAGTCTCTGAACCATGGCTGCTCCGCATGATACACAATCAACGACGATAACTCGTACTATGATCTGCAGGCTGCAGAAGTGTAGTATGAGTACTAAATAAATGGTGCTCAGTAGACAACTGCCAACTGAGCTCCAAAGATAGAACATATATATACAATATATAAACAGAATAAAAACTATACCTAAGAGTTCAGAGCTTATATAACAAGTCAATGAGAATAATAAGGGATAACTATATCGTTCAAGTTCAAGAGTCTAACATAACAAGACTAAGGAAGTATCAAGGTGAACTATCCTATTCCAGCCACAGTCATTAGGCATCGATAATATACCATATATTCTAGGCGAATATACGAATGAAGAGTGAAAGAAAGATGTATAGCAATATACAAGGTCAAGAAACAAATATACAATATGAACAAGCGAAAGAAGGGATATACAGTAGTGCCGTAGCTTCATATAGCTAGATACATATATACATACATGTAAACATGAGGTCATCTCAAAGAGTAGTCTAGATCATCATATCCTCATTCTAAGGCCTCATTATGATACTATAAGGATCCAATACTATCATAATCATGGTTTCTAATCCACATGACTAAACATGATATAATCGCGTACAATAATACCATCATGAGATAAAAGAGGCCAAAGAAATACCTCAATCTTGATACTGGATCAATGTCCAACCTGTCATAAGCTAGCCATAATAATAATAATGATAATAACAATATCAATAACAATGCAAATAATCGACTACTCCTGACAACTAAATACCTAGTCGAGCCTATGCGTACCCCCACCGCCCTAGACTCGAAAGGTTCAATCAACACACAATAACACAAGACATATTCTTCACCCATGTTTATGTAACCATCCCATACTGACTGATAGACATAGGTGCATACTAGTGATAGGTGATGCACATGCAGGAATAAATACAAGGTACACAATTAATATCATAACTTATCATAACCGTCAGCATCATGACCATCATCATTCTAATCGACCTCCGGCCTTTTCGGATATCAACGTATCATCATAATATTTCTAACCTTTCCGGGTATTAATATCATTACAATAGCATCCTTCGGCCTTGCCGGGTATCAATATCATCACAGTAGCATCCTCCGACCTTGCCGGGTATCAATATCACATAGTATCCTCCGATCTTGTCAGGTATCAATATCACATTAGTATCCTCTGACCTTGTCGAGTATCAATATCACATTAGTATCCTTCGGCCTTGCCATGTATCAATATCATATTAGTATCCTCCGACCTTACCACGTATCAATGTCACATTAGTATCCTCCAGCCTTTTCGGATATCAATATCACAATATTCATTACATAAAGTATCTATCTAGTCAATACTTCCCAACTACTCGTCATTAGCTAACCAACGCTTATTATAATGAAACCACTAGTTCACTTGTCATCACATGACCTCTAGTTATTAGCCTAAACAGTAGCCTTATTCATGGGGTAGCAACTAACCATTATTTATTAAATAGCCAACATCTAACATCTGGCCAACATTCATCACTAGACAATAATCGCCATTTATCCACTATTCAATATTATCAACTAAACAACATATATTCGTTAACCATTATTAGAAAACACATAACCACTTATAATATAACCATCCTTTATTAACTGACATCATTCATTAAATAACCATCGTTACCCAACTAATCCTCATTTAACTATTTATTAATCAACCGTTTAGCAACTATTTATTGTTATTAGCTACTCATCTCTTATTACCAGCATCACTTATTATCTAGCCTCGTTAATACACAACTCCTCATTTTGACAACTAATCGACATTATAAACTTATTCATCAATATCACTAATCTTCACCTAAGCTAAATCCGACATCATCATTATCCATGTATCAACCATCGATATCTACCATGTTTTAACTAAGCAAGACTCATTAACTAATACATTTAATTCCTAGTCACCAATAGTTTAACCTTTAATTAAGCAGAGCAGTCATAAGATTGTATTTCATCTAGAATCACATAAGTTACCGATACAATAACCATGAAAGTACCAAATCTATGCATGCCATTATCAATATCCAATTAAATAAGTCGTAAACAACATACCGCATCTTCCTCTATCCCATATCGGAGAGATGTGTATGTAAAGCATGTATATGAATCCATAAACTTTAATAGTATCCTTTACAATGATAAACACTTCTCGGATATTCAATCATTATCTTAACATAGCCCTCGGCCTAATAATATATTCAAAATAATCACAACATCATAATCATGGCCTTAGACCCATATACTTATTCGAAACTCATATCGATAATCATATTTATAAGCCATAACATATCTATAATCGTCTCACATATAAAAAGCATCTAACATCTAGGAGGCATAATATCAATAAGCATATCACCTTTATTAGATATCTCATATCTATAGGTCATACATCATGACCAAGATGAAAATCATCTCTATAAGCCCAATAATCATAACTAAGAGAAAAATTATCTCTATATACCAAATATCATAACTAAGAGAAAAATGCATCTCTATGGACCAAATGTCATAACTAAGAGGAAAATGCATCTTTATGTGCCAAATATCACAATTAAGAGAAAAATGCATCTCTATGGGCCACATATCATAATTATGAGGAAAAAGCATCTCTATGGGCCAAATATCATAATTAAGAGGAAAATACATCTCTATGGACCAAATATCATAACTAAGAGGAAAATATATCTCTATGGGCCAAATATCATAATTAAGAGAAAAATGCATCTCTATGGGTCAAATATCATATCTAAGAGGAAATAACATCTCTAAAGGCCCAATATCACATCTAAGGAAAATTAACATCTCTATAGTCCATTAACCATAATCTGATGAAAATCATCACAATTTATCAATTCACCAAGTAAATCTCATAAATAAGGCTCATTAATCACAACTAGACCTAATATCCGCAACTAAGCCCACAATGGCTAACACAAGTCTTGGCCTAAGTGGGCCAGATGATCCTACTACTAATCCTCAATCTCCATATTTAGGTAAACTACTCCCAAAACTAGGCTAAGGTTTTTGGTTCAAATTGTAGATGTCAAGTAAGCCATAAGCAATCCTAAAATAGGAAATTCGTCTAGAAATATGGGCAATTATGTCAATTCTGCCCCAAGATACCATTTCAAGATGATTAGAAATCATACTAACCATGATTCCAACACTTGGACCACATCCTAAATCTAGTATCATAACATTTCCATATTACAAACTAATTCACTCTAGGGAGAAGGCAATAAGATTTTAAAAGGGCTATAAACATACTACCTCACGGGTCCAAAACCCTCATCCAATTTCCCAAACATCAATAATAAATACTAGTTTATTTATTCATAATCAAGCCTAACATTCATATTCACATGCCATACATAACACACATCATCTTTGAAGAAGAGTAGGTAGAAGCCTACCTCAAGGTCGAACGGCAAAACCTCACATCATGAACCACATGCTTGTCTTCACTTTACAATCCCCAAAATATCATCATGCTATCAAAAATATAATCTAATCATCAATACTAGTTTAACGATACTCATATTACACTATTGAGCTTCGGGTCTAAAACCTACACCAATACTCCAGTGGGTTTCATGTATGAAAATCGCATTTTCGAGGTCAACCCAATGCTCATACATCACCAATGAATCATAACCCTCAATTAATGGGTGCAAACAAATCAAATTTGAGGCTAAATCAAACCCTAAGCTAAATTGAAATTTTTGATCAAGAGATGCTGTATCCCCGTGACAACAAAGTTAAAAATTTATTTTTTATCCTCGGAACTCATTCGAAATCCAAAATATATGATCCAAAAGTAAATTTGAGAGTAAACCACATTTCAAAATCATTGGAATCATCAAAACTTTCATCCGAGACCGTTTCGACAAAACGTGAGGACCACACCTATTGTTTCAATTTTCTAACTTTCCGACTAAAAGGTCGAAATAAGCTCGGGTGCATTGAAATCCAAACCAAAGGTATTACTAGATTAAAATCAATATTTTAGATTTGCTGGCAAAGTCGAAATTTGTATCCGAGATCGTTTCACTAAAGTTTTTGCCCGATGGCAATTTGAAATCAACGAAGACTTCAAAATAGAGAATTGACTCTAAAATCAAGTGAACAGCCCGGTAATCGAACCGTCGGTCCCAGCAAGTCATAAATGACTCAGGCAGCTATGGAGAAACTCAAACAGCAGAAATAAGTATAAATATGAAAAATGATTCGAAGGGTCAGTACATGTTGGTACAATATCATCAATTAAATCAACATAATGATTGTATAATACATTCATAAAATTGTTCGCATCACTCGTAGCCATAAACAAAGAAGATCCTTCTTTAGGTTGTATATCTAATACATTATAAATAATAGAAGTAAATTTGGACATAGTATTATATTTCATACATGAATTTATTATAGCACCAATCAAGTAAATAGAAGAAGCGGATAATTTTTTTTTAATTTATTAATCATTGTAGTAATAGCTTCTTTGTAACCTTCTTTATCCTTAAATTCGGTAAGCAAACAAGCAATGTCGGCTAAATAAGTTAAAATATTACAGAACAATTGAAGCACCAAAAAATTCAACTGTAGCTATATAAAATATTTTAAAAAATTTAACAAGATCAACAATCTTAGCTAGTCAGAATCATGTAACATACACTCAGGAAAAGAACCAACAAATTGGTTAAAAGTCATTGTAATATGATCTTTATAAATAAGACAAATTATTAAAAAATTATAAGTAACATTCCATCTAGTATCCATTTCTTCAGGCATTAATATCGGTCTAAGTCTACTTTGTTCACATTTTTTTTAAATTCTACAATTCTAATTTTTCAATGATTTTCTTGAATAAAGCCAACCGTAAGCCTAATCTTTTCAATATAAAGCTCAAAAAATTCAAGACCATCTTTTACGATTAAATTATATATATGACAAACACACCTAACATGAAATATTTGGGGTAACGGTGGAGAAAGTTCAACTTTTAACAAGTCAACCATAGTCTTGTTGTTAGATGCATTATCAAAAGATATACATAATACTTTTTTTTCAATACCATAATATTTTGCAACTTTAGAAATAGATTCAACAATAAATCTTTCAGTTTGTCTACGATCTTCATCATACAAAAATGCTAAAATACGTTTTTACATAACAAAATTACTATCTATCAAATGACAAGTAATTATTAAATAATTATTTTTATTAACAACACATTCAAGATCATAAGTTACACATTCAAGATCATAAGTTAGAGCAACTCTACACGAAATATTTTTTAATAATGCAGATAAATAATAAATATATTGTGCACGGAGTTTAGAAATATAGGACTGACAAGTACTTCTAGGAATACCTTCAAACATAGGATTATAAATAGCTTAAATGTAATGGATAAAAGTTACAAAAGAAGCAAAAGAGAAAGTCAAAGAACCCACAACTATTATTTTGGCTAATTCTTTCTGATCCTTCATTTTATTATAATTCTGAACTAATTGACTGGTTCTTGGGTTCAATCTACTTTGAGTTGGTTCCCTAACAGTCCCATCATCTTTTGCCGCAGCTAGCTCTATTAGGTGTACATTTTTCAAATGTCTCATCATTGCGCCCGTACCCCCATTATTATCCCTGATCTTATGCTCATAGACCATTTGACAAATATTGCATTGGACTTTAGTAGTTTCTTCTACTTTCAAAATTTTTTCACACAATACAAGTTTTTCTACGAGATCTTACAGGGGAACGGGGGAAGATTAACCGATTCAGATCTAATATTAGCATTACCAACTTTGGGTGTATCACCAATAACATCATCATCTACATTTAAATCAACTATATCTACTTCATTCTCTTATTCTATACAATAATTTTTGTGAGCTTCTAAAAATTTCACATTGTTAGCACCTACACCTATTTTATTCTCAAAGGATTCGCTAATTGGTACCAAAGACACACAGGTATATTTAATACTTGAACTACCTCTACCAAAACCAACACCAATTTGCTTTTTTACTACTGTAATACCCCAGGATTTTCAACCTCTAGACCCATTAAAAGATAGATAATTAAGTTCGCTTTCCAATTACACAAGTCTCGCCTTGAACCAATATCGGGAAAAGATGTTATGAAAATTTTTCCTAAGCATCCGTCAGCTGCCAGTGACAATGAATCAGGTGGTAAACTGTTACTAGACGTAATGAGTCATTACGTGGAGTCTTTGTCACAATAGTAAAGACACCAGGTTTCAGTCCAGTGATTACCCTATGACTCGTTACTAGTGATAACCACTCGATAGGAGGGACCCATTGTCACAACAATGAGCAATCCAGAAACCAAGTCTTTGACCATAAATTTACCTAATGAATCATGGTCAGTTGTAAAGAGTCATTAGGATGGGAGTCGTGGTCATAGCATAAAGAGGTTAGAACTCAGGACTTTGGGTCACGACTCAGACCATGATTCGTGATCAGTCATGATGAGTCGTTGGGTGTCTTGACGTTTGTAGCCAGAAATTCCTGCACGATTTTTAAATGGTTTTTTAGTCTTCTACCACTCCTTTAAACCCAAACTCATGCCGTTTAAGCTTCCCCAATAGTAGTATTTAAGCCCAAATTTCCCCAATTTCACCAATGAAATGTAAAACCAATCCAAAGATGAAAAAGACAATTTCTCTCTTCCCCAAAGAGAAACTAGGGTTTTTCAAGTTCTAGCTAAATTCAAAGAAAATTCTCCAAGAGGTTTATTTCAAGGTATGTGAGATTTCATCTATGGGTCCCTTCCACCCATTGAGTCCCAAGAACTCTTAAATTCTCAAGCCAAATTCTTTTCCCCTTTAATTAGGTTTTAGGTCAAATATGATTTTTCGTACTCTTATATGTTTATGTGTATAACCGAATCATGTGTATATGTTTTCCCCAAAGATTAGTGCTTTCCCATGTTCAAAATAATGAATTTCCCTACCATGACAAGGGTTGGAGCTTTGGGATTAAATTGTGAAATTTCTTTATCGTGTTCAGTAAATATGAGTATGTACAGTTGCATCAGACAGAGTTGGTGGGTTATGAGTGCCCGATACCTAGAAAATTCATGTATATATCAGTTACATGTTATGACCCATTCAGATCATACTTATGTTATTAAATTCAGAATGTTATCATGTTGAGCATATATCAGAATCAAATCATGTTAAGCATTTATTAGTACCAGTGTCATTTTAGTTAGGAGTAGTACTTAACACCAAGCAAACACAGGGATGCAGGCTCACCGGTCAGTTGAGGACTAAGACTTTTAGTATAAGTTCCTAAGTTTTAGAACTACACCGCCGCCGTAGATTAGAGGGGTCACCCACTAGTTGAAGATTGATACCTAGTACTTTGGGATGCCAGATTAATAGATCCACTCCAGCCAGTGTTTGTACCCTTGGCAAGGTACTGACGCCCTTCCATTGGGGTTATAGATTGGACCCTGATTAGTTAAAATTGGGGAATACCGATTATTGTTAGCTCTCATAGTTTCTATTTCAATTTCAGTTTATGTTCAGTTCAAGTTTACTTGACCAAGTGTTCAAAAATTAGTTATTCAGTTTATCCAGCATATGTTCATACTTGGTCTTGCATTCAGTTTTCATGCTCCTGCATTTATGTTCAGTTTATGCATATTAGTTAGCTCTCATCTCGCATACTTAGTATATTCAAAGTACTGATCGCATATTTTCCTTTGCACTATATTGTCTTATAATATAGGTTCGGAAGCTCAGTTTTTGGATCGTACCTAGTTCATTTTTGTGCCACTCAGCAGTATTAGTGGTGAGTCCTTATCCATCGAGGACTAATTATTAGTTATTTATTTTCAGTAATTTATTTTTTTAGTTATTCAGAGTTTAGATATTTAGTTTCATTAAGTATTTTAGACAGTATTATCATTGGCTTTATTACTAGTCATCATCAGTTTATTTTAGTTAACTTTCGCCTAGTGCTTGTCACTTTACTTTTTGTATCCTTAGCTTATGCCTAGCCATGGGTTAGATTAGGGTCATTTGTGATTCTAAGCACCATGTTACGACTAGGGGGTAGCCTCGTATCGTGACAAACTTGGTATTAGAACACAAGATTTAAAGTGTCCTAGGGTGTCTGAAAGCCATATAGAGTAGAGTCTTATTCATGAGTGTGAAGTGTGCCACACTTATGGGCGAGAGGATACGAGATGTTTTAGGAAAGTTTCACTTATTTTATTATTCTTATCGTGCGATAAAGTGTGAACTCTAGTTAAGTATCTTTTTTCTCTAACTTAATGCTCTACTTGTTTATAGAGAATGCTTCTCAGAAGGGCTAACAAAAGTAGGAATGGGGATCAGCCAACACCACTACCTATTTTCAAAGACTCTCTGAATGAGTAGGTCTCTCATGCTGAATTCAGGGCTGAAATTACCGCATTAGACTGATCTATGGCTGCTCAGAATAACTAGTAGGTTGTTGCCACAGCCAACCCTACAACGAATACGACAACAACTAGAATCCAAGATTTCGTTCGAATGAATCCTCTGATGTTCTCTTCTAAGTCTAAGGAGGATCTACAGGAGTTTTTAGACAATATTCAGAAGGTGAATAGTATTATGGGTATCACTCCGAGTGAGAGTGCTGACTTAGATTTTACCAATTGCTAGGATTGGCGCATACCTGGGGTTATGCAGTAGAAGGATGACAGGGGTGCCGAAGTAGGGCATGTGGAGTGAGATGAAGTTGCTATCGATTTTCTGGATAGGTTCTTCCCACTTGTATCGAGGGAAACCAAAGTGAAAGAGTTCTTCAATTTAAAGTAGGGTAGTATGAGTATAAGAAGTATTTGCTCAAGTTTACTCAGTTGGGAAGGTATGCTCCGAATATGGTGGCTGATTCTAGGGTTGAATGAGCAAATTTATATTTAGTGTTTCTGAGGATCTAGTTAAGGAGTGTAGGACAGATGTTGATTAAGGAGATGGACCTCTTTAGATTAATGGTTCATGCTCATCAGATTGAGAAAGAGAAGATCAAAGAGAAGAAAAGGGAAAATAAGAGGGCCATGACAAACAATATCACTTTCTCTCAGCAGAGGTCAGATAGTGGGACTCGTTCTCATTTCCAATAGAAATCTTCATTCCCAGCCCCATAATCTGCTAGTTCTCTAGTTGCTAAATTCAAGCAGGATACTCGTGTTAAAGCACCAGGCTCTAAGTCTCAAGGTAGCATGAATAGTGGTCATACCAAGCCAGTTTGCAGGAGATATGGTAAAACCCAAAAAGGTGAGTGCATGTCTGGTAGTGATACTTGTTTCGTGTATGGAAAGTCACGCCACATAAGTAGGGATTGCCTAACGGTTGCGAAGTGGTGTAAGGATTTTCTTCAGTAGGGTTAGGCCTCCTCATCATTCCCAGCAGGTCACCTGACCTAGCAGGGTGCCACTTCTAGTATGACCAGTGGACAATGCCAGAACTAGCTTTATGCCCTTCATATTTGACGAGATTAAGATGGTTCTCCTGATATGGTCACTGGTATGTTACAAGTTTTTCACATTTATGTGTATGTATTATTAGATCCTGGAGCCCCACTTTCCTTCGTGACTCCCTTTATTGTAATGCCCTATACTTTTCCTAGCTTAATTTCGCTCTTAGAATATCAAGGGTTAGCTTAAAAAATGAATAACTTTTGTTACATAAGAAAATTTCTAGATTTAGACCCTCCATCGTGTAGATAATTGAATAAGCTTTCCATTGATACCAATTTCAAATTTATATGATTGTGAATGATTATACATTGGTTTTAAATTATGGTTCATATCCATTATTGCTAATTGCAAGATTATGAGATTTCAAGTGTTTTAAGAAGTTGAATTGCATAACTATTTTCATATTTACATGCCTATTGCAGTAAATTTCAGATTTTGAGATGAATTGTCATTAATTACATTATCAAGCATAAACTTTATGATGTTTTGACATGAGATTGATGCATGGGTTATTATCCCAAGATTTAATACTATTAACTTCATGAACGATATTGCTTTAAGCATCAAATGATCAGTTTATTTTCATATTTTCAGTAAAGATTTGATCTTTGATCCTTATATAAGATTTAGAATCCACTTTACAGATTTATTATAGATTTCAGAAGTCAGAATAGTTTTATTTACAAATTGATTTAGATAAATGCATAATTGGTTTCGTAATAACACTTATGCTAGCTTTTAAAGTGGATTTCCAACAGAATGAGCATACAAATTTAAAAAGGGAGTAGTATTTAGCACCGAACGAAAAGTGTGGGATTATTGTGCCCTATCTTCCAATGAACTACGTAGCCAACCTAGGTACAGATTTAGATTATTCCTAAGTCTATATGGATGACAGATACAGATGTGATCACTTAGATTAGGTTGTACTCCTTGGAAAGAGTATGACACCTCTCCCCATCGTGAGGTTTTCCCTATAGAAAAATAAGATGTTGGACTCTATGTTAGCTCACATGATTTATGTTGGTTAAAAGAACCTCTCTTGCAGAACAATTTTTAATAGAATTTTGCTAATGCTTACAGACTACAAATTTCAGAAAAGAAAAGAATAACAGAACAACTTTTAGAAAACTAAGTGTAAAAGCTCACAACTTTATTCAAATTATGTTTTACAGAAAGATATTAGCTACAATTTTTAATTTTCAGATATAAGAGTGAGTCCTTTCTACACTTAGATAGTATGCTTTAAAGAGAAAATACAAGTACAACTTTTAGAACTAAATGTCATGACTCACTAGATTTATAAAGTATGATTTACTACTCATGAATCATGATTTTCAGCCTTCAGATATTCCAGCTTATATGAGTCATTTATATTTAGCATGCATTCTTTTGTAAATTGATATAAATGTTGAGATAATGGTTTACTTATGAATTTACCCCTATATACTTAGTATATCCTCAAAGTACTTATCCACATATATTTCTATGTGCTACATTGTCTCATAATGTAGGTTCAGGTGCTTAGTTTCAGCAGCGTGAGTGACTTCGAGCATTTCCTGCTACATTCTGTCAGTTGGCGAGTCCTCATAGTTTGGGGACTTAGTCATTCAATTTATTTTTAGTTTAACAGATTAGATAATTCAGTATTTCAGACAGTCCGAGTCAACTGGGAGTTTTTCCTAGTGGCTCTCTAGATATTAGTAGTAGAGGCTTGTCAGACTCCCAGATATGATTCAGATTATTTAGTTTTGATGGTTCAGAATCTCAAGTCTATTATTTTAGATGTTATGATTCATATATTTTCAATTAGCTCAGACATATTTCCGCATTTAGTATGACTTTATACCTATATTTCCGCTATTATTATATTTAGACTTAGTAGAGTGCAGACAAGGTTAGCTTAAGACTACTTATAGTCTTGAGCACCGTGTGAAATCTCAGGACTAGGTTTTGGGGTGTTACATATATGGAAGTAGGTTTTGGCGTCAGTCCCAAAACCATTCTCAGTTTCTACTCCTATTGGTAGTTCTATCATAGCTAGAAGGGTATTCAAAAATTCCCAATCACAGTGTCCCAGAAAGCCACTTTAGTTAATCTTGTAGAGTTAGACATGACCGATTTTGATGTCATCAAGAATAAATATCCCATCCCCATTATTGATGACTTGTTCAACCAACTTTAGGGTTCCAATTATTTCTCTAAGATAGACTTCAGATCTGGCTACCATCAGCTCAGAGTCAGAGAATGTGACATTTCAAAAATAGCCTTTAGAGCTCGATACGATCAATTTGAATTTTTAGTTAAGTATGATCAATTCAAATTTGTAGTTATGTCTTTGGACTAACGAACCCCTGCAACTTTTATGAACTTGATTAACCAAGTGTTCAAGCAATACTTAGACATGTTCATTATATGAATATATGACATCGTTTTCTATTCTCGTAGTGAAGGTGAACATGCAGACCATTTGAGGGTTATTTTGTAGACTCTCCATAATAATCAGTTATTCGCTAAGTTTAATTAGTGTAATTCTGGTAGAAATCAATTGCTTTCCGTGGTCATATCATTTTCAGTAAGGGCATTCCAGGTGATCCTCAAAAGGCCAAAGCAGTAAGAAACTGGCCTAGACCCATCTCTCCACCATAAATCATGAGTTTCTTAGGTTTATCCAGTTACTAAATATGGTTTGTTCAGGGGTTTTCCTCTATTTATTCTCCTATATCCAAACTAACTCATAAGAAAGTCAAATTTCAGTGGTCCAATTCTTGTGAGAAGAGTTTTTAGGAGTTGAAGACTCAACTCACCCCTGCTCTAGTTTTGACTCTACTAAAGGGTTTAGATGGTTTTGCGGTTTATTAATACACTTCCAAAGTTGTCCTTGGTTGTGTCTTAATGCAGTGAGGTAAGGTTACAATCTATGCCTGTAGACAACTTAAACCCCATGAGAAAAATTACCCAACTCATGATCTTGAGTTGGCAGCTGTTGTCTTTGCCTTAAAGATTTGGAGGCATTATCTTTATCTGGTCCATGTTGATGTGTTTACTGATCACAATAGCCTTCCATATGTGTGCAGTCAAAAAGACCTAAATATTCGTCAGATAAGGTGGTTAGAGTTATTGAAGAATTATGATATAAGTGTTTTGTAACACCTAGGTAAGGCCAATATAGTGGATGATTCCCTTAGCAGATAATCTATGGGGAGCATTGCTCATGCTGAAGATGATAAGACAACGTTAGTTTGGGAAGTTCATCACCAGGTTGGGAAATTGGTTTGTTAATTCGGTCGGAGGTAGTGTTTGGGTTCAGAATAGTTCAAAATCTTCTATGGTTATTGAGGTGAAGGAAAACCAATATAGAGATCAAATTTTGCTTAAGTTGAATGAGGCAGTTTAGAATCAGAAAATTGAGGTTTTCTCTCAAGGGGAGATGATTTTCTTCGTTGTCAGGGCAGATTGTCTATTCCAGATGTAGATGATTTGAGGCAGCAAATGTTAGCAAAAACTCACAATTCCCGATATTCTATTCACCCAGGAGACATTAAGATGTACCGTGATTTGCAAAAAGTCTATAAGTGGAATGGCATAAAGAAGGATATTGCAAAATTTATGGCTCAGTGTTCAAATTATCAGCAAGTTAAGGTTGAGCACCAGAGATCGAGTGGTACACTTCAGGAATTCATTATCCCCACTTGTAAGTAGAACTGGTGAATATGGACTTTATATCTAGATTGCCTCGTTCTCGTCATCAGCATAATTCCATTTGGGTTATTATGGACCGAATGACTAAATAAACCCATTTCTTGCCAGTTAATACTTCAGATTCAGCCAAAGATTATGCAAAAATCTACCTCAGGGAATCGGTGAAATTATATAGAGTCCCTTTAATTATCATTTCAGATAGAGGTACCCATTTACCCCTCATTTTTGAAAGGCTTTTCAGAAAGGTCTTGGTACCCAAGTTCATCTTAGTACAACCTTTCACCCATAGACAGATGGCCAAGCAGAGAGGACCATTCAGACTTTAGAGGATATGTTGAGGCCGTGTGTACTTGATTTCAAAGAAAGTTGGTATGACTATTTAACTTTGATTAAGTTCGCGTACAATAACAACTATCACTCCAGTATTCAAATGGCTCTATTTGAGGCTATTTGTGGTAGAAGATGTCGATCTCTTATTGGTTGGTTTGAGGTCGGTGAGGCTGCTTTGATAGGGCTAGATTCAGTGCGTAAGGCAATAAGAATGTTCAACTAATTTGAGAAAGGTTGAAAATGACCCCAAATCATCAGAAATCCTATGTAGATGTGAGGAGAAGGGAGCTTGAGTTTGAGGTTGATGATTTTTTTTACTTGAAAATTTTTCCCATGGAAGGGGTGAAGAGGTTTGGTAAGAAAGTAAAACTCAGTTCCTTCTATGTGGGTCCCGATAAAATTTTGAGTCGATATGGCAAGGTAGCCTACGCGTTGGAGTTGCATGAAGAGTTAGCTTTGGTGCATCCAATTTTCCATGTCTCCTTGTTAATGAAATGTATTGATGACCCGACATCCATAGTGAAATGCTCCATATATTTCTAAACATAGACCAACTTAACATAGACGAAAGCATTTAAACTCGAGATAGATATTTGAGCTTAAAGTTAAAGGTAAGTGTTAAGTTAAGTAGAGGGATCAACATTTTGGAAAAAAAAGAGAAAATAAGTGAGGTGCTTGCTTTACTTCATTAAGCTAGTAGGTGACTAGTAGGTGCATCACCTGCTTATACTATTGGACTGAATTGAGGCCTATATTATTGGACACATTAAAGGCCCAAATTAAGTAAAAGAAAAAGAAAAAGATGAGCATCCCAACACCTAATCCATTTAAGGCCCAATATGGTATGATCCAGTTAGAAATAAACTAAATAGGTGCATCACCTACTTGGATTTTTTTGAGCAGCTTAAATAGCCAAGTAGGTGCATCACCTACTTGGACTAATTTTGACCAATATGTGGCCGAAAATGAGCAAAAAAGAGATGGTCAAGTGGAGGGGTTTATAAGGTCCAATTAGTTTATTTTCTCTTCATTCTTACTTGTAAAAAGTCAAATTATAATTAGCTCACTCTCTCTTTTCTCTCAAGCCTAAATCAACTGACTCTTTTCTCTCCTAGGGTTCTTGAAGAAACCCTCCTTATTTCCAGCCAAGGTAAGTGAAAATAACTATGGATTATCTTCAATCTTATCACGGGAAGTTATGGAAATCAAGTTATTGTTTTGTTTGAAGTATAGGACAAACCTTTTTGCCAAGCTTGGCGGTCCACTTCTCTTTAATATCCAAGATATTTTTCAATAGTATTTGGTTCAACTTGAAGGGAAACTTAGAGTCTTAATGGAGTATACTTTAAAAAAGTAAATTTTAGAAATAAAGGTAAGGTTACTATCCCGATTTACCCCTCTTTTTGTATAGGCCTTGATGGAGGATTTTATATATGTTGTTGTTAAGAACTCACAGGATGGTGATCGAAAGCCGTCAGTTTAATATCTTATATTGTGTTGAAGGATTTTGGGACTGTTTAGGTAATGTCTATAGGTTTTGTTGTTCGAGGCAGTGGGTGACCTTATAGAATAGTTAAGTGGAGCTGTATTAAAGTATAGAAGGAGGGTGTGGTGATACACCAAGTGTTTGAGGGGCTGAATAGTCTTACTGCTCATCAAGTGTTTACCTACTGTTTTATAAGGGTTACATTGTGATTTGTTGCTAATATTAGCTCCATTATGTGCTTATATTATAGATTAAAATCTTAAAGGAAAGAAGGCTAATTCATTGTAATAATTAGGTTGCACAACGAGGTATGTAAGTCTATTCTAGTTCATATTCTTTGGCATGATGTCTTATACTCGTGTACCAAGAAAGTTAGCTTCGCAGATAATCTTTCATGGTAAAGGATACATTGTGATTGTGTACAAATTCCACTGTAGTTAATCGACCTTTTATTTACTGCCCATGGTATACAAGTGTGTCAAAGTGTCACATGTTTCTCTTACATGAGTCAATACAATCCAATATTATATAAGTTAAGAGTGTCCCATGCTGGATATACAGTTTATGCAAAAACTGCTTTAATTGTCTAATTGATCATTTACTTCTTTTTGCTACACATGTTCCTTTTTAATATCATTCCTATCGTGTTTAGGTATAAGGTGACCTTATAGAGTCCTTAAATATTAAATATATAGTTTATATGTCCTTACGTGGGATACACCTTTGTTCCTAATTAGAATCTGCCCACGTGCCTCAATAGTACCCATTCTCACATACCCTTCTATTTGTATAACCTATTAAGTATTTATTGTATAGTCCAAACCTCTTTAGTTGAGGAGTTACATGTCTCTATTTGGTATGCACAAATTCCCCCATTTGAAACATCTAAATTTCTACACTTGAATCTGCCATAATTGCTATATGCTATGTAAGATCACTGGAATCTGCCACAACCCATATATGCTATGCAATGTCACTTGCTCACTAGATATACACCTTACCAACTCATTTGTTGCATGTATTCATCTCCTCATATTTCACATGTCTTTTTGTCTCATTAGTGAATGTGTTTATGCCCAGTGAGGTTCATGGTGTCATATAAGTTCTAAAGTATTACTACATTGATGTTACAGTTATTTGCTCTATCATTGTTCTTGTCTCGATCACATGTCTTATTCTATTGGTCCATATCTCTAAAGCTCAATAATGTTATTATCACAAAATAACAATCTCAAAGGCTAAATAAACTAAGTAACACAATTTGAATTGCACGGGTGGCAGCTCAGGGGCATAAGCCTAGCATGGTCCGATCCCGATACCTTTATATGTGGGTGGCAGCTCAAGGGCAAAAGCCTAGCATGGGCCGAACCTAATGTTTATATGGGTGGTAGCTCAGGAGCGTAATCCTATCATGGACCTATCCTAATTTGTCTACTAACCATTGATTAACTGGTCATTTGTAATATCTTATAAAGTGTAACACTCCGTATTTTTGTGCTAGAATTCTAACCATTGTTCTTACATGTATAAGCCCTAATACAAATGATTCCCATGTGAAAATAAGTTTCATGATAATTCTCCTAGTGTGTGAAGTGTCTAGTGGGTGAAGAACGTTCATAGAAATCACTTAGAGCCAAGTTGAGCTAAGAACCTTAAATTCGTCCAAAGTTTGGTGTTCGATTCTACAAAGGTCAACTTTAAAAGTGTATAAATTTTGATGTATGTAGAATTTTTTTGGCTCAAGATCCACCAAATTGTAGATAATTGAATTAGCTTTCCAACGAAACCAATTTTGCCTTAATTCGTTACCCGAGCAAAAGGTTATGCCTATTTTCGTGAGAAGTAGTAAGGGTGTGCGATGGGCAATGCACCGCCCAACAAAACTCAGGCGATGGGAAATGCAACGCAAAGCCAAGCTAGGGCTATTGACTAGGCGACGCTTAAGTCTTTTCCAAGTGCCAAAAACACTTCGTTTTGACTTATATCAAGGGTGTTGATGTCATTTCATACCCCTAAATTGCCCCTAATCACTCCAAATCGTTATAAGGGGTTTTTAAACATATTATTTACAATACCTAAGCCCCAAATCAGTCAAGTTATGATCCAAAGCTCTCTTCCATTCCCAAGAACCAGATTCAAGTGCTTTTTACAAGAAATCAAGGAATTCAAGCTTAAAGGTCCAATCTTTTCACAATTTCGTCGTCATTAAGGTATGTGGTGTTTATGAACAAGGATACCATTTCATTCTTATGCTCAAAACATGATCTTTATTTAAGATTTCATATTTTGTAAATTAGGATTCATACCCAATTATCATTGTTTAAAGATTATGATGTTACAAGTGACTTAAATGTTGAATTGCATATCTATTTTCACATCTTTATTTGTGTGATATGACTTTACAGATTTTCAATTAAGTTTTTAAGCTTGATATTGTGAGTTTTATTTCATTACTTTGGATATTTTTAAAGTATTTCAAGAAGTATATCAAGCATGATGCTTTACTATGAGCTTGTATGAGTTTAAAGCATGGGTTTTTATGCCCTAAGTCTAAGTATTGATATTTCAATAAGATTATGATTTTTAGCCCTTTTTATAAGTTGTTTACCAAGATTTAAGAAAGAAAGTTGATCTTTTGATCCTAAGCTAAGCTAAGGAATCCACATTGTTTATCCAGTTTGAGATTTAAAGAAAGAGAAGCATAATTGGTTTTAATTACAAACCATTGTGCTATTTTAAGGTGGATTTTCTAAAGTTCTAAGCGATAAGTATGGGAGTAGTATTTAGCACCGAGTTGTGTATGATTCCAAAGGTCTCATGCCACAAAACTACATGCCACCATAGGTTTATGATTTACCCATAGTGGGCTAAGATAGTGATCACTTAAGTTAAGGTTCTATTCTGATGGCAAGGGTAGAATAGCTCTCCCCAACGTGGGTAAGACGTTGGACTCCATGACAGCTCATATGGTTTATGTCGGTTAGAAGTACCTCCTAAAGCCCTAAGTCTTAAATCAAAATGTCAGAATAGTTTTGAGAAAACTAAGTGTAAAGGCTCATAAATTTACTCAGACATTGTTTTACTTAAGATTAAAGTTATCAGATTTCATATTTAAGTTTTAAGATTGATAAAAAAGTTACCCCTTTTCACTTAGGCTATATGATTTGAAGGATAGAGCAAGAGTACAGTTTATTAGAACTAAATGTGGTGGCTCACTAGAATTTCTTTACGCCTTATTACTCGTGTCATATGATTTGTCAGTTTTTATTATTCAAGCCAAGGTGAGTCACTCACATTTAACATGCAGTTTTGAAAGTTGATTTGAATTATTGCATTATTGTTTTACTTATGCATTCACCCCAAATGCTCAGTACATTCCAAAAGTACTGATCCACATATACGTGTATATGCTATATTATCTCATAATGTAGGTATCAATTGTAGCACACATATCATAATCAGATAGCTTGCAGCTTCCAGTCAGCAGGTGATGATTTCTTTTGATTCAAGGACTCGCGTCAACTTTAATTTATGTAGTATCTTGTTTTCATTATTCAACCGTATTAATTTGGGATAGTTGGGGGTCATGTCCCAACAACCTACAGTCAATACTAGTAGAGGCTTCATAGACAGTCAGTAGAGTTAATGTATTAGATTCCTATCTTGTTTTATATAATCAGAGTTGTAATTGTTTCAATATTGTTTTGTATTATGTTTAGCAAAGATTTATCTTCTGCACTATTCTTTCAGACTTATTTATTTTATTCAGTTGCTTATGAGTTATGCCAGTATATGGGTTAGCTTGGGATCACTTGTGGTCCTAAGCACCGTGTGACGACTAGGGGATAGTCTTGGGTCATTACATAAAGTTACTAATGCAAAGAATAGTAAATCAAAGCAAATGATGTAATGTACATGATTCCACAAGTATATCATTATCTATACAGTTGTACCTAGTTTCACTTGAGCTCTTATTTTACATATGGTTACTTTATACCTTACATATTTAGAACATTCTTTCATACAGAAGTCTCTCCCATCGAACACTGTGTTTTATGTCGCAGGTACATATATTCCAACTAATAGATCTCTCTAAAAGGAGCACATTTTACTCAACGGTTGTTGGTGATAGCTCTAGGTTGATTTGGGGCCTTGCCGTGCCTTTAGCATGTATTTGATATTGTATTATATTTAAGGGTAAAGCGAGGTATTGTCCCGATATAAACTAGTGTTGTCTATCTCTTACAAGATTTGTAGACTATTATTAAAGTAAAGTGTGGTGGTGTTTTATTCTCTAGTAATCAAGGCCCCAACGACCAATTCATGTATATCTATTAGGGGCCTATCTATGTTGAACTTTTGTCAAGGAGTCTTACCTATACTTGGTAGAGCCTCATAATTATTACGGTTACATGCATAGTAATCCCAAGGCATAAGTTGGTTCTCTCGATCCCTTAGGGCATCAGGTGCCTGTCCGTCTCAACAGGATTAGAGGCATGACACGTAGTCCCTTTATAAAGGGTTAGCGTGGAAAATAACCTTTCTTATGAAGAGGTCCCTGTTGAGATCCTTGATTGTCAAATTCGTAGGTTGAGGAATATAAAAGTTATCTTAGTGAAGGTTCTGTGGAGGAATCAATCAGTTGAGGGAGCTATTTGGGAAGTAGAGGCAAATATGGGAGCCAAGTACTCCTATTTTTTCCCTTCGGATCCAGCTCCAGCCTGAGGTAAAAGTTTCCTTAATTGATTAGTTCTTTCATTTCTATCCCAGGCAATACAGCTACATGTTCATGTCATAACATGTATTCATGAGTTCAGTTCAGTCCATACACCAGTCTCTGATTCAAGTGTTAACTCATGGTTCAACTCATAAGTGTTTAGTGCAAAATCTCAGTTTTTCCCCTAATATTTCAGCTGAGTCAGTTTCATTCGGGAATGAATGATCCCAAGGGGGAGATATTGTAATACCCCAAAACTTTCAAGATCTATACCTATCAAAATATATTCAATTATGTTAGCTTTCCAATGACACAAGTGTCGCCTTGAACCGATATCGTGATAAAAAGTTATGAAATTTTTTCCTAAGAGTCTGTCAACTGTCATTGACAACGACTTAGGTGATGACCCGTTACTAGATGTAACGAGTCATTACGTGGAGTCTTTGTCACAACACTAAGGAACCCCAGGTTTTATTCTAGTGATGGTGACCTTACCCTACGACTCGTTACCAATGACAACGGGTCGATAGGATGGACTCCTTGTCACAACAGTGAGTAATCTAGAAACTAAGTCTTTGACCACGACTTTACCTAATGACTCGTGGTCAGTCGTAATGAGTCATTAGGAGGGGAATCGTGTTCATAGCAGAAAGGGGTCAGAACTCAAGATTTTAGGTCACGACTCAAACCACGACCCGTGACCAGTCATAACGATCATTGGGTGAGTCGTGATGATTGTTGCGAGAAATTCCTGCACAATTTTTAAAAGGGGTTTTAAGTCTTTTTCCACTCTTGTAAACCCAAACTCACGTCGTTTAAGCTTCTCCAAGAATAGTATTTAAGCCCAATTTTTTGCAATTTTACCAATAAAATGTAAAACCAATCCAAAGATAGAAAAAGGGCGATTTCTCTCTTTCCCAAAGAGCAACTAGGGTTCTTTAAGTTCAAGATAAATTCTTAGAAAATTCTCTAAGAGGTTTATTTCCAAGTATGTGGGATTTCATCAATTGGTCCCTTCTACCCATTGAGCCCCAAGAACTCTTTAATTCTCAAGCCAAATTCCTTTCTCCTTAAATTGGGTTTCAGGTTAAATATGAGTTTTCGTTCTCTCGTCAGTCTATGTGTATAATCAAAGTATGTGTATATGTTTTCCCTAAAGATTAGTTCTTTCCCATGGTTAAAATTATTAATTTTCCTACCATGACAAGTTGTGGAGCTTTGGGCTTAAACTGTGAAATTTCCTTATCATGTTCAATAAATGCTAGCATGTATAGTTGCATTAAACAGAGTTGGTAGGTTATAAACACCCAATACCTAGAAAATCTATGCATATGTCAGTTACATGTTATGAGCCATTCAGATCATGCTTATGTTGTTAAATTCATAATGTTATCATGTTAAGCATATATCAGAATCAAATCATGTTGAGCATTTATTAGTACCGGTGTCATTTCAGTTGGGAGTAGTACTTAGCACCACGCGAATGCAGGGATGAAGGTTCACCTGCCAGTTGAGGATTGAGACCTTTAGTAAGAGTTCCTAAGTTCTAGAACTACGTCGCCTCCGTAGGTTCAGAGGGGTCACCCGCCAGTTGAGGACTGACACCCTAGTCCTTTGGGATGACAGATTAGTGGATCTACGCTAGTCAGTGTTGGTACCCTTGGCAAGGTACTGACACCCTTAAATCTGGGGTTACAAGTCTGACCTCGATTAGCTCAAAATTGGGGCATATCGGTTATTGTTAGATCCCACATCCCCAGTTTAGTTTCAGTTTATGTTCAGTTCAGGTTTGCTTGATCAAGTGTTCAGAAATTAGTTATTCAGTTTATCCAGCATATGTTCATACTTGGTCTTGCATTCAGTTTTCATGCTCGTTATTCATGTTCAGTTTATGCATATTAGTTAGCTCTCATCTCGCATACTCAGTACATTTAAAGTACTGATAACATACTTTCCTTTGCGCTATATTGTCTTATAATATAGGTTCGGGCGCTTAGTTTTCGAATCGCACCTAGTTCGTTCATGTGCCACTCAACAACAGTTGTGGTGAGTCCATATCCATCGAGGACTAGTTATCAGTTGTTTATTTTCAGTAATTCATTTATTTCAGTTAGTTAGAGTTAGTTGGAGGCTTGTCCCATCAACTCATCAAGTTTACAGGCTTTCTGACAGAAGTTTAGACATTCAGTTTCATTAAGTATTCCAGACAGTATTATCACTGACTTTATTACTATTCATTATTAGTTTATTTCAGTTAGTTTCCGCCCAATGCTTGTCACTTTACTTTCAGTATTCATAGCTTATGCTTGGCCATGAGTTAGCTTGGGATCATTCGTCATTCTAAGCATTGTGTTACGCCTAGGGGATAGCCTCGGGTCGTGAGAACTACCACTATCACTTTCAGGACGAAAATTTCTAATACTTTGACCGACTTTTCTTAATTTATCCATACTATAAATTAAACTAATAAATATTCAAAAAATACAAAAATAATAAAAATAAATTTTCAAAAAATTATACACTATAAAAATTAAAAGTAAGAGATGAAACGACTATATCAAATTTTTGAAGTATCCAAAAGTTGAGATTTTAGAAAACTTTCACTTGATATTTGTAATTGAAAAATAATAATAAGATTGAGCACTTTAGGAGATAAATAGAAATATTGAGAGAGATTGATAGTGAGATTGTGAGTTGTGTGAAAAAATGGTGCAAAATACCATGTATTTTTTATAGCAATTTTTTTTTTTAATAATTAGCCAAAGCTGATTTTTGCCCCAACGATAAAAAATTAGCCCAGTTGACATGGGGCCCAACATAATTTTTTTTAATAACAGGTGCTGATCCAGTTCGGGCAACCAGTGGGCCTGATTCGGTTTCTCAATTGAGCCGGTTCACCGGGCTACTTGAACCAAACGGCCCAGTCCAGTACCGTGGCCCATGAGACAGGTCGAGCAGTCGATGCCAGGCCAGACCGACCGATGTCCTCAATGGGTCAGTCTAACTGGGCCTAACCCGCCTGGATCGGTCCACATGACTAGTGGTCCCCTACCCATACACATAGATCCACCTCTAGATGACATTGATCGTGTTTACATCTTTTGTCTACAAAAATGACCCGTTTAAAAATTTCCTTTTATTTAACTTGGTAGGTGGATAACATAGACAAAATGAATTAATTAGTTCGATATCTTATGCACTTGATGGTTAATGCATATTAGGTTCGACTTTTAAAGCCACAAACTGTTTTTAAAATATTAGGTATCCGTACTGCCATGTTATTTTCTGGTGAATAGCTTCTTTTGCGTTTCTCACATTTTTTAGCATTTCATAAAAATATTGTTATTTACTTGACAAGGACTTCATACTCATCTTGAATAGGAATATTCCATGAGTAATTTAAGAAAAATTGGTATCTCTACCTAGTAATTAATGAAATGAGAAAGAATATCGGTTCAAATTTCAAATAGGGTAAAAGTAATGATTTCCTCCATTTACGGTTACTTGTCATATTTGAATTTAAAACGTTTATTAAGAAAATATAATGAAATGACATGGTTATTAATTTTACCACACTACCTTATTAATTATTGCTAAGGTAAACATGAAACAAAGTAATTATCTTTTCTTGATGTGTTTAAAAGTAACAAGTAAAAGTGTAAATCTATTTTTTTAAATCGTGAACAAGTAACGTGAGCAGATGGAGTAAACGACTTCGTTTCCACAGCTACTCTAATTTTGGTGGACAAAATTACCCGCTACTTATGTTAGGTATACCCATTTTCCAGAAAATTACACTTTATATGTTATGATAAAAACATAAGTATCATTTTTGTACGAATATATCAATCATTTAGTATAAAGAAACAAATTAAACGTGGATGATGGTTCACATAAATTAGAGCAAAACAATTATAATCTTTGTCTTATAAATAGAAGAAGTTAGCAAGAAGGATATACAAATAATCATCAAAACAAATTAGCATCCCTAAAGATGAAGACCATATTACTCTTTCTTTCCCTTGCAATAATCCTTCCCTTGTCAGCCTTGGCAACTTGCGCCACCACTGACACTCCCACCAACCAACTATTGATACATGTACGCGATACTGATGGTAATCCCCTCAACAAAAGCAGTACCGATAACTCCGGCCTACCTCACTATGGACGGTACAGGCGTAGGTCTTGCTAATCTTGATGATCAACAACAAAACACTTCATGTCCTACATCAGTAGTAGAATCTAGAGACGTTGGTATCGCGGTTTATTTTACACCTAAGAATCCAGAATATCAACAGATTGCGGAGTCCACTCCGGTAAACATCCATTTCTATTTTGATTATCCTTTGTGTTCGAACCTAACTGTGTGGAAGGTTGACAACCTTGTACCACCATTATTGCCACCACTTCCAAACACCATAAGCACAGGTGCAGAGTTGGGAAATCCCAACGATTTGAGCAGTTGGTTCCAAATTTGGCCTGACGAACGTGGTAACTATCAGCTAGTGTTCTGTTTCGAAGGCCCTAGTTATTGCCAAAGCATTGGCGTAGTCCCCCAAAGTGGATATCATCGTTTGCTTCTTTCAGAGAACCCAATGCCCTTTCGGTTCAAACTGGATCATATGATTGGAATGGCAGCAGAAGCATGATCTCGTCATATTATCCCTACATCTACTACTCTATGTAATGTATAATAATAATGCATGCAGGGACTTTGTCCCATTGCATGGATGTAAAACTTAATAATAATGTAATTATGGGGGTCTATGTGCCCCTTAAATATATATTGTTACTCCTATCACCCCATTCTTCTTTATGATTTTCGCAAAATAATATGGTACACCTAATTTAAAATGAAATGAGTAATATCTCCTTAAGCGATAGAAGAAACACAACATATAGTTAATCAACGAAAATATTTACTTCTTGAAAACTAAAAATATTGCAATGAAATGAGTACAACGGATCCTATTTGGGATTGTGACATGCTTTAGTACTTTGATAGTCTACTGAAAACAATTTCTCTATCTTGTTTCTCTATCTTCATAGGGATAAACATCCTGTACCCCCTAAATAACTAGAAAAGAGCTCCAACTTTATTAAGAGTTGAGGCGAGATAAATAAATGAATGAAAATGCACACAATTGTTTTTTCTTCAAAATTTGAATTGGAAGTGTCTAATTGAAATACTTTATAAGGAGTTGATGAAATGTTCGATTAAAACATAGCTTAATTCAAGTGTCTAAATAAAATATTCTGATAAGTTCAAGGGCTGACTATGTATTAAAATTTAAAGGAGCTCTGTTTCTATCCTGAACTATACACGAAATTGCTGAGACACATCCGAACTTTAGGACGGTCCTATTGCCCCCTAAAGTTTGGGTGTGTCTCAACAATTTCGTGTATAGTTTAGGGTGAAAACATTGCATTTTCTCAAATTTAAATCTTTATTTAACACACATAATTAAGTACAATACTACTTATTCAACTTTGACACACAATTAGTACTATATCTACTTAATCAAATAACAACAAATTCTACATCAACATTATAATTACCTTCTTAATTAAGCTTAAAGAAGGCCATTTATAGGATTATACGCAATTTCTTTAGCATTTGTACCAAAATACAAATTCAGCATGTGCATAGTTTTCTTTATATTATAATACTTTATTAGAAATTGGGGTGTTTAACTGAGCGCTTAATTTGAGTGTCGAAATGAAATATATTAACACGTTTAAATGCCTGAATATGTACCAAGCCTTTTGTGAAATAGAAGGATTGCAGCTTGATAGCTTGCAATCAAGGAGAAGAAGAAGATAGTGAGAAGCTGAATTTTCATTATTCTCACTTGAAGCTTATAGTTATAAGTCTATTTATAGACTTAAGTTAAGATGAAATAAGAATGAGTTAAGAAGTGAATCATGTATACAGCTCATTGACAACTTATTGTAACTAACTAATCATTATCTAACAACCTCTACAACTGACTCAGCTAGCGGCTAACTAACTAACTAACTATTCCTATCAGTATTACACATCAATGGAACAAGTAATCGTGTATGTAGTAGTCAAAACACTCCCCCTCAAGCTGAAGGGTGCAGAATGTTTAGCATACCAAGCTTGCTAAGTAAATGAGTATGTTGAGCAAGACTCAGGCTCTTTGTAAGCAGGTCAACAAGTTGATCACTAGAATGAACATATAGGGCTTTAATCAAGCCATCTTTGATTTTGTAACTGATGAAATGACAGTCAATCTCAATGTGTTTAGTTCTCTCATGAAACACAGGGTTGTTGACCTATTGGATGGTTGAATTACTGTCACTAAAATCTGAAATGGGAAGGGTGATAGGAGTTGAGTTCCTAAAACAATCCAACCAACCAAGTGAGTTCTGCAACTGCTGAAGCCATGCTTCTGTACCCAGCTTCAGCAGAACTCTTAGAAACAGTGTGTTGCTTCTTGGACTTTCATGATATGAATGATTCACCAAAGTGAATGTCATAACCAGTAATTGATTTTCTAGTATTTGGAGAAGCAACCCAATCTGAGTCACACCATTAAGTTAGAGTATTAGCAGGCCCAGCTTTTAACCATACACCTTGACCAATAGAACCTTTATGGTATCTGACCACCCTAGTAGCTACTTTCCAGTGAGACTTCTTGGGGTGTTGCATGAATTGAGGTAGCTTGATCATATTTAGTTGAGGTGAGCTTGGAATTATACTCTAAAGGAGTAATAGCAGGTTTAGAACCACTAAGACCTGTGTCAGCAATCAACTCAAGAATGTACTTCCTTTGGTTCAAGATGATCTCTGATGCAACTTGATTTTGATGGCATTGATCAATGATGCACTGCTTTTAGTGATTAGAAAATCATCAATATAAACAAGCACTATAACAGTATCATTACCTTGATTTATAGTGAATAGGGAATAATTATGTGCACTCTGGGTAAAACCAGCATTAAGTAAGGCATGAGTGAGCTTCAGATTCCATTGCCCGGAGGCCTGCTTAAGACCATATAAGGATTTGATCAACTTACACACCTTGTGCTCCCCTTGTATTCTAAATCCCTTTGGTATTTCCATGTATAGATCCTTATCAAGATCTCCTTGTAAGAATATATTATACATATCTATTTGGTGAAGATTCCAACCCTTAGATACAACTATTGCAATCAAACTTCTGATTGTAACCATCTTAACCACTGGTGAATATGTTTTAGGATAATCTAATACCTTATGTTGAATATATCCTTTGGCCACTAACCTTGCTTTAAAACTCTCCGCTTCACTATTTGTAAGATATTTGATTTTGTATACCTACTTAGAACCAACAATATTGTTTCCTTTTAATAGATCAACAATGATCCAGATATTGTTGGCTTCCAAGGCTTGAATTTCACACTTCATGGCTTCCACCCATATTTCATCTTGTACAACTTGTTTAAAATGCTGAGGCTCAGTCAAATTGGAGAACTTGGTTAAGTAGCACTGATAAGCAGGACTCAGATTCTTGTCAGAGAAGTTGTTGGCCAATGGATGCTTGCATCTCTGGTTCCTGGAAGTATCAATATAATCATGCATCCATACTGGTGGTCTACTTGGCCTTGATGGTCTATTGGAGGAAGGTTGAGGCAGGAAAGGTTTATCTTGACAGGGATCTTTATGATTTGTGTCAGGTAAAGCTACACCAGGCAATGCAACATCAATAATGCCATCCTCCTCATTTGCAGCATTTTTAGTAACACTCTCAGTATCATCTGTGGGGATCAAGAAGTCAATGATAAATTCATCAGATGAGTAAGCTTGTGTATTTTGTGCTGGTGAGAAAGCAAAAGAAAATGTATCTTCATGAAACACAACATCCCTACTGACTAATAGTCTCTTTGAGGTGAAATCCAGCTGCAAATATCCCTTCTGAGACTCTGAATATCCTATCAATACTGCAGGTTTGGCCCTTTCTGTGAATTTGTCACCTCTTAGTAGGATAGTCACATAGCATAAGCATCCAAATACCCTGAGATGAAACAACTTAGGATCCTTGGAAAACATTAACTGAAACGGGCTCTTACCATTCAGAACATAAGAAGGTAACGTGTTCATTATATATACTGCAGCATTTACACACAGTCCCCAATATTTAATGGCAAGTGAGACTGAAACTTGAGTGCTCTGGCTATGTTTAATATGTTTCTGTGCTTCCTCTCCATAACTTTATTCTGTTGAGAAGTGTGAGGATAGCTGGTCTGATGTAGAATGCCTAGGGACTGGAATAATGTTTTACATTGAATGATGATAAATTCAGTTTCATTACCAGATCTGATGGTTTTCACCACTAATCCAAACTGAGTTTTAATCATGGAAATTAATGTTTTAATGGCCACTATGGCCTCAGAATTTAACTGCAACAAGTGCATCCAAGTGTATCTACTATGGTCATCTACCATAGTCAAGAAATAGTATTTGTTGTCAAAAGTAGAAGTTTTATATGGACCCCATAAATCCATATGTATAAGTTCAAAATAAGTGGAGCATCTAGTAGAACTTGTAGGAAATGACAATCTTGTCTGTTTAGCTAGGGGACACACAGTATATTTATTCAACATATTTACATCACTAGGATTCTTCAGAATATCTAAACATTTGAAAACCTGAGAAGCAGGGTGTCCAAGTCTTTGGTGCCATAAGCTGCAATTGGAAGTTAAGACTTCTGCAATGAATTTGCAGGTTTTTGATCCTGACTGATTAGTATCTCCTGTCCAACCATTTTTAAGAATATATAGTCCACCCTCTTGTCTACTAATCCCCTTCACCTTGCCATTGAAGAGGTCCTAAAAGATACAAAAATCAGGATAAAAATATACAAAGCATGAAAGTTCCTTGGTTTATCATAGCAACAAACAACAAATTGAGTTTGAAGTCTGGAACAAGTGAAACATCTTTGATCACATCATCTGTAAAAATGTAGGCTTCTCCAGTATATGAGATTGTCACTTCATCACCTGTTGGGAGGTGCAACTTGTCCAAATGTTTGGAGTCTAATCTGATACTACTTTTGATTAAGTGTCTATGTGCAGACACATGGTGTGTAGCACCTGATCTACAATCCAACTGTCAGGACATGCTTTGGACAAGAAACAAGTAGTAATACCTGTCATATTTACTTATTTCATATCTTTGGTATCTTTTCTCAACATGGTCATAATCTAAGTGTACTCCTTCCTCAGTGAATGTGTGAGGCTTGGCTAGTGGTGCATGAGTCACTTTATGACTAGAACTAGCAACATCAACCTGTCCAGCTACCATAGTTGGAGCCTGAGAAAACTTGTTACAAATGTTGACAAAGTTGTTACCGCCATTGTTTGTTGAAAAGCTGTTACTGTAGTGTTCTGTGATCTAAAGTTAGAGTTGTAGCCTTGTTTCTTCTTGTTCTTCTAGTCATTTGGATAACCTACTTACTTATGACAAGTTTCCTTGGTATGACCTAAGAGATGGCAGTAATCACACTTTCTACCTTTATAGTTAGTGTTGCTCTATCCAAAACCATAATTTCGATTCACTTGCATAACAAGTGGTTCTGATCTGTCATTCTCAGTCATCATACAAGATGAATATTAGATTTATCTTCTATAAGCATAGCATAAACTTGATTAAGAGTAGGAGTCACTCCTTTGAGCAATATCTGTCTTCTAGCTTGATCATAATACTCATTTAGACCACTTAAAAACTGTAAAAGTCTAAGTTGACCATATGATCTGAGTATTCTCTAGACGTAGGGCAATCACAACTAGGATTTGGCACTAGTACATCATACTCACCCTATAAACTCTTCAATTTGGTAAAATAAACTGAGATTGAATCTGTACCTTGAGAGTGAATATTAATTTCACAATGCAATGGGTATATACACATACGATTCACCTTGTTATATCTCTCCTTCAAATCTTCCCAAACTGCACAAGTATTCGTGGCATAAACAATTCCAAATAACAGACTTTCACTCACAGTGTTCATGATCCAGGAAAGCACAATTGCATTACATGTTTCCCACTGCTCATAAATCTCCCCTCTATACGACTCCTTGCTGTAGGTTCCAGTGATAAATCCAAACTTTCTCTTCCCTAAGAGAGCAATACGCATCAATCGACTCCATAAACTATAATTTTCTGAACCAGTTAACTTAATTGAAACAAGTACAACATTGGAACTATCAGATGAACCAATGAAAAGTGGATTACTTTGATCAATTTTAGGTTCCACGATTGATAGGATGTAACTGCAATATAGATCTAAATCGTGAAGAAAAAGAAAGTGAAAATAGAGATAAAAAATATACTGGAACAAAGATCTCAAATTGTGCAGAGAACTTAGTGAAATGTGATAAAAAAACACACTGAGCTCGTGGCTCTGATACCATGTGAAATAGAAGGATTGCAGCTTGATAACTTTCAATCAAGGGGAGGAAGAAGATAGACAAAAGCTGAATTTTCATTATTCGCACTTGAAGCTTACAGTTATAAGTCTATTTATAGATTTGAGTTAAGATGAGCTAAGAATAAGCTAAGAAGTGAATCATGTATACAACTCATTGTAACTAACTAATCATTATCTAACAACCTTTAACAACCTCTACAGCTGACTCAGCTATCGACTAACTAACTAACTATTCCTATCAGTATAACACATCAATGGAACAGATAATCGTGTATGTGCAGTGTACGTAGTAGTCAAAATACCTTTATTTAACATACAAAATTAAATACAATTAATACTACTTTATTATTCAACTTCTGACTCACAACTAGTAGTTTCCACTTAATGAAGTTTAACAACAAAAAATTCTACATCAACCTTATTATATTCTGTAATTAAGCTTAAAGAAGGCCATTATAGGATTATATACAACTTGTCTATTATAGCAAAATTTGAATCAAAAGTGTCTAACTGAAATACTTTATTAGGAGTTGAGGTGCTCAATTGGAACAAGGCTTAATTCGAATATTTAAATGAAATATTGTGATAAATTTAAGGAACTGGTTATACGTTAAACATTTATTTAACTTACATAATTAAGTACAATACTACTTAATTCAACTTTGACTCACAACTAGTAGAAATTAATTATACATCAACATTATAATTACCTTCTTAATTATTTAAGGTCATTATAGGATTATACACTTCTTTAGCATTTGTACCAAAATACAACTTGATCAACATGTGCATAATCTTCTCTATATTACAACACTGTTACAAATTGAGGTGTTTAATTAAGGACTTAGTTCGAGTCTCTAAAAATATCGTAACAAGTTTAAATAACCTCAATATGTACCAAAGTTTATTTGACATACATAATTAAATACAATACTACTTTATTCAACTTTTGACTTACAATTTAAGAAGAAAAAAATAATTTGAAAAACAATAAGTTGTTTTCGATTATTATAAATTAACGTCAATGTTTGTTTAATCAGAATTTATTCTATAAATTATTTATGCTTGGATACTTTCACATTTGTTTCTTCATTTCGTTGCTTTGCAATTATGATGTTATTCCCTCACTCCCATTTTTTTTATTACAACATAGGTTTTACGAGAAGTCAATATCATATAGAGGAGCCAAAAATTTCTAACACTTTCATCAACTTTTCTTAATTTATGCATATTATAAATTAAACTAACAAATATTCAAAAAATACAAAAATAATAAAAATAAATATTCAACAAATAATATATTAATTAAAAATTAAAAGTAAAAGATGAAACGATAATACCAAATTTTTGAAGTATCTTAAAGTTGAGATTTTAGAAAACTTTCACTTGATATTTGTAATTGCAAAATAATAAAATAAAATCGAACACTTTAGGAGATAATTAGAAATATTGAGAGAGATTGAGAGAGAGATGTGATTTGTGTGGAAAAATAGTGCAAAATACCATGTATTTATAGCATTTTTTTTTTTTAAATAATTAGCCAAAGCTGATTTAGGCCCAAACGGTAAAAAATTAGCCCAATTGACTTAGTGCCCAACATAATTTTTTTTTCTAAAAATTACACAAATACACAACTTATGTTTTCAGTATTACAAAAACTCCAATTCCCTCAATATATTACAAAAATCTCAACATATACACAGAATGCTATGTATATGTAGGATATGTTATGTATATTAATAGGGAGAGAGAGTAAAGTAATTAAAAAAGTGGGAGAGAGTAATTACTTCTAAAAGAGTTGGTATTTATGTTATTTATATATATTTTTTAATAATCGGGCCTGTCACACCCCTTTTTTAACCAAAAAAGATTATTGGGAAGTTCGAAAGAGTTTTTATTATTAAGTGACAAAAAATGAAATTTTCGTTTCGAAAATAATCTTTTACAATTAAATTCTGAGTCGCCACTTGACATAAATTGGGTGTGCCAAGTCACCTTTCGAAATACTTTTTCAAAACGGTTTGACTGTAAAACTGATCCATGAGCAGAGATTCTGGCTAAGAAATTCTGTTGTCCGAGTGGAAGGTGTTAGGAACCCCTCAGTCCCATGGTTCGACCGCAGTCGCTCTATAGAGTATATCTGCTAGCATGAACGCTATAAATGTATAAACCAACAAACACATAAACACTAAATAAATAATTAAACAAACAAAACCAAATTTAGTCTTCAGTCCAATTTATTACAGACCCAAAATAAAAAAGTACTGAAATATAAACCTCGCTAACCTACACTAGTCCTAAACTACGCTCCAATGCTTTACTCGATGCGTCGGGTCTTGATCGCAAGTCTCCTTTGCGTACATGATACTTCGGGACATTTCCCAGATAAATCAATACAAGTTGCTTGAAACTAAGTTGCTTCCTTAGGTCGATTGCATTTACGACCTCATTCGGCTAGCGGCGCCTTGAAGAGTTTTCGCAAATAAGCCTCTCTCATTTTTTTTCTCAGCTCACCATTGTCTTATGGTGTTTGTGAGGGTTTTTCACCAATGAGACTCTCTTATTTTCATTTCTCTTAACTCACCATCTTCTTACAGTGCCCGTGATAGTTTCACCGATAAAACTCTCTCATTTTTATCTCTCTCAACTTATCATCGTCTTACGGTGCCCGTGAGGGTTTTCACCAATAAGACTCTCATTTTATTTCTCTCCTGATTCCTTATGTTGAGGAAGATGAGTAGTTTCCAAAATGCATTATCATATACATTGCATGTTAATCCTTATCATTCTCACAGATTGATCTGAAGGTCTTTCTTTGGTTGTAAGTCGACTTTTGGATAAGGTTAGAAAGAAAGGACGACATGAGGCCCAGGCGACACTTGAAGTAGATGGGACTTACAACTTTTAAAATCGACTCAAACAACAAAAATTAACTCATGCCTCAGTTTCTTTTGATTGGGTAACTCTAAATTGTTTATTTGGTTGGACCGAGCCCAAAGTAAGGCAGCCTACGCATCTCACCCCCTAGAAAGAAGAATCAGGTCACACGTAGTTCCAACAACTTATTCTTTTGCTTGATTCTGACTTCTTCTTTTGTCTCTATTTTTTATTTAATGAACTCTTTTTCTCTTTGAGACCTTTTATGCATTTATTTTTCTTGACACTCATCTCTTATCTTTCTTTCTGACACTTTTTTTTCTCTTTTTTTAAAACTTTTCTGATTCTATTCTTTTGTTCGACATTTTTCTTTTGAACTTTTTTGACTCTATCTTGATTCCAAAAAAAGGGTATGAAAGAAAATAGGACTAAATCTCAAATAGTTTAAGCAAAAATGACACAATGTTTGGGTGACTGAATAAAACGTCTTCGTCATATCAATCCTTGAAAATGCAAGTACATATCATGGAATATGAAATGAAAGATGAAGATCATTTGTGACACTTTAACAATGAATCAAAACAAATACTCATTCATTTTTATCAATTTCAATTCCGCCCCAAACAGCCAATTTTAATTTTCAAACGAGATACCATTTTACCATACAATCCATAATCAAGGGACCCAACCATGAATTAAAACAAACCACTATTCATCATCAACAAGGATCAAGCAACGCATAACACTCAATTCAATGCATCAAATATGATAAATGATAAAATAAAAAAAGTGAAGAAGTAGAATTGGACCTCAACCGATCGCCGAAGAACCTCAAATTAGACCCAACAACGAAATCAGTCTAACTTCGATATACCCTTTTGCTCGATTTTCACCAACTCAGACCAAAAATCACAAAATAAAGAGAAATCCCACACTCGATGTCAGACTCCAAGATACTGTTTTGCTCATTTCCGATGGATACTGCCGAGAAACCAGAATGGGGGTTGGGTTTTGGGGTTTTATGATGGGAATCGCCGGAATCAGCATTCACAATGGTGGAAAGAGAAGTGGGTCACGTTTTGGGTGGATTTTTTAGCAAGGATGACCAATTTTATCCAGTGGAGCGACGGGAAGGGTCGAGTTTGGTTGGCAGAGGTCACCGATTTCGACGATTACCGCCGAAAACAAACTAAATCCGCTGCTCTCTCCCGATCTCTTTCTGTTCTACAAACTAAATCCGCTGCAATCTCCCGATCTCTTTCTATTCTTCTCCCTGATTTTCTCCCTATTTCTTTTTCGATTCTTTTCTGATTTTCCCCTGTTTTGCCCTCAATTTCTCTATTTTCTCTACTCTAATGGTAAGTGTGTGTGCATTTGTAGGTGTGTATGTCAGGTCTGTGTATGTATGTTAATGAAAATTTTCTTTTTCTGATGTGTAGTGTACGTGTCTCTGATCTTTAATGGAAATTGTGTGTGTGCCTTTTCTTCACTTTTTCCGTATGCGAGTGTCGCTGGTGTGCATTTGTATATTGCTCTGTGTGTGTATCGAGTGATGTGTAAATTATGCATATTATAAATTAAACTAACAAATATTTAAAAAATATAAAAATAATAATAGAATTATTCAACAAATAGTATACTAATTTAAAATTAAAAGTAAGAGATGAAACGACAATATCAAAATTTTGAAGTATCCAAACGTTGAGATTTTTGAAAACTTTCACTTGATATTTGTAATTGCAAAATAATAAAATAAAATCAAGCACTTTAGGAGATAATTAGAAATATTGAGAGAAATTGAGAGTGAGATTGTGAGTTGTGTGAAGAAATAGTGCAAAATACCATGTATTTATAGTAATTTAAAAAAAAAAAACAACATTCAACCAAAGCTGATTTTGGCCCCAAAGGTAAAAAATTAGCCCAGTTGACTTAGGGCCCAACATAATTTTTTCTAATAATCGGGCCGATCTAATTCGGACAACCGGTGGGCCTGATCCGATTTCTCAACAGAGCCGGTTCACTGGCCTACTTGAACGAAATGGCCCAGCCTAGTACCGTTATGGGGTGTCAAGCGGGTCGGTTTGACCCGGCCCGGTAAGCCCTAGGACTTTAGGGTCCTGGGTCCCGGGCCGGTTATTTTTTAAAATGGGCACGGCTAACCCGGCCCGAACCAAGCCCGGTCCAGGCCCGTCGGTTAACCGGCCCGGCCCGAATAAATTAAAAAAAAGAAGAAGATATTTTGACTTTTGGGCCAAACTAGCCGTTGGCCCAACGGCTATATAGCCGTTTTTGGGTCCAAACGGCTAGTTTGGGCCCATTTATTAAAAAAAAAAAAATTTAAAAATATTTTTTAATACAAAAAAAAAATCTATAAATATCCTACAACTTCAAATCATTTTTTACACAATTTTTCACTCTCTCAAATCTCAATTCTCAATTCTCAAATATTCAATATATTTAATTTCTTAAAGTGTTCACATTAATTTTTTAATTTTTCGTTTACAAAGTACGAGCGGAAGTTTCTAAAGTCGCAATCTTCGGATACTTCCAAAATTTGGTATTGTCATTCCATCTCTTACGTTTAATTTTTACTTATTGTATTAATTGTTTAATATTTAATTTTATTATATTTGTGTATTTTGAATATTTTTAGTTTAATTTAATTTATATTATGGATAAATTAAGAAACCTCGCTACTAAAGGTGTTAAAATTTTTTGTCCCGGAAGCGGTAGTGGTAGTAAAAAGCTAATTACTAGCGGTAGAGGTAGTTCAAGTAGTAGATATACCCGTGTGCCTTCGCCTCCGGTACCGCTTGGTACACCTTTTGAGGAAGAAATAGGTGTAGGTGCTCACGATATAAATTATGTAGAATCTCAAAAAAATTAAGGTATAGAATAAGAAAATGAAGTAGATGCGATTAATTTAGACGAAGATAATGAAAATATTGCTGAGACACCCGCAGTAGGAGATGCTAACGTTAGATCTGAATCAGTTAATCTCCCTTCCCATCCTCCCAGTGCCCCAAAACCTCGTAAAAGAATTAGTATTGCATGACAATTTTTTGAACGTATATCATATTTTGAGGTACAATGCAATATTTGTCAACAAATATATAAGCATAGAAGTGGAGGCAAGCAAGGGGGTACGGGTGCGTTAATGAGACATGTAGCTGAAGATCACAAAAGAGAGTTAAATATTGCAAAAGGTGGTGGGGATGTTGGTGGGTCAACGCAAACTAGAATGGACCCAGCAACCGGTCACGTAGCGAAGAAGTATAATAAATTGAGGGACAAGGAAGAAATAGCTAAAATGGTAGCTGTGGGTTGTTTGCCTTTTAGTTTTCCTTCTTCTGATGCCTTTATTCGTTATATACAAGCAATTTATAATCCTATGTTTAACGGTATTCCTAGAACTAATTGTTGGTCTGATATTTTTAGACTCTATTCACAATATTATTTTTATTTATCAACATTGTTAAAAAATATTCAATGTAGATTGTCCCTAACTTCTGATCTTGGTCGTGCTGTAAATAAAAATGATTATTTAACCGTTACTTGTCATTGGATGGATAGTAATTTCGTGATACAAAAACGTATTCTTGCTTTTTTATATGATGAAGATCGTAAACATACTGGACAATTTATTGCTGATTCTATTGTTAAAATTGCCGGATATTATGGTATCGAAAATAAAATTTTATGTATTTCTTTTGATAGTGCTTCTAACAACAAGACTGCTATAACAAAAATAAAATCTACGCTATCTCTGCCCTTGCCTGAAATTTTTCATATTAAGTGTGCATGTCATATATATAATTTAATTGTAAGAGATGGTCTTGAGTTTTTTGAGCTTTATATTGAAAAAATTCGTCTTGCCGTTGGTTTTATTCAAGGAAATAATCGTAGATCGAGAATTAGAGAATTTAAAGTTAAATGTCACGAAAATGGACTTACACTGATTTTGATGCCTGAGGAAATTGATACTAGATGGAATTCTACGTATGAATTTTTAAAAATTTGTTATAAATATAGAATTCCTATTACACTAGCTTTTAACCAACATTGCGGTTCATTTGCTGATTCTGTTGATTGCATGCTACATAATTCTGATTGGGTTGTAATTAATGATCTTGTTAAGTTTTTAGAAAAATTTTATGTAGCTACGATTGAATTTTCCGGTGCTTATTATCCTACTGTTTGTAATATTTTGGCATATATAGCCGATATTTCTGGTTTGCTCAAAGAATATAAAAATAAAGAAGGTTATAAAGAAGCTGTTGGCGCCATGTTTACGAAATTTAAAAAGTATTTTTTCCCGATTCACCCTATTTACTTGGTTGGTGCTATGCTAAATCCGTGCATGAAATATAATAATATGTGTCACTTTAGTACTGTTATTTATACTAACGTAGAAATAAATACTAACCATGATTTTGAACAAGTACAACCTGATTTGGGGACGGCTACAGCTGATGTAAAGGAATACATAGAAAAATTATATAATCACTATGCTGATTTATTTGATTTAGCCGAACCTACAACTATCACTCCAACTGTCGCTCCTTATCCTCCCGAGGAGCCATCATCTTCTAAAAGGCCGGTACATAGTGGTTTTTCTGATTCGTTTTATGATTTAAATTGTTGGAACAGTGTTGATGAGAGAACTTACACATCAACTTATCGGGAAGAGCTGAAATATTATCTTCGGACGGCACTAGAGGATCGCAGGCGACGGATCAACACGTTGTATTGGTGGAGGAGTAATGAAACACAATATCCTGTGCTTTCAAGATTAGCTAGAGATATCTTGAATATTCCAATGTCAACCGTTGCGTCAGAGAGCGCCTTTAGTCAGGGACGACAGCAGCTTGGAGACAACCGACACTCATTGGGAAGCAATGCAATGAATGTTCTAGTTTGCCTTAGAGATTGGATTGGAGCAGAAAGAAGAAACCAAGGAATGGAACCGGAGCCGAGCGACGAGCTGAAACTTGAAGAAATTATGACTTCATGGAAGAACTTAGCAGAATCAAGTCCAATGCATGGTTTTGCCCCCGTTGACTTCGACTATCCTATGCAAGTTCCCATTAATATTAACATGAATGAGTTGGAAAAAATGATGCATAATTTATAGATTTTTCATTCATGTAAATTATAAATTTTGGATCATTTTGCAATCAATAAAATTTCCCAAATTCATTCACTCCTTAATCCTTGCTTTTTATTTTTTTTCATTTAACGATTTAAAATTTTAAATTGAATTTCTAATTTTCTACTTTAAATTAAAAACTTACTTCTAATATATTATTAATTTACTATCAAATATTATTAATTTATTATATTAAGTAGCATATGTTTTGTATATTTGTGCATATATCTTCTATAGAAGTATATATTTAATGTATACATGTGTATATGTTTTATAAATTAGTATATAACTATATCTATATATATTGTAATGTATATATATTATAGTATATTTCATTTAAAGTATTACATATACATAGAATAGAGTGTATATATGTGAATAGATCTTCTATAGACGTGTATGTTTAACGTATACATGTGTATATATTTTATAAATTAGTATATAACTATACAAATATATATTGCAATGTATACATATTGTAGTATATCTCATTTAAAGTATTACATATACATAGAATAGAGTGTATATATGTGAATAGATCTTCTATAGACGTGTATATTTAACATATACATGTGTATATGTTTCATAAATTAGTATATAACTATACAAATATATATTGTAATGTATATATATTATAGTATATTTCATTTAAAGTATTACATATACATAGAATAGAGTGTATATATGTGAATGGATCTTCTATAGACGTGTATATTTAACGTATACATGTGTATATATTTTATAAATTAGTATATAACTATACAAATATATATTGTAATGTTTATATATTATAGTATATTTCATTTAAAGTATTACATATACATAGATTAGAGTGTATATATGTGAATAGATCTTCTATAGACGTGTATATTTAACATATACATGTGTATATATATATATATATATATATATATATATATATATATATATATATATATTGTAGTATATTTTATTTAAACTTTAAAGTTTAAAGTAGTAAATATATATTTGGATGGTGTGTATGTATGTGTAATTGTGTATATGTGTATATATTTTTTAAATTCTAATGTAGTATATACTATATATATAGTGTATATATATTGTTTAACGTATTTACAATATATATTGGTGGGTATATATAATGTATATTGAAAAAAAGTTTTTTTTTTTTATATTTGTGACCGGGTTTGACCGGTTTTTTAAATGGGTTTGACCGGGTTTAGGTGGGTTTGACCGGGTTGGGTTAAGTGGGCTGGGTTAGGGTGATTTTTGATTTTTTTACTGTTGGCCCGGCCCGAACCAGCCCACTTAGACCCCAACCCGGCCCTCAACCCGGTTAAATAACACGGGCCGATTCCGGGTTGGCCCGACCCGGCCCACTGACAGCTCTAGGTACCGTGGGCCCAGGTGATCGATTGAGCATCCGGTGCCGATGGGTCAGTCTAACTGGGTCGAACCGGCCTGGACCGACCAACATGACTGGTGGTCCCCCACCCATACACATAGATCCACCTTTGGATGACATTGATCGCGTTTACATTCTTTGTCTACAAAAATGGCACGTTTTAAAGTTCCCTTTTATTTAATTTGTTAGGTGGATAACATAGAGATAACTAATTAGTTAGTTCGATGTCTTATGCATTTGATGGTTAATGCATATAAGGTTCGACGTACAAAACCACAAACTGTTTTTATAATATTAGCTCTCCATACTGCGACAAAGACTTCATACTCATCTTGAATGGGAATATTCCATGAGTAATTTAACAAAAATTGGTATGGTGACCTAGTAATCAATGAAATGAGTAAAAGAATATGGGTTAAAATTTCAAATAGGGTAAAAATTATGATTTTCTCCATTTACTTTTACTTGTCATATTTGAATTTGGAACGTTTGTTAAGAAATCATAATGTATTGACATGGTTATTAATTTTACCACACTACCTTATTAATTAATGCTAAGGTAAAACATGAAATAAAGTAATTGTCTTTTTTTGATGTGTTAAAAGTAACAAGTAAAAGTGAAAATCTATTTTTTAAAATAGTGAACAAGTAACGTGAACAGATGGAGTAAACGACTCCGTCTCAACAGCTACTCTAATTTTGGTGGACAAAATTACCCGCTACCTGTGTTAGGTATACCCATTTTCTGAAAAATTATACTTTATATGTTATGATATGAACATATCATTTTTGTACGAATATATCAATCATTTAGTATAAAGAAACAAATTAAACGTGAATGATGGTTCACATAAACTAGAGCAAAATAATTAATCTTGTCTATCTATAAATAGAAGAGGTTAGCAAGAAGGATATACAAATAATCATCAAAACAAATTAAAGTCCCTAAAGATGAAGACCATATTAATATTACTCTTTCTCTCCCTTGCAATAATCCTTCCCTTGTCAGCCTTGGCAACTTGCGCCACCACCGACGCTCCCAACAACCAAGCATGGATAGCTGTACGCGATACTAATGGCAAACCCCTCAACGCAAGCAATAGGTACTGGATACGTCCGGCCTACACCACTATGGACACTGGAGGCTCACGTCTTGCTAATCTTGATGATCAACAACAAACCACTACTTGTCCTAAATCAGTAGTACTATCGAACCTTCCTACAGACGATGGTATCGCGGTTTATTTTACACCTAAGAATCCTAATAAATATCAATTGATTTTGGCGTCCTCTCCTTTAAACATCCATTTCTATTTTGATTCTCCTTTGTGTTCTAACTTTACTGTGTGGAAGGTTGACAACCTTGTACCACCATTATTGCCACCACTTCCAAACACCATAAGCACAGGTGCAAAGTTGGGAAATCCCAACGATTTGAGCAGTTGGTTCCAAATTTGGCCTCGCAAAGGTGGTAACTATAAGCTAGTGTTCTATCCCGAAGGCACTACTTTTTGCAGCAACGTTGGCTTCATCCCCCAAAGTCATCGTTTGGTTCTCTCAGAGGACCCAATGCCCTTTGTGTTCAAACTGGATGATAAATATGGAGTGGCAGCCGATGCATGATCTCATGTTATGCCTAGATCATCTACTCTATGTAATGTATAATAATAATAATGCATGCAGGGACTTTGTCCCATTGCATGGATGTAAAACTTAATAATAAGGCCTTAGTCATCTACCACCTATTAAACTTGTTTCTAAATTTTACTTGACCCCTTAACTGTCTTTTGTACCTCTTGAACACTTTAACCTCTGTGAATTTGGATCATTTGAACATTTTTTGGACAATCAAATAAAAATATAAAACTTGTTCAATATACTTGCTGACAATTTAACAAATCAAATATTGACATGTGTCATGTGAGTTCAAAAAAATAATTTAAAATGTATTACATAATTAAAAAAAAAATTATATTTAAATTAAAAAAGAAAAAACCATTTGTAACTCATTTTTCAGCCTTTTTCTTTATAGACAAAGCCCGTCGGAGCACAAAGCTGGCCACCACCTCCTTCCCCTTTTTTCTTCTTTATACACAACAAAGAACGGTCCACATTAAGATAATAGCAAAACAAAATGGTACACCTAATTTAAAATGAAATGAGTATATCTCCTTAACCGATAGAAGAAACACAACATATAGTTAATCAACAAAAACATTTAACCTTGAAAACTATAAATATCGCAACGAAGTGAGTAATAGTAAAAAATTCAAGATAAAATTAATTATCTTTTTTATTTTACTTTTAGGAATAGTCGTTCTTGAAAACTACAAATATTGCAATTATGACATGTAAATAATGTAGACACCTAATTTTGTCCCTATTGAAGACCTAAGTTACACATTTTTATCCCTGTCTTACCACGTGCCCTCACCCGTATGATTATATCCCATACAAATACAAAAAATAATAAACCCACTAACAAACCTAGTCCCCAATTATTCTTTTGTAACAAAATTAACCACTCCTCCTATCAATTTTGGACAACACATCACTACCCCATGCCCCATACCCTACCCCACCTACCCTACCCCAATACCCACCCATGTGACCCCACCTACACTCGCACTCACTCACCTCAGAATTTCAATTTCACCAACATATATACAATCACCGAGATACACAACAAAAGGAGGAGGACATAGGATCACTCATCTTCAACCCTGCAAAATTGTCATATACACATTCATCAATGAAAAAAGCTTCACCGGAATACGTGCAACAGTAGCAGCTAATGATGCCAGAGTCCGGTGAACTCAACAACCAGCCACCTCTCTCCCTCTCTCTACTATCTCTCTCTCTCCAAAACATTAAAAAAAGAAGCGGCGCCGCCTCCCCCATCGGCGACAACAGCGTCGGTGCCAGCGACTCTCCTGCTCTCGTCCTCCTCTTCCTCCGCTCAAACGCCGACCAGCCAGGGACGATGCCGCCTCAAAAGGCCAGCACGGGCTGCTCCTCCAGCCGCCGCTCAGATCCGGCCTCCTCCGTCATCCAACGCCTTCTCCAACGACCATCACAATCGACCCGACCCGACCTCTCTCCGGCGACGGCACCGTTACGACCTGAACTCTCTCCGGTGAATTCGAATCTCACCAAAAATAGTGAAGCTGGTGTCCAATCAATGACACCCAACCCGTTTTCCATCGATTCCAAAGAAATTCGAGTTGGTTCCGATGAGATTTCGCGTATGGGTCTTCTCGATTTTTCACAATTTCAGTATCGGTTCTTTTTATATTTCTTATTTCTTAAGGTTTTAAATCCATCCGAGTTTGCTATTCCTCGATATCGAGTTGGTTTGGTTCATGCAAGGTTAATTGGAAATCGATGGTTTGGGGTTTCGAATTTAAGATCTTGGGTTGTTTTTTGATTTCTATTCGGGTTTGTGGTTCATTCATTGTGAGGCTTTTCATTGTTTTCCAATCTGTCCGGTTGAATTCGATATCGAGTTTAGAGTTGTTGATTATCAGGGTTCAAATCGAGAGTTTTGGATCCGACTTTGTCTTTTGATCACATATTTTGGCATAATAAAAGCTTCAATCGAGGTCCAACTCTACACTTTCTCTTATCTATTTTATTATTTGGGATGTTTTGTGTTTTGATTTGGATGTTCGTGTGTGGTTTGGTCTTCGTTGGTGATGAATAACTGTTTGTATTGATTGGTTGTTGATTTCACTGGTTACGATTGTGTGTGATGTAAATGATGGATATTGAGTTTATAGTGATCGTGGATTGTTGGAATAGTAATCGTGATTGTAGAAATTTTGTGTTAAAATAGAATTGGGGGGTGGGAATTAAAAATTGCTAAAATGAATGTTGATTAATTTTGATGCATGGATAATGTTAAACACGATAGAATTGTGATATGTTGAACTTGGATCGGCAAATGTAGGCCGGGTAGTCAAATTTAGAAATAATGATTTGTTGGAGTGTTTGAATATATGCATGGATGGTACTTTCTACTTTATTGCACGAAAAGTTTAAATTGTACTCATTTGGCCGGGGAATGCCCCAAAGGATTTGTATTGATTTATCCGGGGAATGCCCCGAAGTACCTTGTACTTGGAAGATGTTCGTGGTGAAGGCCCGAGGCGTCGGGTGAAGCGGTAGAGCGTAGCATAGGATTAGTCTAGGGTAGAATAGATTTATATTTTCGCATTATTTATTTTTGGACTGTATAATTGGACTGGACTTTACATTTTGGATTGTTTTATTTTGATTGTTTTACGTGCTTTTTGTGGGGTTTGTACATTTCGTAATGCCAAAATAGTTGATATACTCTACCAAGCGACCGTGGTTGAACCATAGGACGAGGGGTGCCTAACACCTTCCCCTCGGTCAACAGAATTCCTTAGCCGGAATCTTTGTTCGCAGACCAGTTTAAAGAGTCAAATGATTTTGAAAAGGATTTTCTAATGGTGACTTGGCACACCAGATTATGCCAAGTGGCGACTCTGAGTTTTGATTGTTAAAAATAATTCTTTTTCGAAATAAATTTTCATCTTTTGTCACATTAATAATTAAAACCCTTTCGAACTTTAATAAACAAAAATTGTTAGGAGTACGTAAAAGAGGTCTGATTCATGTACAACATGATACGTAGGCAACCTACTTTTGGGTTCAATCTAATCATTTTGTTTCGTTGTTTTTCATTATTTTTCCTCTTTTAAAGAAAAACAAAAGCCATAAAGAATGATAAAATAAAGGTAGATAACGAGAGAAAAGAAAAAAAACAGAGATGGATACGAAAAAGAAAATATAATAATAATAATAAGTGTAGATAAAAAAATAGTGTAGACAAAAATCAGGATGATGTTAAAATGACCTCGCTACACTCAAAAGCTGGTAGAAATGAACATGAATTTAGGACAATTTTACCAATGTGATTCCCATGTTTGGTGTGTGCCCTAATCCTAACGGACGTCGTCTTTGATGAGCATGCTCTTTCAGATAATAGTGGTAGGTTTGCAGCACTCTGGCTAGTCACCCATACTTCACTAGATCCAAAGAAAAACTCGTCATGGCTAGCAGAGAGATTGAAAATTCGCTCATTGACCCGGATCAGGATCATAGGGAAGAGAGTTCTGAACACAATGATGAGGTAGTAAGGCTAAGGCAACAATTGATAGATTTACACCGGGCATGGGCCAGTGGAATGCCTCCTCCTCCGCTCCTTGAAGGTCTTGGGAACATCTCTAACTGCGCACCGCTCTCTCAGGCACAATTCTCTGCTCCTACTGAGTCACCTGAGCACGTGCTAGGATTCACTCCGTGACATTATTATCCTGGCAGTTTTGGTGTGCCCTTGGCAGCTCCCCAATCAATACCAGCTGCTCAACCAGCGGCACCGATCACACTGATATTCGTGGCTCCGCCACCATATAAAACTCCCATATATGCTGTGCGTCCCACAATGAGGCTTCCTAGGTCTGCCAGTGAGCCAGTACTGAAAGTTCTAGATAGTCAGTATTATGCCCCTGAGCCTACTTTGCAAATGAATGAACCGTATGGGTACACTCAGCCGCCTGTATTTCTATTTGATACAGAGAAACCTGTCGCAGCAGAGGAACAGGATATCATAGCCCGGAAATTGAAAAGTTTAGAACAAGCTATGGGGAATTTGCAAGGAATCGGAGATTATAGGAGTGTTTCCTATAAAGATCTTTGCATGTTCCCAGACATCAACCTTCCCCCCGGTTTTAAGATGCCTAATTTCGAGAAGTATGCAATACACGGTGATCCCGTTGCACACTTGAGACGTTATTGCAACCAATTAAGGGCTGCAGGAGGAAAGGAAGAACTGCTCATGGCCTTCTTTGGCGAGAGTCTTTCTGATCTGGCCTCAGAATGGTTTATCGATTGAGATATCGATAAATGGAACAGCTGGAATGATTTGGCTTCTGAATTCGTTCAATATTTTCAGTACAACATCGACCTGATTTCGGACGAAAAATCCTTGGTCAACATGAAGAAGAAGAGCACCGAAGGTTTTAGGGAATACGCGATAAGGTGGCGTGAATAGGCCGCCAGGGTAAAGCCTCCAATGAAAGAAAGTAAGTTGGTAGAAGTTTTCATTCAGGCGCAGGATGAGACCTATTTTTAGCATTTACTTCCGACAATGGTAAAGTCTTTTATGGAAGTCCTCAAAATAGGGGAGATGATAGAGGACAGAATTAAGACCAACCGAATAGTGAGTTTCACCGCATTAAAAGCCACCACACAAGCGATTCAAGGTGGATCTGGCGCATTTGGAGGTAAAAAAAAGAAAGAGGATGTGGCGACTGTTGTAGTTGGAACCCATTCCTATCCCAAAAGACCACCTCACCCCTATCCCCAATCCCAAGCCCAAGTCTACACCTAAGCTCCATATATTCCTCCCCACCATTAATACTCTCCACAAAACCCTTTATATTCCATTCCACCACCCTCGTACCCAGTATATAGCGCGCATCCATATGCCCAAACCCCTTCTTACCCGTAATGGCGCGCGCAAGCTCCACAAAATCGTCCATTTGCTCCACCAAATTACCAAAACCCCTACAGACCCAGTTTTCAGCCTAGGCCCGAGTATAAGAAGGAAAAGGCGGTCAAAAATCGATTCACACCTCTTGGGGAGTCATATGCTAGCTTGTTTGATAGGTTGAAAAAGTTGAAGGTTTTAAGCCCAATTCAAGGAAGGCTCTCAAATCCACCACCGAGGAATCTCGATTATTCTTTAAGGTGTGCGTACTGTTCTGATATGCCAGGCCATGATATCGAGAAATATTGGCATTTAAAGAGAGTTGTCTAAGATTTAATTGACACAAATCAGATACTGGTCCAGGCCCCAGAGGGTTCAAACATTAACCAAAATTTACTGCCAACCCATGCTGAAGCCAATATGTTAGAATTGACATATGATGGGAAAGAGTCTTCGAGGGGTTATAAGCCTATTGTCAAGATACAGACCATTGAGGAGAAATCGATAAATGTAGCAAAGTCTTTGAAAGCAATGTCATTAAACTGGGAAGGAATGAGAGAAGATAAAGCCCTAAAAAGCACAAAGAAGCCCCTGATCACAGTACAAGGCACCAGAAGGTATGTTGATTTAAGTCAGGACAAACCCAAGTTAACGGTAGTGGGAGCTCTGAGTCAGCCCATCTTGACGGTGAAAGGAGCACTGGCAGCGCCTATTTTCCTCAAACCAGTGACCCAACCTCCGATAGTTGATACAAAAAGGATTCCCTGGAATTATGGGTGGACTGTGATGACCTATTACGGGAAAGAAGTTATGAAAGATGTAGATGAGGTAGGGGGTTTGACTAGGTCAGAAAGATGTTTCGTGCCTGAAAGCTTAAGAAAGTCTAAGCCAACGGTGAGTGGACCGTCATATATCAAAAAGCCTATTACTGAAGAAGAAGTCGAAGAATTTTTGAAAAATATAAAATTTCTAGAGTATTCAATATTAGACCAGTTGAAGAAGACCCCTGCTTAAATTTCCCTTTTATCTTTGCTGTTGCACTCCAAGGAGCATCGTGATGTTTTACTGAAGGTATTAAATGAAGCATATGTTCCAAGGGAGATTACAATCAACCAACTTGAGAAAATGGTTGGAAAAATCTTTGAGGTCAATCGGATCAGCTTTTCTGACGATGAATTTCTTGTTGAAGATACAGGGTATAACCGGGGCCTTTACATTACAGTAAAGTGTGAAGATTTCTGCGTCACTCATGTTATGATTGATGGAGGTTCAGGTGCAAATATTTGCCCTATTTTTACTTTCCAAAATTTGAATATTGGTGCTGACAGGATCAGGCCCAACAATGTATGTGTTAGGGCTTTCGATGGTGCAAAATCAAAATTCTATTGGCGAAATAGAACTAATGTTGACCATAGGGCCTGTTGAGTTCGCCATAGAGTTTCAAGTATTTAATGTAGACTCCTCTTACAATCTGTTGTTGGAAAGGCCGTGGATTCACAAGTCCAAGGCGGTTGCGTCTACACTGCACCAAATGATTAAATTTGAGCATGACAGGCAAGAAGTAGTTATTCATGGTGAATGAGATTTGTCAGCCTACGAAGATTCTCCCTTGTCTCTTATTGAAGTAAATAACGTAGAGGAGACATTCGTCTATCAAATTTTTGATACAGTGCCAGTGAATTGTATCCTTGAATGGCAGGTAACCGGGACCGCAATTGTCTTCTGCTTCTATCATGATGGTGAGTGAACTTTGGAAATACAGATTTGAGCCAGGAAAGGGTTTGGGAGCGTCTTTGCACGGTATAGTTCATCCCATATGTTCGAGTGAGAACGTGGGCACGTTTGGTCTGGGATTTGAGCCTACGGCTGAAGATCTGAAGAAAGCCAAGGGAAGGAAAAAGGAAACATGGTCACTCCCTCGCCCAATGCCACTACTCAGGGAATCATTTGTTAAGAGCGGTGTCACGAAGCCTGTGGAATTTGAAGTTGAATTGGTTGATGACTTCCAGAACCTTTTTATTGAAGTTGATATGGTCGAAGCAGGCGAAGCTGCCAGTATGGCAGACGTGCAATTCATAGGTCCAGTTGTCCGGCTCAATAATTGGGAAGTCACTCCTCTCCCCGTCAAGAGGGAGTTTTGGTAGTTTATTTTGTTTTTCTTTCTGTTTATCCGAGTTATTTCAGGGTTGTAATTCAGATTTTAGTTTGTTTATGTTATGTTAGAATCTGTGTTTAAATCCTTCTATCTTTTTATTTAATGAAATACAATGTCCCTTTTGTTTCGTGTCTAATATATATATTTTTTTTCTTACACAGTTCTCTTTATGCTGATTCTAATGACATGACATGCATGTAAAATTTTCAGCCTGATCTTAAAATCCAAACTAATCAAGATGTAATAAAGCAGGATGGGGAATATGATGAAGAAAAAACACTAGAAGAAATAAGCAAAGAGTTGGAACAGTTTGAAGACAAACCGAATCCTAATTTGAATGAGACTGAGCCAATAAATCTAGGGGATCAAGAAGATGTTAGGGAAACTAAATTTAGTGTACATGTTTTGCCACAGATAAAAGATGGAATGATTCAAGCATTGATTGATTACAAAGATGTTTTTGCATGGTCTTATGATGATATGCCTGGTTTAAGCACTGAACTAGTGGCTCACAAATTGCCAACTGATCCCGCGTTCCTTTCTGTCAAATAGAAGTTGAGAAAGTTTAAAATGGATGTAAGTATTAAAATTAAAGATGAAATTATGAAACAACTTAAAGCCAAAGTAATTCGAGTAGCTCGCTATCCCATGTGGTTATCCAATGTTGTTCCCGTACCAAAGAAAGATGGAAAAATTCGAGTGTGTGTTGATTACCATGATTTGAACAGAGCAAGTCCGAAAGATGATTTTCCACTGCCCAACATCCACATTTTGTTAGACAACTGTGCTAATCACGAGGTTGCCTCTTTTGTGGATTGCTATGCCGGATATCACCAGATCATTATGGATGATGAAAACGCGGAGAAGACATCTTTTATCACACCATGGGGAACTTATTATTACCGAGTGATGCCATTCGGTTTGAAGAATGCTGGAGCAACATACATGAGAGCCATGACCACTATGTTTCATGATATAATGCATAAGGAGATTAAGGTCTACGTGGATGATGTGATTATTAAGTCAAAAAGTCAGGCCGACCATGTTAAAGATTTAAGAAAGTTCTTTGAAAGGCTTCGCAGGTATAATCTCAAACTCAACCCGGCAAAATGTGTATTTGGAGTTCCGTCTGGAAAGCTGTTAGGGTTTGTAGTCAGCCGTCGGGAAATTGAATTGGATCCCTCGAAAATCAAAGCCATTCAGGATTTGCCCGCGCCCAAGAATAGAACGGAGGTGATGAGTTTGCTTGGTAGACTGAACTACATTAGCAGGTTTATTGCTCAACTCACAATCACTTGTGAGCCCATATTCAAGTTGCTGAAAAAGAGTGCTGCGGTAAAATAGAGTGAAGAATGTCAGGAAGCGTTCGATCGAATCAAAAGATATTTGTCAAATCCGCTCGTACTGGTACCCCCGGAGCCTGGTAGGCCTTTGATCTTATATTTATCAGTTATGGACAATTCTTTCGATTGTGTCCTGGGTCAACGTAATGTCACAGGCAAAAAGGAGCTGCCTATTTATTATCTTAGCAAGAAGTTCACCGCATATGAGGCCAGGTATACTCTTCTTGAAAGGACGTGTTGTGCCCTAACTTGGGTAGCACAGAAGTTGAGCATTATCTCTCATCCTATACTACTTATCTCATCTCCCGCATGGATCCTTTGAAGTATATCTTTTAGAAGCCCATGCCGACGGGTCGATTGGCAAAGTGGCAAATATTGTTTATCGAGTTCGACATTGTATATATGAATCGAAACACCATGAAAGCCCAAGCCTTGACAGATCATCTTGCTGAGAACCTCATCGATGAAGAGTACGACCCATTAAAGACATATTTTCCTGACGAAGAAGTGTCATGTGTCGATGAAGTCATTATAGATGTTAATCTAGGTTGGAGGTTATTCTTCGATGGAGCTCTCAATATGAAAGAAGTCGGAATAGGTGCGGTTCTTATCTCTGAATCGGGACAATATTTCCTGATAATAGTACAACTTCGATTCTACTGTACTAACAATATGGCAGAGTATGAAGCTTGGATCCTTGGTTTGAGGTTAGCTGTTGATATGGGAGTCCAAGAATCATTGGTGTTGGGAGATTCAGATTTGCTTGTCCATCAAATTCAAGGCGATTGAGAGACGCGAGATTTGAAGCTCATCCCGTATCGACAATGTTTACAGAAGCTATGTCAACGGTTTGTGTTAGTGAAATTTAGGCATATTCCAAGGATTCATAATGAAATTGCTGATGATTTAGCCACTCTGTCTTTAATGCTCCAACATTCTGATAAAACTTATATCGATCCAGTGCATATACAGAGTCGTGATCAGCATGCTTACTGTAATACGGTTAAAGAAGAGCTCGATGGGGAACGTTGGTTCTTGGATATCAAGCGGTACATTCAGTCAGGAGAATACCCAGCATATGCCACCAACGATCAAAAGAAGACTATTAGGCATTTGGCTAGTGGATTTTTCTTAAGTAGGGGAATCTTGTATAAGAGAACCCCAGATCTGGGACTTTTAAGGTGTGTAGATGCAAAAGAAGCCTCGGCAATCATGGTTGAAATACACTCTGGAGTATGCAGGTCGCATATGAACGGTCATGTCTTGTCAAAGAAGATTCTTCGAGCAGGTTATTACTGGCTTACTATGGAAAGAGATTCTATTTAATTTGTTCAAAAATGTCATCAATGTCAGGTACACGGTGATCTGATACGTTCTCCTCCTGTTGAGTTGCATGCAATGGCCGCTCCATGACCATTCGTGGCTTGGGGAATGGATGTGATTGGACCAATTGAGTCGAAGGCATCAAATGGGCATAGATTTATTTTGGTAGCCATTGACTACTTCACAAAGTGGGTAGAAGCAGTAACTTTCAAGTCAGTGACAAAGAAGGCTGTAATAGATTTTGTTCATGCCAATATCATTTGTAGATTTAGAATTCCTAAGACGATCATTACAGACAATGCTGCCAATCTCAATAGTCATTTGATGCAAGAAGTATGTCAACAGTTTAAGATCGCACATCAAAATTCTACTCCATATCGCCCAAAGGCCAATGGTGCTGTAGAAGCCGCCAATAAGAATATAAAAAAGATACTGCGAAAAATGGTACAAGGGTCTAGAAAGTGGCATGAAAAGTTGCCGTTTGCATTGCTAGGTTATCGCACCACTGTTAGCACTTCAACAGGGGCAACTCCATATTTATTAGTGTATGGGACAGAAGCAATCATCCCTGCAGAAGTTGAAATTCTCTCTCTTCGAGTCATTGTAGAAGCAGAGATTGATGATGACGAATGAGTAAAAACCCGACTGGAACATTTGAGTTTGATTGAGGAAAAAAGGCTAACATTTGTGTGTCATAGCCAGTTGTATCAGAGGAGGATTGCTCGAGCGTATAACAAAAAGGTTCATCCCAGGAATTTTGAAGCTGGTCAGTTGGTATTGAGATGTATCCTTCCTCACCAGGTTGAAGCGAAAGGCAAGTTCTCTCCTAACTGGCAAGGTCCCTTTGTTGTGAAGAAAGTGTTGCCCAATGGAGCCTTATATTTGACAGATATTGAAGGCAAAATGGCAGAAATGACTATCAATGCTGATGCAGTCAAAAGATACTATGTATGATATTTGATCCTTTGTTGATTTTATTGCATGTTTAGTACTTGCAATTTGGAAGATTAATATGATGAAGACATTTTATTCTTCTATCCAAACATTGTGTCATCCTTTGTTTACCCGTTTGAACTTCATTCCAATTTTCTTTCATATCCCTCTTTTGGAATCAAAATAGAGTCAAAGATAAATGTCAATAAAATAAGAATAAAAGAAAGAGTCTGAAAAAAAAAGAAAAAATCATCAATCAAACTCAAATCAAAACAAAGAACAAGCTGATGGAACTACGTGCGACCTGATTCTCCTCTCTCGGGAGTGAGATACGTAGGCTGCCCTATTTCGGGCTCGGTCCAACCAAATAAAGATTTAAGATTCACCCAGTCAACAAAACTGGGGCATGAGTTAATTTGTTGCTTGAGTCGATTCCAAAAGTTGTAAGTCCCACCCCCACTTTAAGTATCGTTTGAGCCTCTTACCATCTTTTCTAACCTTAACCAAAAGCCAAGTTACAACCAAAGAAAGTCCTTCAGATCAATTTTTGATAATGTAAGGCTAAGTATGCAATGGATATGATGATACATTGTGAAGTACCGCTTGTCTCCCTCAGCATAAGAAATCAGGAAAGAAATACAATAATGAGAGAGTCTTATTGGTGAAAACCTTTGCAGGCACCATAAGGCGATGGTGAGTTGAGAGAAAATGAAAATGAGAGAGTCTTATTAGTGAAAACCTTTGCAGGCACCATAAGGTGATGGTGAGTGCAGGGAAATAAAAATAAGAGAGTCTTATTGGTGAAAACCCTCACGGGCACCGTAAGGCGATGGAGAGTTCAAGAGAAAATTGAAAAGTGAAAAGAAAGAGATTTGTTGACGAAAGTCTTTTAAGATGACGTCAATCGAATGTGATGTATGAGTCCAATGGATTTGAAGAAGCGGCTCAGCGGTAAAAGGTACGAACTCAACAACAAATGGGGAGTTTGGATAGGAAGATCAGGCAGCTCAATCCAAAATGCATGTTATACTCATTAGAGTTGGTTTGTTGTATTCAGATAAGTTTTCTTTTTGAATATAGGACATTGCCCTTTTCTTTCATTTACACATTCATGTTTTTTTTGTCTTTTTTATGTCATTTATCAAAATAAGAGTCACCATCATTTCTTTACATTTTAAGTCAAGTCTGTGTCAAAACAAGCGAGAAAGGATTTTAAAATTTACTACCAGTCTTTCTAATTATATGAGGAAAAGCCAAGGAACAACACAGGAAAGAAATATGATCGTAATTCAAAACGAAGCAAAGGAAGTCTATCAACCGACAGACTATTGGATCCGTGGAAGCATTCAGATTTGGGAAAAGAGTGCACCTCAGGGGCATGGTAAAATGGAAACCCATTGTTTGAGTCAGAATTCATTTCCCTCAATCTGGATCTGGGGCAATAATGCGGCAAGATAGGGCAGGTGTCGGCAATTTGGAAGAAAGATGAAAGGAACGAATGCTGGGGCAGATACCTGAGAAGCCAAGAGTTGCAAGCCACCACTAAGTTTTTAACTGACAAATTTTCTTTGTTGAAATAGGAGCAAATTCGCTTCACTTAATTCAGCTACCTTTGGAAATGCACATTCGTGAGATTTTTACTTTCTGTTCAGAACCATCCTGAAAAATGGAATTTTACTTTATGTTCAGGACCCTCCTGAAAAATGGGATTTTACTTTCTGTATAGGACCCTCCTGAAAAATGGGATTTTACTTTCTGTTCGGGACCCTCCTGAAAAATGGGATTTTAGTTTCTGTTCAGGACCCTCCTGAAAAATGGGATTTTACTTTATGTTCAGGACCCTCCTGCAAAATGGGATTTTACTTTATACTCAAGACCCTCCTGAAAAATGGGATTTTACTTTATGCTCAGGACCCTCCTAAAAAATGGGATTTTACTTTATGCTCAGGACCCTCCTGCAAAATGGAATTTTACTTTATTTTCAGGACCCTCCAGAAAAATGAGATTTTACTTTCTGTTCAGGACCCTCCTGAAAAAATGGGATATTACTTTATTTTTAGGACCCTCCTAAAAAATGGGATTGTACTTTCTGTTCAGGACCCTCCTGAAAAATGGGATTTTACTTTATTTTCAGGATCCTCCTGAAAAATAGGATTTTACTTTCTGTTCAGGACCCTTCTGAAAAATGAGACTTTACTTTCTGTTCAAGACCCTCCTGAAAAATGGGATTTTACTTTAAGTTCAGGACCCTCCTGAAAAATGGGATTTTGCTTGCTGTTCAGGATCCTCCTGAAAAATGGGATTTTACTTTCTGTTCAGGACCCTCCTGAAAAATAGGATTTTACTTTATGTTCAGGATCCTCCTGAAAAATGGGATTTTACTTTATACTCAAGACCCTCCTGAAAAATGGGATTTTACTTTATACTCAGGACCGTCATGAAAATGGGATTTTACTTTATGCTCAGGTCCCTCCTGAAAAATGAGATTTTACTTTATGTTCAGGACCCTCCAGGAAAATGAGATTTTACTTTATTTTCAGGACCCTCCTGAAAAATGAGATTTTACTTTCTGTTCAGGACCCTCCAGATAAAAAGGGATTTCACTTTATTTTCTGGACCCTCCTGAAAAATTGGATTTTACTTTCTGTTCAGGAACCTCCTGAAAAATGGGATTTTACTCTCTGTTCAGGACCCTCCTGAAAAATGAGATTTTACTTTATGCTCAGGACCCTCCTAAAAAATAGGATTTTACTTTCTGTTCGGGACCCTCCTGGAAAAATGGGATTTTACTTTCTGTTCAGGACCCTCCTGAAAAATGAGATTTTACTTTATGTTCAGGACCCTCCTGCAAAATGGGATTTTACTTTATACTCAGGACCCTCCTGAAAAATGGGATTTTACTTTATGTTCAGGACCCCCCTGAAAAATAGGATTTTACTTTCTGTTCAGGACCTCCTGAAAAATGGGATTTTACTTTATTTTCAGGACCCTCCTGAAAAATGAGATTTTACTTTTTGTTCAGAACCCTCCTGAAAAAAGGAATTTTACTTTATGTTCAGGACCCTTCTGAAAAATGGGATTTTACTTTATACTCAGGACTCTTCTGAAAAATGGGATTTTAATTTATGCTCGGGACCCTCCTGAAAAATGGGATTTTACTTTATGTTCAGAACCCTCCTGCAAAATGAGATTTTACTTTATTTTCAGGACTCTCTTGAAAAATGGGATTTTACTTTCTGTTCAGGACCCTCCTGGATAAATGGGATTTCACTTTATTTTCAGGACCCTCCTGAAAAATGGGATTTTACTTTCTGTTCAGGACCCTCCTAAAAAATAGAATTTTACTTTCTGTTTAGGACCCTCCTGAAAAATGGGACTTTACTTTATGTTCAGGACCCTCCTTAAAAATGAGATTTTACTTTATGTTCAAGACCCTCCTGAAAAATGGAAATTTACTTTCAATTCAGGACCCTCCTGAAAAATGGGACTTTACTTGCTGTTCAGGACCCTCCTGGAAAATGGGGCAACGCTTTCAAAAATGAAATACTACTTTATTATAATTCTTGTTGGGAATAATTTTTGTTCTAGTTTTAATTTTGGGTTTCAGGAGCTCGCCTGAAGAACAGGGTGATGAAATAGCAAGTTAGGAGCCCGCCTGGAGAACAGAGTGAAGAAATGAAAAGTCAAGCAACAAAGTGATGAAATAGCAAGTCAGGAGACCGCCTGGAGAATAGGGTGAAGAAATGGAAAGTCATGCAACAAAGCGAAGTAATTGAAAGCCAAGCAACAAGTCGAAAGAAATTGCAAGTCAGGAGCCCGCCTGAAGAATAGGGTGATAAAAGTCGAGTCAAGAGCCAATAGAAGCTGTATAGTTAGGATTTTTGTAATTTTATTTATGTTTTAACTTGTAATTTTCATTTTTGATGTAATAACAGAGCAGCGGACCGGAACCTCGATGGAACCTCACTCGACTCTCCAACTCGGTATAGTCCACCTCTTCCAATCCTTTGAAAAACCCGTGACTTGATTCTCTCATAACTTGTGTAGGAAGGATGTCTTATGTCAAGACCCGATTGTCCTTCTCCCTTTTGTTTCTTTCTTTGAATAATGGTCGGGTCAAAAATTTGGTCTCGCTGTCCACTTCTTTGCCTGAAAACACTTCGTGTTTACATTCAAAGGGAGCATGATGTAGACACCTAATTTTGTCCCTACCGAAGACCCAAGTTACACATTTTTATCCCTGTCTTACCACGTGCCCTCACCCGTATGATTATATCCCATAAAAATACAAAAAATAACAAACCCACTAACAAACCTAATCCCCAATTATTATTTTGTAACAAAATTAACCACTCCTCCTATCAATTTTGGACAACATATCACTACCCCATACCCCATACCCTACCCCAATACCCACCCACGTGACCCCACCTACACTCGCACTCACTCACCTCAGAATTTTAATTTCACCAACGTATATACAATCACCAAGATACACAATAAAAGGAGGAAGACATAGGATCACTCATCTTCAACCCTACACAATGTCATATACACATTCATCATCGGAAAAAACTTCACTGGAATACGTGCAACAGTAGCAGCCAATGATGCCGGAGTCCGGTGAACTCAACAACCAGCCACCTCTCTCCCTCTCTCTACCATATCTCTCTCTCCAAAAAAAAGCGGCGCCGCCTCCCCCATCAGCGACAACAGCGCCGGCACTGCTCCTGCTCTCGTCCTCCTCTTCCTCCGCTCAACCATCCAGGGACGGTGCCGCCTCAAAAGGCCAGCACGGGCTGCTCCTCCAGCCGCCGCTCAGATCCGGCCTCCTCCGTCATCCAGCGCCTTCTCCAGCGACCATCACAACCGACCCGACCCGACCTCTCTCCGGAGACTGCAGCAGGCACCAGTATGACCTGAACTCTTTCCGGCGAATTCGAATCTCACCGGAAATAGTGAAGTCGGTGTCCAATCAATGACACCCAACTCGTTTTCCATCGATTCTGGCGAGATTCGAGTTGGTTCCGACGAGATTTCGCGTATGGGTCTTCTCGATTTTTCACAATTTCAGTCTCGGTTCTTTTTATATTTCTTATTTCTTAGGGTTTTAAATCCATCAGATTTTGCTATTCCTCGATATCGAGTTGGTTTGGTTCGTGCAAGTTTAGTTGGAAATCGATGGTTTGGGGTTTAGAATTTGAGATCTTGGGTTGTTTTTTGATTTCTATTCGGGTTTGTGGTTCATTCATTGTGAGGCTTTTCGTTGTTTTCCAATCTGTTCGGTTGAATTCGATATCGAGTTTGGAGTTGTTGGTTATCAGGGTTCAAATCGAGAGTTTTGGATCCAACTTTGTCTTTTGATCACATATTTTGACACAATAAAAGCTTCAATCGAGGTCCAACTCTACACTTTCTCTTATCTATTTTATTATTTGGGATGTTTCGTATTTCGATTTGGATGTTCGTGTGTGGTTTGATCTTCGTTGGTGATGAATAACTGTTTGTATTGATTGGTTGTTGATTTCATTGGTTACGATTGTGTGTGATGTGAATGATGGATATTGAGTTTATAGTGATCGTGGATTGTTGGAATAGTAATCGTGATTGTAGAAATTTTGTGTTAAAATAGAATTGGGGGGTGGGAATTAAAAATTGCTAAAATGAATGTTGATTAATTTTGATGCATGGATAATGTTAAACATGATAGAATTGTGATATGTTGAACTTGGATCGGCAAATGTAGGCCGGGTAGTCAAATTTAGAAATAATGATTTGTTGGAGTGTTTGAATATATGCATGGATGGTACTTTCTACTTTATAGCACGAAAAGTTTAAATTGTACTCATTTGGCCGGGGAATGCCCCGAAGGATTTGTATTGATTTATTCGGAGAATTCCCCGAAGTACCTTGTACTTGGAAGATGTTCGTGGTGAAGGCCCGAGGCGTCGGGTGAAGCGGTAGAGCGTAGCATAGGATTAGTCTAGGGTAGAATAGATTTATATTTCCGCATTATTTATTTTTGGACTGTATAATTGGACTGGACTTTACATTTTGGATTGTTTTATTTTGATTGTTTTGCGTGCTTTTTGTGGGGTTTGTACATTTCGTAATGCCAAAATAGTTGATATACTCTACCAAGCGCCCGTGATTGAACCACGGAATCGAGAGGTGCCTAACACCTTCCCCTCGGTCAACAGAATTCCTTAGCCGGAATCTCTGTTCGCAGACCAGTTTAAAGAGTCAAATGGTTTTGAAAAGGATTTTCTAATGGTGATTTGGCACATCAGATTATGCCAAGTGGCGACTCTGAGTTTTGATTGTTTAAAGTAATTTTTTTATGAAACAAATTTTCATCTTTTGTCATATTAATAATTAAAACCCTTTCGAACTTTAATAAACAAAAATTGTTAGGAGTACGTAAAAGAGGGGTGTGACAAATAATATAAATATTCATTAAAAAAATTATATCTTAAGACATAAACACGACATACGTAAAGGGAGTAGCTCTCTAGCTTCTCAAAAGCCATGTGAACATAATTTTTCGAGATTTGTATAAAAAATTGACTTTTTTTAGACATCTATTTTAACTCCAGGATGTTGTTGATCAATTCTTTTGATTCGTCCGATCTTAAGCTAGATATGTTTGTCACATTATATGCAATAATTTATAAATCATGCACTATAGTTAATTATTAGCAATACTTTTGGTTCATTTAATCTAAGCTAGATTTGTTTGTCACATAATTATATGCAATAATTTATTAATCATGCACTATAGTTAAGTGATTTATAATAATATATATTTCAAATGCATATTATGAATTCATTGATTTAATATAAACATCAATGCCAATAAAAATAAGTATTTATCGTTTATCAATATGATTTAGTAGGCGTTTGGTCATGAAAATTATTTTACATTTTCAAAAAATTATTTCATTTTAGTGAAAAAAGTGGAAACAGTGATGTTTGGTCATAAAATTAATTTCACTTTAGTGAAAAATATTTTTTTAAAAATGAAACAATATTAGTTTACTTGTTTTCACTTTTCTCACTCCTATTTCTCTCAGAAAATTTCAAAAACAACTCTAATCTATATTCACGACCAAATACAACACTAACTCCAAGAAATTATTATTTTCATGGCCAAACGAGGCCCTTACAGTGTAAACACCGAATGCTTAGGTAAGTTTTTATCAGTATTTTACCCATATATGAATTTTGGAATATATTCTAAATCCATTATAAAATATTTCATCATAGTAGTAAGTATCTGTGCCTGTAGTTTTTTGTTCGTAGTATTTCGATGGTAGCTATAATTTCTAATAGATACTTTATAGTATTACCTTGTGGGCGTCTTGTTTTCTTTATTATCTAGCTGTGTGTTATCCCATTTTATTGTGGGCTTTTATGTCTTTTTATTTGTTGTATTATTATCTATGCTGAGTCTATGGTCTATCAAAAACAATCTCTCTATTTCATTTGAGGTAGTGATATAGACTATGTATATTTTATCCTCGCCAAACCTCACTTTATGAAAATAAAGTGGGCATATTTTCGTTGTAATAAGAAATAAAAAAAGTGTGCAGAAAGTAGAAGCCAACTGCTAAAGCATATGAAATTTGGAATATGTTATAAATCCATTATAAAATATATCATCATATTAAAAATTGATGTACATCTTCATCTTTAGTTTGTTCCTTGAAATGCATGTTTCATCATTGAAAGAATGTTGATATAATAATATATTGCATAGGTCATGGACGACACGTTTTCTTTGTTTCAATTATTGTATTAATTATTATTATTATTGTTCGTTTTTGCATTATATTCAATATCGCGTCTTCTCTACTGTACTTTTTCCTTGTCTATTTTGATATGCCTTAGTATTTGAGTCGAGAGTCTACTGAAAACAGTCTTTCTATCCTCATAAGTAGGTATAAAATTGCGTACATATTACCTTTTCCGTACTTCATTATAAAATTTTCTGAATATGTTATTATTGTTGTTGCATCATGGATGATGTTAAACACATTTATACATGGTCTAAATGTGATTCTAATTGGAATATTTTATAAGGAGCTGAAGAGATGTTCAATTGAAACATAGCACATTTCAAGTGTCTCAATAAAATATTCTAAAAAATAAGAGGTTGAATATGTATTAAATTTTTATTTAACACACCTAATTAGGTACAATACTTATTCAACTTTGACACACAATTAGAACTATATCTATTAATAGGACCCCCTTTAAGTTGGAGTGTGTCTCAGCAATTTCGTTTATAGTTTAGGGTGGAAATGGTACATTTACTCCTATTTTTATACTATTTTTACATGGTTTAAAATATTTTTATGCATATATAGTAGATGTTGAACTCCTTCGACTAGTTCATGTATTTATTTCTGAACCCGCTCAATGAAAATCAAGGCTCCGCCACTGAATGTATGCAATCTATACCACTACCTTCAAAGAGGTAGAGAGGCTGTTTGTGATAGACCCCTCAACTCAGGACAAATGGACAGTAAACAAAGGTGTAGTGAAACAAGATGAAATAACAGAAATAAAACGCCCATAAAGTATTACTATACACAATCAAACCGTAGTTAGAAACTCCAACCAATGCACAAAGCCCTACGACTACTAGCAAGTCTACACCCACATGCACTAGTCCTCTAACCTGATTCACATCTTTCATACCTTCCTATCTAGGGTCATGTCCTCAGTAAGCTGTAACCACTCCATGTCATGTCTAATCACCTCTTTCCGTATTTCTTCGGCCCACCTCTACCCCACCTAAAATCATCCAAAGTCAATTTTTTGCACCTACGAACTAGGGCATTAGTGCCCCTCCTCATAATATGCCCAAACCATCTCAACCTCACTTCCCACATCTTGTCCTCTATCAAAGTCACTCATACCTTCTCCCAAATAGTCTCATTTCTAACCTTATCTCCCCTAATAAGTCCACACATCCAACGCAACATCCTCATTTCCGTCACATTCAACTATTGGATGTGCGAGTTCTAGACTGACCAACACTCCGCTTTATACAGCGTAGCTGGACGGACTGCCACTCTATAGAATTTGCCTTATAGCTTGGAGGCACCTTCTTATCATACAAAACTCTCAAGGAGAGCCTTCATTTCATCCACCCTGTCCCAATATGGTGAGTGACATCCTCGTGAATCTCTCCATTCTGTTGAATCATCGACCCAAGATACCTAAAACTATCCTTCTTACAAACAACCTGAGAATCCAAATTCACTACCACCTCATCCTCATGCTTTATGCCATTGAACTTGCATTACAATTACTTCATCTTGATCTTGCTCAACCTGAACCCTTTAGACTACAGAATTTGTCTCTAAACCTCCAAAATCTATAGGTTACATATTAAAAAAGTGACAAAACACTGATAAAAGCTGAATCGATAAAGAACCGAAGAACGTATTTGCTTATTTTAATTAGTTTTATATTATTAAAATTGACTTAATTGGTTTGATTTCATATTAGTGCAAAATCGGCTCGAGTCGAGCCACGTATATGCACCAGCTATATACACTATCTTTCCCTTCTGTATAATTAAATGACTGATAGTTTTTCTAATTGACCAGGAGGTCACGGGTTCAAGCCTTGAAAATATTTTTCGACAGAAATGCAAGGTAAGACTGCGTATAGATCCTTGTGGTCGGGCCCTTCCCCGAACCCTGTGTATAGCGGAAACTTTAGTGCATCAGGTTGCTTTTTTTATTTATTTAAAATTTTCTAATTGACCCCCGAGCTGCAACCCTTTGGTTGAGCATGCATGAGGATGTGCTCGCTATGAAGACAAATATTTTCCTGAAAATATTTTTGTAGAAAAATTAAAGAATATGAAGGAGGTGTACATAATGCCTAACCTACTCAAATAGGGATAATTGTTAGACATGCCCAACTCTTTACCATAAGATAGCAAAAAGTTAATGCTATTTTTTCGTTTTTCATTTGGTATCCGGTGTTTGCATTGGAGTCCCGATTAATTCAGATCGTGGTTTGCAGAACCCATTAAGATGGCAACGCTCCTAGCAGAGTTTTCTCCATGCCCAGGGTCGAACCCCTCGACTCCTGGTTAAGGGTAAAACAACTCCATCCACTGCACCACAACCCATGTTGGTAAAAAAGTTGATGCTATGAAGTGCATAATGATGCATACAAGAAAGGTTAAATGGATATCTTGTGTATATTATCAATTGCAAAATTATTGGAAAATATTTATTAAAAAAGAGTTAATTAACAATTTTGCATTTTTAGAAACTAGAAAAAAGAATAAATAAAAATTTGGATTCTTTTTTTTAAAAGTTTTAAGATTTTTTATTAAAATTCTACTTTCAATTTCTAATTCTATTTAGCCGCCTCTAATCGGCTAGGGAGTCCATAAGTCAATATGCAAAATTATTTTTTTTTAGACTTTGTACATTTATACAAAACTAGTTCAGGGTACGCGCTCCACGCGTGTTCCTCATTTTAATGAGTTTAATTATATAAATCGCTTAGATATTATAAAAGTAATACTTTGATTAATAAACAACTTTGTTGATCTTATTAAAAAATGAAAAATACTTTAATAAAAAATTAATATATTATTATAAAGCCATAAAAAAGCATTGAACCAACTTCAACTAAATTAAGAAAAACTACAAACGCTATAAAACGACAAAAAAAAAATTAAAAAAACTTTCCCAATATGACATATGGAGTAATACATATATGCTCTGATGACAATATTAAAACGCAAATTAAGCAAGTGAAATGCTATCACATTTTAAGTCAGGACGTCAAAGGATGAACAACAAAGTTTATGTAAGAGAATCCTCAAAGGATGAAGAACAAATTTTTTGTAAGAGAATCATTACAGTCGCTTCAACCACCCTCATAGCCATAGGCAATGCTTGCTCTTCAACTTATCGTAGATCCCATTCAAGAATTGAATTCTTCATCACCTTTGCCTCAATCTGCTATAATCTTTTCACTACTATTTCTTATTTGTTTGAAACTTAACCTGAACCATAATATCAGATCAAAACTTGTGAAACATATGCAATATTAATCATCTTGTACACAAGATCATTGTACGTAAGCTTATTAAAACTGAACAATAAACTGATGCAATAATATGTAAGCTTAAATGAAAGTTATGTGTTGCTTCGCCCATTGCCGAAAAATTATATTACAAAGAAATTCATTGATATTTTGACTTTTTCATCATTCATCTTCAAGATACCTACAAAAATTAATGCACCTACAAAGCAAATCAAATATTACAAAAATATATTTCATGATGTAAACGAATTCCAAATCAAACAATAAAGAATGACTAATCTAAGATCAAATATAAATATTTGAAGATATGATAAGAAGACTGATATTTGAGAAATTGGGTTTGGAAAATTACTTGAATGAGCATAAAAAATCAGGTGATTACTTACTTGGTCTTCTCAAGTATAGACCACCTAAAGATGGGGAGAAAAATGTTGGATTAACTCCTCATTCTGACAAAACCATTTTAACAATTTTAAGCCAATATGATAAACATGTTAATGGGCTGCAAATACAACAACAAACCCAGTGTATTTCCATATAGTGAGGTCTGGGAAGGATAAGATGTACGCAGTTCATACCACTACTCCCAAGGAAGTAGCAAGGTTGTTTCCGATAGACCCCCGGCTCAAGACAAGGAATAGTAATCAAAGTCATACCAAAAAATCAGGAACAAGACAAAACATAGAGACGCCACATACAGGGAAAGAGTAAACACAGACTAGTAAACAATTGTAATACTACAAGCAATAAGAAATCATAATAAGAATACTACACCCACCAAGTAATTCCCTACCCTACCTACCCAAAATGGCACTAGCCTTCCATCCTAATACGCGTCCTCCAGATCTTCCTATCTAGGGTCATGTCCTCAGTAAGCCGTAACTGATCCATGTTCCGCCTAATCACCTTTCTCCAGTACTTCTTCATCCTACCCCTGCCCCGTCTGAAACCATCCAAAGCAAGCCTCTCACACCTACGAACCGGTACCTCCGTGCCCCTCCTCATCACGTGTTCGAACCATCTCAAACGAACCTCCCGCATCTTGTCCTCCACCGAAGCCACTCCAACCTTTTCTCGGATAGTCTCATTCCGAACTCTATCACCCCTAGTAAGCCCACATATCCAACGCAACATCCGCATTTCTACCACCTTCAATTTCTGAATGTGAGAGTTCTTGACTGACCAACACTCTTCTTCATACAACATGGCTGGGCGGACTGACACCCTGTAAAATTTGACTTTAAGCTTGGGCGGCACCTTCTTATCAGACAACACCCTCGAGGCGAGCTTCCACTTCATCCATACCACCCCGATACGGTGAGAGACATACTCGTCAATCTCACCATTCCCCTGAATCATGGACCCAAGATACTTGAAACTATCCCTCTTACACACCACCTGAGACTCCAGCCTTACTACCACGTTTCCCCCTCCCCCGAGCCATCAAACTTACATTCCAAATACTCGGTCTTGCTCCTACTTAACCTGAACCCTTTAGACTCAAGGGTCTCACTCCACAGCTTTAATTTAGCATTCACCCCCCGAGTCTCATCAATCAAAACCACATCATCTGCAAAAAGCATACACCAGGGCACCTCGCGTTGAATACTCCGAGTCAGCACATCTATCACCAAAGCAAACAAAACGGGCTAAGAGTAGATCCCTGATGTAACCCTCTCAGGACAGGGAAATGTTCAGAATCACCACCTGCCGTCCTCACCTGGGTCTTAGCTCCATCATACATGTCCTTGATTGCTCTGATATACGCCACCGGGACCCCACTCACCTCTTGGCATCTCCAAAGAACTTCCCTAGGGACTTTGTCGTATGCCTTCTCCAGGTCGATAAACACCATGTGCAGATCCTTCTTTCTTTCCATGTACTGTTAATGGGCTGCAAATAATGGACAAAAATGGGCAATGGATTGATGTTCAATGCTCATCACCTCATTCATACTTGTTCCTCGTCAGTGACTGTTTGAAAGTAAGTTCTTTTAATTTATACCGTTAGTATGAATAATTTTTACGTAATCAGGTCATTACATGTATACTTATGTTGTAGTTGTTGTTGTGTACATGTGTGTACATTTGTGGATGGCTGGACAAGGTAACAAAAAATGTTTACACAGATGATTATGCATAAAGTTAAACTCTTTTTTCATCAAGTTAATTGCTTAAACTTTCACAATTTATAGTTTGCCTATTTTGATATTAATTTTTTTTCTTTTTGTTCAAAATTAAAGTTATTTTTCCAAAGCTTAGGGTGTGTTTGGTATAAAAAAATATTTTCTTGAAAATTAAGAGAATTTCTTACTTATTTTATTGTGTTTGGTAGGTAAACAAAAAAAATATCGATCCAAAAATATTTATATAAATATTAATGGTGGCAGTGATAGTAATAGTTTAGTAGTAGCCAGGTAGTGATAATAATAGTCAGCGGCGGACCTAGGTGGGTGCCAGAAGGTTCATCCGAACCTCCTCGATAAAAAATTACACGGTCATGATAGGTAGCCCAATGGATTTGGGCTCGCTACTTTAGCCCCTCTGATCCTCCATGTTTCTTGTTTGACTCCCGCTAGGAGAGCAGGCAACTTAATTTTTTTAAGCCTCTGCTGGTTCTATACGTCCGGGTACAACTATTATTAGGGACATTTTTTTTTTCAAACCCTCTCAATCAAATCTTGGATTCACCACTAGTAATAGTGTAGTAGTAGCTAGGTCTTTTTTTTGGGGGGGATGGGGTGGGGGTGGGGGTGGGGGTAGGGATGGGGAATTAGTTGTCTAGTAAATAAATATAGATTTCAAGTTTTGTCCGTTGATAATGTATACTATTTTCACACTATCATGTTAAGTAGGGTTGGGCATTCGGTTTGTTCGGTTTGATTGTTTAATATCGGTTCGGTTTTTCGATTTTCAGATTGACAAAAATTGCAACCGTAACCAAACCAAAATAAATTTGGTTTAGTTCGATTTCTACAAATTCGGTTTGGTTGTTTCAAATTTTTATTTCGATTTTGAAGATTGAAGTAGTGAATCTCTCTTTGTTATGACTAGACATTTAAAATTAATATATATATATTTTAAAAATATTTCAAACTTATTTTTCATTCCCAGATATATGCAATTCAACATGGATGAAACTAAATGATATAACCATAAGTTTAACGTAATATATAACTTCATTATGCATAAGTTTGCGTAAACAGTCAGAACTCGGAAGAGTGGTCGCTGCCGGAAAGACCACAGTCGGCACTACAAGCTGCAGCCCAAAATGGTCGTTTGGTCGCCGGCTCTGGTGTTGTTGTATAGACGACGATCTCGCCGGCGGTCTATGGTTCGATCGATTGTTCAACTATTGGACCGATGTATGTTGTTAGTTATATGTGGCGTGCTATTACTTATTAGTTATTAGGGTTGCTATTATATATTTATATTATATTATTATATATTAAATATTATATATAATAAAATATATATATTATTAATTATTTATAGAATTTCGATTAATAGGTTTATCCGAATTATTTTTTTGAAAAATCAAAAATCGAACCGTTTAATCAAATTTCAAAAATTGAAAATCAAAACCGATCCAAAAAACCAAAAAAACAAACCAAAATAAAAATTTCAATTTGATTTTTAAATTTTTTTTTATTTAAACCAAAATATGCCCGGTCCTAATGTTAAGTTACATGTAGTAACATGTGACGGCTTCAAATAACCAAAAGATAATGTAAATAACTTACATATATAGTTCAATTTTTTTATTATAACTTAATTGCAAGTATTTACAAATGGCAAACTGCACTGTCCCACTCATCAAGTGATAGTGGGAAATCAAGAGAGGTATTCTATAGGTTTTATCAATATTCCTAAAGAAGGACACATCAAAAAAGTCCCTGAAGAACTTGTTGATGAAGATCATCCTTTGCTTTACAAGCCCTTTGATGGTTCCAAATTTCTTCCATTTACTATCGCAGAGGCCAGACGTGGCAATGTTGTTACTCTTGCGAGCTACTGTAGTATCACAGCCAACACTCCCAACTTTGATTTGACACTGAGAGTTGATTGTGTGGGCCCCTCTACTAGTTAATCCCGCCCTTCCATCTTGTACTCAGGAGTGTGCATCAATCGGTTCGGTTCGATTTTATATATTATCGATTCGAATTATCGATTTTTAAGCATGCTAAACCACTAATCAAAACAATAAGATATATTTTATCGATTTTTGGTTTATCATTTTTTAATCCTTAACTGTTCGGTTTTCGATTTAATCGATAAGAAAATATTTATAAAATAAAAATAGTAGTAAATTAACATGAAAAAAAATCGAATCTTAGTTGCAACCAAAAATTCTACATGATGTGTTTTTATTTACAAGAATCTTCATGTTTGAACTAAATGTTGTTAGGAGAAATTAAGAGTTTGTATAATTGAAATAATAAGTTTGTTAATTTGTAGAAATTAAAGAGAAATTAAGAGAAATATATAATAAGTCATATATTTCTGTCGAGGTTCCGGTCTGCGGCTCTGTCATTACATCAAAAATGAAAATTACAAGTTAAAACATAAATGAAATTACAAAAACCTATCTATGCAGCTTCTTTTGAAGTCTTGACTTGAGTTTCATCACCCTATTCTTCAGGCGGGTTCCTGATTTGCAATTTCTTCAACTTGTTGGCTACTTTTAGTTTCTTCAACCTATTTTCCAGGTGGGCTCCTGACTTACTATTTTTCAATCTGTTGACTTTTAACTTATTTGCCCTGCTCTTCAAGCGTGGTCCTGACTTTATGTTTCATCAACTTTCGATTTCATCACCTTGTTCTTCAGGCGGACTCCTAACCTTCAATTTTATCACCCTGTTCTTCAGGCGGGCTCCTGACTTTCAATCTCATCACCCTATTCTTCAGGCGGGCTCCTGAAACCAAAATCAAAACTAGAACGAAAATTAATCAAAAATCAAAACTAGAACTAAAACTATCCCACACAAAGATTATCATAAGGCAGTATGTAATCTTTGAAAGCGTGGTCCCATTTTTCAGGAGGGACCTGAACAGAAAGTAAAATCCCATTTTTCAGGAAGGTCCTGAACAGAAAGTAAAATCCCATTTTTCAGGAGGATCCTGAACAGAAAGTAAAATCTCATTTTTCAGGAGGGTCCTGAACAAAAAGTAAAATCCCATTTTTCAGGAGGGTCCTGAACATAAAGTGAAATTTCATTTTTAGGAGGGTCCTGAACAGAAGGTAAAATCCCATTTTTCAGTAGGGTCCTGAACATAAAGTAAAATCTCATTTTTCGGGAAGGTCCTGAACAGAAAGTAAAATTCCATTTTTAAGGAGGGTCCTGAACATAAAGTAAATCTCATTTTTCGGGAAGGTCCTGAACAGAAAGTAAAATCTCATTTTTCAGGAGGGTCCTGAACATAAAGTAAAATTCTATTTTTCGGGAAGGTCCTGAATAGAAAGTAAAATCCCATTTTTCAGGAGGATCCTGCACATAAAGTGAAATTCCATTTTTCAGGAGGGTCCTGAACAGAAAGTAAAATCCCATTTTCAGGAGGTTCCTGAACATAAAGTAAAATCCAATTTTTCAGGAGGGTCCTGAACAGAAAGTAAAATCCCATTTTTCAGGAGGTTCCTGAACATAAAGTAAAATCCAATTTTTCAGGAGGTTCCTGAACATAAAGTAAAATCCAATTTTTCAGGAGGGTCTTGAACATAAAGTGAAATCCCATTTTTTAGGAGGGACATTAACATAAAGTAAAATCTCATTTTTCAGGAGGATCCTGTACATAAATTGAAATCTCATTTTTCATGAGGGTCCTAAGCAGAAGATAAAATCCCATTTTTCAGGAAGGTCTTAAATAGAAAGTAAAATTCCATTTTTCAGGAGGGTCTTGAACAGAAAGTGAAATCCCATTTTTCAGGAGGATCCTGAACATAAAGTGAAATCGCATTTTTCAGGAGGGTCATGAACATAAAGTGAAATCCCATTTTTCAGGAGTGTCCTGAACAGTAGGTAAAATCCCATTTTTTAGGAGGGTCCTGAATAGAAGGTAAAATCCCATTTTTTTGGAGGGTCCTGAAGATAAAGTAAAATTCCATTTTTCTGGAGGGTCCTGAAAATAAAGTGAAATCCAATTTTTCAGGAGGGTCCTGAACAGAAAGTAAAATCCCATTTTTCAGGAGGGTTGTCACACCCCATTTTTAACTCCGAAAATATTTGTTTTAAGGTTTGGAAGGGTTTTAAAAGTGACAAAGTGAAGATTTGTTTTGAAAAAGGATTATTTACATTTTTTATTCAAAGTCGCCACTTGACATAATTTGATGTGCCAAGTCACCTTTAAAAGATCCTTTTCAAAACAGTTTGACTTTAAAAACTGATCTGCCAACAGAGATTCCGATTAAGGAATTCTGTTGATCGAGAGGAAGGTGTTAGGCACCCCTCGATCCCGTGGTTCGACCACGGTCGCTTGGTGAGGTGTATCAGCTAATTTGACATTACAAATGTATAAATCACACGAAACACATAAAACAATCAAACACATGAAACAAAACAAATCCAAAATATAGTGTTTAGTCCAATTATACAGTCCAAAATAAAAAATACGAAAAATAAATCTTACTCTAACCTACACTAATCCTAACTACGCTCCCGTGCTTTACCCGAGGCCTTGGTCCTTCATCGCGAATGTCCTCCGAATACAAGATACCTCAAGGCATTCCCAAGTGAATAAATACATCAGACTTTGGGGCATTCCCCGATAAAATGAATAAATTTTCTTAATTTTAAGCGTTTGAAATAGAAAGAACCATTCAACAAATATTCACACATTCAACAAGTCACCAATCCTAAAATCTGCCTACCCGAACCTGCATTTGCCTATCCATTTCAACACATCATAATTGTATCACGTTCCATATCAACAATAAATCAAAAGTAATGAATATTCATTTTTTATCAATCCCCAACGTCCGACCCCAAATCAATGATTTTTATATTTTATCTATTAGCCAATAAATTTCACCTAATTCAACGTGTACATCAATTCAAACAACTAATTCAACAACATCAAACCTCATATTCAATCAGCCAAACAAACATAAACCACCGCGTAATTCACCAATATATTTGCAAAATCAAAATGAGATATTGAGATAAAGAGTAAAAATCGAACCTCAATCAATCTTTGAGTATGCTGAATTACAGATCAAAGGATGGAGCTTCGCCACCGGACCTCGACCGAAGAACCTCAACGGCGAACAACAACTCATCAAACTTCGATCGGACCTTTGTTTGAATCAACAACCAACATAGAAACCAAATTTCGACTTCAAAGTAGACCCAACTTGGTGATTCGAAATAGAACCCAAAAGACCGATGCTCAACTGGAATTTGTGGACTGTTTTGACCACGAATTTCGCTACTTTTTAAAGATCCGGTGAGCTTCACCGAAGGATTTGACAAAGACGGGAATGGAAAAGGATGGATCGGGTATTTGAATCAATATGGTGTGGTTTTGATAGGTTTTTGGAGCAGTGGAAGAGTTGGTGGGAATGGGTCTGGTCGACGACTGAGTCCGGCAGTGGATGGACGATTCTAGCGAACAAATCGCCGAAAAAAAAACTCAACACCCAGTCAGCTTCTGTTCAACCCCTCTCCAATCGACTCTCTATTCTCTTACGTCTAAATCCCCATTTTCCCTCTTCCTTCGCTACTGATTCTCTTTTTGTACCACTATATGTGTGGTTTTTTAGTGTGTGAATGGAAATTTTTGATGGTGTCTGTGAGTATGGTTGTTACTGTGTGTATTGGAGTCTTGTTGTGATGGTATAAGGTGGAGAAGATGATGTTGATTATGTTCCCCTTGGTATATGTGACGTTATATATTGTTAAAGAAAAATTACGTGGGCCCACTCTTTTTGAGGTGTGTAATTGGAAAAATGGCCGGCAAAATATGTCAATAAACAAACAAAAAATAAAGGTAGATAAATGGAGGAGGGTCACATTGGGTAGGAGTGAGGTGGGGTAGGATAGTGATGTGTTGTCCACTTTTAATAGGGAAGGTTGTTAATTTGTTATCAATTTGGATTATGTGGGAATTTTGGGATAAGATTTGTTTAGAGTTGGTTTTGATTTTTTGTTATTTGTGAAGGGATAATTACATGGTTGAAGGTACGTGGTAGGATAAGATAAAATGAGTAAAAGTGATATCGGGGAGGGACAAAATTAAGTGTCTATATCATGCCCTTTTTTGGGTGTAAATACAGAGTGTTTTCAAACCAAAAAAAGTAGACAATGAGATCAAATTTTGACCCGATCATTATTCAAGGAAAGAAATGGAAGAAAGAAGGACAACCGGGTCTTAACTTAGGACATCCTACCTACCCAAGTTATGAGGGAATCAAGTCTCAAGTATCTCAAAGGGTTGGAAGGAGGGAGTCTATACCGAGTTGGAGAGTCGAGTGAGGCCCACGTAATAGCAGTCATCGCATGAGAACATGGTACTTTATCCATTTGAAATTCTCCATAACTGCACATAACATTCATAACATACTTCATATAATTTGATAGTTGATTACTTTTTTAAAAATAAACACAAAAAATACATAAGACATACGAATATTATACAATGAAATCTACTAATCCTTTGTAGTTTGTACTTGTATCATACATAATTCTGTCAATACCAAAGTCCCTAGATATACCGATTTCAACAACAATTATATAATTCTTGCTTTGTTCATGCAACCCATAAATATACAATAACAAATTTAACAAACTTCAAGATTTTATCAACAACGGATTTAAGAAAAAACATAAAGAAAAATATTTAATTCTTTAAATAAATTTGATATCAAAATATCAATTTGCTAAACAGTGTAAAATGCCTGACGACTTTCATTTCTCTCTGTGACGTATCATGATTGAATGCAAATAATCAAAATTCATATTTTAACAGCACAACAATAACTTATGTTTGATTTTTTAAAAAAAAAAGTCCAAAAATTGCATAAAACAAAAAAAATAATCTGAAACTGGTATACTGAAACAGTAAAATCGTGCGCAAAAAAATATGAAAGTGTATAAAGATGGAAACTCTTAATTGAGACATTAAAATAGGAGAAAAAATAATGGTTAGAGGGATTTGGGGATGGGATTAATATCAATTATTAAAGTTAACTACATTTAAGGAAGAAATATTCTAGAGTAGTTATATTAAATTTTTATTTTTCGTTTCTGTAATTATTTTGATATACCTTTTTTAAAAAATGAAAAAAATATTTTTAAGTATTTTTTTAAAATGAAAGTTGTTATAACTTGAAAACTAAAAAGAGTTGCTAGAACTTGTAATAAACAATCTAATAAGTTTATTTAGTTAATTTTTCCTATTACTTTATTCAATTTTTGACTTACAATTTAAGAAGAAAAAATAATTTGAAAAACAATAAGTTGATTTCGATCATTATAAATTAACGTCCATGTTTATTTAATCAAAATTTATACTATAAATTATTTATGCTTTGATACTTTCACATTTGTTTCTTCATGTCATTGCTTTGCAATTATGATATTATTCCTTCACTCCCATTTTTTTTACTATGTGTGATAAAGAAAATAAAATCTGCTCCTTTAATAGGTGAAAGTGAGAACTGTTAATGTGCTTAATTTACAGCATAGGTTTTATGAGAAGACAATATCATATAAAGGCCGAGACAAGTCAATAGTGTATCCAAGCATCATTTAATTTTTGTCGAATTACAAGGATTACAATAGAATTATTGTAATGGATGTTCAAAGAGTTGTGTGAGTTAAGGATTAAGAGGTTAATCCTAGGATTTCAAGAATTTGTAATTTTGACGTTTTCTTGATTTTAATGAATTGATTGATAATTAAATCCTACGATGTTGGTTATGAATTTTTTCTCCCTTGATTAAGGAGATTTTCACGTGACATTGTGTGTTTTTTACTTTACATTGTTCTTATCATCAGTCCCTTGATTAGGTCATCGACTATTGCAGCTATATAGTTGAGAAAGAGTAAAAAATTGTAGCTTGAACCCTTGCGAGTGTCAGTCAAAGATTGAAAGAACCTTTAAATTTTAAAAACTCTAATATAATAATATCAATCATTTTTTTAAACTTAAAACCTTTTTAAAAACTTACAATTTAAATATATTTTAATTAATATTTATGTGACATACATCTAAATATAATTTCATTAATAACAATTTACATATATTTTAATTAATATTTATGTGACATATATTTAAATATAATTTCGTTAATATTTATATAACGTTTAAAATTCAATACTCATTAATTGATAAAAAATATACATGCAACACTTATATCAAGAGATTATTATGGAGAAGGTAAAAGAAAATCAAGAATTAATTAAAGAAAAAAAGAGTTGATTTGGATTATTTCTACTATATACTAGGTGTGATATGGTCCGTGTCAAGACGAGCCCAACGCGAAGAATATTTTTAGATTAACTATTGTGATTTATATACTTTTTACGTAATTTTTTAAATAATATATATTACACTTCCTGTCTAATTTTGTGTGGTATTGATATAATTTTGATAGTTAGCTAAATTTTTTATATATTTTTAAAAAATATTTAAATTATTCATTATTGTGATTTATAGTATTTTTTCTTCTATCTCAATTGATGTGGCAGTGATAAAATTTAGAGAGTCAACTAATTTTTTTTTACGTCCTTTTAAATATTTTATGTTACTAATTATTAAGATTTATAATACTTTTACATAATTCTCAAATATATAATAAATTAAAAAGGAAACTAAAATAAATAAATATAAAAGAAAATATCTAAGTGGACAACACAAACAATTATGTGTATATGTTATCTGTTTATCATCCTTTATAAGCGAGGTAATAAATCAAAAATCTCAATTTAAGTGGCACAATGCTTAGATGGCCATAATAATTAATTAGATGTGATAAAGTAAAATCACAATTGACGCAGCCAAGCAAACATGCTTTAAATGACCTATAACAACTAATTAGAAGTGATATAATAAAATTACTACAAAAAATATTTGTGAAACAAATTTCAGTGAGCCTCATATAAGACATCAAGTTAATTTAAAACATCAAGAGTTAATTTATTATTTTATGTCTATATTACCCTTTTATTAAATATTATTAATTTTTTAATAGTAGATGACTTATAATTAATTAGGGAAGATATTAGTAAAAAGTGATATAGTAAAATTACTATTAAAATATTTGTGAAAAAATATTTAAATAAGCCTCATATAAGATGTCAAGTTAATTTAAAATATCAAGAACCCATTTATCATTTTATGTCTATATTACCTTTTTTTTATTAAATATTATTAATTTTTTAATACTTAGATGACTTATAATAATTAATTTGGGAGAGATATTTAGTAAAAAGAGATATGTGGAAAAAATTTAAGTGGGTACATATAGGACATAAGTATTTGAAACATCAAGAGTTAATTTATCATTTTATATCTATTTTTCTTATTTTATTAAATATTATTAGTTTTTTAATAAATAGGTGACTTATAATAATTAATTAGTGATGATATTTAATAAAATTATGATTGAAGCACTTAAAACAGACATGTTATAAATGTCTATTTTTTTTTTTTTTTTGTATTAAATAGTATTAAAGGAGAAATTAACTACACGTGTCTTCAATTTCGGACAACAATTCAATTGTCACACAAAGCAACTCCTTTTATAGGAGTGTTAATAAATGAAAAAGAATTTGATTCTTTGGAATCCTATATGATTGGTATTATTAGAACAAAAGAGGGTTTTTGTATTATTCGCGGTAATAATTCAATCACCACACAAAATAGCTCCTTTTATCGAAATATTAATAAATTGTTATAAGATCTTGTTGATATCTATTAGGATTTGAAATATCTGTCTTTTAGTCAGAAACTAGGAGTATTTTTCCCTATAAATAGAAGAGTTTTGTTCATTGTATTATAAATCTGATAATTTCTCATCCTCACGAGAAATAAAGAAGTCTCTTCTCTCTCTATTTATTCTTGTTATTTTTATTTTATATTTCATAACACGTTATCAGCACGAGACTCTGCCAAATAAGGTGAGATTATAAATCTAAAGGATTTCAAGGTTAGTAATTCCTTATGTTATTTGTCTTTTGCTGCTAATGATATAATTATTGTTGGATTTGAGAAAAAATAATTGGTTTAAAACCATTTATTATATAATTTGTTCATGAAGAACAACATTGTTAAAAAGTATGATGATGGATTCAAGTCTTATCTCATTAAGAGGGTAAGATATGCATCAAATTAGAGCTCGATATACCATGATGATAAATGTTGGATTTAAGTCCAATTGATTTATGAGCCTAAGATGCCTTTATATGGATAAGACGTTGAGTTTGGATCTCAATTCACCATATTGATGATATTATGATGCCTAAGGCAAAATAATAGGTATGTGGTGAAAAGTCGTGATATCTAACCCATTGAATATGCTCCATTCCATGAAGTGAATGTAGTAGCAATATGTGATAAGTCTGAAAGATGACAATTTGCTCCATTCTTGAAGTGAATGTGGTAGCAGTGCATAATATGTCTGAAAGAAGACAAGTATTGCATGCACGAATATATGCATGGAGGGACAATATGATAATGATCATCAAATGTGATGATATTTTCGCACACATATTATGATCATAAGATATGTTAGAGAAAAATTCTCTACATTATATGTATGCATCGATTTGCTCCTGAAGTAGCAATATCGTGAAAGATATTATAAGCTATCAAAAATTGATAGACTTAAGACACGATTATATTCCATTCCTGGGGAATGTGAATTTTGATTGTTTTAATACAAATGTGCACTATTGTGGTGGTATCATAACTCACATTCGAAAGAGGCAAAACAATTGAGAAGAGTTATTTTGAAATCTACTTCTGAAGTAGTAAATTCGAAAATTTATTCATGTAATAGTAAATTTGAAATTTACTAAAGTAAAAAGACACATGTCATGGTAAATTTGGAGTTTACTAGTATAAAAGTTCATAAATTGACATGAACGATTGCTACATTCTAAAAATGTGCATATTGAGTATTAGACATATGTTGAAGAAATAAAAGATTCTTCATGAATTGCTTATGTTGGTTGTTCTCATGACAAGTTGGTTGGACCAACTAATGTTGGAATTTGATCCCTCAAAATCTGAAAAATATAAAAGGTGAATATGGGCCCATTCACCTTTCATGTGATCTATTAAGATGCGTCGATATAAGATGATCACATGCAAGTTTATTGTCAACCTGCAGTTTGACATTCATAAAGTTTTTTGCTCAATAAAATTGAGTTAAGAGCATAACTTTCAGATTGTGTAATTAAGACAATTCATCTTGATGATGTTGGTTTAGTATTGAATGCCTTCGATAAATAGCTAAACCATTACTAATGAGAACAAAACTTCATGTGTTGGTCTGAAATATGATATTTTGCATTCAATAACACTTGTATGCATTAGACCAATAAATTTTGATTATTCCCCCCCTCAATTGGTTCAAGATTAGGAATCAACTATTTATCTAATAGTTTTGAAGTGCGGTATACGATTAATGAATATACCATGATTCACAAAGATAGATTCCTCAAAGAAGATGGAGGATGTATGTTAGTTAACATAAGGGGGAGATTATAAATGGCTATGAAATATGTTAGAAATTATCAATAGATCCTCATTCAAAAGATAATTCAAGTCAAATGCCGAAAGTATCTTATATTTAAGATGCAAGTGCTCCTATTTTTTGTCTATGAAGGATAAAGTCTATGCATGTGTTAAGCATGGTAGATCAATCGGTTTCAAATAAGGAGCAAACAATCATAATAAGAAGGCAATGTGCTCTTGAAGAGCCTACAACATAACACTTCATGAAACCTTATGAGAGGTTCAGGTACCTAAAAATAATGAAGTGATGAAATCTCAAAATGTTATGTCATGTTGTGAACCGATATAAAATGATATATCATCGATGATATCTTTGATACAATATTGGCACAATATTATATAAGATTACAAGGATCTGAACTCTACGTTTATTTAATCACGCTGACATAGAAACATTTATCAAGTGACATGAAAGGATGCATCTTGGTAAGCATAACACTTATTTGATTTGCAGTTTAGACACTTGAAGATCTCACATATATTGATATTTTCACTTGACAAAAATCTATATGAAAATTCCTAAAAGATCTAAAATGCCTGAAGCATATAAAGTTTCTGGGAAACTTGTTTATTATCTTTAGGGATAAATTTATGGTTTGAATATTATTGAAACTCTTGGAGCGTTTTCAAAAGCAATAGATTATTTGTTGAAATGAGAAATATGAAGTATCATATCTTAGTGCAATTGGTGCATAACACTAACGTATCTTGCAAATGCTACAAGGCTTGATATAGCCTTTTCAGTCAAGTTGTTAGCAAGGTATATTTCTACTCCTACTAGGAGACATCGAGATGAGATAAAAGACATGAGCTTATTTTATTCTAAAGTTTGCAGTTCTGATTTTGTTGGCTATGCTGATGTTAGGTACTTATTTGACCACATAAAGCTCAGTCTCAAATATGCTATGTGTTCATATGTGGGGTATTGCCATATCTTAGCGATATATAAAGCAGCCTATCTAACACTTCATCAAATCATGCTGAGATAATAGCTATTCATAAAGCAAGCCAAGAATGTGCATAGTTGAGGTTCATGATACATCTCATTCGAGAATAATGTGGTTTGAAATATGACAATGTGTCCATAATTTTAGACGGAGATAATACAGCATGCATAGCACATCTTAATGGAGGATACATAAAAGGATATAGAATGAAGTACACTTCATCAAAGTTTTTCTACATGTATGAGCTACAAAAGAATGGTGATATTAACGGGCAACAGATTCGTTCAAGTGATAGTGCGACTGATTTATTCACCAAATCTCCTCCATTGCAACTTTCAAGAAGATGGTGTACAAGATCGGGATGCAAAGGTTCAAGGATATTTTCATTAGGGGATTTAATATGCGTTATACTCTTTTTTCCTTACGATGTTTTGTCCCACTGAATTTTCCTTGTAAGGTTTTTAATGAGGCAACCGAAATGTGTATCATTAGAGATGTGTACTCTTTTCCTTCACTAAATTTTTTTCCCTAGATTTTTTCTAGTAAGGTTTTAACAAAGTACATTTTCTATCAATTAGACATTCAAAGGGGAGTGTTATAAATGTATTACATTATAGTGAGTGTCTATCAAGATTTAAAAAGATATATCAAGATCTAGTTGATATCTATCAGGATTTGAAGTAGCTGTCTTTTAGTCAAAAATTAGGAGTATTTTTTCCTATAAATATAGAAATTTTGTTCGTTGTATTCTAAATCTGATAATCTCTCATCCCTCAAAAAAGAAGTTTCTTCTCTCTCAGTTTATTCTTTTTGTTCTTATTTTATATTTCATAACATAAATAAAAATGAATTTGATTTTTCGAATCCTATAGGTCTCTTGTATTATAGTAAAAAAAAAGGACTCACGATGATTATTTATTTTGCCAAAATAAATATATACTCCTACGATAGTTTTTGTTTTGCAAAAAATAAAGCAATTTTTTTTGCCAAAAATATGATTCCGAGAAACATTCGAACCCCTACTACTATAAAGTGTTTAGTTTGTAATATATTAATTGTAGACTTTTATTTTTTAAATCATTGATTCTTATTACGTACTTAAAAAATTTAAAATTTGATGCTTCTTAAATTTTTCTTAGAGTAAATGCACTGTGTCCACCCTGAACTATAATCGAAATTGTTGAGACACACCCGAACTTAAAGGGGATTCTATTATCCCCTAGACTAATTAAAATCATATTTTTGATAATTTTAGTGTCTACGTGGTATATACGTGGCACATATGTGTCCCTACGTGGACCTTCAGTGTGTTGATTTTATGCAGTGTGCCACGTAGGCACTAAGATTGCCAAAAATAAGATTTTAATTAGTTCAGGGGGTAATAGGACCCCCCTTAAGTTGGAGTGTGTCTCAGCAATTTCGTTTATAGTTCAGGGTGGAAACAGTGCATTTTCTCTTTTTCTTATTCTAACGCTTTTATATTTATTTATAGATTTTTCAAATGTTCTTAAAATTAAATTTAGTTGGTTTAGAATTCTCAAACTAATGAAAAAGTATTAGTTGTCACTAATTTTGATGACTTATAATAAGGAAAAGTTGTCATAAATATACTTAATTAATTTTCAACACTTAAATATTAGAAAAAATCACTAATTTTGATGACTTCTAATAAGGAAAGGTTTTACCATAAATATATTTAATTAATTTTCAACACTTAAATATTAGGGAAAAAATAGTGAAAAGATGATTTTGTCTAAAGCAAGACTTTTAATGAAGGACAAAAAGTCCAAACAACATTTCTATGACCCTTCAACTCTTAATATATATATATATATATATTCTAAAATAAATTATGAAATCTCATGTTATCACTCATTGTTTCCTTTTTCTCTATCGACAAATAACATAAAAATTATTATGATTTTTTAAAATCAAAAGTCGGCCTTTTGGGCCATTTATTAAAATATTAAAGCATATTTTTATGGGAAAAGGACAGAAACGACACTTCAAATTAAACCATTTTCACGAAAATGGTCATGAAATTCAAATTCCATTTTTTAGCCATTTCAATTTGTCAGCTTGTTCTATTTCATTTTTACGCATCTTCTATACAGTTTCTATACATATCTTATACATATAAATATTTATACGAAAAATATACAATTTAGATACATAATTTATACAATAATTGTACTTTTTTTTAGACATTTTATACATAAATTATATAATTTTTAAACACTTTCTATATATATATTTTTATATATTTTATATATATACATATTTGATAGAACTATACGATTTCTATACATATATCTTACATAGATGCTCATTCTATATAACAATTATACCGTTTTTTAAAAGGTCCGAATGACCCAAGTTGAAAATTGTATTAGTATTGTGTGTGAATTGTATCAGTATTGTATATGGACTGTATATGAACTATATGGGCCAAAGTGACCCAAATTAGAAAATGGATATAAAGTGAAAATATTTTATCCGACTAACCACTTTTTAGCAAAATCTCAAACTTGGACGATTTGTTTTAAATAATGTTAAACAATGTCCTTTTCCCTATTTTTATTTGTGCAAAGATAAGGCGTGACCCAAGCTCAATTACTCTAACAAAACTATGGAAGTCAAAAGATCACTTTCTAATACTAAAGGAAAAACAGGAAAAGTGAAAAATTCTTATGATGACTTATGAAGTAAATGAAAAAAAATATCTAAAGTATTTTATTTTTTTTGATTTTCTACCCGTTCGACCACGGAGGTCATTAGACACTAAAGTTTTATGTATCTCAGCAAGACCATGTTCCCATGTTGATGTCAGTCCATCTTAAGATATTAGTCCCTCCATCATGATAGGAGATCAACACACAATCAACATGTCCCTTATCAATACCACTGGTAATAACTCTAACACCAGCTACAACAACCAACTTGACATTAACACATAAACCCCAAATTCACATTCTATAGGCATAATAGGGCAATAGCTCACGATCAACGGAAAAAAACTCTAGAAGTATTCATAATATAAATACAAAAGATTTATAAATTCAAATGATCATCTAAAATAAATTATGAGATCTCATGTTACAAATCACTCTTTTCTTTTATTGTACCGACAAATAATTTAGAAATTATTATGATGACTTTTGAATAAATCAACACATGTTTTTTTAGTTCTACTTGAACTTTCACCAACGCTCTATACATATCTAAATGATCGTCTAAATCAAAATTATGCGATCTCATATCAAAATTATGCGATCTCATATTACAAATCACTCTTTCCCTTTTCTCTAGCGACAAACAATTTAAAAATTATTACGATGACATCTGAATAAAGTGAAGGATCAAATCACACTTTTTTAGTTCTACTTAAACTTTCACCAAACTCTCTATACACATCTGACATTATTTTCTTTTTCTCTATTCAAATCATTCTTTCCTTTCTCTATGGACAAACAACTTGAAAATTAGTATGACGACATGCAAATAAAGTGAAGGGCCCAAACCACATATCTTTGTGGTTTTCTACCCGAACTTTCGCCATTCACTCCATACACCAATCACATATCTCAAAATGTATAATTCAATTTTTGTACCGTAAATTATAAGTTTTAAATTGTACATATATTTTTTATCTTTATTACTTTAACTAAAACAAAGAGGAACATTGATCAATTTCATTAATTACGATGCATAGATTTATATAGATTACCTAACTTTCAAACAAATCAATTCAAAAAAATTTAACCAAAACAACAAAAATCACTGATCAATTTCATTAAGTACGATGCATAAATTTATGTAGATCATCTAACTTTCAAACAAGCCAATCCAAATTAAAGATAAACCAATTCAAAAAATTAAGAATACACTTATAAAATACCAAAAAGCACACGTAACAATTCGTACATTAGGTTAAGGAAAAATGTAAAAACCTTTAAATTAATGAACTTAAACTGAAGATAAAGAATCTGGTAAAAAATTTCAAGTTGATATCACATGTAATAAGAGTGGTAATACAATCAATATGTACGTAGGAAGAAATATATGCCTCAAACTCATTTTTAGATCAAACTATTTGGAACATAACTTCGTTTACAAATATCTTCAACTTCCTCCACATATATTGTTACTAACCAACATAAAGATGTTAATTTTATGTTGAGATAAATTAATAATGATAATTATCAAAGAACAGTGAAAAAAATTGATATCTAAGACAAATGAAGGAGAAGAGCGGAGATGCAAGTTCATAAGACTCCGTAATTTTTTTTTATCAAATTCTTAAAGCTGACAAAAACAATGGATTTATAAGAGATTCCTATATGATTTCTGTTAGGATTTAGTTGGGGGTTTTGGTAGGCAATTTGTATTGGGATTTTTTTTTCATAATCGGCAATTATTGTTTCACAATCGGCAATTATTGTTTCACAATAATTTTATTTATAGTAGGTAACTTATATAATTTTTTAAAGTAGGTAACTTTTGTTTTGCCAAACACGAGAACAATAATCAAGTTACTATTTTATAAATTAAATGACTGTCATAAATGTATTTACATTATAATGAATGTCTATCAACATCTATCAAGATCTACTTTGATATCTATTAGAATTTGAAGCATCCGGCTTTTACTCGGACTAGGAGTAAATTTTTCCTATAAATAGAGGGATTTTGTTCATTGTATTTACAATATTACGATCTCTCATCATCAAGAGAAGAAATAAGAATCACTCTCTCTATTCTCTCTATTCTTCTTATTGTTCTTTATTGTTTTATAACACGTTATCAGCACGAAACTCTGCCAAAAAAAGGTGAGATTATAAATCTGAAGGATTTCAAGGTTAGTAATTCTTTATGTTATCTTTCTTTTGCTACTATTAATATAATTATTATTGGATTTTAGGAAAAATTATTGGTTTGAAACCATTTATATTTTAAATTTATTCCTCAAAAATAATATTATCAAAAAGGATGATAATATGTTGGGTTCAAGTCCCATCGATTCATGCCTAAGACGCATTTATATGGATAAGATGTTGAGTTTGAATCTCAATACACCATATTGATGATATTATGATGGCTAAGGCAAAATAATGGGTGTTTAATGAAAAGTCATGAAATTTGACCCATTGAATATCTCTATTCCATGAAGTGAATGTGGTAGCAATATATGATAAGTCTGAAATATGACAACTTACTTAATTCTTGAGGTGTATTTGGTGGCAGTGCATAATATGTCTAAAAGAAGACAAGTGATTAAATGCACGAATATACACGTGGAGGGACAATATGATAATGATCATCAAAAGTGACGATATTTTGACACGCTTATATGATTATAAGATATACTAGAGAAGATTCTCTACATCATATGTATGCCTCGATTTGCTTCTGAAGTAGCAAAATCTTGAAAGAGGTTATAAACTATCATAATTTGATAGGTTTAAGGCATGATTATATTCAATTACTGGGGAATGAGAAATTTGTTAATGCAAACGTGCACTTGATTGTGATGGTATCACAACTCACCTCTGAAAGAGGTTGAATAATTTTGAAATCTACTTTTGAAGTAGTAAATCTAAAATTTATTCATGTAATAGTAAATCTGAAATTTACTAAAGAAAAAATACATGTCATGGTAAACTTGGAGTGTACTAGAATAAAAGTTCATAAATTGATATGAACGATTGTGACATCTCGAAGATGCGCATGAATTGAAGAACTAGAAGATTCTTCAAGAATTTTTTATGTCGTTTGTTTTCATGATAAGTTGGTTGGACCAACTAATATTGGGATTGGATCCCTTCAAATCTGAAAATTATAAAAGGTGAATTAGGGTTCGTTCATCTATCATGTGATATGTTGAAAAGATGCATCAATAAGATGATTACATGTACATTCATTGTCAACCTGCAGTTTGACATTCATAAAGTTGCTTGATCAATAAACTTGAGTTAAGAACATAATTTTTAGATTGTGTAATCAAGAAAGTTATCTTGATGATGATGGTTTGACATTGAATGTCTTCGATAAATAGCTAAACCATTATTAATGAGAACAAAACTTCATGTATTGGTCTAAAATATGATATATTGCGATAGCATTTGTATGCATTAGACCAATAAATTATGATTATTTCTTCCCTCTCAATTGGTTCAAGGTCGGAAATCAATTATTCTATCTAATAATTTTGATGTGCGGTATACGATTAATGAATATACCATAATGCACAAAGATGAATTCCTCAAAGAAGTAGAGGATGTATGCTAGTTTTCCTAACATAAGGGGAGATTATAAGCGCTATGAAATATGTTAGGAATTATCACCATATCCTCATCCAAAAGATAATTCAAGTCAAATGCTGAAAGCATCTCATATTAAGCGTAAGTGCTCTTATTTTGTGTTCCTAAAGGATAAATTCTATGCATACATGGAGCGTGATAGACTGATCGGTTCAAAATGAAATAGTCCTTGAAAAATAAGGAGCAAATAATTATAATAAGAAGGCAATGAGCTCTTGAAGAGCCAACGACATAACACTTCATGAAACCTTATGAGAGGTTCATGTACCTGAAAATAATGAAGTGATGAGATCTCAAAATGTTATGTCGCATTGTGAACTGATACGAAATGATATATCATCAATATTTTTAACACAATGTTGGCGCAATATTGTGAAAGATTACGAGGATCTAAATTCTACGTTTATTTAAGCATGCTGGTGTAGAAATATTTATCAAGTGACATGAAAGGATGCATCTTGGTAAGTGAAAACTTATTTGATTTGCAGTCCAGACACTTGAAGATGTCATAAATAAAATTTTGAATATTGTCACTTTGACAAAATTTGTATGAAAACTTCTTTAAGGATTCAAAATATAAAAGTTTTTAGGAAACTTATTGATAATCCTTATATTATATAAGCTTACAGCTTGAAAATTATTGAAACTCTTGGAGAGTTTTCAAAAGCAATAAGATTATTTGCTGAAAAGAGAAATATACCAGTTTGGATTGGTTATGAAGTACCATATCTTAGTACAATTGGTGCACTCATGTATCTTGTAAAAAAACTACAAGACCCAATATAGTCTTTCGCTCAATTTGTTAGCAAGGTATATTTCTACTCCTACCAGGAGACATCGAAATGGGATAAGATACATGAGTTTATTTTATTCTAAAGATTGCAGTCTCGATCTTACTGGTCATGCTGATGTTGGGTACTCATCTAACCCCCGCATAAATCTCGGTCTCAAACATACAATGTGTTCACATGTGGTGATACTACCATATCTTGGAGATATATAAAGTAGTTTATCGTAGCCACTTCATCGAATCATGCTGAGATAATAGCTATTCATGAAGCAAGCCGAGAATGTGTATGGTTGAGGTCCATGATACATCTCATTCGAGAAAAATGTGGTGTGAAATATGACAATATACCCACAATTTTATACAGAGATAATTCAGCATACATAGCACATCTTAAGGGAGGATTCATAAATGGAGATAGAACGAAGCACATTTTCCCAAAGCTTTTCTATATACATGAGCTACAAAAGAATGATGATATTAACGTGCAACAGATTCGTTCAACTGACAATGTGACTAATTTATTCACCAAGTCTTCTCCAATTACAACTTTTAAGAAGATGATGCACAAGATCGGGATGCAAAGGTTCAAGGATGTTCTCATTAGGGGGAATTAATATACACTGTACTATTTTTTTCTTACGAGGTTTTGTCCCACTGGGTTTTCCTTGTAATCTTTTTAATGAGGCAACCGAAATGCGTATTATTAGAGATGTGTACTCTTTTTCCTTCACTATATTTTTTTTCCTACTGAGTTTTTTCTAGTAAGGTTTTAACGAGCCACATTATCTACCAATTAGACATTTAAGGGGGAGTGTTATAAATGTATTTACATTATAGTGGATGTCTATCAAGATCTACTTTGATATCTATTAGGATTTGAAGCATCCGTCTTTTACTCGGACTAGGAGTAAATTTTTCCTATAAATAGAGGAGTTTTGTTCATTGTATTTACAATCTTACGATCTCTCATCCATCAAGAGAAATAAAGATGTCTCCCTCTTCTCTCTCTATTTATTCTTCTTGTTTTTTCTTTATATTTCATAACAATTACCGTTTTGTTTATTTTAGGAGTTTTAAATTTTAAGAGTCCTAGATTTAATAAAATAGTAAATTGTGTAAAATAGTAAAAAGACGATTTCGTCTATTGTGGAGCCTTTCAATGAAGGGCAAAAAGTTCAAATCATTTTTCTAAGGGTCTTCACACTCTTAATATATTGTAGATATAGATATAAATTATAGATTATAGATATAGATTATAGATTATAGATATAGATTAGCTCTCCCCATGTTATTTTCTGATGAATATCTTCTTTTGCATTTCTCACATTTTTTAACATTTCATAAAAATATTGCTATTTACTTGACAAGGACTTCATACTCATCTTGAATAGGAATATTCCATGAGTAATTTAACAAAAATTGGTATCGTGACCTATTAATTAATGAAATGAGTAGAAGAATATCGGTTCAAATTTCAACTAGGACAAAAATTATTACTCTCTCCATTTACTTTTACTTTTACTTGTCACATTTAAATTTGACACATTTATTAAGAAAATATAAAGTATTGACATGGTTATTAATTTTACCACACTACCTTATTAATTAATGCTAAGATAAAATATGGAATAAAGTAATTGTCTTTTCTTGATGTGTTAAAAGAAACAAGTAAAAGTGAAATTTATTTTTTAAAAATAGTGAACAAGTAACATGAGCAGAGAGTTCGGAGCAAAAAAGGACCCTTTTTCAGCCTTTGGAGCCAAAACGGACACTACTTTAACTTGTGATACAAAAGGATCAGTTTGTTCATTTTGAGGCAAATTATAACTAACACCATTTGTTAAACGTTTGGAGTGAAAAATTTGTTATTATGGTTTGCCCAAAATGGGCAAACTACATTTCATAAACTTCATGTGAATTGTTGATGAGATTCGCTAAAAAATTTGACAGCTTTCTGAAAATATTTTTTTTTTTACGTGAATTGCTGAAGAGATTCCTGAAAATGTGAAAGATTTGTCATTTAAAAAAAATTCACTAATAAATATGTGTTGTTGTTAACCATTTTATCTCATTTATCACGAGCAACATTCATTATTCACTGAATTTTTTTTTATAAGGATAAAAATAATGAGTGACATTGTTAGGGTTAGTTTATAATTTTGGGGTGGAGAAGTTTTGTACGAAGGTGGTTCGGTTAGATATAGTCTTCCTGCGAAAACGGTTCAAGTGTTTCTAATGATACTCAAATATGAACATCTTGTACGTCTTTTTCAAAGAAAAAATAAAGGTACTTGATGTTGAACTTTCTATTCTTATCACTGGTGGATATCCCATATAAATAATGTGTAACGGTAATATAATTTTCGAGGAGACTCGAATTTGGAATGATGACTCTTTATTAGCTTTTCTTCGTAGTTCTGAGATTTTTCGTAACCAAATGCGTTTAGCAACACTTGATATGTATGTCAAAACTTAACGCGCTATTTAGGATGAAAAATCATATGATAATGAATTTGATATTTGAAATAGTACATGTTTTACTAATTTCAGTGTTGGTTGGCCAAACAATTCTATTCAACAACAAACAAGAGTAAGATTTGATAGAGAAAATAACGGTTTGACTTCACTAAATCAACATAATATCCATTGGAGTTCTTAAAATTGTGAGTTTGGAGAACCGAGCAATCAAGAACCGACTAGTCTATATTGTCACACTCCAATAGAATCAATGGATAGATAAAGACGTTATATATATTTTTTATATTCTTTAAAGATCGTTGTATACATGTTTTAATAAATATTATTTTATTGAGCCAAACTTAATGTATAGACAAATTTTTTTTTTCAAAAAAAAATAATGGAGTTTGCCCATATTTATAAGTGATTTTTTTCTTTAAAATGACAAATCTTTCACATTTTCAGGAATCTCTTCAGCAATTTACATTACAAAAAAAAATAAAATATTTTCAGAAATCTATCAAATATCTGAGCGAATCTCATCAATAATTCACATGAAGTTTATGAAATGTAGTTTGCCCATTTTTGGGAAAATCATAATAACAAATTTTTCACCCCAAATATTTAACAAACAGTGTTTGTTGTAGTTTGCCCCAAAATGGATAAACTGTCCGTTTTGTATCACAAGTTAAAGTAGTGTCCATTTGGACTCCAAAGACTGAAAAAGAGTTCATTTTTGCTCAGACTCCGCGAGCAGATGAAGTAAACGCCTTCGTCTCCGCAGCTACTCTAATTTTGGTGGACAAAATAACTAGCTACCTGTGTTGGTATATCCATTTTCCTGAAAATTATACTTTATATATTATAATAAAAACAGATATTTTTGTACGAATATATCATCCTTTAGTATAAAGAAACAAATTAAACGTGAACGGCTCACATAAATTATAGCAAAACAATTAGTCTTTGTCTTATAAATAGAAGATATTATACTTTATATATTATAATAAAAACATACTCCTTCCGTTTAAAAAAGAATGACCAATTTTGACTTGACACAAAGTTTAAGAAAATAAAGAAGACTTTTGAATCTTGTGGCCTTAAATTAAAGTTGTGTCAAATGTACCAAAATGCTCTTTAATCTTGTGATCCTAAACATGTCATGTGAAAAGTTATTGCCAAAAAGAAAAAAGGGTCACTATTTTTTAAACGTATTAAAAAGGAAAGTAAATCATTCGTTTTTACATTGAGGAAGTATCATTTTTTATACGAATATATCAATCATTTAGCATAGAGAAACAAATTAAACGTGGACGGTTCACATTAATTAGAGCAAAACAATTATAATCTTTGTCTTATAAATGGAAGAGGTTAGCAAGAAGGATATACAAATAATCATCAAAACAAACTAAAGTCCCTAAAGATGAAGACCATATTACTCTTTCTTTCCCTTGCAATAATCCTTCCCTTGTCAGCCTTGGCAACTTGCGCCACTACTGACACTCCCACCAACCAAGTATGGTTAGGTGTACGCGATACTAATGGCAAACCCCTCAACGCAAGCAATAGGTACTGGATAATTCCGGCCTACCACACTATGGACATTGGAGGTGTACGTCTTGCTAATCTTGATGATCAACAACAAACCACTACTTGTCCTACATCAGTAGTATTATCGAACCTTCCTAAAGACGATGGTATCGCGGTTTATTTTACACCTAAGAATCCTAATAAATATCAATTGATTTTGGCGTCCTCTCCGTTAAACATCCATTTCTATTTTGATTATCCTTTGTGTTCTAACTTTGCTGTGTGGAAGGTTGACAACCTTGTATCAAAATGGCCACCAATTCTACACACCATAAGCACAGGTGCAAAGTTGGGAATTCCCAACGATGTGAGCAGTTGGTTCCAAATTAAGCATCTAGCAGATAGAAAGTATAAGCTAGTGTTCTGTCTCGAAAGCACTACTTATTGCAGAGACATTGGCTTCGTCCGCCAAAATGGATATCGTCGTTTGGTTCTCTCAGAGAAGCCAATGCCCTTTGTGTTCAAACTGGATGATAGAATTGGAATGGCGTCATGTTATGCCTAGATCTACTACTCTATGTAATGTAATAATGCATATATGGGGTACTTTGTCCCATTGCATGGATGTAAAACTTAATAATAATGTAATGGAGTCTATGTGCCACTTATATATCGAATAAGTAGTAGTTGAAATATATTGTTGCAGTATACTATGATCACATAATATATACTCCATTATATGTTGATAAGGATATCATAGAAGAAGTACTCTGGTTCATTCCTTAAGAAATCTCTTTAGTCCTCTATGATTTCAAAGAATTAAGACACATAAAGAATAAGTAGAGAGCCTGGATCAAACAATATCGTAGATTCTCAATGACAAACTGGGACAATACATGCAATGACACTGTTCGACAACTAACTATGACAATCATGTAGTCATACATACCATCACTTGCTTCAGGATACTATTATTACTATATTAAAAGTCGTTGTCATCAAACATTAGTACTAATTAACTATGCTCAGTTGTGTCAATTTGGAGTTCAAAAATCACAATGTAATTAGTTTCATACTCACTCCGTGTCACAATTGCTAGAGTTCGTGCCCTACTAATTATCTTATTTTCGGCTAACTGTTGCTTATCGATGAAACGGATTGCCTGACGTGTTTCACTGACATGTTCCAAGGAAGCAGTAAAACAGAAAGTAAGAACACAATGATTTTTACGTGGAAAACACCCGGCTCAAAAAGGTGTAAAAAAAACCACGACCCGTACCTCTACAGGATTTAACCCCAACTTCACTAAATAACTCTGAGCCTCAACAACGACTGATTACAAAACTCTTGTAACCAACAAATAAGAATTATAAACTGTAATCCCGATAACTCAACAACTAGGAATTATAAACTCTAATTCCTAACTATACATACACCTCCCAAGGTATGCATTTCCAAAGTCTCTGAGTTTTCCCCAACTCGAAACTAGCTCCTAATTCAGTTTATAACACACTGAAACTAATATTACATCAATAGTTCAAACACAATGAACAACTCTAAAAATCAACGCTAAAACTCTTAGCCGGATTCTATACTTAGGACCAGGTTCTTCAATGTGTTTCTTCAGTGATTGAGTAACACTTTGTGAAGTCAATCTGTCGATTGTGCTTTTCTGCTTTGTAAGTGCGTGAATTACTCTTAATGATGCATCTTCTATCTAAGCACAAATCTCCAAAGAGTCATTCTTTATTTTAAACTCCTCCTTTAATCAAAACTCTCATTACATAGAGTTCTACTTCAAGTGAGACTCTTTCTTTAGTTTCAACTTTTGTCTCCTTAGTGTTGTAATAAAACTCTAACTCTTTTAAATTAGCACATGCTTATTTATCCGAATCTTTCTCCTCCTATACATAGGACTCTTCAAGATATACTCAGAAGTGAAACTCCTTCTTCACATAGGACTCCTTTTTCAACATTGCTTTCCTTTATCATTAAGTGTTTGAATTAAATTCAACTTGTTATATTCCCCACATGATCAGTAGCTTGAGTATATTAGAATTAGGATTGCTTATTCGTTCTTGTATTTAAGCAATCTTGTCTGCATCTATCAGTGAAATTGAAAATCTGTTTTTCTATGCGTGGACCAGCTCAAGTAACATATTTCATTCATGTGTCAGTTTGTCAATCATCAAAACTACATAGTACCTAAAAAATCCCCTTTTTTTGATGATGACAAACCTCTTATCTTGTGCATTCAACCATCTTCACCTGTAGGCACTAAAATATAAAACACTAGAATAAAATAAGTTAGTCAATGGGTTATAAACATTGCACAACCCTATTATCTTCCCCCTTTTGGCACCATTGAAAAATTATTTTAATGCACTAATATACTAGCCAAAGTGATTTGTTATGCTATTCATGGCCATTGGGGCTATCACCAAAATAATCAGTTAAAGACTCTAGCCAACATAGTAATGTATTAAAGAGAGCAAAAATGAGTCAATTTAGCAAAGATAACCATTCTATTTAACTGACAGAGCATGTTCCACATTAAACCTAAGCTAGTACTGAACAAAGCAAAATAATTGAGTGGGACATGACTAAGGATACAAATAGTGAGGAGCTGATGAGGAAGGTGGAACAGGTGATATCAACTGTGTCAATTGATGAATGACTTCAACATTTTCATCCCTCTATCAATCAAGGTCAAGCTTCAAGGTTATGATCCTAGCCTTAAGGATCTCTTATTCCACTTTATGATTGTCTTGTGCAGCTTCTAGTTTAATTTTTTTTTCAAATGAGTGTTAGCCCTCCTTATTGAAACAGGTAGAGCAACATAATTCATCTGTTCAAGAACATTTGTTTTGTTTATAAGTCAAACCTAATTTAGGACTGAGAAGTCCTAAAAAAAATAACCAATTAGGAACTAAAAGAGAAAGCATGTCCCTTTTCATTATTCAGAAACATATGTTGCATGTGATTGATGATCAAGCTTGGCAAATCCATGGTACACAATTGATATTTTGGTTGAGAAAGAAGAAGAAATTTCGGGTATAGGATTAACACATTTATGCACACCCATTTGGAAAGAATCAAAGAAAGTTTGGTCAACCAATTCATTAGATTTATTAGATAATGAGAGGATGAAGTGTGTGGAATTGGACAGGTGTGCTCAACTGTTTCAACTTAGACAACCTATGCTTATGTCAGTGTAGAACATACCTGATAAGAAGAACTTTGTGTTCACAATTGCTTGCTTGTACCTATTTTCTGCACAATCTAATACCAAATTAGGTTAGAAAAATCAAAAATCTGGAATTGGGACTCACAACTAAATGTGCAAGAATGAATAGAATAACTTTTTAGCTAATAAGATTAAGAAGAAAAATAATTATTCTAGTCAATCATTGAGGTGAGTTCATGCAATTTTAATCATTCCCAAGTCTAACCTATTTCTTTCAAAATGCTCTCTACTTAGTGCCTTTGGTACTTTTCCAGTCAATTAAGTAACCCACATAGTCAATATTTTTATAGCCCTCAAGAGTGAAATTACTTTCATTTGAATACCATAGTCTTAAGCCATTGATTCCCATGAGATATCTCAAGATTCTTGTGACAACACCAATTCTTATGAATTACCAACAAAATTATCATCAGCTTGTATTGGTGTTATTGATGAATCAATTTCTTGATTTGTTGTTCCCCCTGTCAATATGCCTCAGTCTGTACAACAGTTGAACCAAGTGGTACAACATGTTCCTGTGCATGCTCATTAGTTTCACAGTCATCCTCTTTTTTATTTGTTTTAAATCTCCCTTGCTCCCCCCTTACATGAGCACTACAAATCTGGCTATCTTTCAGATGATCCATTCCCCTTTAGATGTGGTGAGTGAAAGAAACTTTATTTTCTTCTAGTCTTATGCCTTGAGCAAGCTTTATTTATGCACAAATTTTTCTTTCCTCCTTTCACTCTCACCTGCAAAACAAATTAGGGGTTAACTTTAGGAAACCAGACAAGCTTGGGTCCTTTTTTATGAGTAAATGGATGAATCAGATTTCTTCTAGCCCATGCAGGCAACAGGTTACGTGACCTGTTTCTCTGACCAGGTTTAGCTATCCTTTTCTTGGTCTAAGATAGTTTATTTGCCAGATTTAGACTGCTGGATCTGCTTTTGGCAGCAACAGGACATTCAGTGGTTGGATGTCCAAGGTTTCCATAGATATAGCACAAGTCTTTGTAGACACCTAATTTCGTCCCTCCCAATGTCATTTTTACCCATTCTTATTTTATCCTACCGTGTACCCTCACCCATGTTATTATACCCTCACAAAATATAAAAAAATAAAAATAAAATAACAAAATCCCTAACAAAACCTATCCTAACTAATTCTATCTTATCCTAACAACCTACCCAATCAAAATAAACCACTACCCCTACCTAACCCTAACCCACGTCACCTCCCCCCCCCCCCCTTTTTTTTTCTTGTCCAAAAAGAAAGGACCAGAAAGGGGAAAAAACAATATATACACACATACACACAAAAAGAAGGGGGGAACCTCAGCATATACAAATAAAAAAAGGGGCCAAATACCATTATTCTCTTTCCCCGATCCATTCTCTCTATCGCCGCCACCCACCGGTGAACCAGTCCGTCGCCTGCGAAACAGTCACCACCATAGGCGAACACCGCCAGCCGGCCAGGGATCCGGGCACAATAAAAAAAACAAAGGAGGACCGAACTCTCTCCTTTTCTCTCTAGACTCTCACTCTCTCTCTCTCTCAACGAACTTCGCTGACAACCAACCAACGACCCCATCGACATCCATGGCTGACGCTGGCCAGCTCAGCACCGACTAGCCTTCTCTTTCCCTCTCCCTCAACCGTCAGCTGGGGAGAATCAACCACCAACAGACCAGCCGGCCCCGCCGGCGAAACAGTAAAGCCCGTTGCCGTTTGAACCGCCGCCATCTTCCAGTCGTTCTTCTACTGTTCGCCGTTGACTGGTTAGCCGGAATTGTTTGTTTTATTCGATTCCAGCTTCCGTCTTGAATCATTGTTTTGGCCGTCACCGGAGCTCGATCTGCGTTGGGTTTTGGGTTCCTGGTTGTTTGTTGGGGTCTTGGGTTCGTCTGTTTCCTAGTTCGTCGTCGATATTAGATTTCGAGTTGTCGTTATCAAATTGCATCGTCGTTCTTATTTGGGTTTCGTATAACAAAGTTTGTCTCACTGGTTTTGAAGTTGTCCTATTAGTTTTTCCCTATACCGAGTTGGATTCATCGTAATCGAGGTTCTCTGGTCGACTATTTTGGCCTTCGAATTTCTTTATTATCGACAAGGATCAATTTCATCGAGGTCCATTTCTTCTACCGAATCTTTATTTTATCTTGACCTTTTTTTTGTGATGTTGTGGGTGTGGATGTTTTATCTGTTGCGTGTTTGGTTTGAATCTTCGTTGTTAGTGTTTGTTTGATGATTGTGATGTGGTGATACGTTTCGATATTATGTTGGAGAAATCGCGATTACCGTGGTTAATTTGATTGAGACTTATTTAATCATGTTGGTTGAAATAAATTTGGGGACGGAAATCGAAAATTGATAAAAGTAAATATTATGATATTTTTGATACATTGTTGATGTTGAATGCGATATGTTGTCGAGCGGGTAGGCAAATAGTAAGCTCGGGTAGGCAAGTTTAGGATTGGTGTAATGTGAGAATGATTGGAATATTTGTTGAATGTTTTGTTTATCGTATTTGGAAAGTGTATTTATTTAACCGGGAATGCCCCGAGGTAATTTGTATTTACTCACCGGGGAATTTCCCAAAGAATTTAGTACGCTAAGGATGCTCTTGATCAAGGCCCGAGGCATCGGGTAAAGCATGGTTTAGGACTAGTGTAGGTTATTTCAGTATTTTTATTTCGGGTTGTAATAATTGGACTAGACTTTATATTTTTGTTTTGTTTTGTTATTGTTTGATTATTTTGTGTGGTTTATGCATTTGTAACGTTAATTTAGCCGATAAGCTCTGTCAAGCGACCGTGGTTGAACCACGGGATCGAGGGGTGCCTAACACCTTCCCCTTGATCAACAGAATTCCTTAGCCGGAATCTCTATTCGCAAACCAGTTTAAGAGTCAAATGGTTTCGAAAAGGATTTTCCAAAGGTGACTTGGCACACCGGATTATGCCAAGTGGTGACTCTGAATAAAAAATACAAATAATCCTTTTTTGAAACAAATTTACATTTCTTGTCACTTAAATAATAAAGCCCTTTCGAACTTTAAAATGAATTTTTTGAGTCAAATGGCTTCGAAAAGGATTTTCCAAAGGTGACTTGGCACACCGGACTATGCCAAGTGGCGACTCTGAATAAAAAATGCAAACAATCCTTTTTCGAAATAAATTTTCATTTCTTGTCACTTAAATAATAAAGCCCTTTCGAACTTTAAAATGAATTTTTTTGAGTACGTAAAAGAGGGTGTGACAGACTTAATAAGCATCAAGACTTTTGTGAAAACCCAAACCAGCTTTTTCACTGTGATATCTTTCACTCAACTTATGAACAATTCTTGAGAAATTTGTCCACCTGTTTGCTCTTTCAAGGTCAAGTTTTAGTTTAGAGACTTCTTGACTCAGTTTATTCACCATTTCTGTTGCATTATTGCACTCTTCTTTGTACTTGACCAATTAAAGTTCAACTTTTTCTTGTTCTTTACTCTTGGTGTTTTTTCCTTTTTTTAGAGAGTGTCAATTTTAGAACTTCAGACTTAAGATCATTATTTAAAGAATCAAGTTGCTCAACTTGTTTCTTGAGAGAGCAATTTTCCTGTTCAATATTGTTCTTGCAAGCTTCTAAATCAATAAAACCAAATTTGATTCTTGCAAGACTGTTGAACAGCTCATCCCTATCAGAAGTTGATTCTTGAAAGTCATCAATTAGTGCACTCATCAAGAAAATGAGTTTTGTTTTAGAAAACAAATGCAACTTTTCTTTAAGTTCAAGTATACTTACCTCAGAAACATCATCTTCTTTCTCCAAGTCTAAATCTCCAAGAGCCATAAGTACTGCTTCATCAACTTCATCATCATCTGAGTCAAATCCCCAAGCTTCTACCATTGCATATTCTTTCCTCTTTTTGGTTTTTTTCTTTCAATTCCTTTTCATCCCTTTACTTTCTCCATTCTATTTCCCAGGCAGGACAATCCTTGATATGATGATCAGTCTTACCACACTTGTAGCATCCATTTAGATTGTCGTTTGACCATTTTTTGCTACCTGTTCCCTTCTTCTTTTTGAGGAATTTGCTGAAGTTCTTAGCTATAAAGGCAACTTATTCTATCAAGTTCAATTTCTTCATCACTGTAAGATGCCTTCAGAGTTAAGGTATCCTTTGGGGCTTCTAGAACTTTTGTTCCATAAATTTCCATTTCATAAATTCTCAAATTCTCCACTAATTCATCCAGGGTCATGCGTACAAGATCCTTATTTTCTTTCCTGATTGTAGTCACCTTAACATTCCACTTTGATTTTGGTAATACCCTCAGTACCTTATCGACTTGTTCTTCTTCAGATATAGCTTTTCCTAAGGAGGTCAACTCATTTGTTAAGGCAGTAAGCCTTGTCATCATCTCATGCAAGGTTTTATTCTCCTTTATCTTAAATGCCTCATACTTAGTGAAAAGAAGAGAAATTCTGAATTTTCATACTTGAGATGTGCCTTCATGAGCATTTACTAGAGCATCCCAAATTTGCTTAGCAGTGGTGCATGTTGATGCCCTGTTGTATTCAGCAGGTCCTAATCCACATACCAAAATATTTTTGGTCTTAGCATTTTTCTTTAATGCCAATAAGTCATCAGGAGTGAATTCACTTCTTACTTTCTTAACCGGTTTCCCATCTTTTAACTTCATTGGAATAGTAGGACCATCAGTTATTCTATTCTATAACTCGTAGTCTTCCCCTTGAATGAATGTTTTCATCCTAGCTTTCCACCAAATAAAGTAAGAACCATCAAAGAGTGGAGGTCTAATAGTGGATTTACCTTCACTGTGACCAGTAGGTGGTGCGGAATTCATCATATTGATCTTTGTCTTAGGTGCTAGGCCTTTTTAAAATAATCACGCTCTGATACCACTTGTTAGAGTTCGTACCCTACTAATTATCTTATTTTTGGCTAACTATTGCTTATCGATGGAATGGGTTGCCTGACGTGTTTCATTGACATGTTCCAAGGAAGCAGTAAAACAGAAAGTAAGAACACAATGATTTTTACGTGGAAAACACCCAGCTCAAAAAGGTGTAAAAAAACCACGATCTGTACCTCTACAGGATTTAACCCCAACTTTACTAAATAACTCTGAGCCTCAACAACGACTGATTACAAAACTCTTATAACCAACAAATAGGAATTATAAACTGTAATCCCTATAATTCAACAACTAGGAATTATAAACTCTAATTCCTTTGACTCAACAACTAGGAATTATAAACTCTAATTCCTAACTATACACACACCTCCCAAGGTATGCATTTCCAAAGTCTCTGAGTTTTCCCCAACTCGAAGACTAGCTCCTAATTCAGTTTATAACACACTGAAACTAATATTAAATCAATAGTTCAAACACAATGAACAACTCTAAAAATCAATGCTAAAACTCTTAGCTGGATTCTATACTTAGGACCAGGTTCTTCAATGTGTTTCTTCAGTGATTGAGTAACACTTTGTGAAGTCAATCTGTCGATTGTGCTTTTCTGCTTTGTAAGTGCGTGAATTACTCTGAATGATGCATCCTCTATCTAAGCACAAATCTCCAAAGAGTCATTCTTTATTTTAAACTCCCCCTTTAATCAAAACTCTCATTACATAGAGTTCTACTTCAAGTGAGACTCTTTCTTTAATTCCAACTCTTGTCTCCTTACTGTTGTATTAAAATTCCAACTCTTTTAAATCAGCACATGCTTATTTATTAGAATCTTTCTCCTCCTACACATAGGACTCTTCAAGATATACTCAGAAGTGAAACTCCTTCTTCACATAGGACTCCTTTTTCAACATTGCTTTCCTTTATCATTAAGTGTTTGAATCAAATTCAACTTGTTATATTCCCCACATCATTAGTAACTTGAGTATATCAGAATTAGGCTTGCTTATTCGTTCTTGTCTTTAAGAAATCTTGTTTGCATCTATCATTGAAACTAGAAATCTGCTTTCTATGCGTGGACTAGTTCAAGTAACATATTTCATTCATGTGTCAGTTTGTCAATCATCAAAACTACATAGTACCCAACAACAATGTAATTAGTCTCATATTCACGATTCTTAAATTTTGTATAAAAAATTGACTTTTTTCAGACTTTTATTTAAATTTTTAACTCTATGATGTTGTTGATCAATTCTTTTGATTTGTCTGATCTTATGCTAAATATGTTTGTCACATTATATGCAATAATTTACATGCACTATAGTTAACTGATCTAATAAAGTATGTAAGTGTGTGTTAAGTTTTTTTCCTTGATTTTCTTGCCAAAATTAAATTTTACTAAAAGTTATCATAATTACTTTTATTTTTCTTGAAAGGAAAATATAAAACTCTTTCATATTTGGCAAACCTTTTTCTAAAAGGTTTTAATATCTATAAATAGAAGATCCCTCTTATCATACAATAACACAATAACATCCACAATGTAGTCTTTAAAAGTCTTTGTTTAGGGGAGATTTTGTCTCTCATTAGTTTTTATGTTTTTAATAGTACGTTTTATATGTAGGCCAATTGGCCAAATAATATAATAATATTAAGATTTTAAGTATTGTTTTATGTGTCTTCTAAATTGTCACCACAATGATTTGCAACTAATAGCTTCCGCATAACGTTCTCTCGATTTCGAACCCAACAAGTGGTATCAGAGCCTACGGTTCAAAGATCTAGTGGTTTGGTAAAACGAGGTTGAAGACAAGTCCAAGGCGGTTCTAATCAATTTGAAATCAATTTGATGATAATCAAGATATATGTCCAAAAGCTACATGTGGAGATAATTGACAATCATATTTTCAACAATTTAAAAATAAAGTTCACTTTTAACCCTACAAAGAGCTCATATATTTTTAATCCAAAAACTCCATTTTTAAACATGCCAAGCAGCAATGTTGAAACAATATGAAGAACAAAGATCAAAGATGTGAAAAAGGTGGATCGGGTGAAGAAAATCAAGCAAAAAATGGGATATTTGTGAGTTTTTTTGCCCTAATTTTCTTGCCAAAATTAAGTTTTACTTTTTCTTGAAAAGAAAATTAAAGTTACCATAATTACTTTTATTTTTCTTGAAAGAAAAAATATAGAACTTTTTTATATTTGGCAAACCTCTTTCTAAGAGGAAGATTTTGATCATCTATGAAGATCCCTCTTCTCATACAATAATACAATAGCATCCACAATGTAGTCTTTAAAGAGTCCTTATTTAGGAGAGATTTTGTCTCTCATTAGTTTTTATATTTTTAATATTAAGTTTTATATGTAGGTCAATTGGCCAAATAATATAATAACATTAAGCTTTTTAGTATTGTTTTATGTGTCTTCCGAATTGTCACCAAAATTGTTTGCAACTAATAACTTCTGCATAACGTCCTCTTGATTTTGAACCCAAGAGTGTGTATATATATTTCAATCATATTATGTATTTGTTGATTTTAGGTAGACATTCAATGAAAGTAAGTATTTATTGTTTATCAATATGATTTATATTGTAAACACCGAATCCTTAGGTAAGTTTTTACCCCCATATATGAATTTTGGAATATATTCTAAACAGGGGCGGAGTGACCTTTGGAATGGGGGTTTACCAAATCTCCTGGAAAATTATATTATTATTTATACATTATTAAAATTATATATATATATATATATATATATATATATATATATATATATATATATATATATATATTAGATGTTAAATCCTATTTGATTAATTTTTCTTTAAATTTTAAATTTGCTTTGTGAAAATTCTGGCTCTATATCCGATTCTAAATCCAGTATAAATATTTCCTCATATTAAAAAGTATGTAAAATACTATTTTATTACACGTGCACGTGTGTCTCTCGTCAATCAATGAAATTATCTATGAAAAGGTAACATTATCAGAAAATAATAATTGACATTAGAATAAATTGTCAAAAAAACTTACCTCAAATTACAAACAAATTCATTTCTTCAATCATAACATATATTTCACAAAAGAACTCCATGCATAAAGAGGGCATTAGCAAGATTTTCATGTAAAGTCCTTAAATTAAAAGTCAATTACCGTTAGATAATAATTCAAATGAGACACACCCGAATTTTAGGAGGGTCCTATTACCCTCCTGAAATAATTAAAACTGTATTTTTGGCAATTATAGTGCCTACGTGGACCTTCAGAATTAACTGATGTGCCACGTAAGTACTAAGGTTGCCAAAAATATGATTTTAATTAGTCCGGGATAATAGGACCCTCCTACAGTTCGGGTGTGTCTCAACAATTTCATGTATAATTTAAGGTGGAAACAACGCATTTACTCTAAAAAAAAAATAATTGATAAAATAATTGATAAGTTTTAGTATTTAGATGAAGATGAAATTTCTAATACAAAATGCTTATCAAGTTTGACCCAACCTTGGTCCGACTTCGTCGCTGCTCCGTGTGCAAATATAACTCAAATGTCATCCTGAAGAAACTTTATGTATTAAATTTAAAGGTGCTTATAGAATTCTTAAAAGAACTTGTTCTCAAACAAAGGAGAGAATTTCTTCATCATTGATATTTTTGGATATCACATCTGTCTAAATTTTTTTTTCTAGCTGTACCTCTCAACAACTCATATCATTGCTATAATTCTTCACTGTTATGTATTCTAGTGGCACTAATTTAAGACTAAAAAAATTCAAAGTTATCTAAAGATAAAAGAGTATATCTATTTAACACTATAGGAAACTTCCTCAATTATTCGCTTCAGTGTATAGTCGTCTCATTGAGTTTATTTGAATTCAATACTTTCAATATGAAGCATAAATTTATATATAGAAATTTGTCAAATAGATATGAATCTATAATTTTAAATCACAACAATTCAATGGGAAGAACCTTAAATCTTTTTGGTAAAAGAACCTTAAAGATTGAACCCATAGAGTTTAAATTCTAGAGTTACTTTACCTCCCCATGCCCCTCCACTCTGCTCTTTTGTTGATGTCACTAATTAAAACCAATCACTAATTAATATACTAACACCATCTTTTCATATTTTCTCCTAATGCAAACCAGAACAATCTCAAAAATTTTAAAATGGCATAAACACATAGTCCGACAAACTCATTTAAAGTCGTATTTCAATTAACGTCTCTTCACCAAACTAATAAAACAAAAACAACATTCCAACGAAAATTGTCTAGCAATTATCGGTCATCAATTTGAAAGGAAAATTAAAACAAAAAGATGATCTAATTAAAGGAGAAATTAACTACATGTGTCTTCTATTTCGGATGACAATTCAACCATCACACAAAGCAACTCCTTTTATAGGAGTATTAATAAATGAAAAAGAATTTGATTTTTTGGAATCCTATATGATTGGTATTGTTAGAACAAAAGAGGGATCTTGTATTATTCACAGTAATAATTCAATCACCACACAAAATAACTCCTTTAATAGGAATATTAATAAATAAAAAAGAATATGATTTTTTGAATCCTATAGGTCTCTTATATTTATATCTATAATCTATACACATATTTATAATCTATATCTATAATCTATATCTATATCTATAATCTATAATCTATAATCTATAATCTATAATCTATATCTATAATCTATTAAAAGTGTAAAGGCTTTAGAAATATTGTTTGAATTTTTTACCCTTCATTAAAGTCTCCGTTTCAGATAAAATCATTTTTTTGCCTTTTTTTGAAAAATTATTTTACTTATATTAAATATTGATTATATTATCAAAAATAAAAAAACTATACTCACAAAAATAGAATTCTTTTTTCACCGCTAAACAAATTAACCATTCTTATCTAAAAGAGGACAACTTAAAAACCCCAAATAAGATATCCAAAAATTTAAAAAAAAAAAAAAAAAAAAAAGCATAAGGTTTGAGATTAACTAAACATGATATATAACTTAGCTTCAAAAATATAAAATTCGTTGCAAGTATTTAGGGATAAACGTGCACGTTTCAGTAAATTAGTCATATTGAAAAAAAGACTCACGATGGTTATTTATTTTACCAAAATAAATATATACTCCTACAACAGTTTTTGTTTTGCAAAAAGTAAAGCAATTTTTTTTTGCCAAAAATATGATTCCTAGGAATATTCGGACTCCTACTACTATAAATTGCTTAGTTTGTAATATATTAATTGTAGACTTTTATTTTTAAATGATTGATTACAATTTTATTACTTACTTAAAAATTTTAAAATTTGGTGCTTAAATTTTTCGTAGGGTGTGTTTGGTGTGAAGAAAAATATTCTCCATGGAAAATGTTTTCCTAGAAAATGTTTTCTTGAAAAATAAGTTGATTTCTTACTTGTTTTCCTATGTTTGGTTGGTGGATAGAAAATATTTTGTAATGTTTGGTTGGAAAATGAAAAAATAATTTTCAAAAAATACATTTTAATCTTTAGCTAAAGCATAAAAATACATTTTAGAAAAATATTTTTTGATCTCAAAAAATATTTTTTGGGGTGTGTTCGATATGAAGGAGGAGAAATATTTTTTAAAAAAATAAGTTGTTTCTTACTTATATTTAGGGGTGAGCATTTAGTTTATTCGGTTTGATTGTTGAATATCAGTACGATTTTTTGGTTTTCGGATTAACAATCATAACCAAACCAAAATTATTTCAGTTTGGTTCAATTTTTACAGATTCGGTTAGGTTATTTCGTATTTTTATTTTGATTTTCAAGACTAAAGTAGTGACCATTTAAAATTGGTGATTTTTCTAAAAAAATAATCTTTTTTCAAACTTATTTTCATTCTCAAATATAATTAATTCAACACGAATGAAATAATCATAAATATCGACTTCGCCGAGTCATCACCGTTGGCGTGACGACAATGACCGCACGCGACAGCGACTGTCAACGACAGTGACGAACTGAGCAAACGACTGCAACTGTCGTTGGCGATGTTGAAATTTCAAATAAACTGAGGATGGATGAGCGTCGTTGCAGCCTTCACGTTACTATTACGGTCAAAAGGAAAACAACATATTAGGATTTAGGTTTACTAAATGATTATAATTTATATATTTATATGTTATATTAGATTATATTATATTTTTAGTAAATTTACATATAATATGAAATATATATATATATATAAATTATAATATATTATTTATATAATTTTAATTTTTTGGTTTATCCATTTTTTTTAATTTCGAAAACCAAATCGTTTAACCAAATTTCAAAAATTTGAAACCAAAACCAATCCGAAAAATCGAAAAACCAAACCAAAATTAAATTTCGATTCGATTTTTCAATTTTTTTCTATTTAAATCAAAATATGCCCAACCCTACTTATATTCGTGTGTTCGTTATGTAAATTGGATAAGTATATGTTTTCTAAAAGTATTTGTATATATTTAACAAAAAAGACTGAGAACGAATATGATAAAAAGGGTGGGATAAGAAAAAGTTTTGAATGGTAGGGGTTGGGGGTTGTGGGTTGAGGTGGGAGATTGAGGGTCGGAGTAGGGATGGGTGATTTTGAGAGTTGTATGAATATTTTAATTTAATACTAATGTTGAAATAGAGTTTTGGAAAATGTTTTCCTTACTTTTTGAATGGAAGTCATTTTCCTGAGTTTTAAGGAAAATGAGTTGATTTGAAAAATATTTTTCAAAACTTGTAAGCCAACCAAACAGGAGAAAACTGAAAAACATTTTCCAGAAAATGTTTTCCTTCATACCAAACACACCCTTATAGTAAATGCACCGTTTTCACCCTGAACTATAATAGAAATTGTTGAGACATACCCAAACTTAAAGGGGGTCCTATTACCCCCGGACTAATGAAAATCGTATTTTTGACAATCTTAGTGCCTACATGGACCTCCAGTGTGTTGATTTACGCAGTGTGCCATGTAGGTACTAAGGTTGCTAAAAATACGATTTTAATTAGTTCAGGTGTAATAGGACCCTCCTTAAGTTGGAGTGTGTCTCAACAATTTCGTTTATAGTTCAGGGTGAAAACAGTGCATTTTCTATTTTTCTTATTGTAGTGCTTTTATATTTATTTCTAGATTTTTCAAATCTTCTTTAAATTAAATTTAATTGGTTTAGAATTCTTAAACTAATGAAAAAGTATTAGTTGTCATTAATTTAAATTTAATTGGTTTAGAATTCTTAAACTAATGAAAAAGTATTAGTTGTCATTAATTTTGATGAGTTGTAATAAGGAAAGGTTTTGTCAAAAGTACATTTAATTAATTTTCAATAGTTAAATATTAGAAAAAATCACTAATTTTGATGACTTCTAATAAGGAAAGGTTTACCATAAATATATTTAATTAATTTTCAACACTTTAATATTAAAAAAATAGTGAAAGACGATTTTGTCTAAAGCAAGACTTTTAATGAAGGACAAAAAGTCCAAACAATATTTCTAAGACCCTTCATAATTTTAATATACTAGTTTAGCACGTGTAACTCATTTTAATGAGTTTAAACATTACAAGAAATATGATATTTGTTTAAATAATAAGGATGAATACAATAATTAAATTCAACATCTTTTGAATATGTAAAGATAGAGGATTTATTTAATTAATTATATAATTATTGTAAATATCTAAGATACAAATGAGGCAGGTGCAATACATTGATAACCCCTTAAATTACGGTTGGTGTCTTAAATAAGCCGATGATTAGTGCTTGATAATTTATAAAGTTGCACAATTTAACTTGGTTCCATCCTAAAAGAGCAAGATTTGCCATGCAGATTTATGCCAATTCAATCCTCTTGATCAAATAATTGATATTCCGTATCTGTCGCTTCAAATATAGTCATGCTCTTTGTCTGCACTTCACCCATAATATTAAAATTTAGTTTGTTGCATGAACTTATAAAAAAAAAATAGTTTCTTAGAAAAGAAAAAATATTTAATATGATTTGATCAAGTGACATTAATATTGAAAAATTAATATTAAAAATTACACATCTTTTTGAGAAAATAATATAATGCTAATCAAATAATTTTAGTAAATTTTTATGTTAATAGAGAGACAAAAATATATTATTTTAAAATACATATATATTTCATTTTAATTCTATAACTATTGATATATTAACATAAAAACAACAACAACAACAACAACAAACCTAGTGTATTCCCACCTAGTGGGGTCTGGGGGGGGTAAGATGTACGCAGTCCATCCATACCTCTACCTCTGAAGAAGTAGAAAGGTTGTTTCCGATAGACTCCCGGCTCAAGACACGAGACACCACACAAATATAAAGTAACGCACAGAACATGATTTCATAACGTAAATTATATTAACGAAAAACACATATACAAATTTTTATTAATTAAATTAACTCTTTTTTAATTTATTGAATTGAAAATTCAGGGATTTATGATATTTGGCCAACTTGCTCTCACTTTCATTTATATGACAATTTACATGACACAATTACAGAGCTAAAAAGAAAGTGACATTCTTTTTTTGACCCCATTGTGAGTTACATAAGTCTATGATATTTCGTTATACTCCCTATTAACTTTTTAGGAACATAAATTCTTTCTTCTACTCAAAAACAAGAATTATTCAAATTACTTAACAAAATTTCTCCGAAAATCTATCTATGGAAAGCTATAAAAAGATAATATAGATATCAAAGTCATATATCTTTGTGGTTTTCTACCCGAACTTTCACCAATCACTCCATACATCTAAATGATGTGAGAGCGTGAGTTGTACGTTTATCCAAAATGTATAATTCAATTTTCGTACCGTAAATTATAAATTTTAAATTGTACATATATTTTTTTATCTTTATTACTTTAACCAAAACAAAAAGGAACATTGATCAATTTCATTAATTACGATGCATAAATTTATGTAGATTACCTAACTTTCAACAAATCAATTCAAAAAAAAATTAACCAAAACAATAAAAGCCACTGATCAATTTCGTTAACTACGATGCATAAATTTATGTAGATCATCTTACTTTCAAACAAGCCAATCCAAATTAAAGATAAACCAATTCAAAAAATTAAGAATACACTTCTAACATAGAGAAAAGACATTTTTTCCTCCCTGAACTTGTCCTCCAAACTCACTTTTAGCACTTAAACTTAACTTTCGTTTATTTACCCCTTTAACATCTTTAAAGTGAATTATTTTCACTCCTCGAAACTGAATACCACTCTCACAATGGAGAGTGTGTTACACTCGCCTACACATCAACGTCACGTCAATGTCATGTCGGAGCCACATCATTGCCACGTAAGAAATTTAATTTTTTTTTAAAAAAAATTAATCCCCCACACATTATTTTTATATATATTTTTTTTAAAAAAAAAAAATATATTTACTATTTTATATATATATATATATATATTTATATATATATATATATATATATATTAAATATAAAAAGGCACCCCCACCCCTATTTTCTTTCTTCTTAGAAACCCCCCACCCCGTCTCCTACCCTGCAAACGCAACTCCCCCCCCCCCCCCCCCCTATCTTCTTCAAACAACCCCACCTCTCCCCCCTCCTTCATTTTCTATCTTCTTCAAATTTAAAGCATATTACCAATAGTCATTCCTTCATCAAACCACCAATTCAAGAAACAACATTTCAATAACATCACCATGTCCTAATTCAAAATTCTTTATTCTGACATATTCCGACAAAACTTATCGAAAAACGATTAAAACAAACCCACAAAAGAATATACGTAAAAAAATTAAGACCACCACTGCCATTAACATCACCATTAACGGATCACCATTGACGGACCCCAAAATTACAATATTAATTTCCCCAACGACCATCATTGACGGACACACCCTTCGAATCACACCTATATGTTCAGATTTGTAGAAGGTTGAAATTTTCTTTCATCCACCACGAGATTCTTCAAACAACTTGGCTAAACCATTGTAACTAAAGTAAGTTTTGGCTAATTGTGATTGATTGATGATGAATAAGCGAAAAGGATGTGAGATTTTCTGCCCTAAAAAGAGGAAAATCTGAGTTTTGGGTCATGATTCAGGTTCTTCCATATCGAATTTGAAAATCCATTTTTCATTAGAGGAATGTTTTAGAAGGTTGAAGAAAAAGTGTAAGAAAGATGATGATTGATGTTTGGAGAGTAAAAATTGTGGTGGGGTGGAATTGGAGGTGGGGGTAGAAGAAGAAGATAGGAAATGGGGGTGGGGGTATGAAGAAGGTGGTTTATCTCTCTCTATATATTATATATTAAAAAGTGGGGCCATATCAGTTTTTAAATTAAAAAACACACTTTTTTTTTTAATTTCACATCAGCTTGATGGAGGGAAATAATACACTTTAAAGATGTTAAGGGGTAAATAAACGAAAATTAAGTTTAAGTGCTAAAGTGAGTTTTGACGACATGTTCAAGGGAGAAAAGATGTCTTTTCTCTCTAAAATATCAAAAAGCATACGTAACAATTCACACACTAGGTTAAGGAAAAATTTAAAAACCTTTAAAATAATGAACATAAACTGAAGATAAAAAATCTGGTAAAAAAATTTAAGTTGGTATCACATGTAATAACAGTGGTAATACAATCAATATGTACATAGGAAGAAATACATGCCTCAAACTCGTTTTTAGATCAAACTATTTGAAACATAACTTCATTTACAAACATCTTCAACTTCCTGTACATATATGTTACTAACCAACATAAAGATGTTAATTTTTATGTAAAGATAAATTAATAATGATAATAATCAAAGAGCAGAGAAAAAAAATTGATATCTAAGAGAACTGAAGGAGAAGAGCGGAGGTGCAAGTTCATAAGACTCCGTAATTCTTTTTATCAAACTTTTAAAACTGACCAAAACAATGAATTTATAAATAAAGAGATTCCTATATGATTTCTATTAGGATTTAGTTGGGGGTTATACTTTAGATGCTTACGCCAAATATTTTTTTTGGTAGGTAATTTTTATTGGGATTTTTTTTTCATAATAGGCAATTATTGTTTCACAATAGGTAATTATTGTTTCACAACAATTTTATTTATAGTAGGTAACTTAAATCTATATCTATAATCTATAATCTTTAGAAAAGTGATTTGAACTTTTTGCCCTCCATTAAAAGAGTTCGTAATAGACAAAATCGTCTTTTTAATATTTTTTTAAATTATTATTTAATTTTATTGAGTTAATGTGATTTAACTTTCCTTTCATATTTTAATTAAATAGAATCCTTTTAAATATAGGTTAATGTAGTTTAACTTTTATTCCATATTTAAGGGGCAGAATTCTTTTAAACATAAAATTCATTAGGCATAGAATTAGTTTAGGCATAATATTAATGGGATATTTGTCATTAGTAATGTAAATTAATTTTGACAAAAACGTGTAAAAAAAGGCAAAAAAATATTTCTACAAAACAAAAGTTCTAATCCCTTACAAAACCTAATTCCCAACTGCTAAACTATATATCAAATAAAAAACGACTAGCAACACGTTAAACTCCAACCCAAAAAATTCAATCAATTTTGCAACACGTTTGAAGTTGAACCTTTAAACCCACTATGATATTCTCTCAGTTTACATTCTTATAGAGTTCTTTATAATTTATGGCATTGAATTTTTTGATTCTCAATTTTATTCCTATAGAAGATTATAATCTCGCAAATTTGTTGATGTTCATTGCTTTTAAACATTGTTTTGATTGTCTAATCGTGTGATTTTTTATGTGTGCTTTTGATATTTAGAAGTTCTATCCTTATTACTTGTATAATTAACAAATGTCAACAGAAGAAGAAGAAATTCATTGGAAAGACCAAAGATACACTCTTTCTACTTGTGTCTTTGTCTGTGTTTTTACAAGCTATACTTCGTGTGTTTTTACAAGCTATACTTCCTAACTCTTGCTCCTAACTTTATTGCAGGGAAGTACATTCTGGAGTCAGTTGAACGGACGATGATAAATAAAGGACAAAAATAGATGAAAGATTTTGGGAATGCGGATCATTCTTGACATGATTGAGATGGTTGTCAACAAAATTAGAATTGGAGGTTAATGCATTCCACAATTTAAAAACACATTTGTGTTGATAAATTATACTACCTTTTTCAGAAATTATAGTAGTTATCATATCGAGAATAATATAGGAATCATAATTAATACAACCTAATTATCATGTATTTTTGATAAATAATTGCTAATTTAAAGTTTTTTTTTGTGTGTGAAATCTCGATATATCTTATGATCAAAGGGATGAATTTATTTGTGATTTGAGCTAAGTTTTCAAATATTTTAGCATGTTCTTGATACTTACAATCTTGACATTAAATGTGATTAAAGAGATAAATTTAATTGTGATTTGAGGTAAGTTTTTTTAAATTTTAATATGTTCTTAAATTTTTCAAAATAAATTATCATGTTTTCTTTGTAGAAACTTTTTGCCCTTCATTAAAAGTGTTACAAAATTAACTTTTTACTTTTTTTTTTGGGTTATATTTAGTAATTTAAAATTTGTTATAATTTAATTAAGATATTAAATCTTTCCTTATTTTACTATATTATAATTCTTAAAATTTAGAGTTTGAAAATTAATTAAAATTATGTCATATTCTATACACACACATGAATTGGTTCCATGTTAACGTGAAAAACTTTTATGTGCAGGACAAGTTTAATTAGCATTTGGGAACCTAAACATGGAAATATTACATTCTGTTTATTTTTTGGAGGTAAACATGGAAACCTTCTATGAACCAAGTTTGATTAGGATTAATAGGGGTTCATTTTTTTTCTATTTAAATTATATTTTGATCAATTTAATTTAATGCGGGAGCTAAGTCGTGTATTTTCCATTTTCTCCATCATTATCATGAAGATATAATTAATTTGTCGTTGACACAATCACAACCTGAAGAATCTCCCCAACAATGATGATGAAGTGGTGAATAAAAAGCTTATGTTACAATTGTGGGGAAACGATTCATTCCTTAACTAACAGCCCCTATCCAATCCGCTACAAGATGATATTTTGCCTTTGACCCTATCTAATAGTAAGTAGTATATGTTTTCTTCATTCATGGACAATTAATGAATTTTCTGTTACTCCTTTTATTTTTTATGAATAACCATTTCTTCAGGTTTTGATTTTTATCTTGTCCTTCTCAATGTCATTTAAATACTGAATGCGCTATTGACTTTTTATGTGTTCTTGTGTATTAACTTAGTAATGTACAGAATGAAAGTGAGATAGATATTTCAGCGGTCAACCTCTTTATAAACTCAGAAGCCTCTTTCGCAGGCAAGGAATCGAACATCTCCAACCAGACAGAATGGGTGGCATAAATTGACAGGTGCTGATTCCGCCGAGGCATAGGCTGCAATTATTATTTCATGTTCAAGATTGTTTACAATTTCCTGATAAAAATCTGATTGAATTTGGATCTTCATATTTCTAGGGGAGTGAGCTATCGATATTTAATTATATGGAGATGAAGCTTGGGACAGTCGGACATAACTATCACTTTTTCCTCCGTAATCGATAAGAACAGGTTTGCCATTCAGACAAGATAAGAAAAGACTTCCAAACATTAATCTTCTGATGAATAATCATCTTTCAAACATGTGTAAGAGTGTGTGTGAGTTCTTTCTTCTTCAAACATTTATGTGCTCAAGGAAGATACATGTGATGGAGCTTCCACATATCTCTGAATCATGAAACTATCAAAGTGCATGTTTGCTTATTTATAGAATTTGCGGTGATATAAATGCATGCAACTAATGAAAAATCAGGCAAATTGCAGTGTCTACCTCAGACGGCCAACCATTCTATGAAAAATTAAATTTCATTAAAATTATACTATCTTGGTGTTCTAAAGTATCATCTATGGTGTTCTTTTTCTATTTTTCACTCATCAAAAAGTTTATTATCTTTGGAAAGCTATTAGACGGTCTTCAATCAATATGTGAATAAATTTATTAATTAATTTTTTAATATTCTTAGACAGGTGAAGGAAGAGCACCGACCGCTAAGCTTAATTTGTTGAGACATGTAGCTAAGCGTCTTAATGATTTGGTAAATGCAGCTTCTAACTATTATGTTTTCACTTTTTTTATCAGAGAAAAAAGATGCAGAATAGAGACCAATCATGTACATGACATATATTGAAGGGATTTTTTTTTGCTCGAGAAGTTATATGATCAATCATGTTATAGTTTTGGGAGAATTTTTTAACACCAAGAGAAAACGATCCAGTTAACCCAAGTCTCATAACTACATGTTGAACCTCCGAAGACACAATCATATAATTAAATTTATGATCGTAGATTCAGATAAAAAAAGAAGAAAATAGTAAACTTGTGTGTTTGAATCAATGTTTAGATATCCTTGCGACATTTATGGTGGTGGATACCATGTTGTTCTGACTTATTTGGTTAGAACCATTGATTTAAAAGTGTGCAAGTTGAATGTTCAAACTTATTAAAGCCATTGAAAAGTATCATATGTCGATTATTTGCAGAATAGAAGTGTTGCATGTTATTTCATGGCTCTCAACAGAACCATATGAATGAATTGAAAACTACAGAAGCTTTGTGCTGTGATATGACATTCTCCACCTCCCACTAAGAATGAATTGTTATATGAATGCCTCTTCAAAGAAATAGTTAATATAAACTTAGAAATTTATAGTGGTATTTTTATTTGTTCATTAAATACTTTGACATATGTTGACGTAGTCTCAAGTGATCACTTGCATCTTGTGAACTTGATGTTGTTCTCATTTCTTGTGTTATACTTTTATGATTTGATAGATTGGTAATGCATGATTAGGTACAATCTAAACCTTTTTGTTTGTTTGTTGATAAAGAAGAGTTAGATTTGTGTTGATAGATATGTGTCTTTCTCTTTTTCTCTTTTTTCTTTTTTTTTTCTTTTCGTAAATAAAATTAAAGTAGTGTTTTATCCAAACTAAAAATAAAATAGTCTGTTTGGATAGGATTAAAATTTGGTCAAATTAGTTTTTTTTTTTTTTTGCTTTTTAAGGTGTTTAGTAAAATAAAAAAAGTGCTTAAGAAAAGCTAAAAATTAATTAAAAAATAAAAAAGTGAGAAGTTAGGTATCCCACTTTTTTGCTTTTTAAGATTAAAATTCTTTTAGATTTGACCAAAATATTTACCTTTTTATCCCTTATATTTTTCTCTAATTACAGCAATATCCTAAACTTGTAACCCTTAATATATGTATTTTTTTCTTTTGCCGCTTCGCTTCATCTCTTTCCTCCAATTTCCTCTTCATCTTTCTTTTTTGTCTTCATCGAATCCTTCATTACATCAGATTTGTTCAAAAAATTTATTTTAGATTTAAAAATTATAAATAATTCATCTTATTTATGGTGTTAACAACTTTAAGGACATTTTAGTCATTTTAACAACAAAAAAGTGTTGAACATCATTTGTTTACCAAACACATCAACAATTTTTTTCAATTTCAGCACTTTTATCCAAACACTTATCTGCTTAATTTATAAGCACTTATTTTAAGCTTTTTATCACTTAAGTTAAAAAATTATTTTTTTAATCATATCCAAACGAGCTCTTACTTATATAGAGTAATAACTAGGTGTTTGGACATTGAATTTTTTTAAATTCTTTATGGGGTTCAATTTCAAAAAACACATATGCCCATAAAAAGTTTAAATTTTGAGAAACGTCAAAGTTTTACTTTCACTCAAAATTAATCACAAAAATTTAAATTTAATTACAAAAATTTAAATAACATCACAACAGGTCAAAATGGGACTCAAGTGCTTTTTTATCAATAATTTCTCTCAAGAAACAATTAAAAAAATTCATCAAATAGCATAAAATAGTCAAAAAATATTCCAATATAGGTTCGTTTGGATTTTGATCGATAATGCATAATACACGTGCAACGTACGTACACTAAATTGGTAATTTTTTAAAATAGATAACTTTTATTTTGCCAAACGTGAGGACAATAGTCAAATTACTATTTTATAAATTAAATGACAGTTTTGTTTATTTTAGGAATTTTAAATTTTAAGATTCTTTAATTTAATAAAATAGTAAAATAGTAAAAAGGTGCTTTCGTCGATTGTGGAACCTTTCCTTAAAGGACAAAAAAATTCAAATTATTTTTCTAAGTACTGCTTTCTGATGAATAGCTTCTTTTGCATTTCTCACATTTTTTTAGCATTTCATAAGAATATTGTTATTTACTTGATAAGGACTTCATACTCATCTTGAATAGGAATATTCCATGAGTAATTTAACAAAAATTGGTATTGTGACCTAGTAATTAATAAAATAAGTAAAAACATATTGGTTCAAATTTCAAATTGAATAAAAATTATGATTCCCTATGTTTACTATTACTTGTCACATTTAAATTTGACACATTTATTAAGAAAATACAAAGTATTGACATGGTTATTAATTTTACCACACTACCTTATTAATCAATGCTAAAGTAAAACATGAAACAAAATAATTGTTTTTACTTAATGTGTTAAAAGTGACAAGTAAAAGTGAATCTATTTTTTAAAATAACGAACAAGTAATGTTCAACAGATGAAGTAAACGACTTCGTCTCCACATCTACTCTAATTTTGATGGACAAAATTACCAGCTACTTGTGTTGGTACATCCATTTTCCGAAAATTATACTTTATATATTATAATAAAAACATATCATTTTTGTACGAATATATCATCATTTAATATAAAGAAATAAATTAAACGTGGACGGTTCACATAAATTAGAGCCAAACAATTAATCTTTGTCTTATAAATAGAAGATATTATGCTTTATACAACTATATTATAAAATAAAAACATATCATTTTTGTACGAATATATCATCATTTAGTATAAAGAAACAAATTAAATGTGGACGGTTCACATAAATTAGAGCAAAACAATTAATCTCTGTCTTATAAATAGAAGAAGTTAGCAAGAAGGATATACAAATAATCATCAAAACAAATTAGAGTCCCTAAAGATGAAGACCATATTAATATTACTCTTTCTCTCCCTTGCAATAATCCTTCCCTTGTCAGCCTTGGCAACTTGCGCCACCACTGACACTCTCAACAACCAACTATTGATAAATGTACTCGATACTAATGGCAATCCCCTCAAAAAAAGCAGTAGGTACTGGATAACTCCGGTCTACCTCACTATGAACGGTGGAGGCGTACGTGTTGTTAATCTTGGTAGTGATCTACAACAAACCACTATGTGTCCTACATCTGTAGTACAATCTCGCTCCCCTACAGACGATGGTATCGCGGTTTATTTTACACCTAAGAATCCTAAATATGAAAAGATTGTTGTGTCCACTCCGTTAAACATCCAGTTCTATTTTGATTATCCTTTGTGTAGGAACCTAACCGTGTGGAAGGTTGACAACCTTGTAACGGAATTGCCACACACCATAAGCACAGGTGCAAAGTTGGGAAATCCCAACGATTTGAGCAGTTGGTTCCAAATTAAGCCTCTAGGTAGAAATTATAAGCTAGTGTTCTGTCTCGAAGGCACTACTTATTGCCAAAACATTGGAATCGTCCCCCAAAGTGGATATCATCGTTTGGTTCTCTCAAAGAACCCAAAGCCCTTTGTGTTCAAACTGGATGATAGAATTGGAATGGCCGCCGAAGCATGATCGTCATGTTATGCCTAGATCTACTCTAGGTAATGTATAATGCATATATGCAGGGACTTTGTCCCGTTGCATGGATGTAAAACTTAATTAGAATGTAATGGGGGTCTATGTTATGCCTAGATCTACTCTATGTAATGTATAATGCATATATGCAGGGACTTTGTCCCATTGCATGGACGTAAAACTTAATAATAAGGCCTTAGTCATCTACGACATCTTAAACTTGTTTCGAAATTTTACTTAGACACCTTAACTGCCCTTTGTACCTATTGAATACTTCAACCCCGGTGATTTGGACCATTTGAGCATTTTTTCACAATCAACTAAACGTATAAAACGTGTGAAATATACTCATGCTGATGTGGCAATTTGACAAATAAAATGTTGACATGGGTCATGTGAGTTCAAAAAATCAATTTAAAATGTATTACATAATTTTTTAAATTAAAAAAAAAAAACAAAAAAAACAAAATTGTAACTCATTTTTTCAGCCTTTCTTACAAAACCCGTCGGAGCCACCACCTCCTTCGACTTTTTTCTTCTTTATACACAACAAAAATAGCATCGAGATAACACAAAGCCGCTACCACTACTTCCTTCCCCTTTTTTCTTCTTTATACACAACAAAGATAGCACCCAAATAACGAAATTGGTCATCGTCTTCTTCACCCTCCTCTTAATTTCTGCACTTTTTTGTTCAAAAAATAGTTTATTAACTATTATTTTATTTCTTTTTAATTTTTGTAAAAGTAAAAAGATTTTTGAATCGATCAATTAAATTTGCAAGAGAAAAGCATATTTTTGTGACTTAAATCTGTTCATCTCCATTTTTGGCCATCTCTGAACAAACATCACCACTCAAATTTAAATTTAAATTAATATGTTTATCAAAAACGATATCATAGAATTCGATAGGATTAATTTGGATCCTTTTGATTCTCTCGTCTGTATCAACTATGAAAGAAAAGACAATGGGGCAAAAAAAAAAGTAACGATGGTGATAGAAGAGGGAAGAAGAAGGTGTATAGCAGCAATGATGGCTTACCGGTGGTATGGTGAAGGACTCTAATGGCTTACTGGCAAGGAAAAGAAGAAAGAATTCTTTTTTTTCTCTCCACAAAATGGCTAATCACAGAAGCAAGGAAGAAGAAAGGAACTTTTTTTCTCCACTAAGTGCCAAATCGGATGATTTTCGATGTTCACGGGCTCACAGTGAGTGCATAACACGCGATGTGCCATGTGAGCAAAAAAGACTTGGGTGGATCAAATTTCGAGTAGGTTAGGGGCCTGATAGGTACAAGTCTGAGTTAAGGGGTTTTAGTGAAATTTCAAAACAAGTTTAGGGTCCTATTAATGACTTAAATCTAATAATAATATAATGGGAGTCTATGTGCCTCTTATATATATTATTAGAGAAAAAATATTTTCCCCCTGAACTTGTCCTCCAAACTCACTTTGGCACTTAAACTTAACTTTCGTTTATTTATCTTCTTAACAACTTTCAAATAAATTAAATTCACCCTCAAAATCAAAATCTCACTCTCACACGGAGAGTGCACTACACACGCGCCACGTCATTGCCAAATCACTACCACATCAATGTCATGTCATTGCCACATAATAAATTATAATTTTTTCAAAAAAAAAAATAATCCCACACACTTATTTTTTATATATTCTTTTAAAAAAAGAATATATATATATATATATATATATAATAGACCCCACCCCCCACCCCACGCCACTCCACCCCAATTACTTCTTCTTCTTCAGTCCCCCATCCCCCCACACCCCCCTTCCTCCTCCTTCTTCTTTTTCACATAATATTTTTTTTTTTTTTATAAAAATATATATTTTATATAAATAAAATAGACCCCACCCCTTCTTTCTTCTTCTTCACAGCCCCCACCCCACCCCAATTACTTCTTCTTCTTTAGTACAGCAGCCACCGCCCCCCTCTCCCATCCCCCTTTCTCCTCTTTCTTCTTCTTCACATAAAAACACCCTTTTTTCTCTTTCTTTCACAATTGTTGCAAGCTTTTCAATGAATTTTTTTCTTCATCAAATGTAAAATTAACTTGAGCAAATTCAATAATGAACTAAATACAAGTACATGATCACAAAAATATATCAATACACAAAATCTCAAATTCAAATTCTTTCACATTAACCAAAACCCAAAATCCCAAAACTCCAAAATTTTTAATTTTTTACTCAAAAATGTCTACAGAAATGGCATAAACAGTCCGAAATTCAGAAATGGCATAGATGGTATTTGCACGACATGAAATTCTTGGCCAAGAATCAAACTTGTTCATCAATCTTGAACCCTTTTTGATTGTTGAAAAATAAAATTTTGGATCAATTAAGACTTGATAGGAAGGGGATTACGAAGAAACGGGGTGGGGGTATGAAGAAGATGAAGAAATGGAGTGTTGGAGGTGGGGGTTGGGGTTGGGGGTGGGGAAGGGGAGTGATGATCTTCTTCTGATGAAGAAGATGAAGTTATGCCCTTGACTCGCTTTTCTTTTTTCTTTGCCACATCAGTCGTAAGCGGTAAATTTAATTCACTTGAAAGTTGTTAAGGGGGTAAATAAACAGAAGTTAAGTTTAAGTGCTAAAGTGAATTTGGAGGACAAGTTCAGGGGGAAAAAGATGCTTTCTCATATTATTACTATCACCCCATTCTTCTTTTTAATTTTGGCAAAATAAAATGGTAAACCTAATTTGAAATGAAACGAGTAATATCGCCTTAAGCGATAGAAGAAACACAACATATAGTTAATCAACAAAAATATTTACCACTTGAAAACTACAAATATCGCAGCGAAATGAGCAATAATCAAGAATTCAAGATAAAATTAATTATTTTTTTATTTTACTTTTAGTAATAGTCGTTTTTGAAAACTACAAATACCGCAATTATGATATGTAAAAAAGAAATTATATCTTAAGAAATAAACACCATATGCGTAAAAGGGAATGGCTCTCTAGTTTCTAAAAAGCCATGTGAACATAACTTATCGAGATTTGTATAAACATTTGACTTTTTCAGACTTTTTTTTTATTTTTCAATGTATCGTTCAGCCCAACAGGCCAAAGACTAATTCTTCGCGAATCTAAGATTCATTTAAGAATTTACCGCTGATCAATTGGTTGCTGCATACACAAGGCGAAAATCGAACCTCTGACACTTTTAACTTCATAATGTTGTTTATTAATTCTTTTGATTCGTCTAATCTAAGCTAGATTTGTTTGTCACATTATATGCAATAATTTATTAATCATGCACTTACTTAAATAAGAACGACAAATTCTACATCAACATTATAATTACCTTAGCTTCTTAATTAAGCTTAAAGAAGATCATTATAGGACTATATACAACTACTTTAGCATTTGTACCAAAACACAAATTCACCATGTGCATAATCTTCTCTCTATTAGAACACTTTATTAAAAATTGAAGGCTTAATTCAAATGTTTAAATAAAATATCTTTACAAGTTTAAAAGGCCTGGATATGTACCAAGCCTTTATTTGACATACATGACTAAATACAATACCAATTTATTCAACTTTTGACTCACAAATCACAACTAGTACTTTCTTATAATATTCTTTAATTATGTACAACTTCTTTAGCATTCGTAGTAAAAACAAAGTCAGCATGTGGATAATTTGAATATAAAGTGTTTAACTGATATATTTTATTAGGAGTTGAGGTGCTCAATTGGAATAGAGCTTAGCTTTAGTATTTAAATAAATACTAGTTTAGAGTACGTGCTTTGCACATGTATTTCATGTTAATAAATAAAATTATATATATGAAAACAAAAATTGTTAAAACACAATAATTGACATTAAAATAAACTGTATTTATTGGCATTATATAACATTTAAAATATCTCAATTTTTTTAGTTTTCTACCTAAAATTTAACAAATACTCTATACATTTAAATGCTCATCTAAAACAAACTACAGATCTCATTCTACAAATCACTCTTTCCTTTCTCTCTATCAACAAACAATTTGAAAATTATTATGACGACTTATGAATAACGTAAAGGGTCAAAGTTATAGCTAAATTATCTCGATTTTTTTTAGTTTACTTATGATTAAAGTGAATGGTCAACAACACGTATTTCAATTTTTCTAATTTTGCCAACCGCTTGTCACCTGCAAAAAGAATTTGATATAAAGTTTCGTTTATGATATTAACATAACAGAAACTACAACAAAGGAATCCCAATCGAGCATTCCTCTACCTCACCTATAAAATATAAGAAAAATATCAACAAATAGTAACAAAATAGAAAATACAATAAAATAATATAATATTCGAGATAATAGAAAAACTTCAACAGAACAAAGACATCTAACAAATCTAAATCACCTTCAGTACATGTTGGAATCAAATTCTTATTGAATTGGATTTTCCAGAAAAGAAAAAGGAAACAAATATTAATCAAATCCTTATTGAATTTGATTTTTCAAAAAAAAGAAAAAAAGGCAACAAATATAAATTAAATCCTTATTGAATTTGATTTTCCAGAAAAGAAAAGGAGAACAAATATAAACACGACATCTCAAATTTTATTCTTCATGAGTTGCTTCCAACTTTATAAAATTAATTCTAAATTTTTTATTTGATTTAAGGTAAAATTTCAATTGATTTAAAAGTGTTAAATATTATGAATTTTTACTTAGATCAAATAAGGGCTTTAATTAATTTTAAAGTTTTAAATATTAAGGTAATAATAAATGACAATTTTTGAAGAAAAATAGATGGAGGAAACAAAAAATAAATAGGTGTTCATTCTCTCTATTGGAGATTATTTTAATGAAGGGTAAAAGGTTTGAATCACTTTTCAAAGGATTTTCACACTTTTAATACGTATTTCTCACGTAAATTAATAAAATATACATAAGAATTAAGAACAATATTATTGAAAAATAGTAATATATTGACGTTAAAGAACGATATATCTATTTAAATGATATAAATAAATATTGTAAATCAAATATTGTCTGATGTGTCTCACTTGAATGTTTATTACAAAAGAAATGAACAAATTTAATTTGAATTTTATGCAAGTAAAACTATTCTTTTCATATATATATATAATTTTTTTGTAGCGACAAGATCTAAAAATGGGACTTTTTAGATTTGCACAATTAATGCTACCTTTGCTATTTTCCTCAACATTTAGATAAAACATCAAAACTCAAATTAAGTCAATAATAAACAACGAATGAAAAGAAAGTACTTCAATAATATCGAGATTGTTGGTGAAGTTTATGGTAGAGGGTTCATTGACTTTTTATTTTCGAAGACTACTTAAATCAAAATCAAAATAATAAGAAAATGTTAAAGCCCCATAACATTAAACAATTTACGAACTTTACGCCCAAGAAAGCGGTGCCAAATTCACCTTGTCATATTCAAAGAACAAGAAGAAAGTAGAGAAAATTGAAGGAAAGATGTCTTTTAAGTCTTGAATGAAAGATTGGTGACATTGACCAACAGACAGGGTCAAAATTATTTTGAAACTTGATCAAGTTAATTGTGGCCTTGATTTATATTTTTAAAACTTTCTAATCTTTTCAAAAATACAAATCAACCCAACCCACACCCTCTTCAATCCAAATCAACCACTTTCTTCTCTCTCGAGACAGCTTCTCTCAACTCTCTCCCAACCAACAGTTCTGTAAAATTTCTCCCTTCAATCCCCGACGACTTATACCTCTAACGATAAATAGTTGGGCTTCGAGTTCCCCTCTTCAATTCAATCAACCTGTCTCTTATCCCTCTCTCGATAGCTTCTCTCAACTCTCTCTCAACCAACTGTTCTGCAAATTTCTCGTTTCAATCCCCGGTGACTTCAACATCCAACTACAAATAGTTAGGCGTCGAGTTCTTTTTCGACTTCAATCGACGTGACAACCTTGCTCTTCGGTCACAACAACTTCAAATTCTTCATCTGTTCTTTTCTTCTTTCGCCTTTTTAGTTTTGAAAAAAACGAGGACCTTGAGCCAACTTCTCTTAAAGTATTGGTTAACAATTTCAATATTTGTTGTACTAATTTGAAATGCGATCTGAATAAAATGCTAATTTCTGGTATTTCTTCTCTTTTTTTTTCCGAAGTGAATTATGATATTTTGTTGTTTGTTGCATTTTTTTTAAGTTTGATTTTTATTGTTTGTGTTAATAAAAACAAAAGGACAATTTAGATTGATTTGTTCTGTTTTTTTTCTTGGTAAAAATGGTGAGATTGCTATTTTTTGTTTAACAAAATCGTGCTAATATTTCCTCTGACAGATTACCCATCTGGTGCAATATATTAACCATCTGATGCAACAGATTTATCATATGATATAACAGATCAACCATCTGATGCACCAGAGGAACCATCAGATTATAATTCTGATAGAACAAATTAATAATTTGATGCAACAGCTTAAATATCTGATGCAACAGCTTTACCATATGTTGCAATAGATTAAGCATCGGATAAAAAGTCTGATGTAACTAATTAACCATCTGGTGCAATGGAAGAACCATCAGATTAATGATGTGATGCAACAGATGAACCTCTTGTTGGATAAAATCCTACCAACTCCTCCTACAGGAAAATTCTAAGACTTGATTTTTCCAACTGATCATTCATCTGCCGCGATAGACGACCCTATGTTGGAAAAAATCTAAACAATATTGACCGTTGATAACTGTTTTAACAAATCACTCATGTGTTGCAACAGATGTGTGATTTATTGCACAGACCATTCATCCTTCTGAAAAGATGAGTGATATATTTTGTATTGTCGTAATAGATTACTTAGCTGTTGCTACGGATTATTTAACTGTTCCAATAGATCACTCATATATTGCAACAAATGATGTCACAAATGTTGTGTGATCTGTTGAACAGACCATTCATCTATCTTAAGAGATGAGTGATATATTTTGTATTATTGCAACAGATTACTCATCCGCTGCAATAGTTTGGTTATATTCTGCAACAGATATACTACCTGGTGCAACAGATCGATGATCTGTTGCAACTGTTATTTTACTGTTTTGCTTGTTTGATTTATTGTTATCCCTTTTTAATGATGCATTAATCAATAATAATATATTATTTTATGTTCCTGTTAATTTTAGATAATATGGTTCCCAAAAGAACAGAAACCGAATCAAGTTCAAGTAAAGGAACAAGTAAAGCAGCCAGGCTACATCCACCACTCTATGAGCTTGCTTTACAAGTGTTATCTCAATCAGGAGCAGAATATGATGAACACGGGGAGGAGGAATATTTCAAAAGAGATGATGCAGATGCTAATAGCCCTTCCACCGAAGAGATGGTCAAAGCCTTCAACATTGATCATTATCCTGTGAGAATGCAGTGAGATGGTGTCACATATTTAACGGGTGATTTCGTGGTTAAGTCAGCCATGGAAAAATCTTTCGACACCTTCAGAAAAATACTTCGAGAATAAAAATTGGATGCTTATTTCAGGGACAGCTGCTTTGGAAAATATCTTGATTTGTCGGAGGACAACAATGCTCGTTTCCAAATGAAAATGGTATATGAACTTCTCAAGCGTAGGTTTATGTATGAAAACAAAGATAAGATGGATGAGGTATGGATAAATTACTGTGGCATGCCTGTTTGTTTTGGTTGGAAGGAGTTTGTCATAGTTATTGGACTAAAATGTTATCCTCCTTCTCAAGTTATACCTATTCTAACCTAAAAAAAAACATCCCACACACCCAAAAAAGGCAAAGGCAAGTTGTGTGATCGTAATGACCTGGTGTCCATTGTTGGTCCAAGCTTCAAAAACAAAAATTTGATAGAAGCGTTGAAAGGTAAAGGACTTTCAAAGAAGCACAAACAGTCTTTGTGCTTGGTTTGATTTGTACATAATATTCTTTGGGCAAGAGACGTTAACAACAACACAAGCCTCGGTTTAATAAAGTTCTCCAAGGATCTTGAGGCGTTTAACAACTATCCATGGGGGTATGAAAGATCCAAAATGACTATCAAATATTTGTTGACTCCGTTAGTGCCAAAGACAGTCAATTTATATGGCTTCCCATGGGATTTCATGGTAAATATTTCTTTCTTATATTATGATATAATTTATTTTTTTTGGTCAATAATGGTTTTGATTTATTGGCGTTATTTTATAGGCTTGGGCATTTGAAGCCATTCCTTATTTGAGACAACAAGTGAACTACCAGGAAGGAGTTTCCTGTCCAAGAATCTTGAGATGGTTGTCGGCCAAAACTGATAAAAATATAAAATTTCTTGATCTCTTCAACCCCTCGAAGGATGCAGTAAGTATAATTATAATTAATTTTTTCGTTTAATTAATGTATTTTCTGAATGATCTAATCATCATTCTAATATATGTAATGATTTATGTTAGAATGTGCATCCGTCGCTAGTTCTAATCAATCGAGAGTTGAAGATGTCATTTTTTCTTACTTTACGGTCTTACAAACTTTATCAGATCCTAAGGTCATCGACAGAATAAAAATGGAATTGTTTGGAGCTACAACCATTACAAGAAAAATAATTTTGGAGGGTGGGCTTGTTGTTGTTGATGGAGCTGTTGGTGATGGTAGTGGTGCTGCTATTGGTGCTAATGATGATCCTCTTACAGTATTTAAAGCAAACCATTATGAGTATGATCATACTGGTTATACATATTTTGCCTCTTCCAGCGAATGTTCTTCATGCAAATGTCAAGACTGCAAGGCAAAACATAATGTAGTGATTGATGCTATTAATGCATTAACTGCTTCTATAAAGAAATTGACATCTAATAGGGGTCTTATTCCATCAAAAATGATTTTATTTCCATCGGCTCCATTAGATATTAGGGCTAATAGGAGAAGGAGAGTGATTTCCAGGGCATTATCAGGCATCCAAAAAAGCAAAACTGCAACTCCTCTGTCTGTGTGTTGCACTGAGCAACGTATAATGTCCAAAGGAGAGCAACACGAGCTAAAGAAGGTGAATATATTATATGTCTTCCGACTGAAAAAATAAATAGACACATATTTGTTTCAACATATGACACATCTGCTGAAAATTATCAAACAGATATATACATTTGTTGCAATAGTTAACTAACCTGTTGCACCAGATACTTTATCTGGTGCAACACATGTCTCATCTGTTTTAGCAAATTAAACAACTATTCGTACCACTTTTATTTATACCAACAGACGACCTATCTGCTGCAACAGATGATTCATATGTTGCAACAGATAGTTCATCCGTTGGAAATTATCACACAGGGTCTTCCTCATGTAGAAATTTATCCCAAAAGTTGATTCATTGTTGTAATAGAAATATAATATGTTTGGGATAATTTAAAATAAGAGGAAGAGCTATTTGATTTGCTAGAAGAGATGAGCTATCCTTTTTTGTTTTGTTGTATCTCCGTGATTAGCATTGACCAATTTTGGCTTTCTAGGTGGATGTAGAAGAAGCTACTGCTGAACAACATTGATAATATGCTACTCTTTTTATGGAAATACGAAGAACAAAAAGTGCAGAAACTATACGCAAGAGACAACAAAGATCCACGACGAGCAAAGCCGAATTCCATAGCACCGGATGAAGAACAACTTGTCCATACTGAGTAGATCTTTATAGCTTGAGCCTATCAAAGCAATCCTTGGCAGTATACTTAAATTGTTGTTGATGTATTTGTTGAGATCTGTACCCATAACAATTTTTTTATATTTCATTTATTCGTTGACTTATTTCAGCTAATTTATGAAGGCTTCAATTTATTTTATTTTATCTACGAATTTTATTTATTTCTTAGATTTGAACTTATTAATTGAAAAGGAATACTAGATTCAAATATTGCAACAGATAATGTATCTGTTGTAACAGACGACACATTTATTGGAAAAATCGAACAAATTTAGACATATGTTGCAACAGGTAGGTAATCTGTTGGAATTTATCAAACAAGTCTTTCCATTATTGCAACAGATGGACTTTAGATAAAAACATTGAGATAATGCAACAGATGACATATCTATTGAAAAAAAATAGATTTAGACATATGTTGCAACAGATGGACTTTGTCTGTTGCAACAGACGACACATCTATTGGAATAATCAAATAGATTTATACATATATTGCAACAGGTAGGTTATCTATTGAAATTTATCAAACAGGTCTTCCCACTGTTGCAATAAATGAACTTTAGATAAAAATATCGAGATAATGCAACAGATGACCAACCTATTGCAACAGATAAAATATATGTCAGAATAGGTAGGATAATTGTTACAACGGATGAAGAATCTATTGCATTATAAAATTCAACTTTCGTTGGACATAAAAATTGCCACTACGTGTAAAAAGGTTAAAGTGAATTGAATTGAAATAAAAAAGGCGCAACCCATCAACGGTGTTCAGTTCAAACACCTAAAATAAAATAGGCATCAAGTAGACATGTTCATTTTAAACACGTAAAATAAAATAGGCATCAAATGTGTCAGTGTCAGTCTGGCATATTTCACTGACTTACCGTCACTTGGCCCCTAACGGTCATTCACCCTCCCCCATTGTCTTATATATTCATCTTCCTCCTAAAATTTAACCCTAAATTCCCATATATTCTTCTTCATCGTCATCTTCTTTTATCCTGTCTGTCCTTGCACTCACCCTCTTAGATGGTATGACACACCTCTTGGATTTGAATTCCTTGATAGCTTTAGAGATAGCCTCTACTTTTTCAAAGAGTTTATCTTACCTGTCCTTGCACTTATCGCATTCACAACGAGAACACGAGGGTGAAGAGGGTGAGAGGGACCTGTGTAATGGCGAAAAGGGGTGTTTTCAAACATATTTATTCTTTCTTTAAGCATCAATATGCTCATCATCACGAGTGGTAGCAACATTGGCATGCCTGCCACCAACACCAACACCAACAACTCCACCAGAAGAAGCACCCGGATCTGCCTTAGTAAAAGGTTGGTCATGAAGAGCCTCAACATTAGGCTGACCTTGCCTAACTGCTCTTCTTATGGCTGTTGCTCCAGCCAATTCCTTCTTTATTAACTCCACCGTTGGGTCTGCAATAGTATCAACATGGCCTAGAGTAATATAAGAATTTATCACCGACTTCTCCTCAGTAGGCACGATCCATGGATGCATTACCTATAAAAAGAAAAAAAGACAGATGCATTTAAATCATATAATATAACAATTTTCATAGTTGGGCTACATTTAAAAAACAAATAGACCCATCTATTGCATAGTTTGCAGTATATGGTTAAAATCTGTTTGAGTCTGGTTTAGAGAAACAGAGCAACACATGGATAATCTGATGCAAAATATCAATCATCTGTTGCAACAGCTACATAAGACGGGTAATCTACTATGCAATAGATGATCTGTACGTTGCAACAGATAAATGATATGTTATCAGATTAAACATCTGTTGCATAATTTGCAGTAGATGGTTAATCTTTTAGGAGTCGAGTTTAGAGAACCAAAGCATCAGATGGGTAATCTGATGCAAGATATACCCCATCGCAATAGATTTCCCATTTGGTGCATTAGATATAACATCTGTTGCACCAGATATAACATCTGTTCAATAACTTTATTATCTTTGAGTAGAATTATTTTACTTGAAGAAGATGTACTGCATCATTCAGAGGGTTAAAGAGATCAGTCTTTTTAATATTGGTGTTGCTCTTTGCAGCCAACCACCTAAACATCCTTGGATGAGAAACCTCATCCGGGTAATCCATTAACTGCTTTCGGAGGGGAGGAATGGCTTCAAATGCCCAAGACTAAAAAATGTAAACAGGAAGCAAGCAAAAATAATCATAATAACTACATTCAATATAAATTAATGGATGAGTAAAATTAGTGATTAATTTTACCATGAAAGCCCAAGGAAAGATGTATAATGTGGTCGTCCTTGAGGATAGCTTTGTTAGTAAATATTGGACAGTCAAGTAGAAGCTGTCATATCCGCAAATCATCTTCTATGACCTTGTTGACGTCTATTACTAATATAACCGAATGGGTAAACCAAACTAAGCACAATTGCTCCCTATACTGCTCTGGTATAGTTTTATCCTCGAGATCTGTCAACAAATCCAATGCTTTGTAGCCACGTCGAGCAATGTCAAACAACCCATCTATTGTTTCCTTGCATTTTCTTACCTTGGATCTTTTGCAGGGTGGTGGTTCTTCTGGAAAATGGCATCTCAGGCCCGTCACTATGGAAAACTCTTGTAATCCAAATCAAACAGGCATGCCATAGTAGTTGATCTAGATTTCATCCATTTTCTTTTCCCTCCTTCTTCTAGATCTTTATCATCCCCCGTGTACTTGATCCTGTACTTTAGAAGACCATATACCATCGTCATAGGGAAATAGATATGGGCAGAGTGGTCCTCAGGCAGCTCAAGAAAGCATCCAAAGCAGCTTTTCTTAAAAAGTCCGCCTATGTTTTCGTTCTTCATAATTTTCATAAAATGTTTAAAAATTTTCCCCATCTAACATTTTACAATTTGACCAGTTAGTTTTTTTACTTCTGGGTCATTTATCGGCATCGCAACTTGAAATCTGTCAATACTAAAAGTTTTGACAGGATCATGCTGGGATGTCGATATTAACTCACACCCCATCGGTGATCCATTATCATCATGTTGATGATCATTCTTTTTATCTTTCTGACTCTCCAATTCCTCCTCTTTCTCACTTTTATTTTCTTTGTCACCATCTACGGACCCTTGTCCACCTCCCTCAATGTTGTTTTCATATCTCTCCTTAGCTTTACATTTCCCTGACTGAGATTGTTCAGGAAACTCCTCTGAATCCCTCTATACTGTAGCCTTTTTTTTAGTGGTCAGACGTTGATCCACTTTTACTTTCTTTTCTTTTGCGAGACATGTTTTACCTACAGATAAAGAAAAACAAAAATTACATTACATTTGATGTATGCATAGATTTAAAAATACATTACAGACACCACGAATACCGAAACACCAATAGCCACCACCACAAGCACCACCAACCAATGCCAACAAACAAACAAACACCATGAATACCGATACCACTACAAACACCACCAACCAATGTCACCACCGGTGCCACCACGATGACCACAAATACCACCACCACCACCACTACCAACACCATCCAACTATACCACGACAGTCAACAGAACACTGCGATGAAAACTAGGGATTTCTTGAGTTCTTCTTATGATTTTACCATCAAAACTCAAATTGTAAACCCATTCTCGAAGATAATAAACTAAAAGTTTTATTTTTCATTATTCACTTAAAAGCCCTTATTTTTTAGAAAAAAAAAACAAATATAGAACTCGTCTCGAACTCTATTTCCTATGAAGATAAAGAAAATGACTAATACAAGCTAGAATGAAGTTGAAAATAACACCTATGTGATCAGAAATGAGAAGAAAAGCGATCTGTTGTGGAGGGTTGAGCAAATTTGTTGAGTAGTTGTTGTTTGTACTGTATTGTTGAGTGAGAATGAGAGAGAAAGAGCCGGACCTCAAGATTTGAAATGATGAAACATTTTGTATGGGTTGATTTGTATTTCGGAAAAGAATGACAAGTAGTTTTGAAAATGTTAATTTGGTCTGAAATGATCTTAGTTACTTTTAAAAATCATAAAATATATGCATAATTTTTAACCCTCTTATCATGCAATTGCCGAAAGGGTAATTCAATTGAAATTGTATAAAAATAATTGAAGTTGTAGTTGACCGAGTACTCTAGGAGGTGACCCTGAGAAAACTCACCCTTGGTCCTAGATTAATCAATTTAGGTACTATTAGTCTAACATATGAACTCAATTGAAATTGTAAAAAATAAATGTTCAACATGTTGCATCAGATTTCTCATCTGTTGTAAATTATCAATTAGATTATTATCAAACAAATTAAGTCATCTGTTGCTACAGATTACCCATCTATTGTAAATTATCAAATGGATTGTCATCTGTGACAAAAAATTACCCTTATGTTGTAAATTATCAAATAGGTGTTGCCCTTTGTTGTGGCTGACCCTATGAGAACTCACCCCTAGTCCTAGATTAATCGATAGTTTACCCTATAAGAACTCATCCCTAGTCCTATATTATTCAATTAAGGTATTAGTACCCTAGTCCTATATTAATCAATTAAGGTATTAGTCTAACATATGAGGTAGTAAGAATCAGTGCAGCTCAGAGTGATCGATCGATGACTCTGTCGGGAGAAACTTAGTACCGTCTCATTATGCAATTGACAAAAGACTCAATTAAAGTTGTAGTTGACTCTATGAGAACTCACCCCTAGTCCCAGACTATTTAACTAAGGTATTAGTACCCTAGTCCTAAATTAATCAATTAAGGTATTAGTCGAGCATATGAGATAGTAAGAATCGATTTGACTCAGAGTGATAGATCAACGACTCTGCCGGGAGAAACGCAGTACCGTCTTATTATGCAATTGCCAAAAGACTCAATTAAAGTTGTAGTTGACCCTATGAGAACTCACCCCTAGTCCCAGATAATTGAATTAAGGTATTAGTACCTTAGTCCTAGATTAATCAATTAAGGTATTAGTCTAACATATGAGGTAGTAAGAATCGGTTCGGCTCAGAGTGATCGATCGATGACTTTGTTGGGAGGAACGTAATACCGTCTCATTATGCAATTGCCAAAAAACTCAATTAAAGTTGTAGTTGACCCTATGAGAACTCACCCCTAGTCCCACACTATTCAATTAAGGTATTATTACCTAAGTCCTATATTAATCAATTAAGGTATTAGTCTAACATATGAGGTAGTAAGAATCGGTTCGGCTCAGAGTGATCGATCGCCGACTCTGGTCGGGAGGAACGCAGTACCGTTTCATTATGAAATTCCCAAAAAACTAAATTGAAGTTATAGTTGACCCTATGAGAACTCACATTCAATTAGGGTATTAGTCTAACTTATGAACTCAATGGAATTATATATAAACAAATGTTCAACCTGTTACAACAAATGTCTTTTTTGTTGGATCAAATCGAATAGATTATGTAATCTGTTGAAACATATTATCCATCTGTTGTAAACTATCAAACATATAAGTCATTTGTTGTGATAGATCACGAATATATTGTAAACTATCAAACAGATTAAGTCATCTGTTGCGACAGATTACCCATTTATTGTAAATATCAAATAGGCGTTGTCATCTATTGTAGTTGACATTATGAGAACTCACCCCTAGTCCTAGATTAATCAATTAAGGTATTAGTTGAACATATGAGGTATTAAGAATCGGTTCGGCTCAGAGTGATCGATCGACAACTCTTGTTGGGAGAAATGCAGTCCCATCTCATCATGCATTTGCCAAAAGACTCAATTGAAGTTGTAGTTGACCCTATGAGAACTCACCCCTAGTCCCAAATTATTCAATTAAGGTATTAGTTGAACATACGAGGTAGTAAGAACTGGTTCATCTCAGAGTGATCGATCGATGACTCTTGTCAGGAGAAATGCAGTACCGTCTCATCATGCAATTGCCAAAAAACTCAATTGAAGTTGTAGTTGACCATTTGTGCTCATTCATCCCTAATTCAACCTAGATCAATGTAGGTACTATTATTAATCTTAACATTAAGTTAATGAGAACATATTTCAACTCAGAGTGATCGATCGACGACTCGGGTTGGGATGAATGCAATACTAACAGTATGCAAATGCAATGACTTAATTGGATTTGAAGTTGATCCTGTGAGATCATTCATTCATCCCTCGTTCCACCTAGATCAATGTAGGTACTATTATTATCTTAATTAAGTTAATGAGGAGCTCATTCTTTCATCCCTAGTTTATCCAAAATCAATTGCAATCAAATCTGTTGCAACAAACAACTGAGCTGTTGGAGAATTTCAAACAGATAATAATATCTGTTGCAATAGATGTCATTTCTTATTTAATTATCAAATAGACATTTGCATCTATTATGACAGATGACTGAGGGGTTGGAAATTTTCAAACTTATTGATATCTGTTGTAACAGATAACGTTTTTGATTTAGTTATCAAATAAAATTTCCATCTGTTATCACAGATGACTGAACTGTTGGGATTTCTCAAACAGATATCTAAATTTGTTGCAATAGATGACATATTTATTTGAAAATCTTTTTATTTTTTTTAATTCTAAAGCAAGCTACTGTCCGAGTAGATAAAGTAGTAGTACTACTAAAGACGGTAAAAAATGTTTCTTGAATAACTCAAAAATCTCATTGAGTAGTCTTGTTCTGTTTTTTCAATGTCACCCATTTTGTTTCTCGTGCCCCTCAAATTATTAGTGAATATTAATTAATGAATATTAAAACCCCTAATACTTCTTCCGTTACATATTGACTTGGTACTCCCATCAAGAAAATATTAATTAGGGGTTTATTTTACTACCAAATTAGCCTTATTAATTATGATTTGAAAATATAAATTTGAATAAATACACTTTGTTTAGTCATTTAATATTAATGGTAGTACATCTAGAAATTAGAATTATCTCATCACTCTCCTCATCTCCTTCAGCCCTAAATCTCTCATCTTTTTTCTTTTTATCCTCTTTAGGGTTATCACAACCTTTTTTTCTCTCCTCTTTCTCAAAAATTTTCTTTTGGATCTAAACCGATCCATATCCATATCTTAGACTCCTCGACTAAAATTGTTGTTTTAACCCCCTTTTGACATTAAGGTATGATATGATTCACTATTGCTCTTTCATTTTCGTCTTCTTCTTGCAACTTTATTTACATCTTTTTGTTTATTTAATTACCATTTTCCCATATCATATTTATTTAAAAAATTTGAAGGAACTTTTAATTGTTGAATAAATATACCGAGAATTTTTATTATAAGATGCAAAAAAAAAGTCATCTGTTGGGAGAAGTTTAAAAGCATTGTTGGCAGTATCATTTTTTTTATATATTTTATTTGTCTCTTTGTTGTTGATGCCGTTATTGATGTTGTTGGTGGGGTTGGCATTGTTGGAACTTATGGTGTGGTGTTGTTGGTGGGGTTGACATTGTTGGAACTTGTGGTGTGGTTTGACGGTGGGTGCTTCTTAGCTTAAAAATAGTGGAGTCCGAACAATCAACACAAGGAGTAAGGAAGAAAAAAATAAAAAGTTTAAAGTGAATAAGAAGAGAAAAGTTGGTTACCAAAATTAAAAAAATATGTGCTGAGTGGGAATTGAACTCAAGACCAAAAGAAATAAATAGCCTGAAGCACCCATAAACAACAACTAGGCTAGCCAAACAACTCTTACTATGGGTGCTCACTGATTAGATTATATATGTTTTTTTCTTTATTCCCAAATACATATATAAAGTTCGATACGAGTTCAGTCTGTGCTCGCGCACCCGGAGGACTCCATGTGGGTCCGTCCCTTGTTGTTGATGGTGTTGGAACATAGGATGTATGCTTCTTTGTTGTTGATAATGTTGTTGAAACAAATGTTGTTGTTTTCTTTGTTGTTGATATTTTTTATTTGTTGTTTGTAGTTTATGCTGTTGTTGATGTTGCATCAGACGGAGCAACAGATGGAACAAATAAAACCACCAGCAAGGCTGCTATGTATTCCAATAGACTCGATATCTGTTGCATCAGACTCCATATTTGACGCAACAGACTCCACATCTGACGCAAACTATCCGAGATTTATGTGTTGTGTGTGTAAGTGTTACTTAAATAAAAATGGTGACTTTATTAATATGTAAATTAAAAAAATGGATCTACATACAACATTTTATCTTTTTGTTGTATTTCTGAAAGAGAGATTGGTAATCTGTTGCAAAATATATTCCACCTGTCAGATAACTTACAACATATGGACAATCTATTGCAACAGATGGATATATTAGTTTTCTTTTCCATCAGCTGTGGCGTCTGTTGGAACTTGCTAGTCATCTGTTTATTCAATTTCATCGAGAGCAATAGATTTTACTAAACACTTCTTGGCCAAACTCAATTTTTGATCTTGGATTGCTTCTCTTTTTTTCTTTGCATCCTTGAAGATGGCCTCCAAAATCAATTTTTTCCCTCAATCCAATAGAAAAATTTAGTTTGGTTGAAGGATACAAAGAAAAATAGAGAAGCAATCCAACAACAAAAATTAAATTTGGCCAAGAAGTGTTTAGAAAAATCGATTGCTCTCGATGAAATTGAATAAACAGATGACTAGCAAGTTGTAACAGAAGCCACAGCTGATGGAAAAGCAAACTGATATATCCATTTGTTGCAACAGATTGTTCATATGTTACGAGTTATCTAACAGGTGGAATATATTTTGCAACAGATTACCAATCTTTCTCTTTCAGAAATACAACAAAAAGATAAAATGTTATATTTAGATCTATTTTTTTTCTAATTTACTTATTAATAAAGTCATCAGTATTATTTATGTAACACTAACACACACAACACATACATCCCGGATAGTTTCAGCAATATTACATGAAATTTCGGATAGTTTTCTAATTAAATCTTATCTCGGAATTTTGAATTGCGATACATATGTTAAGCAGTGATACATATATGGACTGGTGATACATATGTATATGTATCACTAGTATATACATATGTATATAGTAGTGATACATATAACATATGTATCACTGGTAAATATGAATCCGGGATTTTATGTAATTTTTTAAAACATTAAGGGATATTGTGTAATATGGTGTCTTAAATATGAAATTTGTGTAATTTTTTCTTTTAAGGGATATAAACAGTCGTGGCTTTTTATTTGACTAAGTCTAGTCCCTTCTAATTCTTAATCATTTTTTAAATAGGTCCCTCCGGCCTCCTCACTCACTCTCGTTCATTCTACTAGAATTGCAATACTAATATGTCAGATCCAGATTCGTACAAGAAGGTTCATATCGAGTCCTTGAAGGAACTTCAAAGGCAATTTGATGAACTCCAGAGGGATTTGGCAGACTTCCGAGCAAGGCTGAGGAGGGCCCTGCTGCTGCCGGATGAAAATTGTCAGATTGAAAATAATAATAGTAATAATAATAATAACAACAATAATAATAATAATAATAATAATAATAATAATAATAATTAGGTTATGTTTGTCACACCCTTTTTTTAACCCGAAAAGATTGATTTTAGTTTTGAAAGGGTTTTTATTATTGAAGTGACAAAAGGTAAAAAGTTGTTTCGAAAAGGATTATTTGCATGAAAACTCAGAGTCGCCATTTGACATAATTGGGTGTGCCAAGTCACCTTTGAAAATCCTTTTCAAAATGGTTTTGACTCTAAAACCGATCCGCGAACTGAGATTCTGGCTAAGGAATTCTGTTGACCGAGGAGAAGGTGTTAGGCATCCCTCGATCTCGTGGTTTGACCACGGTCGCATGGTGAAGTGTATCGGCTAATTTGACACTACGAAGGTATAAACCACACAAAAATACAAACACAATCAATCAAACAAACAAAACAAAACAATCCAAAATTTAGTGTCCAGTCCAATTGTACAGTCCAAAAATATGAAATGCATAAAAATAAATCCTACTCTAAATTAATTCAAGACTAATGCTCTACCCGACGCCTCGGGCCTTCATCACGAATGTCCTCTGGGTACAAGATACCTCAGGGCATTACCCGGTGAATTAATATATACAGATACTTTGGGGCATTCCCCGGCCGAATTATACAATTGATTCAAAAGTGATAAAATCAAACCATTCAATCAACCCGCAATCTCTAGATTTGCTTACCCGACCTAAGTCTTGCCTATTCCAATCTGCATATCTTGATACTACCAAATTCAATTAACGACAATAATAATGAATCAAAATAACTAATTTATATTCATCTGTTATCATATCACGATCCTAATCCCTAATCCGTCTTTAACCGAAGGTCAACTAATTATTTAGTTCAAATCACTACTCAAAGTCCAAAACCAACACCCAACATATCCACTCAATGAGGATTCAAGCATTAAGAACATGAAACGTTCATACCTCACAATACAATTAATACTACTTAAAGATTCAAAACCACATCACCAAAGATCACATCATAGCCACATAAAAAAAATAATAAAGAGAGAGAATTTAGGAATGGACCTTCAAAGGATCGAATTTGTTGATAATAAGAAAATCTGAAGACCAAAATACTCGAATGGAGAACCTCCACAGTGACAAACCCCGACTTCGATGTCCAAACTGATCTCAATAGACAAGTTAATACGAATGAAAATCAAACCCAAAACCCAAAATGAGTATCAATGAACCCCGAAACCCTATTATCGAAAATGAAATGCCAAGGTAGACAAACCCACGGCTTTGGAAGTACGAATACCATTGAAAATTGGTATAACCTAATCAAAATATCATGGAAAACAAAGAAATTCGAATCAAATCTTAACGAGTTAGAACAAAATTGAAAATGAAATCAAGATCCATTCGACCGCTTTATGATGTTGCGACTTCGAAGGCTTCAACGATGACCAAAATGACCAGAAATATACCGATTACGATCTATTTTGACACGTTTGGACATTTTTAGTGACTGCCTCGATGCATTTCCGGCGAGTATGTCACCGAAATGGTAATCGTCCTCGAAATTTGCTTTCTCTCTCCATGACTCTCTCGAGATCTGTTCATCCTCTCCCTATATCTCTATGTGTGTGTGAGTATATTCAGTGGATTGAGAGTGAATCTTGCCTAAAAATAAAAAAAATAGGAGCTCTTCTGTTTTCGTTTGTGTATTGTCCGTCCCGATTTCAGTGGGTGCCTATGTGTGTATATAGAAAGAAAAGGATGAGCATTTTCTTATTCTCTGACCTGTGTATTCTCGTGAACTCTGTGTGTGTGATTCTGTGTAGAGTGAATTATGTGTGTTGTGAGGGTTGTGAGAATTCTGTATTGTTGTGGAAGAATGAAGTGTGAGAATATGCGGTGTTTTTGAGAGATTATGAGAGTGATGCCTCAATCTCTTCCTCCTGTGCATGGATATTATGATATGTATATATGAGAGGTGAGAGTGTGAGGGGTCACCTGGGTGGGTATTTGTAACACTCCATACTTAATTACGTGCATTAGCCATTGTTATATGTGTTGGAGTATATGTATTGATCCTAAGTTAAGTATATATGAGTTTAAGTATAAGTATTGATTATTTTGAGATGGTTTCAAGTGTATAGTTTGATTATATGTGTATAGGAATCGACTTTATTTATACCGGAATTTGTCCGTCGATGTTTCCATACGAAGGTTATTGAATAAGATTTCCAACGATATAAAGATTTCCAAAAACGGATAAGTTTTGGATATAAGCGAGCATGTTCGAAACTATAAAACGGTGGCCGGGATGTGAACAGTAAATGTGCAGGAAAATACTGAGGCCTGCCAGTTTTTTGGGTCGACTTTGAACGATCATAACTCCCTCAATATAATGGATTGGGAGAGTTACCACCTATAAAAAGAAAGATATTTGAGTCTTCTTTCCAATGCAATTGGTTTCATCCAAATCCAACATCTGAGTAAGGAGTTATACTCGTTTTACTTCAGCCTCTCAAAACAGATTTTTAGGGTCAACTTCAAACGATCATAACTCCTTGTACAGGACGAACTGGGTGGCCTACTTTATATGAAATGAAATCCCTTTGCATTATCTATCCAACTATACCAAGTTCACCTAAATCCGATATCGGAGCAAAGAGTTATGGCTGATTTACTTTAGCCTGTCAAAACGGTCCACCATGAACAAATTCGGATTTACTTAAATTTTTAAGGGCAATATGGTCATTTTCCATCACCTCTTGGACGAAAATTGGTCATTATATAGATATAATTGGTCTTATATCCATCAATTATCACCATATTATTGGAAATAAGAAACCCTAGCCTAATTTCAACACCAATTATCTTGTGATTCAACCGTAGAAAATCCAAATTGATTCCGTAGTTGTGTTCACCGTCTCGAGGGCTTCGAGAAGCACCCCTTATTTATGCCAACAGGACTTCGAAATCAAAAGGGCCATTTTATGGTAAGGATGTAAATTATGTTGGTGTTATTTATATGGATATATATATATATATATATATATATATATATATATATATATATATATATATATATATATATATATATATATGCATGTGAGCATAAGAAGTATGTTATTTGATTGTTGTTGAAAGATGATTGGAAATGATGTTGGATTATTCTTGTGCATGGTTGGATTATGTTGAATTGTGAAGGGATTTGGTGTGATGATGTGGTATTGAAATGATGATTATATATATATATACACATAAACCTATTGATCAAGTTGGTTTTTGAAATGTATGCAAATACTGGTTGTATGGAATTATGGAAGAGAATTGTGGTGTTGGGTTGATAATACTAGATGTCAAATATTTCATTGTAGATAAGTGATTTGTAAAGGCAGGTAGTTGTGTCGAATTGGTGTCTGAATCTACAACGGGGTATGTAAAGCATACTCTAACGATGTTCTTTGGCATGAAAACACCAATGTTCCATCAAGTAAGATTCCAAGGTTGTCCAAACACATATATTGTTCTACATAACCAACGAAGTTGTTTCCATTCTATAAAGTGTCAAAATATTTCATTGATATAGCAAAAGGCTCTCATTTCATTGTTGTGATATTGATGATTCTGAAACACATTGTTGATGTACTAATGAGTCTTTATTACATCGTTATTGTATAGAAGGTCTATTACTTGATTCCTATTGATGTATCATTGTTTCAAAGGTACGATATTGGCATGAACACTAATGTAATAATCTCAAAAGCTTTTGAGCTAAGTTATTGGAAAGATTTCTTATGTGTGTTACTTGATATACGTGTGGGTGGTATCCCAGGGGCATACGCCTAGCATGGGTCGATCCCTATTTATGTGTTTATGGGTGGTATCCCAGGGGCATAAGCCTAGCATGGGTCGATCCCAATTGATATGTACTGGAGGCAGCCTAATGGTCACAGTACAGTACAGTATTGATTATTGTTAGGTGGTTGGAGGTTCAGGAGGAGGTGGTAATGGCGAATGATAATTGTAAAGAATAAAATGAACGAATATATACCGTTCCACAAATATGTTTGAATCCAAGAACCCAATTCAGATTAATGATAATGTACATGATCCTAAAAGTGTTTATGAAGTGTGGTTCACTTCTATTATGATTTATTCACATGTGTATGATTTTCTTGATCCCCCATATCACATATGATTATCTACAGCTTTACATACTCAGTATATATTTCGTACTGACGTCCCTCACGGGGGACCTGCATTTCATGCTGCAGGCTCAGGTACTTAAGCTTATTCACAACACAGATAGGAGCCGGGTCGTACAACAATTGTTGGTGAGCTCCAGTTTGCTTCGGATCTTTCCGAGTCGGTTCCTTATGTTTTGTTATTGTACAGGATTCATGTGTGGACGGGGGTTTGTCCCGATCCTAGTTATGTCATGTATATATGTCCTAGAGGCTTTGTAGACATAAGGAAGAGTCAAGTCATGGGAGTATATATATTGATGTTATATTTGTATATGTGGTGGCCCCGACGGCCAAGTATTATATATATATATATATATATATATATTTGTGTGTGTTGTGCTGATACAGGAAATTAGACCCTTCTATATGTAACGAAGTGCTGCCCAAATTTTTGGTGAATGTAAGTGAAGGTACAGGTATTTGAACGGGTTCTCCCGGACCTTCTCGGCTTCGTGTGCCAGTCCGGCCCGATGGGATTTTGGGGTGTGACAAAAGTGGTATCAGAGAGGTTCGTCCTAGTGAGTCTACAAAGCTGTGTCTACGTAGAGTCTTGTTTATCAGTGTGTTGTGCACCACATCTATAAACAGGAGGCTATGGACATTTAGGAATTGTTTCTTTTCTTCATGTCTTAGATCGTGCGATGGAGCTTATATTGTATATGAAGTCATAGTTGACCACTGAATCAGTTTGTTTCTCTTATTATAGTAATGATGCTGGTTACCAGAAGCAAGAATACCGGTAAGCAAGTAGATGTGGCTGTCGGAGAGAGGACTAGTAAGTCACCCACTATACCAGCTAATCAAAGTAAGGCTCCAGCTGAGCATGCATCAAAAACTTCCCCAGTCCAGAAGCAATAAGGGGGAGGAGAACTATATCCCCGAAGCCACCTATTAATGTTGTTGATCAAGATCTTAGAAATGCAGTGCAACTTTTGACTCGTATAGTTGTTGGGCAAGTCCAAGAGCAAGCTATTCCTGCCATGGGTTCTAGCGGTACTGATAGGGCGGCTAGTCTTCGGACACAGGATTTTCTTAAGATGGATCCGCCTACTTTTACCGAATCTGATCTTAACGAAGATCCGCAGGACTTTATTGATCAGACACAAAGGGCCCTAGAGGTGATGCATGTATCGGGCAGAGAGACAGTGGAGTTAGCCGCATATAGATTCAAAGGTGAGGCTATATATTGGTATGAAGACTAGAAACGATCAAGGGGCATTGATGCACCCCCAACTACTTGGAAAGAGTTCAAAGAGGCATTTATTGATCATTATCTTCCATATGAGACTCGTCAGGCCCGTGCAGATCAGTTCTTAAATCTTCGGCAGGGTAAGACAAGTGTGAGGGAGTATAGTCTTCGATTTAGTTCCTTGTCCAGATATGCTCCTAATGTTATAGCTACTATGGATGACAGAGTTCATCGGTATGTGAATGGATTGGATCCGTATTTGGTTAGGGATTGTACTATTGATGCACTGAATAAAGATATGGATATAGCTAGGATCCAAGCATTTGCACAAAAAATGGAAGATCAGAGGCAAAGAAGAAGAACAAAGGAATTTGAAAGCGGATCTTCTAAGAGGGCCAGATCTACAGGGCAGTTTATGGCGCCACAGGGAGGTTTTAGACCTCAATTTTCTGTTAGACCACCTAGGCCATTATTTTCTTATTCTGCAGCTAGTGCTCCACCACAGCATTAGGGGTTCAGAGGCAGTCAATTTGGGCAAAGAAGTGAGGGTCATAGTTCGCGATCTGTGGGTTATCATGGGCAAGGGAATATGAGCCAATCGAGACCTCCTCGAGAGCCATGCAATAAATGTGGAAGGCATCATATGGGCATATGTCGAATGGGAACAAATGTTTGTTATTGGTGCGGTATGACGGGGCATATAATGAGAGAATGACCACAGAGGGGCGCAGGTGGCATAGCACGACCTTTGGAAACAGCTGTTGCATCATCGTCACCGGTATCTTATTTTGGTAGGGGTGCACGACCTACGGGTCACGCTAGCAATGAAAAAAGAGTCGCCAGTTCCAGCGGGACTCAGAATCGTACTTATGCTTTAGCGGATCGACAGAATCTTGAGGCTTCCAAAGATGTGGTTACGGGTATGTTGTCCATATTTTCATTTGATGTATATGCTCTAATTGATCCCGGTTCTACATTATCATATGTTACTCCTTTGGTTGCTAGAAAGTTCAAAAGGACCCCCGAATTGTTAGATAAACCGTTGGAAGTGTCTACCCCAGTTGGGGAATCTATTATTGCTAGAAGAGTTTATAAAGATTGTGTAGTAACTGTGTGTGGTCGAGACACGATCGCCAATCTTGTGGAACTAGAAATGGTAGATTTTGATGTTATAATGGGTATGGATTGGTTGGCGTCTTGTTATGCCAAAATTGACTGTTGTACGAAAAAGATGTATTTACATTTTCCTGATGAAGCATTTATTGAATGGCAAGGTAAGATTGACTCACCAAGAGGTAGATTTATTTCTTAGAGTAAAGAATACGGAATCGGAATCACCAGATCTTCACACTGTACCAGTGGTAAATTAATTTCCTGATGTATTCCCTGAAGATCTTCCAGGTTTGCCTCCTGAACGAGCACTAGAGTTTGGTATTGATGTAATACCAGGCACCCAACCAATCTCCATTCCTCCATATAGAATGGCCCCAGCAGAATTGCGATAATTGAAAGAGCAATTGAAAGATTTGCTAGAGAAGGGATTCATAAGGCCTAGTATGTCCCCCTGGGGAGCACCAGTGTTATTTGTGCGCAAAAAGGATGGCTCACTGAGGATGTGTATTGATTATCGGCAATTGAATAAGGTGACTATTAATAATAAATATCCTCTCCCAAGAATTGATGATTTATTTGATCAGTTATAGGGCGCCAAGTGCTTTCTAAGATTGATTTGAGGTCAGGTTACCACCAAGTGAGGGTCAAAGAAAACGATCTACCCAAAACAACTTTCCGAACAAGGTATGATCATTATGAGTTTCTGGTTATGTCATTTGGGCTAACAAATGCACCTGCAGCTTTTATGGATTTGATGAATAGGGTGTTTAAGCCATTCCTGGATGTATTTGTGATAGTTTTTATAGATGATATTCTAGTTTATTCTAGATCAGAAGAGGACCATGTCAATCACTTACGACAGACATTGCAGACTCTTCGTAATTGTAAGCTTTATGCAAAGTTCTCTAAATGTGAGTTTTGGTTAAAGTCGGTGGCAGTTTTGGGTCATATTGTATCTAGTGAAGGGATAAAGGTTGATGCTCAAAAGATAGAAGCTGTGAAGAACTGGACAAGGCCCACAACGCCTATGGAGATTAGTAGTTTTCTCGGGTTGGCCGGTTATTATAGAAGGTTTGTTAAAGACTTTTCTTCCATTTCAGCACCCTTAACCAAGCTAACGCATAAATCATCCAAGTTCCAATGGAATGATGCGTGTGAGGAGAGTTTCCAAGAATTGAAGGACAAGTTGATTTCTACACCTGTGTTGGTACTTCCAGAAGGTACAGAAGGGTATACAGTGTATTGTGGTGCTTCTAGAATTGGTTTAGGATGTGTATTGATGCAGCATGGTAAGGTAATAGCATATGCTTCTAGACAATTGCGGCCACATGAGAAAAATTATCCTACACAAGATCTTGAGCTGGCAGCAGTTATTTTTGCTTTAAAGATATGGCGCCACTATTTATATGGGGTTCATGTTGATATATATACTGACCATAAGAGCTTGCAATATATTTTTAATTAGAAGGATCTAAATTTAAGGCAGCGGAGATGGCTTGAACTGTTAAAGGACTACGATGTTGATATCTTGTACCATCCAGGGAAAGCAAATGTGGTAGCTGATGCGTTAAGTCGTAAGTCTATGATGGCACCTATAGAAAGGCAAGGGATGGTTAAATATCTTCACCAGTTAACTAGTTTGGGAGTTCGCCTTCTTGAAACTCCAAACGAGGAGCTTATTGTGCATAATGCTGCGGAATCTTCATTAGTAGCTGAAGTGAAAGAGAAGCAATATGCAGATCCTATTTTATTACAGCTTAAGGAGAACGTTCAGAGTGGTGCGACCAAGGCATTTGAGCTTACGCGAGAAGGAGTACTTCAGTGCCAAAACCGATTGTGTGTGTCGGATGTAGACGGGCTAAGAAAGAAGATTAGGACAGAGGCACATTTTTCAAGGTATTCCATTTATCTAGGATCAACCAAAATGTATGAAGATTTGAAAGATATGTATTGGTGGAATGACATGAAGAAGAGCATTGCAGAATTTGTAGCTGAATGTCCAAATTGTCAAAGAGTTAAAGTTGAGCACCAAAAACCCGGAGGCTATATGCAAAGCATAGATCTTCCAATTTGGAAGTGGGACATGATCAACATGGATTTTGTTACAGGTTTGCCTCGTACAGCTCGGAAATTTGATTCTATATGAGTGATTGTGGATAGGCTTACTAAATACGCACATTTCTTACCCGTTAAGATCACTTACACAGTTGAAGAATATTCGAAGCTATATGTTAAAGAAATAGTCCGATTACATGGAGTGCCAACTTCTATTATATCGGATCGGGGAACTCAATTTACTGCAAACTTTTGGAAGTCTTTCCAACGGAGTTTGGGAACACAAGTGAATCTGAGTACAACTTTTCACCCTCAGACGGATGGACAAGCAGAGCGCACCATTCAAACACTTGAAGATATGCTACGAGCATGTGTTATAGATTTAAAGGCAGCTGGGATGATCATTTACCTCTTATTGAGTTTTCCTACAATAATAGCTATCATTCAAGTATCAAAATGGCACCATATGAAGCTTTATATGGGAGGAAGTGTAGATCACCAATAGGATGGTTCTAAGCGGGTGAAACTCTTATGTTCGGACCGGATCTTGTGTATCAAGCCATAGAAAAAGTCAAGGTGATTCAGCAACGGTTGAAAACAGCCCAAAGTCGACACAAGTCATATGCGGATAGTAGAAGAAGAGGGCTAGAGTTTTCGTTAGGCGATTGGGTATTTTTGAAGGTATCGCCAATGAAAGGGGTGATGAGATTTGGCAAGAAAGGAAAGTTGAGTCCACGATATATAGGCCCATATAAGATTATTCGAAGATGTGGGCAAGTTGCGTATGAATTAGAGCTACCCCAGGAACTCTCATCAGTGCATCCAGTATTTCATGTATCGATGCTTCGAAAGTGCATCGGAGATCCGTCCCTTATTACTTCTACTGAAGATGTGCAAGTAACAGAAGATCTTACCTATGAGGAGATGCCTATTGCTTTATTAGATCGTCAAGTTAAGAAGATGAGAAATAAAGAAGTAGCATCGGTGAAAGTACTTTGGAGAAATCAACAAAGGGAAGAGATTACATGGGAAGCGGAGGAAGCAATGAAATCGAAATACCCATATTTGTCCAAAGGTGAAAAAGAAGTGCAGGGAGTGGAACTGGGACACTAACAAGTAAGTTTTTACATATGCATAATATCTATATGATGACGTGAATATCAATTATGAATTCGAACTTGTTTCGGCTAAATAACTACATTCACATTCGAGGACGAATGTCCTTAAGGGGGGAAGGATGTAACACCCCGTACTTAATTACGTGAATTAGTCATTGTTATATGTGTTGGAGTATATGTATTGACACTAAGTTAAGTATATATGAATTTAAGTATGAGTATTGATTATTTTGAGATGGTTTCAAGTGTATAGTTTGATTATATGTGTATAGGAATCGACTTTATTTATACCAGAATTTGCCCGTCGATGTTTCCATACGAAGGTTATTGAATAAGATTTCCAACGATATAAAGATTTCCAAAAACTGATAAGTTTCGGATATAAGCGAGCACGTTCGAAACTATAAAACGGTAGCCGGGATGTGAACAGTAAATGTGCAGGAAAATACTGAGGCCTGCCAGTTTTTTGGGTCGAATTTGAACGATCATAACTCCCTCAATATAATGAACTGGGAGATCTACCACCTATCAAAAGAAAGATCTTTGAGTCTTCTTTCCAATGCAATTGGTTTCATCCAAATCCAACATCTGAGTAAGGAGTTATACTCGTTTTCCTTCAGCCTCTCAAAACAGATTTTTAGGGTCAACTTCAAACGATCATAACTCCTTGTACAGGATGAACTGGGTGACCTAATTTATATGCAATGAAAGTACTTTGAATTATCTATCCAACTATATCAATTTCACCCAAATAAGATATCGGAGCAAAGTGTTATGGCTGATTTACTTTAGCCTGTCAAAACAGTCCACCATGAACAGATTCGGATTTACTTAAATTTTTAAGGGCAATATGGTCATTTTCCATCACCTCTTGGACGAAAATTGGTCATTATATAGACATAATTGGTCTTATATCCATCAATTATCACCATATTATTGGAAATAAGAAACCCTAGCCTATTCAACACCAATTATCTTGTGATTCAACCGTAGAAAATCCAAATTGATTCCGTAGTTGTGTTCACCGTCTCGAGGGCTTCGAGAAGCACCCCTTATTTATGCCAACAGGACTTCAAAATCAAAAGGGCCATTTTATGGTAAGGATGTAAATTATGTTGGTGTTATTTATATATATATATATATATATATGCATGTGAGCATAAGAAGTATGTTATTTGATTGTTGTTGAAAGATGATTGGAAATGATGTTGGATTATTCTTGTGCATGGTTGGATTATGTTGAATTGTGAAGGGATTTGGTGTGATGAGGTGGTATTGAAATGATGATTATATATATAAATATACACATAAACCTATTGATCAAGTTGGTTTTTGAAATGTATGCAAATATTGGTTGTATGGAATTATGGAAGAGAATTGTGGTGTTGGGTTGCTAATACTAGATGTCAAATATTTCATTGTAGATAAGTGATTTGTAAAGGCGGGTAGTTGTGTCGAATTGGTGTCCGAATCTACAACGAGGTATGTCAAGCATACTCTAACGATGTTCTTTGGCATAAAAACACCAATGTTCCATCAAGTAAGATTCCAAGGTTGTCCAAACACATGTATTGTTCTACATTACCAACGAAGTTGTTTCCATTCTATAAAGTATCAAAATATTTCATTGATATACCAAAAGGCTCCTATTTCATTGTTGTGATATTGATGATTCTGAAACACATTGTTGATGTACTACTGAGTCTTTATTACATCGTTATTGTATAGAAGGTCTATTACTTGATTCCTATTGATGTATCATTGTTCCAAAGGTACGATATTGGAATGAACACTAATGTAATAATCTCAAAAGCTTTTGAGCTAAGTTATTGGAAAGATTTCTTATGTGTGTTACTTGATATACGTGTGGGTGGTATCCCAGGGGCATAAGCCTAGCATGGGTCGATCCCTATTTATGTGTTTAAGGGTGGTATCCCAGGGGCATAAGCCTAGCATGGGTCGATCCTAATTGATATGTACTGGAGGCAGCCTAATGGTCACAGTACAGTACAGTATTGATTATTGTTAGGTGGTTGGAGGTTCGGGAGGAGGAGGTAATGGCGAATGATAATTGTAAAGAATGAAATGAACGAATATATACCGTTCCACAAATGTGTTTGAATCCAAGAACCCAGTTCAGATTAATGATGATGTACATGATCCTAAAAGTGTTTATGAAGTGTGGTTCACTTCTATTATGATTTATTCACATGTGTATGATTTTCTTGATCCCCCATATCACATATGATTATCTACAGCTTTACATACTCAGTATATATTTCGTACTGACGTCCCTCACGGGGGACCTGCATTTCATGCTGCAGGCATAGGTACTTCAACTTATTCACAACATAGATAGGAGCCGGGTCGTACAGCTATTGTTGGTGAGCTCCACTTTGCTTCGGAGCCTTCCGAGTTGGTTCCTTATGTTTTGTTATTGTACAGGAGTCATGTGTGGACGGGGGTTTGTCCCGACCCTAGTTATGTCATGTATATATGTCCTAGAGGCTTTGTAGACATAAGGAAGGTTCAAGTCATGGGAGTTTATATAGTGATGTTATATTTGTATATGTGGTGGCCCCGACGGTCAAGTATTATATATATATATATATATATATATATATATATATATATATATATATATATATATATATATATATATTTGTGCGTGTTGTGCTGATACAGGAAATTAGACCCTTCTATATGTAACGAAGTGCTGCCCAAATTTTTGGTGAATGTAAGTGAAGGTACAGGTATTTGAACGGGTTCTCCCGGGCCTTCTCGGCTTCGGGTGCCAGTCCGGCCCGATGGGATTTTGAGGCGTGACAGTTGTGGGGTAGGGTGTGGGGTAGTGATGTGTTGTTCAAAATTGATAGGAGGAGTGGTTAATTTGTTACCAAAAGAATATTTGAGGATTAAATTTGTTAGTGAATTTGTTATTTGGATAAAAACTAAATAAAAAATAAATGCACAAATAAGTAAAGGTGAGGTGGATATTTATTTTCTTGGGAAAAATTATAAAAAGTGAGCTTAAATTATGTGATATCGGAAATAAAAATATCATCGACGGGACAAAATTATGTGTTTACATCATGCCCCCTTTGAATGTAAACACCTAGTGTTTTCATACAAAGAAGTAGAAAACGAGACAAAATTTTGTTCCGATCATTATTCGAAGAAAGAAACTGAAGAAAGAAGGACAACCGAGTCTTGATAGACATCCTACCTACCCAAGATATGAGGGAATCAAGCAACCGGTATCTTACAAGATCGAAAAGAGGTGGACTATACCAAGCTGGAGAGTCGAGTGAGGTTCCATCGAGGTTCTGGTCCGCGGCTCTGTCATTACATCAAAAAAATGAAAATTATAAGTTAAAACATAAATGAAATTACAAAATCCAATATATACAGCTTCTGTTGAGCTCCTGACTTAAGTTTCATCACCCTATTCTTCAGGCGGTCTCCTGACTTGCAATTCCATCACTTGTTGCTTGGTTTTCAATTGTTTCACATTGTTGCTTAATTTTCCATTTATTTGCCCTGTGCTTCGACTTTCGATTTCTTCACTTTGTTGCTTTAGTTTCAATTTCACTTTGTTGCATGACTTTCAATTTCATCACCATGTTCTTCAGGCGAGCTCCTGACTTTCCATTTCATCACCCTGTTCTTCAGGCGGGCTCCTGACTTTCCATTTCATCACCCTGTTCTTCGAGAGGGTTCCTGACTTGCAATTTCATCACCCTGTTCTTCAGAAGGGATCCTCATAGAAAAGTCCAAACTAGAACAAAATTATTCTAAACAAATATTATGATAAAGAAAGATTCCATATTTCTGAAAATAAAGTCCTATTTTCCAGAAGGGTCCTGAATAGAAGTAACTTCTCATTTTTCAGGAGGGTCCTGAACATAAATAAATTCCCATTTTCCAAGAGGGTCCTGAATTGAAAGTAAATTCCCATTTTCTTGGAGGGTCTAGAATTGAAAGTAAATTCTCATTTTCCAGGAGGGTCCTGAATTGAAAGTAAATTCCCATTTTTCAGGAGGGTCCTAAACATAAAGTAAATTCCCATTTTTCCGAAGGGTCCTGAACATAAAGTAATTTCTCATTTTCCAGGAGAGTCCTGAATTGAAAGTAAATTCCCATTTTCCAGGAGGGTCCTGAATTGAAAGTAAATTCCCATTTTTCAGGAGGGTCCTGAATTTGAAAGTAAATTCCCATTTTCCAGGAGGGTCCTGAACATAAAGCGAAATCCCATTTTTCAGGAGGTTCCTGAACATAAAGTAAAATCCCATTTTTCAGGAGGGTCCTGATCATAAATTGAAATCCCATTTTTTAGGAGGGTCCTGAACATAAAGAAAAATACCATTTTTCAGGAGGGTCCTGAACATAAATTAAAATCCCATTTTTCAGGAGGGTCCTGATCAGAAGGTAAAGTCCCATTTTTTAGAAAGGACTTGAACATAAAGTAGAATCCCATTTTTCAGGAAGGTCCTGAGTATAAAGTAAAATCTCATGATCCAGATTGATGGAAATGAGTTCTGACTCGAACAATGGGTTTCCATTTTACCATGACCCTGAGGCGCACTCTTTTCCCAAATCTGAATGCTTTCACGAATCCAATAGCTTGTCAGTTGATAGAATTCCTTTGCTTCGTGTTGAATTACGATCATATTTCTTTCATGTGCTGGTCCTTGGCTTTTCCTCATATAATTGGAAAGACTGGTAGTAAATTTTTAAATACTTTCTCGCTAGTTTTGACAGAGACTTGACTTAAAATGTAAAGAAATGATGGTGACTTTTATTTTGATGAATGACATAAAAAGACAAAAAGCATGAATATGTAAATGAAAGAAAAGGCAATGTCCCATATTCAAAAAGAAAACTTATCTGAATATGACAAACAACTCCAATGAGTATGACATGCATTTTGGATTAAGCTGCCTGATTTTTCTATCCAAACTCCCCATTTGTTGTTGAGTTTGTGCCTTTGCCGCTGAGCTGCTTCTTCCAATCCATCGGACTCATACATCACATTCAATTAACGACATCTTAAAAAACTTTCGCCAATAAATCTCTTTCTTTTAACTTTTTACTTTTCTCGTGAACTCGTCATCGCCTTACGGTGCCTGTGAGGGTTTTCACCAATAAGACTCTCTCATTTTTATTTCTCACCATTGCCTTATGGTGCCTGCGAGGGTTTTCACCAATAAGACTCTGTCATTTTCATTTCTCGCAACTCACCATCGCCTTATGATGTCCGCGGGGTTTTCACCAATAAGACTCTCTCACTTTGTATTTTTTTCTGATTTCTTATGCTGAGGAAGACACGTGGTACCTCACAATGTATTATCATATCCATTTCATACTTAGCCTTAAAATTATCAAAAATTGATATAAAGGACTTTCTGTGGTTGTAATTTGGCTTTTTGATAAGGTTAGAAAAGGATGGCAAGAGGTTCAAACGACACTTGAAGTGGGGGTGACACTTACAACTTTTGGAATCGACTCAAACAACACATTAACTCATGCCCCAGTTTTTTGTTGACTGGGTGAATCTTAAATCTTTATTTGGTTGGACCAAGCCCGAAATAGGGCAGCCTACGTATATCACTCCCGAGAGAGGAGGTCACATGTAGTTCCTTCAGCTTGTTCTTTGTTTTGATTTGATTTTTTTTTCTTTTATTTTTGAACTCTTTTCGTATTTTCTTGACTTTTATATTTGACTCTATTTTGATTCCAAAAGAGGGATATGAAAGAAAATTAAAATGAAGCTCAAACGGGTAAACAAAGGATGACACAATGATTGCATAAAAGAATAAAATGCCTTCATCATATCAATCTTCAAAAATGCCAGTACTAAACATGCAATAAAATCAACAAAGGATCAAATATCATACATAATGTCTTTTGACCGCATCAGCATTGATAGCCATTTCTGCCATTTTGCCTTCAATATCTGTCAAATATAAGGTTCCATTGGGCAACACTTTCTTCACAACGAAAGGACCTTGCCAGTTAGGGGAGAACTTGCCTTTCGCTTCAACCTGGTGTGGAAGGATATGTCTCAATACCAACTGACCAACTTCAAAATTCCTAGGATGGACCTTTTTGTTATACGCTCGAACCATCCTCCTCTGATACAACTAGCCATGACACACACAGACGTTAGCCTTTTTTCCTCAATCAAACTCAAATGTTCCAGTCGGGTTTTGACCCATTCGTCATCATTAATCTCTGCTTCTACAATGACTCGAAGAGAGGGAATTTCAAATTCTGCAGGGATGACTGCTTCTGTCCCATACACCAATAAATATGGAGTTGCCCCTGTTGAAGTGCGAACAGTGGTGTGATAACCTAGCAATGCAAACGGCAACTTTTCATGCCACTGTCTACACCCTTGTATCATTTTCCGCAGTATCTTTTTTATATTCTTATTAGTGGCTTCTACAGCACCAGTGTCTTTTGGGCGATATGGAGTAGAATTTTGATATGCGATCTTAAACTGTTGACACACTTCTTGCATCAAATGACTATTGAGATTGGCAGCATTGTCTGTAATGATCATCCTAGGAATTCCAAATCTACAAATGATATTGTCATGAACAAAATCTACCACAAACTTCTTTGTTACTGACTTAAAAGTTACTGCTTCTACCCACTTCGTGAAGTAGTCAATGGCTACCAAAATAAATCTATGTCCATTTGATGTCTTCGGCTCAATCGGTCCAATCACATCCATTCCCCAAGCCACGAACGGCAATGGAGTGGCCATTGCATGCAACTTAACAGGAGGAGAACGTATCAGATCACCGTGCACCTGACATTGATGACACTTTTGAACAAATTGAATAGAATCCCTCTCCATAGTAAGCTAGTAATAACCTGCTCGAAGAATTTTCTTTGACAAGACATGACCATTCATGTGCGACCCACATACTCCAGAGTGTATTTCAACTATGATTTTTGAGGCTTCTCTTACATCTACACACCTCAAAAGTCCCAGATTTGGGGTTCTCTTATATAAGATTCCCCACTTAAGAAACATCCACTAACCAAATGCCTAATAGTCCTCTTTTGATCGTTGATGGCATATGCTGGGTATTCTCCTGACTGAATGTATCGCTTGATATCGAAGAACCAGGGTTCTCCATTGAGCTCTTTTTCAACCACATTACAGTAAGCATGCTGATCACAACTCTGTCTATGCACTGGATCGATGTAGGCTTTATCAGGATGTTGGAGCATTAAAGACAGAGTGACTAAAGTATCAACAATTTCGTTATGAATCCTTGGAATATGCCTAAATTTTACTAACACAAACCATTGACATAGCTCCTGCAAGCATTGTCGATACGGGATGAGCTTCAAATCTCGCATCTCCCAATCGCCTTGAATTTAATGGAGGAGAAAATCCAAATCCCCCAACACCAATAATTCTTGGACTCCCATATCAACAAATAACCTCAAACCAAGAATGTAGGCTTCATACTCTGCTATATTGTTAGTACAGTAGAATCGAAGTTGTGCTGTTACCGGGAAATATTGTCCAGATTCATAGATAAGAACCACACCTATTCTGACTTCTTTCATATTGACAGCTCCATCAAAGAACAACTTCTAACCTGGATCAGTATCTATAACGACTTTATCGACACACGACACTGCTTCATCGGGAAAATATGTCTTTAATGGCTCGTACTCTTCATCGACGGGATTCTCCGCAAGATGATCTTCCAAGGCTTGGGCTTTCATGGCGGTTCGAGTCACATATACAATGTCAAACTCGGTAAGCAATATTTGCCACTTTGCCAATCGACCTGTCGGCATAGACTTCTAAAAGATATACTTCAAAGAATCTATACGGGAGATGAGATAAGTAGAATAGGATGAGAGATAATACTTCAACTTCTGTGCTACCAAAGTTAGGACACAACACGTCCTTTCAATAAGAGTATACCTAGCCTCATATGCGGTGAACTTCTTGCTAAGATAATAAATAGCCTGCTTCTTTTTGCCTGTGACATCATGTTAACCCAAGACAATAAACCGAAAGAATTTCCCATGACTGATAAATATAAGATCAAAGGCCTACCAGGCTCTGGGGGTACCAGCACGGGCGGATTTGATAAATATCTTTGGATTCGATCGAACGTTTCCTGACATTCTTCAGTCCATTTTACCGCAACACTCTTTTTCAGCAACTTAAATATGGGCTCACAAGTGGTTATGCGTTGAGCAATAAACCTGCTAATGTTGTTCAGTCTACCAAGCAAACTCATCACCTCCGTTCTTCTTGGGCGGAGATAAATCCTGAATGGCTTTGATTTTCAAGGGATCCAATTCAATCCCCCGACGGCTGACTACAAACCCCAACAGCTTTCCAGATGGAACTCCAAATACATATTTTGCCGGGTTGAGCTTGAGATTATACCTGCGAAGCCTTTCAAAGAACTTTCTTAAATCTTTAACATGGTCGGACCGACTTTTTGACTTAATAATCACATCATCCACGTAGACCTCAATCTCTCTATGCATCATATCATGAAACATAGTGGCCATGTATCTCATGCGTGTTGCTCCAGCATTCTTCAAACCAAACAGTATCAGTCGATAACAATACGTCCCCCGTGATGTGATAAAAGATATTTTCTCCGCGTCTTCATCATCCATAATAATCTGGTGATATCCGACATAGAAATCCACAAAAAAGGCAACATCATGTTTAGCACAGTTGTCTAGCAAAATATGGATGTTGGGCAGTGGAAAATCATCTTTTGGACTTTATCTATTCAAATCATGGTAATCAACAAACACTCAAATTTTTCCATCTTTCTTTGGTACGGGAACAACATTGGATAACCACATGGGATAACGAGCCACTCGAATTACTTTGGCTTCAAGTTGTTTCATGATTTCATGTTTGATTTTAATACTTACATCAGTTTTAAACTTCCTCAACTTCTGTTTGACAGGAGGGAACGCGGGATCAGTTGGCAATTTATGAGCCACTAATTCAGTGCTTAAACCAGGCATATCATCATAAGACTATGCAAAAACATCCTTATAATCAATTAATGCTTGAATCATTCCATCTTTTAGCTGTGGCAAAGAATGTACACTGATTTTAGTTTCCCTAACATCTTTTTGATCCCCTAGATTTATTGGCTCAGTATCATTCAAATTAGGATTCGGTTTGTCTTCAAACTGTTCCAACTCTTTGCTTATTTCTTCTAGTGCTTCTTCTTCATCATATTCCCCATCCTGCTTCATTACATCTTGATTAGTTTGGATTTTAAGGTCAGGCTGAAAATTCCACATGCATGCCATGTCATTAGAATCAGCATAAAAAGAATTGTATATATAAAAAAATAAAATATATTAGACACGAATCAAAAGGGACATTGCATTTCATTAAATAAAAAGATATAAAGGTTTAAACATAGATGCCAACATAACATAAACAAACTAAAATCTGAATTACAACCCTGAAATAACTCGGATAAATAGAAAGAAAAACAAATTAAACTACCAAAACTCCCTCCTGACAGGAAGAGGATTGACTTCCCAATTATTGAGCCGGACAGCTGGACCTATGAATTACACGTCTGCCATACTGGTACCTTCTCCTGCTTCGACCATATCAACTTTAATAAAAAGGTTCTGACAGTCATCAACCAATTCTACTTCAAATTCCACATGCTTCGTGACACCGCTCTTAACAAATAATTCACTAAGTAGAGGCATTGGCGAGGGAGTGACCATGTTTCCTTTTTCCTTCCCTTGGCTTTCTTTAGATCTTCAGTCGTAGGCTCAAATCCCAGACCAAACATGCTCACGTTCTCACTCGGATATATGGGACGAACTATACCATACAGAGACGCTCCCAACCCCTTTCCTAAATCAAATTCGTATTTCCAAAGTTCACTCACTATCATGGTAGAAGAGGAAGACAATTGCGGTCCCGATATAACCTGCCCTTTAAGGATACGATTCACTGACACTGTATCAAAAATTTGATAGACGAATGTCTCCTTTAAGTTATTTTCTTCAATAAGAGACAAGGGAGAATCTTCACCGGTGGACAAATATCCTTCACCGTGAATAACCATTTCTTGCCTGTCATGCTTAAACTTAATCATTTGGTGTAGTGTAGATGCAACCACCTTGGCCTTGTGGATCCATGGCCTTCCCAACAACAGATTGTAAGAGGAGTCTATATTCAATACTTAAAACTATATGGCGAACTCAACAGGCCCTATGATCAACATTATTTCTATTTCGCCAATGGAGTTTGATTTTGCACCATCAAAAACCCTGACACATACATTGTTGGGCCTGATCCTGTCAGCACAAATATTCAACTTTTTCAAAGTAGAAATAGGGCAAATATTTACACCTGAACCTCCATCAGTCATAATATGAGTGATGTAGAAATCTTCACACTTCACTATAATGTAAAGGCCCCGGTTATGCCCTATACCTTCAACAGGCAATTCATCGTCACAAAAGCTGATCCGATTGACCTCAAAGATTTTTCCGACCATTTTCTCAAGCTGATTTATTGTAATATCCCTAGGAACATATGCTTCATTTAATACCTTCAGTAAAATATCACGATGCTCCTTGGAGCGCAACAACAAAGATAAGAGGGAAATCTGAGCAGAGATTTTCTTCAACTGGTCTATTATTGAATACTCTGGCAATTTCAACTTTTTCAAAAATTAGTCGGCTTCTTCTTCGGTGATAGTCTTTTTTATAGATGACGGTCCACTCACCATTGGCTTAGACTTTCTTCAGCTTTCAGGCACGAAGCATCTTCCTAACCTAGTCAAACCACCTACCTTATCTATATCTTCCACTACTTCTTTCCCATGATAGGTCATCACAGCCCGCCCATAATTCTAGGGGACCCTTTTCGTATCAACTATCGGAGGTTGGGTCACCGGTTTGAGGACAATAGGCACTGCTAGTGCTCCTTTCACCGTCAAGATGGGCTGAATCAGAGCTCCTACCACTGTCAACTTAGGTTTATCCTGACTTAAATCAACATAACTTCTGGCACCTTGTACTATGATCAGGGGTTTCTTTGTGCTTTCTTGGGCTTTATCTTCTCTCATTCCTTCCTGGCTCAATGACATTGCTTTCAAAGACTCTGCTATATTCACTGATTTCTCCTTAATGGCCTGTACCTTGACAATAGGCTTATAACACCTTGAAGACTCTTTCCTATCATATATCAATTCTAATATATTGGTTTCAGCGTGGGTTGGCAGCGGATTCTAGTTAATGTTTGGACCCTCCGGGGAATGGACTAACATCTGATTTGTGTCAATTAAATCTTGGATAGCTCTCTTTAAATGCCAGCATTTCTCAATATCATGGCCTGGTATGTCAGATCAGTACACACACCTTAAAGAATAATAGATATTCCTCGGCAGTGGATTTGAAAGCCTTTCTTGAATTGGGCTTAAGACCTTCAACTTTCTTAACCTATTAAACAGGCTAGCATATGACTCCCCAAAAGGTGTGAATTGATTTTTGACCACCTTCTCTTTCTTATACTTGGTCCTAGGTTAAAAACCGGGTCTAGAGGGGTTTGGGTAATTCGGTGGAGCGAATGGGCAATTTTGTGGAGCTTACGCGTGCCATTGCGGGTAAGAAGGGGTTTGGGCATATGGCTGCGCACTAAATACTGGGTACGGGGGGTGGTGGAATGGAATTTAAAGGATTTTATGGAGGGTAGTAATGGTGGGGAGGAATATATGGAGCTTGGGCGTAGACTTGGGCTTGGGATTGGGAATAGGGGCGAGGTGGTCTTTTAGGATAGGAATGGGTTCCAGCTACGACAGTCGCCACGTCCTCTTTCTTCTTTTTACCTCCGAAAGTGCCAGATCCACCTTGAATCGCTTGTGTGGTATCTTTTAATGCGGCAAAACTCACTATTCAGCAGGTCTTGATTCCGTCCTCTATCATCTCCCCCATTTTGAGGACTTCAATAAAATACTTTCCCATTACCGGAAGTAAATATTGAAAATAGGTCTCATCCTGTACCTGAATGAAAACCTCTACCAACTTACTTTCTTTCATTCGAGGCTTTACCCTGGCGGCCTGTTCACGCCACCTCATCGCGTATTCCCTAAAACCTTCAGTGCTTTTCTTCTTCATGTTAACCAAAGATTTTTTATTCAGAATCAAGTCGATGTTATACTGAAAATATTGAACAAACTCAGAAGATAAGTCATCCCAGTTATTCTACTTGTCGATATCTTGATCGATAAACCATTCTGGAGCCATATCAGAAAAACTCTCTCCAAAGAAGGCCATGATCAACTCTTCCTTCCTCCTGCAGCCTTCAACTGGTTGCAATAACGTTGCAAGTGTACCATGGGATGACCGTGCCCTGCATACTTCTTAAACTTGGGCATTTTAAAATCGAGGGAAAGGTTGATGTCTGGGAACATGCAAAGATCTTTATAGGAAACACTCCTATAATTTCCGATTCCGTGTAAATTCCTCATACCCTATTCTAAATTTTTCAACTTCCGTGCTATGATTTCCTGTTCCTTTGTTGTGACAGGTTTCTCCGTATCAAATGGAAATGCAAGTGGTTGAGTGTACCCATACGGTTCGTTCATTCTCAAAGTAGGCTCCGAGGCATAATACTGACTATCTGGAACCTTCAATACTGGCTCACTAGCAGACCTAGGAAGCCTCATTGTGGGACGCATATCATATATGGGAGCTTCAGGTGGTGGCGGAGCCACAAATACCGATGTGATCGGTGGTGCCGGCTGAGCAGCGGGTCTTGATTGGGAAGCTGCCAAGGGCACACTAGAACTGCTAGGATAATAATGTCGCGGAGTGAATCCTGGCGCGTGCTCAAGTGACTCAGTAGGAGTAGAGAATTGTGCCTGAGAGAGCGGTGTACAATTAGAGATATTCCCAAGACCTTCAGGGAGCGTAGGGGGAGGCATTCTGCTGGCCCATGCCCGGTGCAACTCTATCAATTGTTGCCTAAGCCTTACTACCTCATCATTGTGTTCTGAACTTTCTTCCCTATGATCTTGATCTGGGACAATGAGCGAATTTTCAATCTCCCTGTTAGCCATGACGAGCTTTGCTTTGGATCTAGTGAAGTATGGGTGACTAGCCAGAGTGTTGCAAACCTACCACTGTTATCTGAAAGAACATGCTCATCAAAGACGACATCCGTTAGGATTAGGGCACACAACAAGCATGGGAATCACATTGGTAAAATTATCCTAAATTCATGTTCATTTCTACCAGCTTTTGAGGGTAGCAAGGTCATTTTAACATTATCCCGATTTTTATCTACACTTATTATTATTATTACTATTATTATTATTTATTATATTTTTTTTCTTTCCCTCTCTCATTTTTCTTTTTTTTTTCGTATCAATCTCTGTTCTTTCCCTTTATTGTCTCATCATCCTTTCTTTCTTTTCTTCTCTCGTTATCTACCTTTATTTTATAATTCTTTATGGCTTTTGTTTTTCTTTAAAAGAGGAAAAATAATGAAAAACAACGAAACAAAAATGATTAGATCAAACCCAAAAGTAGGTTGCCTACGTATCATGTTGTGCATGAATCAGATCTTGCGTAGTTCGGGCAGCATATGCATAAACATCACATAATTGGAGTTTTTTTTTCGCAAAAACGAAAACAAACAAACAAAAAAAAGACGTAACCTCATAAAATTTTGATGAAAGAAAGAAGCAAAACATGCAATGAATTTAGGACCACTTTAAAAACTAAACAACAAATACAAAATAACATTCTAGAACCCCTAAGATGACATACGTGAAATTACTGATAAAGACCCTAATACCAAAAATAACTTGACTCCAACTTAAAGCAGACACCACCCTACAATGATAGAAACATAAAAGACTCAAACTGAATAAAGATAAGAAATGCTCTTTTAGACTGGTGCTTGCGTGATGACCCTGGCTGAGATGGACCTGCTGTGAAGTTCTCTTTCTCTCATTGAAACTTTGTAGCATATCCTATAAAGACACCCTGATATTTGGGAAGAATCTTTAGGCCCGTATTCCTGCCTCATGAGGAGTGCACTTGGAAAGATTATTCTGACACCTTTCTACCGTCTTGAACAAATCTGTTAACTGAACTCTCAGTGTCTCCACTTTGGACCCCGCACTTTCATCATGATGGTCGTCAACTATGCATTCTTCCTGTATTCTCCCTCTAAGCTGCGCTGGGAAGGGTTGACTGATACCCCGAGGGATAGATTGAAGCCAGACCCCATATCCCTGAGTGTACCCGGGATTATCCAAACTTTCTTTGAGAGTGTCCACACCTAGCTTTGTTGCATGCTTCCAAAACTGCTCGTATTTGCTTTCACCTAAGGCTTGGTCCTAGAAGTACTCAACATCCTTTAGAAGATCCACTACTGTTGGCACGTCCTACGGCCTACCCAACTGGCGCATTACCCTAGAAGGACTGTATGGTCTAGTTCAATTAAGCCCTAACATAACTAGAAGGAGCTGCATTTGACAACCAAACAAGATTATCTTTGATCAAAGCCACAAATAAGTCCACAAAATTTTATCCCCGGTTCTTGACTCAAGAAATTCAATCCAAGCGTCGACTCTCACGGGTAGCGAGAATTTATCCAAACACAACCTGAGGTCCATGGGTTTCACTCAATTGGGAATACAACGATCAACCACGTATGGTCTAACTAAAGAAGGTGCATGCAAATGCTCCATCATCCATAACTGCAATATCAGGTTACTGCCCTCAAAAAATCTCAACCACCCTTTCACTTCGGTTAAAGCCTTATATATTTCTGTTAAGATCATGGGTATGAGAGTGAACTTGCCCTTTTGATTAATGCCTTGTCATTTTGATCCTTATGAAATAGAGCCATCACCACAGATTGCAAACGTGTATTAATACATCTTTCTTCTAGCGGAAACACTAAAGTACCTAACAAAGAGAGGGTGAAGACTTCAAGACGCTTTCTCTCTCACTTCTTCTTAGTCATATGAAATTCATCCCAAAAACAATTAAAACCTTCCGAGGGCCCGAATCTAGCGAACGAAAAATCTAAGGAAACCCACGAATCACTTAAACAACCCAAATGCATACCCTTACTTTTTAAACCACAAGACTGCAAAAAGTTAAACATTTCCCACCACTTGATTAACTTTTTGGGCACCTTGAAAATCATCAGGACTCTAGACTTAGTGGACAAATCCATCCTGCAATAATACATAAGACGTTATCTCAAAAATTCGACAGGAGTAGAAGATTCCCAACCCTTGGGATTTTTGACGCAAACATATGTCGATAGGACAGACCACTTCATGACTCCAATTTGCCGAACAGAAGTACTGAGCAACATCAGTCTACTTGGCTAACAACTCTAGATTACGGGGTGAGAGACCTAGGTTAATAATAAGACAAAGGCCAACACAAAGATTACCGGACCCACCGAGGGTTGCCTACGTATCCTAGCCCGAGGGAAGAGAATCAGGTATGCGTAGTTCATCCAGATTGGACAATTAACGATTAACTAATAAATTGACCCTAACTTAAGAGACACAACCAAAAACAAATGAATAAAAACTTTTTGGATTTTCAACTAGACATTTCAACTAAGATTGACACCACCAATTATGAAAAAAATCTTTTTGGTATTTTGTTTTTGACAAATAAGTAGAAAAGGCAAACAAAACTCTCTTTTTTTTTTCATCATTTTTTTTGTTGAACTTACGGTACCTTGAGAAGATAAATGCAAAAGGTAAAAAAAAATCTTTTTGAGTTTTTGGATCGTGAAGAACAAAAGCCAAAAAGAACTCTAAAATAAACTATGACACTCCTTTTGATTCATTCTTTTCGACTCACTTTTTTTCTCTCTTTTTTTTTCTTTTTTTTTGCCTACGCACCTTACTCCTAACAAATGCTTTTTTTTTAAATCAGTCCGTCAAATAACCACGTTACCCTTAAAGATATAATAGTTAGCACGTAGGGATGCTTTAGAGGTGAGTCTCCTACAAAGGGCCATGTAGGTCCCGTTAGGTCTCAGTATGATGCACATAAGCATGACCTAAAGGCTGACCTACGTTGTGGTTCACTATCAAAGCTATTCGGGAGAGCGTATGGTCGATAGTGGCTGCTTTGCTTTCCACCTACTCCATAACACCGACTGCTCCCCCTCTAAAATAAGGGTGACTCAACTAGAGGTCGTGTACAACACGTGTACTACGGACTTGTTACAGAAAGAAGGTCTGGGGGTAGACACATGATGACAGATATAAAAGCGGTAACACATAGGATAAATACTATAAACAAAAAGCACGAAAAACGCAAAAAAGTGAAAACAATAACACAAACAAAATCACAAACAATGCTTATACACTCATAATGCCAAACAAAGCCGATACGATTCCAAAAATAGCTCAAATTCTGAAAACTTGTCTTCCCCATCAGAGTCACCAGAGCTGTCACACCCCTTTTTTAACCCGAAAAGATTGATTTTAGTTTTGAAAGGGTTTTTATTATTGAAGTGACAAAAGGTGAAAAGTTGTTTTAAAAAGGATTATTTGCATGAAAACTCAGAGTCCCTACTTGACATAATTGGGTGTGCCAATTCACCTTTGAAAATTCTTTTCAAAATGGTTTTGACTTTAAAATTGATCTGCGAATCGAGATTCCGGCTAAGAAATTCTGTTGACCGAGGGAAAGGTGTTAGGAACCCCTCGATCCCGTGGTTTGACCACGGTCGTTTGGTGAAGCGTATCGGCTAATTTGACACTACGAAGGTATAAACCACACAAAATATACAAACACAATCAAACAAACAAACAAAATAAAATAATTCAAAATTTAGTGTCCAGTCCAACTATACAGTCCAAAAATAAGAAATGCATAAAAATAAATCCTTCTCTAAATTAATTCTAGACTAATGCTCTACCCCACGCCTCGGGACTTTATCACGAACGTCCTCTAGGTACAAGATACCTCGGGGCATTCCCCGGTGAATAAATATATACAGATACTTCGGGGCATTCATCTGTTATCATATCATGATCCCGATCCCGAATCCATCTTTAATCGAAGGTCAACAAATTCTTTAGTTCAAATCACTACTCAAAGTCCAAAACCAACACCCAACATATCCACTCAACGAGGATTAAAGCATTAAGAACATGAAACATTCATACCTCACAATACAATTAATACTACTTAAAGATTCAAAACCCCATCACCAAAGATCACATCATAGCCACATAAAAAAAAAATAAAGAGAGAGAACCTCCATAACGACAAACGTCGACTTCAATGTCCAAACTGATCTCAATAGACAAGTTAATACGAATGAAAATCAAACCCAAAACCCAAAATGAGTATCAATAAACCCCGAAACCCAATTCTCGAAAATGAAATGCCAAGGTAAGCAAATCCACGGCTTCGAAAGTCCGAATACCACTTAAAATCGGTATAAACTGATCAAAATATTGTGTAAAACATAGAAATTCGAATCGAATTTAATGAGTTAGAACGGAATCGAAAACGAAATCAAGATCCATTGGACGTCTTTATGATGTTGTGACTTCAAAGGCTTCAGCGATGACCAAAACGACCAGAAATATACCTATTAACATCTGTTTCGACAGGTTTGGACATTTTTGGTGGCTGCCTCGATGCATTTCCAGCGAGTATATCGCCGGAACGGTAACCGTCCTCGAAATATGATTTATCTCTCCGTGACTCTCTCGAGATTTGTTATTCCTCTCCCTATATCTCTATGTGTGTGTGAGTATATTCAGTGGATTGAGAGTGAAGCCTGCCTAAAAGTTAAAAAAAAAAATGGGAGCTCTTCTATTTTTGTTTGTGTATCGTCCGTCCCGATTTCAGTGGGTGCCTATGTGTGTATATAGAAATAAAAGGATGAGCATTTTTCTTATTCTCCGACCTGTGTATTCCCGTGAACTGTGTGTGTGTGTGTGATTCTGTGTAGAGTGAATTGTGTGTGTTGTGAGGGTTGTGAGGATTTTGTATTGTTGTGGAAGAATGAATTGCGAGAATATAGGGTGTTTTTGAGAGATTGTGAGAGTGATGCCTCAATCTCTTCCTCCTGTGCGTGGATATTATGATATGTATATATGAGAGGTGATAGTGTGAGGGGTCACGTGGGTGGGTAGTGGGGTAGGGTGTGGGGTGGTGATGTGTTGTCCAAAATTGATAGGAGGAGTGGTTAATTTGTTACCAAAATAATACTTGAGGATTAAGTTTGTAAGTGGGTTTGTTATTTGGATAAAAACAAAACAAAAAATAAATGCATAAATAAGTAAAGGTGAGGTGGATATTTATTTTCTTGGAGAAAAATTATAAAAAGTGAGCTTAAATTATGTGATATCGGAAATAAAAATATCATCGACGGGACAAAATTATGTGTCTACAATATTTTTTTCTTTCTTTTAGCGTATGTATTTCCCTTTTTTATATCTGATCTACCTATAAGGGATTCAAAAAAATCCATGTATATGTTTGGTTTGGTTTGGTTTGGTTGATTTTGAATTTTTAATTCTTATTCAATATTTAATCATCATTCTATTTATTCCCTATTCAAAACATGTCGGCGGTTGGAGTTATGGATACGGTCATGATGAGAAATTCTCCTAAAAATGGTTCGTTAATAAATAATAAGGAACTAAATGATATTATAATCATAAAAGAAATATTATTTAATTTAAAAAAAGTCACAATATTGGCTTAATTTAATTAAGATATATATATATATGATGATATAATTTTTAAGGAAAAAGTTAATGAATAGTCGTGACTGTGACTTTTGTCTAAACACATTCAACAAACAAGCAAAAAAAAAAATGCTTCTGATGTATCAAATTCCTCATTTGTTGCGACTTATGAATAAATTAGAAGGAATCAAAAAAGCTCCTTAAACAGATGGACGATTTATAGCAACAGATGGTATATCTGTTGAAACAGATTTGTTATCTGATGCAACAGATATACAATATGTTGCGATAACTCAATTAATAAAAATGTTTATTAAAGAAATGGAAAGATTAAGTCACCACCAGCTTGATTTAATTAAGTCATTTCTTTTCACAGAAAAGAGTAAGGAAATAAATGATAAACACAATTTAAACCGTAAAAAACTCACCAAAAATATTCTTGTTTTTAAATCTTCTTTATTAATTTATATAATTAAAAAGTCAGAACATTTGGATGTCATGAAGATAATTTTTTTTAAAAAAAAGATATATATATTATATGTTGCAACAGATATATTATCTGATGCAACAGATTAACTATTTGTTGCAACGGATGATATATCTGTTGTAACAGATGATTTATCTGATGCAACAGATATATAATCTTTTGTGCAACTCAATGTAAAAAATAAACGGTTGTTGGAAAGAACTAATTATTTTAATAATTATAAAGCTAAGCTTTAAGCTGAAAAGTCATGACTTATCACAATATTGCTTAATTTAATTAAGTCATAACTTTTTACAGTAATCAAGAATGTCATTAATAAATGGAGGTGAACAGTTGTGCTTTTAAATCTGCTTTATTAATTTATATAATTAAAAAGTCATAAAATTTGGATGTCATGAAGATAATTTATTTTTTAAAAAAAATAATGTATTATATGTTGCAACATTAATATTATCTGATGCTACAGGTTATCTATTTGATGCAACGTATGATATAACAGTTATAGCAGATGATTTATCTGATGCAACTGATATATTATCTGTCCAACTCAGTGTAACGGTTCCTGGAAAGAACTAATTATTAATAATAATAAAGCTGAAAAGTCATGACTTATCACAATATTGATTAATTTAATTAAGTCATAACTTGTTACAGTAATCAAGAATGTCATTAATAAATGGAGGTGAACAGTTGTGCCTTTAAATCTGCTTTATTAATTTATATAATTAAAAAATCAGAAAATTTGGATGTCATGAAGATAATTTATTTTTTTTTAAAAAAAATATATTATATGTTGCAACAGATATATTATCTGATACAATAGGTTATCTATTTGTTGCGAATCATGATATATCTGTTGTAACAGATGATTTATCTGATGCAAAAAATATATTATCTGTTGTCCAACTCAGTGTAAAAAAAATAGTTCCTGGAAAAAATAATTATTATTAATAATAATAAAGCTGAAAAGTCATGACTTATCATAATATTAATTAATTTAATTAAGTTATAACATTTTACAGTAATCAAGAATGTCATTTATAAATGGAGGTGAACAGTTGTGCCTTCAAATCTGCTTTATTAATTTATATTATTAAAAATTCAGAAAATTTGGATGTCATGAAGATAATATATCTTTTTAAAAAAATATATATATTATATGTTGCAACAGATATGTTATCTTATGCAACAGGTTATCTATTTGTTGCAAATCATGATATATCTGTTGTAACAGATAATTTATCTGATGCAACAAATATATTATCTGTTGTCCAACTCAGCATAAAAAAAACGGTTCCTGGAAAGAACTAATTATTAATAATAATAAAGATGAAAAGTCATGATTTATCATAATATTGATTAATTTAATTAAGTCGTAACTTTTTACAGTAATCAAGAATGTCATTAATAAATGGAGGTGAACAATTGTGCCTTTAAATCTGCTTTATTAATTTATATAATTAAAAAGTCAAAAAATTTGGATGTCATGAAGATAATATATTTTTTTAAAAATATATATATATTATATGTTGCAACAGATATATTATCTTATGTAACAAGTTATCTATTTGTTGCAACGGATGATATATCTGTTGTAACAAATGATTTATCTAATACAAAGGATATATTATCTGTTGTCCAACTTGGTGTAAAAAAAAGGATTCCTGGAAAGAACTAATTATTAATAATAATAAAGCTGAAAAATCATGACATATCATAATATTGATTAATTTAATTAAGTCATAACTTTTTACAGTAATCAAGAATATCATTAATAAATGGAGGTGAACAGTTGAGCCTTTAAATCTGTTTTATTAATTTATATAATTTAAAAAGTCAGAAAATTTGGATGTCATGAAGATAATTTATTTTTTTTAAAAAAAATATATATTATGTGATGCAACAGGTTATCTATTTGTTGCAAATCATGATATATATGTTGTAACAGATGATTTATCTGATACAATAAATATATTATCTGTTGTCCAAAATAGTGTAAAAAAAAGGGTTCCTGGAAAGAACTAACTATTAATAATAAAAAAGCCGAAAAGTCATGACTTATATAATATTGATTAATTTAATTAAGTCATAACTTTTTACAGTAATCAAGAATGTCATTAATAAATAGAGGTCAACAGTTGCGATTTTTTGCCTAACTCATTCAAGTTCAACCCTCTATAAATAAGTCCCTCCTTACTCAATCTTTCATTCTACTAGACACTATTTATTTCTCGCTTTTGTTACACCTTCAACTACTTTTTCTTCAAGGACTTGATAGCTTTATCCTGTCTCTGGTAAGTTTTTTTCTTGATTTTTGTGTAAATATACTTTGTATTGCATTACATTCTAATTCTTTCTTTTATTTATTGTTGTGTTTACGTGTGTGTTTTGTCAACTTATACATTTTTTAGATATGGTTGATCCTGTGTTGGATGTCGCTATTTTACGAGACGCCATGAGGGAACTGCATAAGGAGGTTCATGACCTGCACTGGGAGTTGGCCGCCATCAGAGTAAGGATGCTGCGGGAGATCCGCAGGCTCCGGAGGGCGCTGCTGCTGCCCTTTGAAGATTGGCCGGCTGCCCATATAAATAATAATGATGTTAACAATGATGATAATAATGCTTAAGCTTTTTTTTTTGTTATCTTTGTATTTTTTTTGTTTGTTTTATAAAAAATTATGTTTGATGCACAACTTTTTATTTCTTATTTAATTTTCGTGCTTTCTATTTCTATTTCTTAACGAATGACATGTCTACAATTAAGGAATAATTTGACTCCAGTATCAGTAGCAAGAACATATGAGTTATCTGTTAGTTTAGTTTTTGTGTGTGACTGGAGCTGTATCTAAATTTTATTGTTCGAAACATATTATTTATCTGTTGAAAAAGATTACTAATCTGGTGCAACAGAATACCCATCTATTCAATTCATATTACAGGCACCTAAAACCCTTAAACATGAATCCATCCAACACGAGTCTATTGTTACAACAGAACATTTATCTGTTGCCGCAGATAATGGATCTGTTTAAACAGATTGCTCTTGTATTGCATTCATGTTCGCGTGCAAGCTATTGTTGAAAAAACAACACACTAGCAGTTACCCAGATTCAACTAAAAAGCATAATCTGACTTACCAAAGTCTCCTCTCAAGTAAATTCCAAAGTTGAAAGTGATTTATGAAATAAAATTTGACATAAGAATTTGGTCAAAGAGCAGTAGTTGGAGTAACAACAACAACAACAATGGTCAACAAGAAGAATATGAAGATGATAATGAAGTATAAGATGATGATAATGAATCAGAGGATGATGAGTAAAGCAACAACAACAATGAACAACAAATATCGCGAAGAGAGAAATTAACAACAGATGAGGAGAGAGAAAAAGACACCTTTTTTCCCTTCGTTCCCCGTTATAAATTAACTAACATTTGGATCAAAGTGTAAATTTAAAAATTTGTGAGTTATTTTCAAACTTCCCCAACTTTCTTAATCCATAATAAAGTAATTGTCACCTCCACCTAATAAGTAATACTTGTGTCACCTACACCTCATTTTACAACTCTTTTGTCTCCTGTGGCCCAAACCCCCCAAAAAGTACCACAATGACATCAAGATTGTCGGTGAACTTTATGGATTTTTTCTTTTCAAAATAACTCCTTTTATAAAAGTATATTTATAATTAAAAAAATTACTTTAAGACTCCTATATAGTTTGTATTACATATATATCATTTATATTATATTAGGATACTACTAAATTTTATCAAAATAAAGAAAGAATTTTACCAAAAATTGATTATATTGCATATATACTATTTGTACGAAGTGTGTTATAGTATTACCATACTTCTGAATTTGTCAAAAATGAGGAACTTTGCAACAATGAGGAAACGACACTTTTGAGAGTAACAACCAACATGGAAAAATTAAATAATTATTTTTCTATAGGAGCCTAATTTATATTACAAAAATAATAATTATATAGTAATTACAAAAATAGGAGAAAAGACAATTTTGTCTAATGCAGAGGTTTTTAATGAAGGGCAAAAACTTCAAATTACTTTTTTAAAGGTCTACACACTTTTAAAATACTATAGATAGATTCTGATAAGTTTAAGGGTCTGATTATATGTTAAACCTTTTATTTAACATACATAATTGAGTACAATACTACTTAAATCAACTTTGACTCACAACTAGTACAAATTAATTATACATTAACCTTATAATAATCTTCTTAATTAAGCTTAAAGAAGGCCATTATAGGATTATATACAACTTCTTTAGCATTTGTACCAAAAACAAAGTCAGCATGTACATAATCCTCTCTATATTGCACAACAAGTTTGTCTGGATCATGATCTTGCAATTTATTTAACAAAGTCTTCACATCATTAACATCAGAAAGATAATCTTCCCCTCCATAGGCTAAAAAAGTAAGGATATCATTAGGGATATTTGACATTATATATTGTGGAGGATTTGGTTGACCATAGTGCTTGTTGTTTTCTTTATCACTTCCATAGTCAAATTTTTCTATGGTTCTTTTTCTTGTCACTATCCAAAAAAATCAATTAATCAATACCGTTGCATTTAATGGCAAAGTCATAAGTTTTGCTAAGAATATTCAAGATTTAGTATTGTAAATATATAAAAGAGATAAGTATTCAGTACTTTCGAACTATGTCCGAAATTGCTAGGATACACTCCAACTTTACAGGGATTCTATTACTCACCTTAATTGAATTTTAACGTATTTTTGTCACCCTTTAATGCTAATGTTGCACCTTTATTACATAAAATGAGGCTCACATCAAAGGTGGCACGTCAGCTAAAAAAATTGATCAAAGGTGTCACGTCAGCTAAAAAGATTGATAAAAATACACTAAAATTTAGTTCAGGGATAATAGGATGCTCATGAAGTTGGAGTGTGTCGTAACAAATTTGATCATATTTCAGAGAGGTACTAGATACTTTACTCTATATAAAAAGTAAACTTTTTTTTACGTATGCAGTATAATGCATTGACGGAAAGTGTTCAGCTGACTTCCTTTCATCCTACGTTGTTCAGCCATTGATTGCATGCAGCTTCACTTCAAAGACATATATGAAAAAAAATTGCTCATAAATTTTCATTGTTTAATTTTATATAAGCTTCCTGAACTATGAGTGAATTTCTCATAAAATACAAATTTTCAAAAAGTTACAATTTTACGTAGGGTTATAATGTCTCACTCTCCACGCAAGGGATATGTCACTCTTTAAATTCCACGTCATAGAAAAAGAAAAAAGTTTCACAAAATAATACTTCATCTTATTTTTAAAAAGTATTGCTTTTGATAAAAAAAAATTACATAGTAAAAATCTCATTATTTATTTATGAGGTGGAATTTACAGAGTGACAAGGCAGACACATGGCATAATCTGGCGTCAGAAGTCAATTTTGACCTTCCGGTCATTTGAAGATTAGAGAAACTCACACATGATCCAGTTACTTTAATTCGATTAAAGCAAAACTTTCCTACTTCATTGTTATTCTAGTAAATTTAGTGATTATAGGTTAAATTAACCCAAAATTTTAACCTTTTATGTGTATTCATCTACATTGAAATAGCAAACTTACTTTGGGCTATATGGACCATGTTTTTTGTTGCAGTTGCCTGTGGCTCATTGAAATAGCAAAAAACACTAGGAAAGGGTAAAGTTGACTAATTTTGAATAATTCAGGAATATTTTTAGCCTCTTTTCTCCTTTCATAGTTATTTATCTCACAACAAAAATATATTTCATGTTTTATAAATTCATTTGGAATTTGTACTTTTGAATGAGTTATATACAGAGAGGCTGTTGTCAAACTTTTGGAAAAAATATGCCAAGATCAAGGCAGCAATTGCAATAACTGGATGAATTCTTTTACTAGTATGTCAATTTTACACATTCGGAAGCTTCGGGTGCCACCTTGTTTTAAACAATAACGTATACTCCGATGATATTTTAGGATAGTGGAGTCAATATTACAAGAATGAACTATAATTATATATCAACAAATGTTGGTATTACATGAAGGTTTGCCTAATTGGTATTGTCAAGTGCTTTGTAAGAAAAGGTCAAGGGTTTCATTCTTCATAGCCACAATATGTTTTTTTTTTAAGAGAAAACCGACAATATAGTGCTAAAAATCATTCTAAAAAACTAAAAATACATTGTTGAGCAAGGATCGAACCCACATTACTGGAGTAAAACCCAACCATTTCGACCACTTGCACCACCAATTCCTTCGATATTGTGGGTGCCAAGCTTAATATTTATACATTAATTGATACATATACACATAAATATACAAAGTTTCAACCGAGAAGTGACGGCACCTCAAACCTTCTACATAGATCCGCCTCTGGTCATTTGGTCGATCGGCTAAAAATAATTACGTTCGCTAGTCAAATATACAAAATGTATACATTATCTTGGAATCAAAAATATATATTTTATGTATATCATACATTAATATAAAAAATATACATTTGCTGACTATGTCGTTTATGTTGACCAGCAAGCTAAAAATAATTACGTTCGCTAGTCAATTACACAAAAAGCATTAACTACTTTGTATCAAAAGCATATATCATACATAATATAAAAGTATATATATACCTTTGGTGACCTTGCTATTTATGCTGACAGATCAGTTAAAATAACTACATTCACTAGTCAAATCGACAACAAATATATACTGTTTTGTATCAAACATATATATTTCACGTATATCGTACAATAATATACAAAACGTTACACATTTGTTGGCTATTATAGTAATGTCAATTTCTCATTTTCTTTTTGTAATATGTACTATTATTTGTGATGGTAGGTCCAAGTTGTTGTGTGAACTCTTCAAGAACTGATCTTTTTCTTAAGCATGAGCCACAGGCAACAGCAACAAAAAACATGGTCCATATAGCCCAAAGTAAGTTTGCTAATTTAATGTAGATGAATACACACAAAAAGGTTAAATTTTCGGATTAATTTAACGTATGGTCACTAAATTTTATTAGAATAACAATGACTTAAGAACGTTTTGCTTTTATCGAATTAAAGAATTGAACCATGTATGAATTTCTCTAATCTGCAAATGACCGGAAGATCAAAATTGACTTCTGACGCCAGGTTATGTCATGTGTCCGCCTTGTTACTCCTTAAATTCCACCTCATAAGAACCATTGCTAAGTTTTTTTTTCTTTTGTAATTTTTTTAAACCTTCTTGTTCTCCGTCCATCAGCTCCACCTTCCAACATCACCATCATCATCGGCCAAACTACCACCAGTAATTTTTGAATTAAAAAAACATATATAGAAGAAAAAAATCACATACTAATTTTGAAAATTAAAAATCACACCTTAAATCCTTCTCTTAAATCCTCTATTTTTTCATAATTTTTACATCACAATTGAATTCAATATCACCACCAAGCCTACCTTCACTCAATTTAAATATCCATCGCCAAAAATCATTGTGTCATCACTGATTTCATCATTTTTAACTTGACCCAAAATCAAATTTTGAGAAGAAAACTATATAATCTAAAATTTAAAAATAACTTTAAACCTGCAAATAGAAAGAATGAGAAGTTAATGAAATTCAAAAGAAAAAAATTGAAAAAATAGGGGTGGGGTGGAATTATTTCAGCACAAAAAGAAGAATGGAGAAGAACGGGAAGGTAAGGAGGGGGAAGCGGAGATGAGATGGTGGTGGACATTGAAGGAGGGGGGAGGAGATGAGATGGTGGTGGACATTGGAGAAGAGAAATGAAGGGTGGAGAAGCGGGCAGGGGGTGAGAGATGGGTGGGTGGGCTAGAGAAGATAATTGAGGGGTGGGGGCGTGGGGAAGGGGGGCTTGAGAAGACATATGGAGATTGGTGGGATTAAATTTATATATATATTTTTAAATTATTTGAGTTAAAAAATGCGAAGTGTCAATATTTGATCGGTAATTTTTTTCTTTTAATTAAAAATAGTTATTTAACAATTAATTTGGAGAGAAATGTCAAATGTCATTATATTACTGGTCACTTTACACGTTCTTGGCACGTATAATACACGCACATAGTATATTTTTGCTAATTGTGTAATAAAAAGTGTCAAAATAACACATTGAAATGCTAGTTGAGGTGTCTAAAATAAACAATGTCCACTTTAGGTGCCAAAGTGAAAGTTCGTGCCAAATTAAGGTATTTGTCGATGGGTTTGGCCTAATATATATAAGGGGCATATAGACCCCCATTACATTATTATTAGACTTAAGTCATCGATAGGACCCTAAACTTGTTCTGAAATTTCACTAAAACTCCTCAACTTAGACTTGTACCTATCAGACCCCTAACCTACCCAAAATTTAACTCACCCAGGTCTTTTTTGCCCATATGGCACGTTGCGTGTTATTCACTCACCGTAAGAGCGTGAACATCAAAAATCATCTAATTTGACACTTTGTAGAGAAAAAAAGTTCTTTTCTTCTTCCTTGCTTCTGTTATTAGGCATTTTGTGGAGAAAAGAAGAATTCTTTCTTCTTCCTTGCCAGTAAGCCATTAGAGTCCTTACCATACCACCGGTAAGCCACCATTGCCGCTATACACCTTCTTCTTTCCCTCTTCTATCACCATTGTTACTTTTCTTTTGCCTCATTGTCTTTTCTTTCATAATTGATATAGATGAGAGAATCAAGAGGATCCAAATTAATCCTATCGAATTCTATAATATCATTTTTGATAAACATATGAATTTAAATTTTAATTTGAGTAATGATGTTTGTTCAGAAATGGCCAAAAATGAAGACGAACAGATTTAAGTGACGAAAAATATGCTTTCCTCTTGCAAATTTAATTGATTGATTCAAAAATCTTTTTACTTTTACAAAGTTTAAAAAGAAATAAAATAATAGTTAAAGCACTATTTTTTGAACAAAAAAGTGTAGAAATTAAGAGGAGCATGAAGAAGAGATGACCAATTTCGTTATCTAGGTGCTATCTTTGTTGTGTATAAAGAAGAAAAAAGGGGAAGAAGGTGATGGTCGGCGGCTTTGTGTTATCTGGATGCTATTTTTGTTGTGTATAATGAAATAAAAAGGGGAAGGAAGTGGTGGTCGGTGGCTTTGTGCTCCAGCGGGCTTTGTGTATAAAGAAGAAAGGTTGAAAATTAGTTACAAATGATTTTTTTTTAATTTAAATATAATTTCCTTTTTTAAAAAAAATTATGTAATACATTTTAAATTATTTTTTTGAACTCACATGACACATGTCAACATTTTATTTGTCAAATTCCCATGTCAGCACGAGTATATTAAACACGTTTTATACTTTTAGTTGATTGTCAAAAAAATACTAAAATGGTCCAAATTCACAGGGATTGAAGTATTCAATAGGTACAGTTAAGGGGTCCAAGTAAAATTTCGAAACAAGTTTAAGAGGTGGTAGATGACTAAGGCCTTATTATTAAGTTGAGTAAATACATAATTAACCCACTGATGTTGGCCGAGATTTTCAAAACGACACCTAAACTTTGAATTCGACCCATTACCCCACGATTCTTACTTAATCCGTTGCAAACACACCATTTTTCGCTGAATCTCAGTCACAACAAAGAGAGTGAAAACACGCACCAATCAGATGCTGCCACGTATCAAATACATTTAATTTATACTTTTTAAATAAAATTTTACTTTTTATTTAATTTAACACCCCACCACATCCCACCCCCTCTTCTCCCACCCCACCCCATCCAACAACTCCCCCAGCAGCTCTCCTCCACTCCCCACCCTCATTCAGCACCCTCACCCCCCTTCCAACACCCCCACCCCATCAGCATCTCCCCCAAACACCCTAAATCCCCCCCTCCCCCCCATTCCGTCATTATTTTCTCTCCCCATCCATTTTTTTTCAAATCAATTCAAAAAATAGTTTTATGATTGAATTAAGAGTTTTATGATTGAATTGAGTTTCAAAGATAGTTAAATGATATGATTTAACTAAAAAACTGAGCTTTAATGATATGATTAAAAAAAAAAAACTTTGGAGGAGCTTTAATGGTGACATAGTGTTGAACAACTTTAATAGTATTGAAGAAGATATTGTGTTGAAGAAGAAATGGTAGGTAGTTAAATGATATTATTTAGTTGTAAAATGGAGCTTTAATGAATGATTTAAGAAAAAAAAAACTTCAATGAAAGCTTTAATGGTGAATTGAGTTGAAGAAGAAAGAGTGGATGGGTTGGGGGGAGAAGGCGGAGAGGGGATAGAGATAATTTTAAAAAATAAATAAATATTATTTAAAAAAAATATAAATTATATATTAAATTATTTTACACATGACAGCTTTTAATTGGTCAAAAAAGTCAAATTCAAGCCCTTTCACGTGCTTGTGGAATGTGTATACACGCAGAGGATCAAAATGGTGTGTTTGCAACGAAATAAAGAAGAATCATGGGTAATAGGTCGAAGTTAAAGTTTAGGTGTCTTTTTGCAAATCTCGAACAAGATCAGGGTAATTATGTATTCACTCTATTCAATTTTACATCCATGCAATGGGACAAAGTCCCTGCATGCATTATTATTATTATTATACCTTATATAGAGTAGATCTAGACATAACATGACGAGATCATGCATCGGCTGCCAGTCCAAATTTATCATCCAGTTTTAACAGAACAGGCATTATTGGGTCCTCTGAGAGAAAAATCAAACGACGATATCCATTTTGCAGGACGATGCCAATGTATTTGCAATCAACAACGCGTTTGAGACAGAACACTAGCTGATAGTTACCACCTAAAAGCCAAATTTGGAACCAGCTGCTCAGATCAAGTCGATCTCCAAACTTTGCACCGGTGCTTATGGTCTGTGGAAGTGGTGGCAAATGTGATCTAATGTTGTCAACCTTCCACACAGGTTCAAACACAAAGGAGAATCAAAATAGAAATGGATGTTTAGCGGAGAGGCCACCGAAATATTTTGATATGTACTAAGAGGGTCAGGTATAAAATAAACCGGGATACCAAGGTCTGTAACAGGGTGAGCTTGTACTACTGATGTAGGACAAGTAGTGTTTTGTTGATCACCAATATTAGCAAGACGTATGCCTCCACCGGCCATAGTATAATGAGTCGAAAGTATCCGGTACCTATTGCCTGAACATGCATCGAATGCACTCAGTCAATTGGTAGATTTGATATCTTTGAACCGTCGAGCTTTAATGTACACCTAGACAATACATGTCACACAACCATCCTTTTACCATTTATGGTTCTCACGGTTTTGTTCTTTTCAGCCATGAACACGTCACAGTTTCATGAGAGCTTAGAGAATACGCCTTTACAAACATTCTCTTTGAAGCGGTTTCCACTTCGCTCTCACATAGGTGATTTCTAAACGTTCAATCCTGTAGATTAAACTATTTGGTCTAATCTGCCAAATTTAGATAATCATTAAAAGACTTTTCACCTTAAGTCTTATCCTTATTTACTAAACATTTTCTACATCATGAGAATGGGTTGGGTAATTAATAATGTTGAACCTATCAGACACAACTTTGTTTGATCTCCTTGAACCTAGCTCTTGGGATCTCCAGTCTGCTAGGTAGATTTACCGCCATGCTAACTCATCCTAGGCCTTATACCCATTCCCTTGGATGTTCTTTCCACTTCTTTTCTAGATAGACCTTTTGTAAGTGGATCCAACACATTATCCTTTGACTTTACATAGTCAATAGTGATAATTCCACTAGAGATAAGTTCCCTAATGGCATTATGTCTCTGTCGTATGTGATGAGGTTTACCGTTGTACATCATGCTCCCTGCCCTGCCTATTGCCGCTTGGCTATCATAGTGTATACATACTGTTGCACTGGTTTGGGCCAATAAGGAATATCTTCCAAGAAATTTCGGAGCCATTCTTCTTCTTCACTGTCTTTATCTAATGTGATAAATTCAGATTCCATTGTAGAGCGAGCAATACAAGTCTGTTTGGATGATTTCTAAGAGACTGCTCCTCCACCGATAGTAAATACATATTCACTTATGGATTTTACTTCGATCGATCCAGTGATACAATTTGCATCACTAGATGCTTCAAGTACCGCGGGATATTTATTATAATTTAAAGTATAATCTTAAGTGTATTCAAGAAACCCCAAAACTCTTTTCAATGCCATCCAATGAGTTTTGTTGGGATTACTCGTGTGCCGACTCAATTTACTGATAGCGCATGCTATGTCTGGTTGTGTAACATTCGTTATATACATTAAATGTCCCAATACTCTTACATACTCCAATTGTGAGTCACTTTCACCTTCATTCTTTCGAAGTGCAAAGCTCGCATCCAATTAAGTCTTGGCAATACCAAATTCCATATACTTGAATTTGTCAAGTACCTTTTTGATATAATCAGAGTGTGATAATGCCAACCCTTGTGGAGTTCTATGGATTCTTATACCTAAGATCACATCCACAACTCCAAGGTCTTTCATATCAAACTTGCTCTCGAGCATTCATTTTGTAGCATTTATATTAGAAATGTCTCTACTGATGATTAACATATCATCCACATATAAACAAAAAATGTCTTGGTGATTTGGAATGTCTTTAATATAAATACATTAATCACATTCATTTACTTTGAATCCATTTGCCAACATGGTTTGGTAAAACTTCGCATGCCATTATTTAGGTGCTTGCTTTAGTCCATACAATAACTTAATAAGTTTACACACCTTTTTTCCTTTCCTGGAACCACAAAACCCTCAGGTTGTTGTATGTATATTTCTTCCTTCAATTCTCTATTTAGGAAAGCGGTTTTCACATCCATTTGATGGATCTCAAGGCCACATTACCGCAGCTAAGGCAATTAACATTCGTATCGATGTTATCCTTGTTACTGGTGAGCATGTATCAAAGTAATCAAGGTCATCTTTTAGTTTGAAGCCTTTTACTACAAGTCTTGCCTTGTATTTGTCAATAGTACCATCCGTTTTCATCTTCCTATTGAAGATCCATTTGGAACCTAAAGGTTTATTTCAGGGAGAAAGGTCAACCACTTCCCATGTATGGTTGCTTAAGATTGAATCTATCTCACTATTGACTGCCTCTTTCCAAAAGGATGAATCCGAAGATTCCATCGCTTCCTTAAATGTTTGAGGCTCATTTTCCAAAAAAAAAATCACAAAATCCAATCCAAACGAAGTAAACGTTCTTTGACGTATACTACGTCTTGGGTTTTATTCATTATGTTCATTCTTAATTGGTTCATCACGAGGTCGTTTAGATCCCCTACTAGACTGTTCATGTCTAGTTTTATACGGATAAATGTTTTCAAAGAATTCAGCATTGTCTGATTCAATTACCGTATTTTCATTAATATCCCGATGTTCGGATTTATGAACCAAAAATCGACATGCCTTACTTCTTTTAGTATATCCTATGAACACATAGTCCATCGTCTTAGGTCCTATCTTAACCCTTTTAGGCACAGGAACTTGGACCTTTGCTAGACACCCCTACACTTTGAAATATTTCAAGTTGGGTTTTCTTCCTTTCCACTTTTCATAATGAATTAATTATGTCTTACTATGGGGAACTCTATTGAGTATAAGGTTGGCCGTAAGGATAGCCTCCCTCCCTAAGTTTTGCGGTAATCCAGAACTTATAAGTAAGGCATTCATCATTTCCATCAAAGTTTGGTTTTTCCTTTCCGCAATTCCATTAGATTGAGGTGAATATGGGACCGTAGTTTGATGGATGATTCCATTCTCTACACATATTTGCGCAAAGGGAGATTCATATCCTTCGCCCCTATCACTTCTTATCATTTTGATATTTTTGTCTAACTGATTTTCAACTTTAATTTTATATTGTCTAAGCACATTTATTGCTTCATCCTTACTATTTAGCAGATAGACATAACAATATCTCGTGCAATTATCAATAAAAGCTATGAAATACTTTTTCCCACCACGTAATAGTGTTGACTTCATATCACAAATGTCAGTGTGTATTAAGTCTAAGGGATTGAAATTCCTTTCAACGGACTTATAAGGATGCCTTCCATACTTCGATTCCACACACATTTGACACTTTGATTTAGTGCACTCAAAGTTTGGCAAAACTTCTAAGTTAATCCATTTTCGTAATGTTTTATAATTAACATGGCCAAAACATTCATTCCATAAATCATAAGACTCAAGCAAATAAGAATAATTTGAACTTTTGTTTATTTCAACAGTCATTACATTCATCTTATAAAGGCCTTCAGTCAGATAGCATTTTCCTACATACATTTCTCATTTGCTAATTACAATTTTTTCAAAAATGGTTACACATTTGAATCCGTTCTTGTCTAGTAATGAAACAGAAATTAAATTCCTACGTAACTCCAAAACATACAAGACATTGTTAAGTATCAAGACCTTTCTTGAAGTCATTTTGTAACATATTTTTCCTGTTCCTTCTACCTTAGCAGTAGCGGAGTTAGCCATGTAGATCATTTCTTCTACTTGAGCTGGAGTGAATGATGAAAACAACTCTTTGTTGGCACATATATGGTGGGTGGCACCAAAATTCATCCACCATTCGAGAGGATTTCCCACCAAGTTGCATTCTGAGAACATAGCACACAAATCATCGCATTCTTTGTCGTATTCAATCATATTTGCTTGATCTTTTTTATTGCATTTCTTTAGGGTACGACAATCCGTGGACGTGTGGTCAATCTTGCCACAATTGAAGCATTTTCCCTTGAATTTCTTCTTGGGTTGATTGCTTCCTTGTTCAGCTTTCTATCTTTTCTTAGAATTGTTTTGGTCATCTTCTACAATATGGGCTCTATTAATTATAGAATTCCCTTTTGACCTTCTCTCAACAGCTTTATTGTCCTCTTTAATACGCAATTAGATAATAAGATCTTCGACAGTCATCTCCTTGCATTTATGCTTCAAGTAGTTTTTGAAGTCTTTCCACAAAGGGGTAGCTTCTCAACTATCGCTGCTACTTGAAATGTATCATTCACAATAAAACCTACAAAACAGTTTTTGTGAGTATTAAGAACTTTTTTAATTTGTTCAACTAAGGTATTTTTCAAAGATATACCTTCTGCTAGGAGATCATGTATGAAGACTTGCAACTCCTGCACTTGAGAGACAACCGATATGTTATCTATCATTTTAAAGTCCAGGAACCGTGCAACAAGGAATTTCTTAATTCCCGCCTATGTTTTATATTTTCGTTCAAGTGCCCCCCATAATTTCTTCGATGTATTTGTTACACTGTAGACATTGTAGAGGTTGTCTGGGAGACCACTCAGAATATAATTCCTGTAAAGAAAGTCTGAATGTTTCCAAGCTTCTACAATTACAAAAGGCTCTTTGTCTGAGGTTCCCTCGGGCTCGTCAGGAGCGTCTTCGCTAGTGAACCGTTACAGACACAGAGTGGTGAGGTAAAAGAACATCTTTTACTATCATCGTTTAAAGTCAATGCCCGTAAATTTTCCAGGCTTCTCCGCCGGTGCCATTGTAGGCGGAGCATTTGTGTGACTTGATGTGGCAATATTAGTTAACCCCACAGACGTTGTCGCATCTTGCATTTGACTATCGCTTGTCATTTTTCCTGTTACCACAAGACAAAAAATACTTAGTATTTTTCGATTGCTACTTATAAAGTTAAGCAACTTTAAACTTTTCTTCTTGTTTCTAGTTGACAATGAAGTTTTTATGACTTCCAATTGTCAACCGAATGATCTTTAACTTGTGATGAAATTTTTATGACTTCAAATTACTAGTCAAGTTCAGGCGGAGTAGAAAGTTAAAACTTTGATCTCCTAAAACAAGCTATACAGATTCTGAAAGTTCTTTCCTTAAGATTGTTATTTTCTTCCACCGGTACGCATAATCTCTATATGTAGAACAACAACTTCAACTAGTTAAAGTTTATAACAAGAACTCAATGAAGTACTAAAAATACCCTCAACATAAGATCAAAGTGATCTTTCTTAGAAGTGTATTTTATTTTCAGAAATCAAGATGAAACAGAAATGAATAAGGCTAAGTCATTCGAATTCACGGAGTTTCATTAAGGAAACAATTCCACTCAGTGTATTCGAGGTTGTGGAATTTTTCCTCCCAGGATAAAATGGCCTTCAATCCAAATATAGTGGTACCTCAAATATTTGGACACGTCGAACGCACTCAACAATTTGAATGATCACACAAAATTTTTAAAGACAAGAAGAGTACTTTTTATTCTGAAATTTCGTATCAAAACCTGTGGATGAAAGCAGGTTTATATAGCCATAACATTCCTCTTCTAAAAAGAGTCAATGATTCACTCCAAAGGTTACACCTTTGTTGTAAGTTCATGTCTGCTCATTAAAGATTGCATCTTCTCCTGAACAGTCATCTTATTTCATGAATTAGTGTGTCACTTCATTGAAGGATTACATCCTACTAAAACATCATTTCGTACCCATTGCAACCTTCTGTAGCCTCAGTTCATCAGTGCAGAACAATGTATCATTTTTGAAGCACCAGTTCAAAAACAATGCATCAGTTCACTTCAAAACAGTGCAACTGTTGAAACACTATAGAAGTTTGTCCAAAAAGATAGATCTCATCAATCGATCACTATCCAAATCCAAATCTGAAGCCAAAGTCGAAGCCGAGCCGAGCAAGCAACGAAAACCATGGCGCGAGGCATCTATTATTTCTTACCTCACTTTCCATGTGGAGTGAGTGTTCTTGATTATAAATACTTTCAAGTTCTCTTCTTCCACCAATGTGGAAGAAAGAGTAAACTTTCTAATTTGGGAGTACACTTTCCATTTTAGTTTCTCCTTCCCCTCTATCATTTTATTCTCCATTTTTTCGTTCACACTTCTTTCATATACTATGAACCCAACAATATATTTGTACAAAAATGATATGTTTTTATTATAATATATAAAGTAGATGTGGATAAGCCATTTACTCCATCGATCATGTTACTTGTTCATTATTTAAAAGATAAGATTTTCACTTTTATTTGTCACTTTTAATATCTAAAGAATAGAAAATTATTTTGCTCCTATTATGATATTGATGTATATCAGTTATAGTGAATGTCTATCAAGATCTGTCAAGAATTAATTGATGTCTATCAGGATTTGACGTATTTGTCTTTTTAGTGTTAAAATAGGAGCAAATTTTCCCTATAAACAGAAGGAATTCCTTTATTGTAAATCATCCTCAAGAGAAATAACAATTACTCTCTCTTCTCTCTATACTCTTGTTCTTTTCTTTGTTATTTCATAACACGTTATCAGTACAAGACTCTACCGTTTCAAATTTAAAGGCTAAGGTATTATTTTTCTTCCCTTTTTCGTATGTCTAATAATCTTACTAAGTGTGAGTTCGTTAGACTTCAAAGTTCGGGCAAGAACTATATTTCATGGGTGCTGGATGCTGATATCCACCTAGATGTTATGGGTCTTGGAGACACCATAAAGAAAGAAATTACAACATCTGGTCAAAATCATGATAACGCTATGATTTTCTTCCATCATCATCTTGATGAAATTCTAAAAATTGAATACCTTACTACTAAGGATCAACTTGTATTGTGGAATATCCTAAAAGAAAGATTTGACCACTTAAAGATGGTCATCCTCCCAAACTCACAATATGAATGAATGCATCTAAGGTTTCAAGCCTATAAGTCTATTCGTGAGTACATTTCTGTCATGTTCAGAATTTCTTCTTAATTGAAACTGTGTGAAGGGACGGTCAATGATGACGATATGATGGAAAAGATGCTCTCCACTTTCATGCCTCGAAAATACTATTACAGAAGCAATATCGAGATAAATGTTTCAAGAAATATACAGTACTGAGTTCTCATCTTCTCGTGGATGAACAAAATAATGATTTTTTGACGAAATATTACGAGAATCCACCTACTATATCTGCACCATTCCCTGAAGTGAATGATATGCATGCTTACCATGCTAGGCGTGGAAAAGGTAGCGGCCCTGGACATGGTCGTCGTTGTGGTCGTGGTCGTGATGACCAAGAAAGAAATTCTATTCCGGGTGTTAATCATTCCTTGACAAAAATAAAAAAAATGAGAAACGTGAAGAAATTATTGTTTTTGATGTGGTGAAAAAGGACATTATTTACATGATTTTCGTGCTCTCAAGCACTTGGTTGATCTTTATCTAGCATCACTAAAGAAGAAAGAAAGAAATTTCAAGCAAACTTTTTCACTGAAAATAATGTTGACATCATATGGTTGGATGTAGAAAGAAATTGATCACTTGATTGGTGACAGTTTCGTAAAAATAGAAGAATGAATAATTTTTAATTTATTTTTTTTACTGTTAATAAGAGTTAGTGAATAAAAATCATGTAAAATTAGTTGTTTGCATGAGTATTAGGTTTTGATTAATATTTATTAGTTTAATTTTATTATTGTGGTTTATTATTGCATTAAATTGGATTTCAATTTTTTCATTATTTATTGACAAAAAAGAAAAGAAAAAATGATACATTATGTAAGGCCAATGGTAGGTGCTGCAAAAGAAAAAAAAAGAAAAAAAGATTGATTGGACGATACATTAAGTAAAGCAAATGATAGGCGCTACAAAAGAAAAAAAAAAAAGAAAGAAAAAAACGAGACTTGATTGGTGGCCCATGCAAGTTATTATTATTTATTAGTGAATTGATTGTTGGCTCCATGGATACGTGTTTTTATTCTTTTTTGTTTTAATTATTGAAAAATACAATGCATTTTTTTCTTCCTTCTATTGAAAAATAAAATGTTAAGCTAAGCTAAGCACACACTAATTGAACATATTCTTTTTAATTGCTTAGTAAAGTGTGATTAACAATTTCTAATAGTATAATCTTTCTCTTTGTACAAAGATTTTCATAGTTAGTTGTCGAACAGGTCATTGCATGTATTGTCCCAGTTAGTCATTGAACATCTAAGATATTGATTGATCCAAGCTCGGTACTTATTCTTATGTGTCTTAATTAATTCTTTGAAATCATAGAGGATTAAGGAGATTTCTCAAGGGATGAACCAGAGTCTTTTATGATATCCTTATCAATACATAATATTTATCATGTGATCATATATAAGGGACACATAGACAGACGCCCATTACAATATTATCAAGTTTTACCTCCATGCAATGGGACAAAGTACCTGCATGCATTATTATTATACGTTACATAGAGTAGATCTAGGCATAGCATGACAAGATCATACTTCTGCTGCCATTCCAATTCTATCATCCAGTTTGAACACAAAGGGCTTTGGGTTGTCCGAGAGAACCAAACGATGATAACCACTTTGTGAGACGACGCCAATGTCTTGGCAATAAGTGTCAAAGAGACAGAACACTAGCTTATACTTTCTATTTGTTGTAGGCTTAATTTGGAACCAACTGCTCTCATCCTTTGCACCTGTGCTTATGGTGTGTAAAATTGGCAAAACTTCTGATACAAGATTGTCAACCTTCCACGCATTTAGGTTAGAACACAAAGGATAATCAAAATAGAAATGGATGTTTACCGAAGTGGACTCCACAATCTTTTGATGTTTTGGATTCTTAGGTGTAAAATAAACTGCGATACCATCGTCTGTAGGAAGGTGAGATTGTACTACTGATGTAGGACACATAGTTATTTCTTGTAGATCACTACCAAGATTAGCAACACGTATGCCTCCACCGTCCATAGTGGTGTAGGCCGGAGTTATCCAGTACCTATTGCTTTTGTTGAGGGGATTACCATTAGTATCGAGTACATCTATCAATACTTGGTTGTTGGGGGTTGCCAAGGCTGACAAGGGAAGGAATATTATTTCAAGGAAAAGAAAGAGTAATATGGTCTTCATCTTTAGGGATATTAATTTGTTTTGATGATTTGTGTATCCTTCTTGCTATCCTCTTCTATTTATAGACAAGATTAATTGTTATGCTCTAATTTATGTGAACCATCCACGTTTAATTTGTTTCTTTATACTAAATGATATATATATATATATATATATATATATATATACGGGTACGCATAATCTCTATGTGTAGAACAACAACTCCAACTAGTTCCAGTTTAAAACAAGAACTCAATGAAGTGCGAAAAATACCCTCAACACAAAATCAAAGTGATCTTTCTTAGAAGTGTATTTTATTTTCAGAAATCGAGATGAAACAGAAATAAATAAGGCCAAGTCGTCCAAATTCACGGTGTTTCCTTAAGGAAACAATTTCCCTCACTGTACCCAAGGTTATGGAATTTTTTCTCCCAGGATAAAATGGCCTTAAATCCAAATATAGCGGTACCTCAGATATTTGGAATCATCAAATACACTCAACAGTTTGAATGATCACACAGAATTTTTGAAGACAAGAAGAGTATTTTTTATTCTGAAATTTCGTATCAAAACCTGTGGATGGAAGCAGGTTTTTATAGCCATAACATGTCTCTTCTAAAAAGAGGCAATGGTTCACTCCAAAGGTTACACCTCACTTCATTGAAGGATTACATCCTTCTGAAGCATCATTTCAAACCATTGAAACCTTCTGTAGCCCCAGTTCAAAATAATGTATAATTTCTGAAGCACCAGTTCAAAGATAATGCATCAGTTCACTTGAAATAGTGCAACTGTTGAAACACTACAGAAAAATTTTACAGCGTTTTTCCTTGGCATTCTTCGGAATTCAAAGAAAGATTGTTCAAAATGATAGATCTCATCGATCGATATCCATATCCGAAGTCGAGCCGAGCCGAGAGAGCGACGATGATGACGGCGCAAGGCATCTATTATTTCTTGCCTCACTTGCCATGTGGAGTAAGTGTTCTTGATTATAAACACTTTTAAGTTCTTTTCTTCCACCAATGGGGGAGAAAGAGTAAATTTTCTAATTTAGGATTACACTTTTCATTTTAGTATCTCCTTCCCCTCCACCATTTTATTCTCCATTTTTCCATTCACACTTCTTTCATATACTATGAACCGAATAATCCCCCACATGAATGGGGAATGGTTATTTTTCATAAAAATTTTACGGACAAGTATGTGATCATCAGGCAAAGACTGATTGCATCTGGATAAGTGGGTTTCCCTTTAAACTTTCTGTAGTGAACATGCATCCGATGCACTCGGTCAATCGGTAGATTTGATATCTTTGAACCGTCGAGCTTTAATGTACTAGACAATACATGTCACACAACCAGTCTTTTACCATTTTTGGTTCTCACGGTTTTGTTCTTTTCAGCAATGAGCACGTCACGGTTTCATGAGATCTTAGAGAATAGGCCTTTACTAACATTCTCTTTGAAGCGGCTTCCACTTCGCTCTCACATAGGTGATTTCTAAACGTTCAATCCTATAGATTAAACTATTTGGTCTAATCTGCCAAATTTAGATAAGCATTAAAAGACTTTTCACCTTAAGTCTTATCCTTGTTTAATAAACATTGTCTACATCATAAGAATGGGTTGGGTAATTGACAATGTTGAACCTGTCAGACACAACTTTGTTTGATCTCCTTGAACCTAGCTCTTGGGATCTCTAGTCTGCTAGGTAGAGTTACCTCCATGCTGGCTCATCCTAGGCCTTAAACCCATTCTCTTGGATGTTCTTTTCACTCCTTCTATAGATAGGCCTTTTGTAAATGAATCCGACGTATTATCCTTTGACTTTACATAGTCAATAGTGATAATTCCACTAGAGAGAAGTTTCCTAATGGTATTATGTCTCCATCGTATGTGACGAGATTTATCGTTGTACATCATGCTCCCTGCCTTGCCTATTGCTGCTTGGCTATCACAGTGTATACATACTTGTGCCACTGGTTTGGGCCAATAAGGAATATCTTTCAAGAAATTCCGGAGTCATTCTGCTTCTTCAACGGCTTTATCTAATGCGATAAATTCATATTCCATTGTAGAGCGAGCAATACAAGTCTGTTTAGATGATTTCCAAGAGACCGCTCCTCCACCGATAGTAAATACATATCCACTTGTGGATTTTACTTCGTTCGATCCGATGATCCAATTTGCATCACTAAATCCTTCAAGTATCGCAGGATATTTATTATAATGCAAAGCATAATCTTGAGTGTATTTAAGAAACCCCAAAACTCTTTTAATACCATCCTATGAGTTTTGTTGGGATTACTCATGTACCGACTCAATTTACTAATAGCGCATGCTATGTCTGGTCGTGTAACATTTTTTATATACATTAAACATTCCAATACTCTTGCATACTCCAATTGGGAGTCACTTTCACCTTCATTCTTTCATAGTGCAAAGCTCGCATCCAATTGAGTCTTGGCAATACCGAATTCCATATACTTGAATTTGTCAAATACCTTTTCGATATAATGAGACTGTGACAATGCCAACCTTTGTGGAGTTCTTTGGATTCTTACAACTTATATCACATCCGCAACTCCAAGGTCTTTCATATCAAACTGGCTTTCGAGCATTCATTTTGTTGCATTTATGTTGGAAATATCTCTACTGATGATTAACATATCATCCACATATAAACAAATAATGACTTGGTGATTTGGAATGTCTTTAATATAAACACATTTATCACATTCATTTATTTTGAATCTGTTTGCCAACATGGTTTGGTAAAACTTCGCATGCCATTATTTAGGTGCTTGCTTTAGTCCATACAATAACTTAATAAGTTTACACACCTTGTTTTCCTTTCCTGGAACCACAAAACCCTCAGGTTGTTGTATGTATATTTCTTCCTTCAATTCTCTATTTAGGAAAGCGGTTTTCACATCCATTTGATGGATCTCAAGGCCACATTACCGCAGCTAAGGCAATTAACATTCGTATCGATGTTATCCTTGTTACTGGTGAGCATGTATCAAAGTAATCAAGGTCTTCTTTTAGTTTGAAGCCTTTTACTACAAGTCTTGCCTTGTATTTGTCAATAGTACCATCCGCTTTCATCTTCCTATTGAAGATCCATTTGGAACCTAAAGGTTTATTTCAGGGAGAAAGGTCAACCACTTTCCATGTATGGTTGCTTAAGATTGAATCTATCTCACTATTGACTGCCTCTTTCCAAAATGATGAATTTGAAGATGTCATCGCTTCCTTAAATGTTTGAGGCTCATTTTTAAAAAAAAAAAATATCACAAAATCCAATCCAAACAAAGTAAACGTTCTTTGATGTGAACTACGTCTTGAATTTTATTCATTATGTTCATTCTCAATTGGTTCATCACGAGGTCGTTTAGACCCCCCCACTAGGCTATTCATGTCTAGTTTTATACGGATAAATGTTTTCAAAGAATTCAACATTGTCTGATTCAATTATCGTATTTTAATTAATATCTAGATTTTCGGATTTATGAACCAAAATTCGACATGCCTTACTACTTTTAGCATATCCTATGAACACACAGTCCACCGTCTTAGGTCCTATCTTAACCCTTTTAGGCACAGGAACTTAAACCTTTGCTAGATACCCCCACACTTTGAAATATTTCAAGTTGAGTTTTCTTCCTTTCCACTTTTCATAAGGAATTGATTGTGTCTTACTATGGGGAACTCTATTGAGTATACCCCCCCCCCCCCCAAGTTTTGCGGTAATCCAGAACTTATAAGTAAGGCATTCATCATTTCCTTCAAAGTTTGGTTTTTCCTTTGCACAATTCCATTAGATTGAGGGGAATATGGGGCCGTAGTTTGATGAATGATTCCATTCTCTACACATATTTGCGCTAAGGGAGATTTATATTTTTTGCCCCTAACACTTTTTATCATTTTGATCTTTTTGTCTAACTGATTTTCAACTTCAGTTTTATATTGCCTAAACACATCTATTGCTTCATCCTTACTATTTAGCAGATAGACATAACAATATCTCGTGCAATCGTCAATAAAAGTTATGAAATACTTTTTTCCACCACGTGATGGTGTTGACTTCATATCACAAATATCAGTATGTATTAAGTCTAAGGGATTGCAATTCCTTTTAACGGACTTATAAGGATGCCTTGCATACTTCGATTCCACACACATTTGACACTTTGATTTAGTGCACTCAAAGTTTGGTAAAACTTCTAAGTTAATCAGTTTTCATAATGTTTTATAATTAACATGGGCAAAACGTTCATGCCATAAATTATAAGACTCAAGCAAATAAGAATAATTTGAACTTTCGTTTATTTCTACAGTCATTACATTCATCTTATAAAGGCCTTCGGTCAGATAGCCTTTTCCCACATACATTTCTCCTTTGCTAATTACAATTTTTTCAGAAACGGTTACACATTTGAATCCGTTCTTGTCTAGTAGTGAAATAGAAATTAAATTCCTACGTAACTCTGGAACATAAAAGACATTGATAAGTGTCAAGACCTTTTTTAAAGTCATTTTCTAACATATTTTTCCTGTTCCTTCTACCTTAGTAGTAGCGGAGTTAGCCATGTAGATCATTTCTTCTAATTGATCTGGAGCGAATGACGAAAACAACTCTTTTTTGGTACATACATGGCGGGTCGAACAAGAATCCATCCACCATTAACGAGAATTTCTCACCAAGTTTCATTCTGACAACATAGAACATAAACCATCGCATTCTTTGTTGAATTCAATCATATTTGCTTGATCCATTTTCTTGCCTTTCTTCGGGGTATCCGTGAACTTGTGGCTAATCTTGCCACAATTGAAGCATTTTTTCTTGAATTTCTTCTTGGGTTGATTGCTTCCTCGTTCAGCTTTCCTTCTTTTTTTAGAATTGTTTTGGTCATTTTCTACAATATGGGCTCTATTAATTGTAGAATTCCCTTTTGACCTTCTCTCAGCAGCTTTATTATCCTCTTCAATATGAGTCAGACAATAAGATATTCGACAGTCATCTCCTTACGTTTATGCTTCAAGTAGTTTTTGAAGTCTTTTCACAAAGGTGGTATCTTTTCAACTATCGCTGCTACTTGAAATGCATCATTCACAATCAAACCTACAAAACAATTTTTGTGAGTATTAAGAAATTTTTAAATTTGTTCAACTAAGGTATTCTTCAAAGATATACCTTCTTCAAGGAGATCATGTATGATGACTTGCAACTCCTGCACTTGAGAGACAAACAATTTGGTATCTATCATTTTAAAGTTCAAGAACCGTGCAACAAGGAATTTCTTAATTCCCGCATCCTCTGTTTTATATTTTCGTTAAAGTTCCCCCACAATTTCTTCGATGTCTTAGTTCCACTATAGACATTGCAGAGGTTTTCTTGGAGACCATTTAGTATATAATTCCTGCAAAGGAAATTTGAATATTTCCAAGCTTCTACAATTACGAAGTGCTCTTTGTCCGAGGTTTCCTCGGGCACGTCAGGAGCGTCTTCGCTAGAGAACTGTTGCAGACACAGAGTGGTGAGGTAAAAGAACAACTTTTGCTACCATCATTTAAAGTCAATGCCCGTAAATTTTTCAGGCTTCTCCGCCGGTTCCATTGTAGGTGGAGTATTTGGGCGACTTAAAGTGACAATATTAGTTGCCCCCACAAACGTTGCCGCATCCTCCATTTGACTATCGCTTATCAATTTTTCTATCACCACAAGATAAAAAATACTTAGTATTTTCAGATTTCTACTTATAAAGTTAAACAACTTTAAACTTTTCTTCTTGTTTCTAGTTGACAATGAAGTTTTTATGACTTTCAATTGTCAGCCGAATGATCTTTAACTTGTGATGGAGTTTTTATGACTTCAAATTACTAGTTAAGTTTAGGCGGAGTAGAAAGTTAAAACTTTAATTTCCAAAAACAAGCTATACAGATTCTGAAAGTTCTTTCCTTAAGATTGTTATTTCCTTCTACCGGTACGCATAATCTCTATATGTAGAACAACAACTTCAACTAGTTAAAGTTTATAACAAGAACTCAATGAAGTACAAAAAAAATTCCCTCAACATAAGATCAAAGTGATCTTTCTTAGAAGTGTATTTTATTTTCAGAAATCAAGATGAAACAGAAATGAATAAGGCTAAGTCGTCCGAATTCACGGAGTTTTATTAAGGAAACAATTCCACTCAGTGTACCCGAGGTTATGGAATTTTTCCTCCCAGGATAAAATGGCCTTCAATCTAAATATAGCGGTACCTCAAATATTTGGACACGTCGAATGCACTCAACACTTTGAATGATTACACAGAATTTTTGAAGACAAGAAGAGTATTTTCTATTCTGAAATTTCATATCAAAACCTGTGGATGAATGCAGGTTTATATAGCCATAACATGCCTCTTCTGAAAAGAGGCAACGGTTCACTCCAAAGGTTACACCTTTGCTGTAAGTTCATGTTTGTTCATCAAAGATTGCATCTTTTTCTAAATAGTCATCTCATTTCATGAATCAGTGTCACTTCATTGAAGTATTACATCCTACTGAAGCATCATTTCAAACTCGTTGCAATCTTCTATAGCCTCAGTTTATCAGTTCAGAACAATATCAATTTTGAAGCACCAGTTTGAAAATAATGCATCATTTCACTTGAAACAGTGCAACTGTCGAAATACTGCAGAAGTTTGTCCAAAAAGATAGATCTCATTGATCGATCACTATCCAAATCCAAATTCGAAGCAGAAGTCAAAGCCGAGCCGAGCAAGCGACGACAACCATGGCGCGAGGCATCTATTATTTCTTACCTCACTTCCCAAGTGGAGTGAGTGTTCTTGATTATAAACACTTTCAAGTTCTCTTCTTCCACCAATGTGGGAGAAAGAGTAAACTTTCTAATTTGGGAGTACACTTTTCATTTTAGTGTCTCCTTCCCCTCTACCATTTTATTCTCTATTTTTTCATTCACACTTCTTTCATATACTATGAACCCAATAATATATTCGTACAAAATGATATGTTTTTATTATAATATATAAAGTAGATGTGGAGAAGTCATTTACTCCATCTGTCATGTTACTTGTTCATTATTTAAAAGATAAGATTTTCACTTTTATTTGTCACTTTTAACATATCAAGAATAGACAATTATTTTGCTCATGTTATGATATTAATGTATATCAGTTATAGTGAATGTCTGTCAAGATCTATCAAGAATTAGTTGATGTCTATCAGGATTTGACGTATTTGTCTTTTTAGTGTGAAAATAAGAGCAAATTTCCCCTATAAATAGAAGGAATTCCTTCATTTTAAATCATCCTCAAGAGAATTAACAATTACTCTCTATTCTCTATATACTCTTGTTCTTTATTCTTTGTTATTTCATAACACGTTATCAGCACAAGACTCTACCGTCTCAAATTTAAAGGTTAAGGTATTATTTTTCTTCCCTTTTTCGTATGTCTAATAATCTTACTAAGTGTGAGTTCGTTACACTTCAAAGTTCAGGCAAGAACTATATTTCATGGGTGCTGGATGCTGATATCCACCTAGATATTATGGGTCTTGGAGATACCATAAAGAAAGAAATTACAACATCTAGTCAAAATCGTGATAGCGCTATGATTTTCTCGCATCATCATCTTGACGAAATTCTGAAAATGGAATACCTTACTACTAAGGATCCACTCGTATTGTGGAATATCCTAAAAGAAAGGTTTGATCACTTAAAGATGGTCATCCTCCCAAAATCACAATATGAATGAATGCATCTAAGGTTTCAAGATTATAAGTCTGTTCATGAGTACAATTCTGCCATGTTCAGAATTTTTTCTTAATTGAAACTATGTGTAGGGACAATCAATGATGACGATATGATGGAAAAGATGCTCTCCACTTTCATGCCTCGAATATACTATTACATAAGCAATATCGAGAAAAAGGTTTCAAGAAATATACTGAACTGAGTTCTCATATTCTCGTGGCTGAATAAAATAATAATTTTTTGACAAAAAATTACAAGAATCCACCTACTGTATCTGCACCATTCCCTGAAATGAATGATATGCATGCTTACCATGCTAGGCGTGGAAAAGGTCGCGGCCCTGGACGTGGTCGTGGTTGTGGTCGTGGTCATGGTCGTGGTCGTGATGACCAAGAAAGAAATTCTATTACGGGTGTTAATCATTCCTTGAACAAAAATAAAAAAGATGAGAAACGTGAAGCAATTACTTATTTTCGATGTGGTGAAAAAGGACATTATTCACGTGATTGTCGTGCTCTCAAGCACTTGGTTGATCTTTATCAAGCATCACTAAAGAAGAAAGAAAGAAATTTTGAGCTAACTTTCACACTGAAAATAATGTTGATATCACATGCTTGGATGTAGCAAACTTTTTCGAGCACACTGCAGGAAAAATTGATCACTTGATTGGTGACGGTTTCGTAAACATGGAAGAATGAATAATTTTTAATTTATTTTTTTTACTGTTAATAAGAATTAGTGAATAAAAATCATGTAAAAGTAGTTGTTTGCATGAATATTAGGTTTTGATTAATATTAATTAGTTTAATTTTATTATTGTGGTGTATTATTGCATTAAATTGAATTTTAATTTTTTCATTATTTATTGACAAAAAAGAAAGGAAAAAATGATACATTATTTAAAGCAAATGGTAGGTGCTGCAAAAGAAAAAAGAAAAGAAAAAGATTGATTGGACGATACATTAATTAAAGCAAATGGTAGGCGCTACAAAAGAGGAAAAAAAAAAAAACTTGATTGGTGGCCCATGCAGGTTAATGAATTGATTGTTGGCTCCATGGATATGTGTTTTTTATTCCTTTTTTTTTTTTTTAATTATTGAAAATACAATGCATTTTTTTCTTCTATCTGTTGAAAAATAAAATGCTAAGCTATGCTAAGCACGCACTAATTGGACATATTCTTTTTAATTGCTTAGTAAAGTGTGATTAATAATTCCTTATAGTATAATCTTTCTCTTTGTACAAAGATTTAATGTATATTTAATTTGGTATATGTTATTTTACTTGAAGATATGGATAATTTTTAAAGTAAGCTATTCAATTATAAAGATATTTGTTTAATTGATTCTGGTACTAGACATACATTATTTAAAGACGAAAAATATTTCTCTCCTCTAAACATGGTCAAGATTAATATTACTACAATTTTTGGTAGTGCTAATTTGATTGAAGTCTTCGGAAAAGCCATTATAATCTTGCCCAAGGGATCTAAACACATCATAAATAATGTTATATTTTCTCCTAAGTCTCGGAGAAACTTGATGGATTTTAAAGATATCCATGAAAATGGTTATCATATCAAGACAATTGATGAGATGAATCTTGAATATCTTTGTACTCAAGAATGTCTCTTGGCAAACATGTGTTAAAGAAAAGTTCCCTACTTTATCTTCTGGCCTATATTGGCCAAAGATTTGTGCAATTGAGGCACATTCTATAGTAAACAAGAAGTTTACTAATTCCAATACTTTCGTACTTTGGCATGATCGTCTGGGACATCCTGGATCTATAATGATGAGACGAATCATAGAAAATTCAAATGGGCATCCACTAAAGAACTTGGAGTTTATTTCGAATGTTGAATTTTTGTGTAATGGTTATTATCAAGGCAAGATGATTGTGAGTCCATCGCCAACAAAAGTTGGGATTGAGTCCCCCGCGTTCTTAGAACGCATACATGGGGATATTTATGGACCCATTCACCCACCTAGTGGGTCGTTTAGATACTTTATAGTCCTACTAGATGCTTCTTCTAGATGGTTTCATGTGCGCCTATTGTCATCTCGCAACTTGGCATTGTTGGCACAAATAATACGATTACAAGCACAGTTTCTCAAAAATCAAATTAAGTCTATTCGCCTTGATAATGCTACAGAATTTTCATTCCAAGCATTTAATTACTATTGTTTATCTATTGGAATAAGAGTCGAACAACTTGTACCCCATGTTCACACTCAAAATGGACTTGCTGAGTTATTAATTAAATGTCTGCAGTTGATAGCAAGACCATTGCTTATGAAAACTAAGTTGCCGACTTTGTTTAGGGTCATGCAATTTTGCATGTTGCAACACTTGTTCGTCTTAGACCGACAAATTATCATAAATTTTCTCTATTGCAATTGATTTTTGGTCAAGAGCCTAATATATCTTATTTGAGAATTTTTGGATGCGGTGTATATGTGCCTATAGAATAACTAAAATCGCACCAAAATAGGCCTACAAAGAAGGTTAGAAACTTATGTTGGGTTTGAATCACTCTCCATTATTCACTATCTTAAACCATTAACGGTAGATATGTTCACGACTCGATTTGTAGATTGTCGGTTTGATGAAATAGTTTTTCCAAAATTAGGGGGAGAAAATAATGACATCAAAAGAGAATTTTTTAAAAAAAATCCATCACTATATCAACTTGATTCACATACTTCTATTTGTGGACAAGAAGTACAAAAGATTATTTATCTGCAGAAAATTGCAAATCAAATGCCAGACGCATTTACAGATTTGAAAAGGATCACTAAATCACATATTCCTACAGAATATTTCCCAATTTGAATTGATGTCCCTAAAGGACCATCCACTAGTGTCATAGCTAATAAATCTAAAGCGCGTTTGATGCCTGGTGTACCATTAGGTTCTAAGGATCGAAATCCTAGAAAAAGAAAAACAAATGGTCAAGATGACACTATGAAAGATTCTCATATGGAAGTTCAAGATTTGAGCAATGTTGATATTCTGAAGGAATTAATGAGCCTGAGACTCAAGAAAATGAGGAACAATCCATAAATTCAAGTGATGTTGAAACTAGTTTGACTCGATCTGAATTAGTAGTGGATTATGTCTTTGCATATAATGTTGCAATGAAAATCTTGCAAGATAGTGGGAAACTTGAACGTCAATCTGTCACAGAATGTCGACAAAAAAATGGCTGACCCAAATGGCAAGAAGCAAGTGATGTTTTATTCTAAATTGACAATTGATAATAGTTATTTAGTACTAATGTTTAATCGCAACGACTTTTTATATAGTAATAATAGTATTTGAAACAAGTGATGGTATATATGACTACATGATTTTCATAGTTAGTTGTCAAACAGGTCATTGCATATATTGTCCCAGTTAGTCATTGAGCAACTACGATATTGATTAATCCAAGCTCGGTACTTATTCTTATGTGTCTTAATTAATTCTTTGAAATCATAGAGGATTAAAGAGATTTCTCAAGGAATGAACCAGAGTATTTTATGATATCCTTATCAATACATAATATATATCATGTGATCATATATAAGGGGCACATAGACAGACCCCCATTGCATTATTATTAAGTTTTACATCCATGCAATGGGACAAAGTACCTGCATGCATTATTATTATACATTACATAGAGTAGATCTAGGCATAACATGACAAGATCATACTTCTGATACCATTCCAATTCTATCATCCAGTTTGAACACAAAGGGCTTTGGGTTGTCCGAGAGAACCAAATGATGATAACCACTTTGTGAGACGACGCCAATGTCTTGGCAATAAGTGTCAAAGAGACAGAACACTAGCTTATACTTTCTATTTGTTGTAGGCTTAATTTGGAACCAACTGCTCCCATCTTTTGCACCTGTGCTTAAGGTGTGTAGAATTGGCAGAAATTCTAATACAAGATTTTCAACCTTCCACGCATTTAGGATAGAACACAAAGGATAATCAAAATAGAAATGGATGTTTACCGGAGTGGACTCCACAATCTCTTGATATTTTGGATTCTTAGGTGTAAAATAAACTGCGATACCATCGTCTGTAGGAAGGTGAGATTGTACTACTGATGTAGGACACATAGTGGTTTCTTGTAGATCACTACCAAGATTAGTAACACGTATGCCTCCACCGTCCATAGTGGTGTAGGCCGGAGTTATCCAGTACCTATTGCTTTTGTTGAGGGGATTACCATTAGTATCGAGTACATCTATCAATACTTGGTTGTTGGGAGTTGCCAAGGCTGACAAGGGAAGGAATATTATTTCAAGGAAAAGAAAGAGTAATATGGTCTTCATCTTTAGGGATATTAATTTGTTTTGATGATTTGTGTATCCTTCTTGCTATCCTCTTCTATTTATAGACAAGATTAATTGTTATGCACTAATTTATGTGAACCATCCACATTTAATTTGTTTCTTTATACTAAATGATGATATATATATATATATATGTTATTTCCTTCTACGGGTACGCATAATCTCTATATGTAGAACAACAACTTCAACTAGTTCAAGTTTAACACAAGAACTCAATGAAGTACAAAAAATACCCTAAAAACAAAATCAAAGTGATCTTTCTTAGAGGTGTATTTTATTTTCAGAAATTGAGATGAAACAGAAATAAATAAGGCCAAGTCGTCCGAAATCACGGAGTTTCCTTAAGGAAACAATTTCCCTCACTGTACCCAAGGTTATGGAATTTTTCTCCCAGGATAAAATGGCCTTCAATCCAAATATAGCGGTACCTCAAATATTTGGACTCATCGAATGCACTCAACAGTTTGAATGATCGCACAGAATTTTCGAAGATAAGAAGAGTATTTTTTATTCTGAAATTTCGTATCAAAACCTGTGGATGAAAGCAGGTTTTTCTAGCCATAACATGTCTCTTCTAAAAAGAGACAATGGTTCACTCCAAAGGTTACACCTCACTTCATTGAAGGATTACATCCTTCTGAAGCATCATTTCAAACCATTGCAACTTTCTGTAGCCCCAGTTCAAAATAATGTATCATTTCTGAAGAACCAGTTCAAAGATAATGCATCAGTTCATTTGAAATAGTGCAATTGTTGAAACACTACAGAAACATTTTACAGCATTTTTCCTTGGCATTCTTCAGAATTCAAATAAAGATTGTCCAAAATGATAGATCTCATCGATCGATATCCAAATCTAAAGTCGAGCCGAACCGAGAGAGCGACGATGATGACGGTGCAAGGCATCTATTATTTCTTGCCTCACTTGCCATGTGGAGTAATTGTTCTTGATTATAAACACTTTTAAGTTCTTTTCTTCCACCAATGTGGGAGAAAGAGTAAATTTTCTAATTTAGGATTACACTTTTCATTTTAGTATCTCCTTCCCCTCCACCATTTTATTCTTCATTTTTCCATTCACACTTCTTTCATATACAATGAACCCAATAATCCCCCACATGAATGGGGAATGGTTATTTTTCATAAAAGTTTTACGGACAAGTATGTGATGATCAGGAAAAGACTGATTGCATCTGGATAAGTGGGTTTTCCTTTAAACTTTCCGTAGTGAACATGCATCCGATGTACTCGGTCAATCGGTAGATTTGATATCTTTGAACCATCGAGCTTTAATGTACACCTATACAATACATGTCACACAACCAGCCTTTTACCATTTTTGGTTCTCACGGTTTTGTTCTTTTCAGCAATGAGCACGTCACGATTTCATGAGATCTTAGAGAATAGACCTTTACTAACATTCTTTTTGAAGCGGCTTCCACTTCGCTCTGACATAGGTGATTTATAAATGTTCAATCCTATAGATTAAACTATTTGGTCTAATCTGCCAAATTTAGATAAGCATTAAAAGACTTTTCACCTTAAGTCTTATCCTTGTTTACTAAACATTGTCTACATCATAAGAATGGGTTGGGTAATTGACAATGTTTAAACTGTCAGACACAACTTTGTTTGATCTCCTTGAAGCTAGCTCTTGGGATTTCTAGTCTTCTAGGTAGAGTTACCTTCATGCTGGCTCATCCTAGGCCTTAAACCCATTCTCTTGGATGTTCTTTCCACTCCTTCTATAGATAGGCCTTTTGTAAATGGATCCGACGTATTATCCTTTAACTTTACATAGTCAATAGTGATAATTCCACTAGGGAGAAGTTTCCTAATGGTATTGTGTCTCCATCGTATGTGATGAGATTTACCGTTGTACATCATGCTCCCTGTCTTGCCTATTGCTGCTTGGCTATCACAGTGTATACATACTTGTGCCACTGGTTTGGGCCAATAAGGAATATCTTTCAAGAAATTTCGGAGTCATTCTGATTCTTCAACGACTTTATCTAATGCGATAACTTCATATTCCATTGTAGAGCGAGCAATACAAGTCTGTTTATATGATTTCCAAGAGACCGCTCCTCCACCGATAGTAAATACATATCCACTTGTGGATTTTACTTCGTTCGATTCGGTGATCCAATTTGCATCACTAGATCCTTCAAGTACCGCAGGATATTTATTATAATGCAAAGCATAATCTTGAGTGTATTTAAGAAACACCAAAACTCTTTTAATGCCATCCAATGAGTTTTGTTGGGATTACTCATGTACCGACTCAATTTGCTGATAGCGCATGCTATGTCTGGTCGTGTAACATTTTTTATATACATTAAACATTTCAATACTCTTGCATACTCCAATTGCGAGTCACTTTCACCTTCATTCTTTCGAAGTGCAAAGCTCGCATCCAATTGAGTCTTGGCAATACCGAATTCCATATACTTGAATTTGTCAAGTACCTTTTCGATATAATGAGACTATGACAATGCCAACGTTTGTAGAGTTCTTTGTATTCTTATAACTTATATCACATCCGCAACTCCAAGGTCTTTCATATCAAACTTGCTCTCGAGCATTCATTTTGTTGCATTTATGTTGGAAATGTCTCTACTAATGATTAACATATCATCCACATAGAAACAAATAATGACTTGGTGATTAGGAATGTCTTTAATATAAACACATTTATCACATTCATTTATTTTGAATCTTTTTGCCAACATGGTTTGATCAAACTTCGCATGCCATTGTTTAGGTGCTTGATTTAGTACATACAATGACTTAGTAAAATTCCACACCTTGTTTTTCTTTACTGGAACCACAAAATCCTTAGGGTTGTTCCATGTATATTTCTTCCTTCAATTCTCCATTTAGGAAAGCGGTTTTCATATCCATTTGATGGATCTCAAGGCCATATATCGCAACCAAAGCAATTAATATTCGAATCGATGTTATCCTTGTTACTGGTGAATATGTATCAAAGTAATCAAGGCATTCTTTCTGTTTGAAGCCTTCTACTTCAAGTCTTGCCTTGTATTTGTCAGTAGTACCATCCGGTTTCATCTTTCTTTTAAAGATCCATTTGGAACCTAAAGGTTTATTTTCGGGAGGAAGGTCAACCAATTCCCATGTATGGTTGCTTAAGATTGAATCTATCTCACTATTGACTGCCTCTTTCCAAAAGGATGAATTCGAAGATGTCATCGCTTCCTTAAATGTTTGAGGCTCATTTTTCAAAAAAAAAAATATTGAAAAATCCAATCCAAACAAAGTAAACGTTCTTTGACGTGAACTATGTCTTGAATTTTATTCATTATGTTCATTCTCAATTGGTTCATCACGAGGTTGTTTAGACCCCCCACTAGGCTATTCATGTCTAGTTTTATACGGGTTTTCAAAGAATTCAACATTGTCTGATTCAATTATCATATTATAATTAATATCCAGATGTTCGGATTTATGAACCAAAAATCGACATGGCTTACTGCTTTTAGCATATCCAATGAACACACAGTCCACCGTCTTAGGTCCTATCTTAACCCTTTTAGGCACAGGAACTTGGACCTTTACTAGATACCCCCACACTTTGAAATATTTCTAGTCGGGTTTTCTTCCTTTCCACTTTTCATAAGGAAATGATTGTGTCTTACTATGGGGAACTCTATTGAGTATGCGGCTGGCCGTGAGGATAGCCTCCCCCCCCCCCACAAGTTTTGCGGTAATCCAGAACTTATAAGTAAAGCATTCATTATTTCCTTCAAAGTTTGTTTTTTCCTTTCCACAATTCCATTAGATTGAGGTGAATATGGGGCCGTAGTTTGATGGAAGATTACATAAAGGGAGATTCATATTTTTCGCCCCTAACACTTTTTATCATTTTGATCTTTTTGTCTAACTGATTTTCAACTTCAGTTTTATATTGCCTAAACACATCTATTGCTTCATCCTTACTATTTAGCAGATAGACATAACAATATCTCGTGCAATCGTCAATAAAAGTTATGAAATACTTTTTTCCACCACGTGATGGTGTTGACTTCATATCACAAATATCAGTATGTATTAAGTCTAAGGGATTGTAATTCCTTTTAACGGACTTATAAGGATGCCTTGCAAACTTCGATTCCACACACATTTGACACTTTGATTTAGTGCACTCAAAGTTTGGTAAAACTTCTAAGTTAATCAGTTTTCATAACGTTTTATAATTAACATGGGCAAAACGTTCATGCCATAAATTATAAGACTCAAGCAAATAAGAATAATTTGAACTTTCGTTTATTTCTACAGTCATTACATTCATCTTATAAAGGCCTTCGGTCAGATAGCCTTTTCCCACATACATTTCTCCTTTGCTAATTACAATTTTTTCAGAAACGGTTACACATTTGAATCCGTTCTTGTCTAGTAGTGAAACAGAAATTAAATTCCTACGTAACTCTGGAACATAAAAGAAATTGATAAGTGTCAAGACCTTTTTTAAAGTCATTTTTTAACATATTTTTCCTGTTCCTTCTACCTTAGTAGTAGCGGAGTTAGCCATGTAGATCATTTCTTCTAATTGATCTGGAGAGAATGACGAAAACAACTCTTTTTTGGTACATACATGGCGGGTCGAACCAGAATCCATCCACCATTAACGAGAATTTCCCACCAAGTTTCATTCTGACAACATAGAACATAAATCATCGCATTCTTTGTTGAATTAAATCATATTTGCTTGATCCATTTTCTTGCCTTTCTTCGGGGTATCCGTGGACTTGTGGCTAATATTGCCACAATTGAAGCATTTTTCCTTGAATTTCTTCTTGGGTTGATTGCTTCCTCGTTCAGCTTTCTTTCTTTTCTTAGAATTATTTTGGTCATCTTCTACAATATGGGCTCTATTAATTGTAGAATTCCCTTTTGACCTTCTCTCAGCAGCTTTATTATCCTCTTCGATATGAGTCAAACAATAAGATATTCGACAGTCATCTCCTTGCGTTTATGCTTCAAGTAGTTTTTGAAGTCTTTCCACAAAGGTGGTAGCTTTTCAACTATCGCTGCTACTTGAAATGCATTATTCACAATCAAACCTACAAAACAATTTTTGTGATTATTAAGAACTTTTTAAATTTGTTCAACTAAGGTATTCTTCAAAGATATACCTTCTTCAAGGAGATCATGTATGATGACTTGCAACTCCTGCACTTGAGAGACAAACAATTAGGTATCTATCATTTTAAAGTCCAAGAACCGTGCAATAAGGAATTTCTTAATTCCCGCATCCTCTGTTTTATATTTTCGTTCAAGTTCCCCCACAATTTCTTCGATGTCTTAGTTCCACTGTAGACATTGCAGAGGTTGTCATGGAGACCATTTAGTATATAATTCCTGCAAAGGAAATTTGAATGTTTCCAAGCTTCTACAATTACGAAATGCTCTTTGTCCGAGGTTTGCTCGGGCACGTCAGGAGCGTCTTCGCTAGAGAACCGTTGCAGACACAGAGTGGTGAGGTAAAAGAACATCTTTTTCTACCATCATTTAAAGTCAATGCTCGAAAATATTTCAGGCTTCTCCGCCGGTTCTATTGTAGGCGGAGCATTTGTGCGACTTAAAGTGACAATTTTAGTTTCCCCCACAAACGTTGCTGCATCTTCCATTTGACTATCGCTTATCAATTTTTCTGTCACCACAAGACAAAAAATACTTAGTATTTTCAGATTTCTACTTATAAAGTTAAGCAACTTTAAACTTTTCTTCTTGTTTCTAGTTGACAATGAAGTTTTTATGACTTCCAATTGTCAGCCGAATGATCTTTAACTTGTGATGAAATTTTTATGACTTCAAATTACTAGTTAAGTTCAGGCGGAGTAGAAAGTTAAAACTTTAATTTCCAAAAACAAGCTATACATATTCTGAAAGTTCTTTCCTTAAGATTGTTATTTCCTTCTACCGTTACGCATAATCTCTATATGAAGAACAACAACTTCAACTAGTTAAAGTTTATAACAAGAACTCAATGAAGTACAAAAAATACCCTTAACATAAGATCAAAGTGATCTTTCTTAGAAGTGTATTTTATTTTCAGAAATCAACATGAAACAGAAATGAATAAGTCTAAGTCATCCGAATTCACGGAGTTTTATTAAGGAAACAATTCCACTCAGTGTACCCGAGGTTATGGAATTTTTCCTCCCAGGATAAAATGGCCTTCAATCCAAATATAGCGGTACCTCAAATATTTGGACACGTCGAACGCACTCAACACTTTGAATGATTACACAGAATTTTTGAAGTCAAGAAGAGTATTTTTTATTCTGAAATTTCGTATCAAAACCTGTGGATGAAAGCAGGTTTATATAGCCATAACATGCCTCTTCTGAAAAGAGGCAACGGTTTACTCTAAAGGTTACACCTTTGCAGTAAGTTCATGTCTGTTCATCAAAGATTGCATCTTTTTCTGAATAGTCATCTCATTTCATGAATCAGTGTCACTTCATTGAAGTATTACATCCTACTGAAGCATCATTTCAAACTCGTTGCAATCTTCTGTAGCCTCAGTTTATCAGTTCAAAACAATATCAATTTTGAAGCACCAGTTTGAAAATAATGCATCAGTTCACTTGAAATAGTGCAACTGTCGAAACACTGCAGAAGTTTGTCCAAAAAGATAGATCTCATCGATCGATCACTATCCAAATCCAAATCCGAAGCAGAAGTCAAAACCGAGCCGAGCAAGTGACGACAACCATGGCGCGAGGCATCTATTATTTCTTACCTCACTTCCCAAGTGGAGTGAGTGTTCTTGATTATAAACACTTTCAGGTTCTCTTCTTTCACCAATGTGGGAGAAAGAGTAAACTTTCTAATTTGGGAGTACACTTTTCATTTTAGTGTCTCCTTCCCTCTACCATTTTATTCTCCTTTTTTTCATTCACACTTCTTTCATATACTATGAACCCAATAATATATTCGTACAAAATGATATGTTTTTATTATAATATATAAAGTAGATGTGCAGAAGTCATTTACTCCATCTGTCATGTTACTTGTTCATTATTTAAAATATAAGATTTTCACTTTTATTTGTCACTTTTAACATATCAAGAATAGACAATTATTTTGTTCATGTTATGATATTAATGTATATCAGTTATAGTGAATGTCTGTCAAGATCTATCAAGAATTAGTTGATGTCTATCAGGATTTGACGTATTTGTCTTTTTAGTGTAAAACTAGGAGCAAATTTCCCCTATAAATAGAAGGAATTCCTTCATTTTAAATCATCCTCAAGAGAATTAACAATTACTCTCTATTCTCTATATACTCTTGTTCTTTATTCTTTGTTATTTCATAACACGTTATCAGCACAAGACTCTACCGTCTCAAATTTAAAGGTTAAGGTATTATTTTTCTTCCTTTTTTCGTATGTCTAATAATCTTACTAAGTGTGAGTTCGTTACACTTCAAAGTTCAGGCAAGAACTATATTTCATGGGTGCTGGATGCTGATATCCACCTAGATGTTATGGGTCTTGGAGACACCATAAAGAAAGAAATTACAACATCTAGTCAAAATCGTGATAGCGCTATGATTTTCTTGCATCATCACCTTGACGAAATTCTGAAAATGGAATACCTTACTACTAAGGATCCACTCGTATTGTGGAATATCCTAAAAGAAAGGTTTGACCACTTAAAGATGGTCATCCTCCCAAAATCACAATATGAATGAATGCATCTAAGGTTTCAAGATTATAAGTCTGTTCATGAGTACAATTCTGTCATGTTCAGAATTTTTTCTTAATTGAAACTATGTGGAGGGACGATCAATGATGACGATATGATGGAAAAGACGCTCTCCACTTTCATGCCTCGAATATACTATTACATAAGCAATATCGAGAAAAAGGTTCCAAGAAATATACTGAACTGAGTTCTCATCTTCTCGTAGCTGAATAAAATAATAATTTTTTGACGAAAAATTACGAGAATACACCTACTGTATCTGCACCATTCCCTGAAATGAATGATATGCATGCTTATCATGCTAGGCGTGGAAAAGGTCGCGGCCCTGGACGTGGTCGTGGTTGTGGTCATGGTCGTGGTCGTGATGACCAAGAAAGAAATTCTATTCCGGGTGTTAATCATTCCTTGAACAAAAATAAAAAAGATGAGAAACGTGAAGCAATTACTTGTTTTTGATGTGGTAAAAAAGGACATTATTCACTTGATTGTCGTGCTCTCAAGCACTTGGTTGATCTTTATCAAGCATCACTAAAGAAGAAAGAAAGAAATTTCGAGCTAACTTTCACACTGAAAATAATGTTGATATCACATGCTTGGATGTAGCAAACTTTTTCGAGCACCCTGCAGGAAAAATTGATCACTTGATTGGTGACGGTTTCGTAAACATGGAAGAATAAATAATTTTTAATTTATTTTTTTTACTGTTAATAAGAGTTAGTGAATAAAAATCATGTAAAAGTAGTTGTTTGCATGAATATTAGGTTTTGATTAATATTAATTAGTTTAATTTTATTATTGTGGTATATTATTGCATTAAATTGAATTTTAATTTTTACATTATTTATTGACAAAAGACAACAACAACAACAACAAACCCAGTGTATTCCCACCTAGTGGGGTCTGGGGGGGTAAGATGTACGCAGTCCATACCTCTACCTCTGAAGAAGTAGAAAGGCTGTTTCCGATAGACCCCCGGCTCAAGACACGAGACACCACACAAATATAAAGTAACGCACAGAACAGAATTTCATAACGTAAATACGGCGCCCATAAGTAGTAGGTGCTGCAAAAGAAAAGAAAAGAAAAAGATTGATTGGACGATACATTAATTAAAGCAAATGGTAGGCGCTACAAAAGAGGAAAAAAAAAAAAAAACTTGATTGGTGGCCCATGCAGGTTAATGAATTGATTGTTGGCTCCATGGATACGTGTTTTTTATTCCTTTTTTTTTTTTTTTATTGAAAATACAATGCATTTTTTTCTTCTTTCTGTTGAAAAATAAAATGCTAAGCTAGGCTAAGCACGCACTAATTGGACATATTCTTTTTAATTGCTTAGTAAAGTGTGATTAACAATTCCTTATAGTATAATCTTTTTCTTTGTACAAAGATTTAATGTATATTTAATTTGGTGTATGTTATTTTACTTGAAGATATGAATAATTTTCAAAGTAAGCTATTCAATTATAAAGATATTTGTTTGATTGATTCTGGCACTACACATACGTTATTTAAAGACGAAAAATATTTCTCTCATCTAAACATGGTCAAGATTAATATTACTACAATTTCTGGTAGTGCTAATTTGATTGAAGTCTTCGGAAAAGCCATTATCATCTTGCCCAAGAGAGCTAAACTCATCATAAATAATGTTATGTTTTCTCCTAAGTCTCGAAGAAACTTGATGGATTTTAAAGATATCCATGAAAATGGTTATCATATCAAGACAGTTGATGAGATGAATCTTGAATATCTTTGTACCATCAAGAATGTCTCTTGGCAAACATGTATTAAAGAAAAGTTCCGTACTTTATCTTCTGGCCTATATTGGCCAAAGATTTGTGCAATTGAGGCACATTCTATAGTAAACAAGAAGTTTACTAATTCCAATACTTTCATACTTTGGCATGATCGTCTGGGACATACTGGATCTATAATGATGAGACGAATCATAGAAAATTCAAATGGGCATCCACTAAAGAACTTGGAGTTTATTTCGAATGTTGAATTTTTGTGTAATGGTTATTATCAAGGCAAGATGATTGTGATTCCATCGCCAACAAAAGTTGGGATTGAGTCCCCCGCGTTCTTAGAACGCATACATGGGGATATTTATGGACCCATTCACCCACCTAGTGGGTCGTTTAGATACTTTATAGTCCTAATAGATACTTCTTCTAGATGGTTTCATGTGCGCCTATTGTCATCTCGCAACTTGGCATTGTTGGCACAAATAATACGATTACGAGTACAGTTTCCCAAAAATCAAATTAAGTCTATTCGCCTTGATAAT